>JARBWK010000001.1:5572876-6172876 GCA_030556195.1 Anolis apletophallus
GGAGTGGCCGCAGCACAAGTCCCAAATAAATAAATAAATCATCATCATAGGTGATCACTCGTGACTGAGTATGATTGTCTTCCAAAGAGAGTCTTGGTGGTGGATCCGTAGTGACTGTGATCCACATCCACATGGTCTTTTATACAACAAAGAGAATCCATATCAGCATCTGGATAAAACTACGAAATCATAGTTATCTTGAAAAACAACATTAATTTTAAAAAGGTAAGAGTAATGACTATGTAGCTGGAGGTCCTCTTCACCTGCTTCAAAGAAACCGAATAGTTGCAGCTTGGGAACAAGGAAGTGAAGTGGAGAAAAGCGATGCCCACAAGACCGCACAGGTTCTCTCAATCTCACTGCAGCAGCACAAGTGACTTATCGCACCGCCATCAACAATGGAATAAAGCACTGGCAGGAAGTGTTTTTAGCCCCCCCAATGTATTAAAAGGTACAGCCAAACCATTAGTGGAAAACTGGACTTCCCTGATCCTCATGTGATAATGTGCTGAAAGTGTGTAAGGCTACCAAGTGAGTTTTCATTGCCAACTGGGGATGTGAATATTTGTTCAACACACAAACAACTATACCACACACTGTCTTTCAGTGTAATTGTAAGGCAGACAAACTATTGATCTCTCTATTGCCCCAAACGGCCATATCTACTGACTTTGGCCATTATAGAGGAATGAAAATTTCACTCAAGTTTCTTGCAAAAATTTGCAAACTACTTCTTTAGGGCAAAATGGCCTTGAGCTTTAAAAAAAAGTCAAATGTAGCATTAAGCAAAACTGAATAAAATCCCACATTATCTGCTTTCAACTGGATTATATCACAGCACGGACTCAGATATTCCAGTTCAAAACAGATATTGTGAGATTTTCTGCCTTGGTATTCTGGGTTATATGACTGCGTGGAAGACCCTTAAGGCCCCTTCTACACCGCTGTATAAAATCCAGATTATTTGCTTTGAACTGGATTATATGGCAGTGTGGGCTCATATAATCAAGCTCAAAACAGATAGTGTGGATAATCTGGTTTGATAATCTGGATTATACAACAGTGCGAAAGGGTCCTAAAACAGGGATTGAGAGGATGTTCTTATATTAGAGGATGACAGAAGCAGAGGTGGATCAATGCACTCAGCAGTGTAGGCTGCCGCCGAGAGCACCAGGTCCAGAGGGGCGCACACCGCCGGCTGAAAATTCCGCCTCCGCGCCTGCGCATTTGGGCGTGCGGGAGCCCGAGGCACTGAAAACCATGAAGCCACTGAAAGTAGGCAGACCATAGTTGTGGAAAGGGGCTTTAGAGGCTGGAGATGCATTGCAGGCAAGCGAAGCCGTTCCTCGGTTTGGGATTGGCCGAGAGTGCAGAGCGCGCTCCGCCCATTGGCTGGGCCCCCTCCTCTCCCTTTCCTGGTGGTGGTGGGGTTTCCAACTTGGTCCTCCTTCCAGGCTCTGCCGCCTCACTGGAAGTGTGCTGCTGGCGCTGCTGCCTGGAGTGGAAGCGAGACGAGATGGATCCGGGGCTGTTGCGCATGTGATGGGCACTGCTATCGCTGGTGCTGCCCGGAGGCCAGGGGTCCAGGCTCTTCCCCTTCGGCTCGGAGCACAGCAATGCAGAGCTGGAGCCTGGGGCACCGGCACCTCCCTGCCCCTGGACCTCCGCGCCCCATTTCGCTTCTATGGCTCCCTCGTGGAGACCCTCTATATAAGGAGGTAGGGAGCGAGGGAGGGAGGGGGCTGCTCTGGGGAGAGGAATTGTGTTTATATTCACTAATTATTACTGTTTATTAGGTTATTATTTTCATTATATATTATTTATATTTATCAGGTTATTATCTATCATATTATAAATTATTGGTAGTTTTATAATTATTGGGGGGGATGAGATGGGGGCCAAAATAATGCTCGCCACCACTTAAAATTACCTAGGTCCGCCTCTGGATAGAAATACTTGTACAAGTGTACAATTTCCGGACTTGCCCTAGTAAGATGGCATTTCACACATGTTTATATCAATCATCAGCTGTGATGAAACGCCATAACCCCTATTACGGGAATAATCACTGATCAAACTGCAATCGCAAAGTCTGGATAGTTCCTCGTAAAGGTGCCCCACCACACCTTCAGCACTTATAAGAGTCGTAATCAGCCATGCACACTGAGTCCACAGCATCGTGTGAAAAGCAGCAATAGTTACAGGTAAGTAACTCTTGTGATCTCTGACAACAAAGCTCCACTTGAGCAAAGACAGCTGAATTGACGTTACCGGGTGTGTGTGTGTGGGGGGGGGGGGGAATAGATGCTAATTCTATTTTAATTTGCTTGGAAATAAATATTAAGAGAATTGAAAAATTACGATACATGAAATTCACCAGGAAAAGATGAGATCTGTGCACTGCTTCATGGATTATATCTCATCTATTTGCCTCCACCCAGGCATTGAAACAGGTCCCTTGCCAGAGCTGACGGAAGGGCAAATTTATACAGACGTTAGAGGAACAATTTGTGAATTTGGGTAAAAGCGTTTGGGGCCAAAAGATTTTGAAAAGAGTTGGGGAAAAGCAGGAAGAAAATAAGGGAGGAAGAGGCAATCTACTATTCTATTTAGCCTTTGGGGCATTCATTTGAGGTTGGTGCCAAAAGCTCAAGATTAAAACAAGGCTTAAGGGATGTGGGAAGAGAGGAGTGGCACGGCAATCCTTATCATCCTCCTCCTCCTCATGGACCAAGCAAAAAGGTAGATAGTAAAGGAATTCCCATTTTCATAAGCTTCCTTGCTACACCTACAACTTAATCCAGTGTTTCTCAACCTTCCCATTGCTGCCACCCCTTAATACAGGTCCTCATGTTGTGGTGACCCCCAACCATAACATTTTTTTCCGTTGCTACTTCATATCTGTAATTTTGCCTTGTGCGCTCCGACGCCGCGCCGTAGCAAACCTCCCTGCGTGCCGAATAGGGAGTGCTGTGTTTACAGGCTTCTGCGCCTGCACACAGGAGCTTCTGGGCATGCGCGGAGCGGGGGGGGGGGGCGCGTCAAAATAATGGGGGGGAACATGCCAAAATAATGTTCGCTTACCATTTAAAATTACCTTAGACCGCCCCTGGCCCCACTCTCTCTCTCCCCTCCAGCCCGTGATCAATACATGTTTTCCAAGTCTTCCCATAGGTGATTCAGTGCTTAGCTAAAATAGTGGTGAGCAAATTCCCCAAATTCTTTCTGTCAAGCCCTTCAATCCAATAACTGATTCTGACAACCTGGCTTTTTGGTTAAGGAAGTAAGGCAAAGGAACTGTCTACAGCAGTGTTTCCCAACCCTTTTTGAGCCGCGGCACACTTTTTACATTTGCAAAATCCTGGGGCACACCACCAACCAAAAGGACACAAAATGACACTCTAACGCAGTAATACATATAGTTAATATGTTTTTAAAATGTATTTATACACTCAGTGTAAAACCTGGGCCTGTTTCGATGAACTCAACATAGATATCCTGGCAGGAATGGCAGAAAGAACTCCCATAACCAAGAGAAAATGCTATAATAGTTTGGTGGGCATTGACCTTGAGTTTTGGAGTTGTAGTTCACCTATATCCAGAGAGTACTGTGGACTCAAGCAATGTTGGATCAGGACCAAACTTGGCATGAATACTCAATATGCCCAAATATGAACGCAGATGGAGTTAAGGGAAATAGACCTTGATGTTTGGGAGTTGTAGTTGCTGGGATTTATAGTTCCCTACAATCAAAGAGTATTCTGAACCCCACCAATGATAAAACTGGGCCAAACTTCCCACACAGAACCCCAGGAGGCAAGAGGAGGAGGTCTACTTGGGGAAAGGGCGCGGGCCTTCCCAATGCATGGAGAGGAGAGACCAAGTAGACAACCGGGTGGGGTGGGGGGGTGTTTGTAATTTTGTGCCTTTATTGAGGTAGGTTTCTTAGGGTTCTTATACTTCAATACACCAGACTCTCCCCCTCCCCTCCTGGAGGTTCCAATTTCCCACGGCACACCTGATGATCGCTCACGGCACACTAGTGTGCCCCGGCACACTGGTTGGGAAACACTGGTCTACAGTTTGAGACACGTATATTTCTCTAGCAGAGCATTTTTGCTTTTTTAGCTCATTGGATTGATTGCAAAGAGAGAAAGTGAGAACAATGAAGTTTACAGATGAAACTGCGAGTAACTTCTTTTCAGAGTACCCCTTAATACTCTTGTGCAAGTCTACCTTGTCTATAAACCGAGGACAGATTTGGGGGCCAAAGTTATGGATTTTGAGATGACCATGCTTCATATCCTTTAATCCAGAGGATGTCTACTGTTTATTTATTTATTTACTTACTTACTTACTTACTTACTTACTTAATTTATATTCCGCTCTTCTCACCCCAAAGGGGACTCAGAGCAGATTACAGTACACATACTTGCAGACAATCCCTGCAGTTCAACATATATAGACAACATATATAGACATATTTAGAAACATATAGAGACGAACATAGATGAACAGAGGCAAACTTCTGGCAAACTTCTGGCCACCAGGGGGAGCTGATGCACTCCTCATCTCTCTCAGCGTTTTCCAGCATCCCTTGTTGTTCTTCCGCAATCCTCAGCGATTCCTGGAGTTCTTTATGGCCCCATAAATAAGTCAAACTTTGCCACCCCACTTAATGTGGTACCTTTATCTCCTACTTGACAAATGAGCTGTCTTTCGGGCTGCAAAGGTCGACAGCAAGCTACACTTAAGGTCGAGCACCCACCTCGACCCGGGCAGGCCTCGAACTCATGACCTACTGGTCAGAGAGATCTTAACCAGTTGACACTTAGCTAGCTGCGCCACTTCCCGGTGCTTCTTAATGCTTTATAAAAAATGATTTATTGATTTATTTTTGTGTGTTATTCATTTTCACAGAGAGGCTCAAGAGATATACTAACTTGGCAGAATGGATC
The DNA here is from genome assembly GCA_030556195.1 of Anolis apletophallus. NCBI lineage: Eukaryota > Metazoa > Chordata > Lepidosauria > Squamata > Anolidae > Anolis > Anolis apletophallus. The sequence goes on from JARBWK010000001.1 coordinate 5,577,835, forward strand.
TCCTTTTACTCAAAATATTTCTCATCAACCTGGGCACATGCTTCACTTTCTTATTGATTGGTCTTCTCACCATGTATTTCCTGTGGCCTTCAAAGCTGATCGAGATGTCAAATTGGTGAGTGGCTAGCTAGGAGGATTTTGTGTATGTAAAGGATGCTGGGGGAGTGGAGATTTTTTGAGTATCTTTTTTTTTTGGTGGGAGACAAGGGTGAAAATTCTCCAATCTTACCACTTCATCACACTTGGACATTTTGCCCCTTTGCAGCGCTTTGGGGATGGGTCTGCCGGGCGCCATCACATGTCACTCATCAGGACCTGCCCTATTGATCCTGGAAGTGCCGAGTAAGCGTCACAAGACGCTTGCTTGGCCACCATGCTTGGGTAAATGTTTTTCAGGTAGCTCTGATAGAGCTACTTGCATTTTATTTATTTATTTATTAGTTCAACTTCATATACCGTCAATTACCAACTTTTGATACACCGCCTGGCGGTAGCGGAGTGAGGGGGACAGCCCTCAACTGGCTGTCCTCCTTCCTCCAACGCCGTCAGCAGCGAGTGAAGTGGGGAGGGGTGGTCTCCGGAGGTTCCCCGCTGAGTTGCGGGGTCCCTCAGGGGGCCATCCTTTCCCCGCTGTTATTTAACATCTATATGCGACCACTCGCCCAACTGGTGCGGAGTTTTGGGCTGGAGTGTCATCAGTACGCTGATGATACCCAGCTCATTCTGAGGTTGGACCCCGGGGCAGTCTCTGTACCCGATAATTTCCATCTTTGCCTTGAAGCCATTACTGGATGGCTGCGAGCCAGTAAGTTGAGGGTGAACCCGGCGAAGACGGAGATCTTGTGGCTGGGCCGTCCGGGGGGGTGGGGTAGCGACCCAGTTGCCAACGTTCGATGGTGTGGCCCTCTGCCCTCAGCCATTGGTGAAAAGCCTGGGGGTCCAGCTGGACACCCAGCTGTCCATGGAGGAGCAGATCGGCTGCACCTGCAGGACAGCATTTTACCACCTACGGATGGCTAAGCGCTTGGCTCCCTACCTCTCCCAACACGACCTAGCCACAGTGATCCAAGCCACGGTCATCTCTAGGCTCGACTACTGTAATGCGCTTTACATTGGCCTTCCCCTGTCGATGATCCGGAAGCTTAAGCTAGTGCAGCATGCCGCAGCGTCTCCTTATGGGAGCTTCAAGATCCGACCGCGCGACTCCACTCTTGTGCGAGCTGCACTGGCTCCCGATTGAATTCGGGTCCTCTTCAAGGTGTTAGTTCTAACTTTTAAGGCCATTTATGGTTTGGGGCCAGTGTACTTGAGGGAGCGACTTACCCTTATGTGCCTGCGAGATCACTGCGCTCTGAGGAGCTCAACCTCTTAGAGGTGCCGTCCCTCGGAACCTGCAGATTGGCCTCCACACGACGGAGGGCATTCTCTGTAGCTGCTCCAAGTCTTTGGAACGGCCTCCCGGAGGAGATCCGGGCCATCCGTGTTCTTTTGCCCTTCCGTAAGGCGGTGAAGACCTGGCTCTTCAGGAAGGCTTTCAGCCCTTAGCTCAATCCCATTGTGCGCCAGATCGCCTATGGTTCCCAGATGTTCATCATGCCCCTCTAGCCTTCACAGTGAGGGCCATTGCCTCATCATGTTTTAACTGTTTTAATGTTTTAATGTTTAATGTGTTTTAACTGCCTAACTTGTTTCATCATATTCATTGTGTCTATGCTTCCTTGTAAACCGCTCTGAGCTCCGGAGTGAGCGGTATACTAAATCGAAGTTAATAAATAAATAATAAATATACCGCTCTCTCTGGAGCTCAGAGCGGTTTACAGGTAAAAAACAGATAAAACACATAAGCATAGTAAAATCAAGTTAAAACCCCCAGTTAAAACCCCATTTCCAACAATAAAACTGCAGTAAGACAGCGTAATGCAATGGCGGTGACATGGCAGAGTGCTGATTAAGGTGGGCATCGGTTAACAAGGGCCGAATGCCAGCCTAAATAGCCAGGTCTTGACAGCTCTGCGAAATGGCATCAGGTCACGGATGACTCATACCTCCTCAGGGAGGGAGTTCCACATAGTCAGCGCGGCCACAGCAAACGCCTTCTGCCGCGTACTAGAAAGTCTATAGGCCTTAATGCCAGGCACCTCTGAATGCAGCGATCTCCTGGGCACATAAGGGGTAAGCCGCTCCCTCAGGTACACTGGCCCCAAACCATATAAGGCCTTGAAAGTTAGAACTAACACCTTGAAGGAGACCCGGAATTCAACTGGGAGCCAGTGCAGCTCGCGCAAGAGTGGAGTTACGTGAGCAGATCTTGAAGCTCCTGAGAGCAGGCGTGCTGCTGCGTTCTGCACCAGTTTGAGTTTCCGGATCGCCGACAAGGGTAGGCCAATGTACAGCGCATTACAGTAATCGAGCCTCGAGATGACCGTGGCTTGGATCACCGTGGCCAAGTCGCAGCGGGAGAGGTAAGGAGCCAGACGTTTTGCCTGTCGCAGGTGGTAAAACGCTGTCTTGCAGGCGCAGGCAATCTGCGCTTCCATAGACAGCTGGGAGTCCAGCCGGACCCCTAAGCTCTTTACTGATGGCTGCGGGCGGAGTGCCACACCATCAAACGTCGGCAACTGGGTCTCTACCCCTCCCGGGCGGCCCAGCCACAAGATCTCCGTCTTCACCGGGTTCACCTTCAACTTACTGGCTCGCAGCCATCCAGTTAAGGCTTCTAGGCAGAGATGGAAATTATCGGGTACAGATTCCACCCCGGCGTCCATCCTCAGAATGAGCTGGGTGTCATCAGCATACTGATGGCATTCCAGCCCAAAACTCCACACCAATTGGGCGAGTGGTCGCATGTAGATGTTAAATAACAGCGGGGAGAGGATGGCCCCCTGAGGAACTCCGCAGTGTAACGGGGAGCCCTCGGAGACCATTTTGGGCCCTTTCCCCCATGTGATGGGGGAAAGGGTAACCCAGCAATGATGGGGATAGGGACAGGATGCCAATGCACCTTGTCCCATTGTCCGCGTCTGATGGGGGAAAGGAGGGAGGGAGGATGGGTCACCACGAGGTGTCCTGTGCAATTGCCGGTGAAATGGCACAGCCCCTAGGGACGTGTGAAGAAGTCCTTAGTGGATTCAGTTCTGGACAAGAGAAAAAAACTGTGTTCATATTGTGGTAGAATAGCATCTGGCTACAATTTGCAAAGCTTAATTGATTGGTTATTGCAAGGACTCTCCGGTGACCTCATGACACTGGAGCAAATTGGCCCCTCGCAAACTTTGGGGATGGGGCCTGCTGGGCCCCATCAAATGACGCTCAGGAGGCCCCACCCCATTGATCCTTGAACTACTGAGGAAGTTTCACAAGACGCTTCCTTGGCCGCAATGAGAAGAGAACTGTTTTGAGCTACCTCTCCTTTCCCCCAGCTGATGGGAGAAAGGGCAAAACGCCTTGTCCCCTTCCCCAAATATAATAGGGGAAGGAGGGAGGGTGTGCAGGTCTATGTACGAGGGCGGGTCAATAAGTCCGTGACTTTTTGAATGAAACAGGTTTTTGGATAAAAAATCATTTTATTTTTCAATGTCGTCTCCTTTGAGCTCTATACACTTTGTCCAACGCTTCTCCAATTTTTTATCCCTTCCAAAAAATAAGATTTGTCGAGGTCATCAAAATAGGTATTTGTTTGTGAGATGATTTCATCGTCAGAGTCGAATCTCTTTCCGCGGAGCCATTCTTCAGATTTGGAAACAAGAAATTTGGAAACTCAGGGCTAAATCTGGAGAATAGGGCAGATGAGGGAGCAATTCGTATCCCAATTCATGGATTGTTGCCATGGAAACTGCACGTGTGCACCCTTGCATTGTCCTGCATTGTGAGCAAACGCAGCACCCATCTTGCGGAAAGCTTTCTCATACCCAAGTGATCATTTAAAATTGAAACCACTGAGCCATGTGAGATGCCTATGGCTTCCACAATCTCTCGCACTTTCAATCTCCGATCGGCCAACACCATATCGTGAATTTTTCGGGTGTAGAGACCTCAACTGGGTGTTCAGAACGTTCGGCAATGTACAGCCACAACGAGATTCAGTAAACCACTTTTTTACCATTGAAATGGATGGTGCAGAGTCCCCATAGTATTTATCAAGCTTAGCCTTGGTTTGAGTGGTTGTTTTTTCCGCAAGAAATAGTGCTTAATGAGCACACGAAGTTCACTTTTTTCCATTTTCTCCTCAAATCAGGCGGTAGTCTGCTATCAATGGCTGTCAAACACAAACTAAATGACGCAGCTTGTTCAAATTTTGACAGGAGTCAACTGACAGATGCCTCTTGACAGGGGCAGTGTTGCTCTTTCAGTTAAGAGGTGGGAAATTAAAAAGCCACGGACTTATTGACCCGCCCTCGTATTTACATTCAGCCAGGGGCGGTCTAAGGTAATTTTAAATGGTAGGCGAACATTATTTTGGTGCCCCCAAAAAACATTATTTTGCCGCCCCTTGTAAAACAAAAATACAATTATAATATCACAATACCATTAGTAGTATTATATTGTATCAATGTATATACAATATATTATACCATACTCATACTATATTATATCATAATTATATTATACTACATTACAATATAATTATATTGTAATATATTGACATTATAATATAATGTAACATTCTATTATATTATTATTATAAAATAATAAAATTATTTATTTAAATAAAATTATCCTCTACTAAATATTTTCATTACTCCTATAAAACTCAAATAACCCAAAATAAAGTAAAATAAAATATTATATACTACTATTTTGTACAATACCACTATACTGCAATATTGTTTGTAATATTACATGTAATATAAAATATATCATTATTCTATTGTTATATTGTATTTGTATTATATTGTATGACAATATTAAGCAGAACTGTATAATAATCAACAAGAAATGCAACGTAAATGCATCAAAATCAGAATATATTACCTATCACCCGACTCATAATTCATAGGAGTCTCCCATAAGTCCAAAATTAGGATCCCAATGTAAATGTAAATAGAAAAACAGCCAAAATGTTCAAATGAGGTCGAATACAGGCAGTGCGGCCTGGGCAAACTTGGGCCCGCCCTCCCTCCTTCTAAGCTTTTTGGCCTCCAACTTCCACAACTCCTCATAGCCTCAGGCCCCTCAGGTCTAGGCAGAAATAGAGCCGAAGAAAGGAAGGAGGGAGAGAAGAGGTCACAGAGGAGGAGGAGAGCCCTTCATTCATTCCTTCACTTACACTTCCTTCGCTGATTCTTTTCTCCTTCCCTGCAAACGCGCATGCGCGGCGGAGACAAAGGGAGAGGGGAAGCACTCCCTGCCTGCCCGATAGGGAGTGCTTTGCTTACAGGCTTCTGCGCAAGGGAGCTACTGGGCATGTGTGGAGGTTTTTGCACATGTGCAGTCGCTCCTGTGCTCAACTTCAGCTCCGGAGCAACTGTGCCTGCGTGAAAACCTCCGCGCGTGCCCAGAAGCGGTGTCGGAGTGCACAAGGCCGGGGTCAAAAAGCAGGCAGCTGCAGCACTGTCTGAGGAACATTGGCAGGACCAGGATGGCGCCCCATGCGGCCAGGATGGCGCCCCCTTCCCAGATGGCGCCCTAGGCGGCCGCCTACTTGGCCTATCTTGTAGGACCGCCCCTGCATTCAGCCCTCCACCTTCATTTGTAGTAGGGACTCAGGGCCCCCCATAAATGTGGAAAATGTTATTATTTGTTTTTTAAAACTTTTTTTAAAGTCTGGAAGTGCCCTAGGACCACATCTCTAGGACCCCATCTACACTGCCATATAATCCAGTTTCTGAATTATTTATTATTTCACATACAGTAGAGTCTCGCTTATCTAACATAAATGGGCCGTCAGAACGCTGGATAAGCAAAAATGTTGGATAATAAGGAAGGATCAAGGAAAAGCCTATTAAATGTCAAATTACGTTCTGATTACATTATAATTTTACAAATCAAGCACCGAAACATCATGTTTTACAACAAACCAACAAAAAGCAGTTCAATACATGTAATGTTATGTAGTAATTACTGTATTCAAGAATATAGCACCAAAACAGACAAGGATTCATTCTTTCTCCCTCCCTGGACTGCGTTGGATAATACAGAACATTGGATAAGCGAAGGTTGTATAAGCAAGACTCTACTATATTTGGATTATTTTTAATATATATGTGTTATTGTGATAATTTCATGCTTATGTTGCTTTGTTAATTTTATGTTATGCTGTTTACTCTGTATGTTTTGGTGATGTTACTTGGAAACCGCCCTGAGTCCGCCTCGGGGAGATAGAGCGGTATATAAATAAAGTATTATTATTATTATTATCACCCTAAAATGGGACTCAAACTGGCCTTATAGCAGGCAATGATTAGATGCCAATACATTTAAATATAAAAATAAACAAATACAATTTAAACCATATAATTAAACATTAATTATAAATGTTTAATAATTAAACATTAAATAATTAAACAGGTTGAATCCAGATGGTCCTCTTTGAATTGGATTATATGGCAGCGTAGATCCAGCCAAATAATCTCTGGGTTCTTCAATGTGATTTTTTTTGTTTGTTTACAGAAGAAGCCGACCATAGAGTTGTACTAGAGCAGTGTTTTTCAACCTTTTTTGATCCGGGGCACATTTTTTACATTTACAATATTCTGGGGCACACCACCAACCAAAATGACACAAAATGACACTCTAACACAGTAATACATATAGTTAGTATGTTTTTAAATGTATTTATACACTCAGTGTGAAACCTGGGCCTGTTTCAATGAACACAAAATATATAGTTATATAGGATGTTATTATTATATTGCATTACATTACAACATTATCAATATTATATGTATACACAATATACATATATTACTATAATATCAAATACAACATACTATGTCATGGTCACAGTACAACAATTGCATACCACATTGTATTGTAACAATTATATCGCAATATTAGTTGAAGTCCAAAACACCTGGAGGAAGGCCCAAGTTTGACCATATCTAGTCTAAACCTTCTTCCAAGCCCTTCATAAAGATGCTGCCTGCCTTAATGTAAAGCCAGAGTCTCCATGCCCATCTGTCAGGAGGGCTTGGGTGGTGCCTTCCTGCTTGGCTGAAGGGGGTCAGGCTGGATGGCCTTTGGGGGACCCATATTTCTCCCACGAGTTCCCTTCCCTCCTTTCCCCCGTTAGCTGGCTGACTCCCTGCCTGCCTGCCTACCTACCTGCCCCTCCGGCTGCTTGCCTGCCTGCCTGCCTTCAGCGCTCGGGCTCGCTGCTCTCTGACTCACACCTCGCATAGCGCCAACAGGGCTGGGCTGGACTGGACTGGAAGTGCTCCCCGCCAGAGCGGAATGGAAGAGAATGGGCCCAAACAGGTCCACCCTACTGCGCGGCCCTCCCGGAAACAGGGACCCACGCACTGAGGTTCTGGAGACAGAGTAGCAAACTTTATACATAACATCAGATAGATTAGAATCTAATTTTCCACGGCACACCTGATGATCTCTCACGGCACACTAGTGTGCCACGGCACACTGGTTGGGAAACACTCTACTAGAGGACCTAGTGATTTCGACAGAGACCATATTAATCAAATTGGAAAAATTAAACTCACACATGTGGAAGGTTGGCTGCATTTAGGCTGTGAAGCTGAATTCCACTGATTGTAATCCAGTTCGAAGAAGATAATCTAGGATCAGATCCTGGGATATAGGGCAGTGTAGAAGGGGCCATAGATTCTCTAGGTCAGTGGTTCTCAACCTTCCTAATGCCGTGACCCCTTAATACGGTTCCTCATGTTGTAGTGACCCCCAATCATATAATTATTTCAATGGTACTTCACAACTGTGATTTTGCTATTGTTATGAAGCGTAATGTAAATATCTGATATGCAGGAGGTATTTTCATTCACTGGACCAAATTTGGCACATATACCCAATATGCCCAAATTTGAATACTGGTGGGATTGGAGGGAGAGATTGTAATTTGGGAGTTGTAGTTGCTGGGATTTATAGTTCACCTACAATCAAAGAGCATTCTGAACCCCACCAATGGAGGAATTGAACCAAACTTGGGACACAGAATTCCCATGACCAACAGAAAATTCTGGAAGAGTTTGGTGGGCATTGACCTTAAGTTTTGGAGTTGTAGTTCACCTACATCCCGAGAGCACTGTCAACTCAAAGCAATGATGGATCTGGACTAAACTTGGCATGAATACTCCATATGCCCAAATGTGAACACTGGTGGAGTTTGGGGAAAATAGACCTTGACATTTCAGAGTTGTAGTTGCTGGGATTTACAGTTTACCTACAATCAAAGAGCATTCTGAACCCCACAAATGATAGAACTGAGCCAAACTTCGCACACAGAACCCCCATGACCAACAGAAAATACTGTGTTTTCTTATGGTCTTTGGTGACCCCTTTGGCACCCCTTCACGACCCCTCTAGGGGTCCCGACCCCCAGGTTGAGAAACGCTGCTCTAGGTGCCATTCTATGGTCAGCTTCCAGTGAAGGACTCTGTAAGGACTCACCCGTCCTAAGCAGGCCGAATCCTGCTTGGAAGTTTGGATCCCTGTTTGGAACTTGCTGGCATCCATTTTGGTGAGGGAGTTTCAGCTAGCAGCCATCAGGAGAAAGTCAAAGCCAGAGAGAGGGGGTGTGGCCTTAAGAGTCACTCTGCTCAGATACACTGTTTTCCTTGTGGTGTATCTGAGGGGAGGAGTTGAGCTGACTAGGAGAAGGATTCCTGCCAGAAAGAATTTAGTCTAGTCTGGTAGGAGGCTTCAGATGGGAAGCATCTGAGCCTCGTGAGTCTTGCCTTGTGGGTAGGCTTCAGATAAGACGCATCTGAGCCTTCTCTGTCTGGTGCCAGGCTGCAGATAAGAAAGATCTGAGCCTGAGGAGTCTTGAGCGAGGTTTCTGGGGGAGTATCATCAGAGCCTCTTCAATAGAGACTGACAGTCTAATCTATAGCTAACCACCACAAGGGAATAGGCTGGACTAAGGGGGTCAAGACTTAGCACTGACAGCTCTTAGGGCCAGGAGGGATTCCAGTGGTGACACTTTAGTTGAGAGCCAGAAGGACTGACTGGAAATAGTCAGTTAGATCACCTTGTCGTCTCTTGTGATAGAGAGACAGGTGGGGTTCTGAGACTGTGGTGCTAATCTAGTTATTAGCATACTGTTAACAAGACTCAGGGAACTGTCTATGGTATAGAAGTTCCAGTTAGTTACATCAGCTACCCTCTAGTTTAATTATCAGTTGGGGAGTTGGGAGACAAGTCTTAGTACTGTCTGTGGAACTGAATTTAAGATTTAAGAAGAAGCACTAGCCTTTATATAGAAACCATTACGCACCAGCACATTGTTTAGATTCAGTTAACCATCACGTTAGAATTCAAACATTCTTTTCTGTAACCGTACGCTCTTGTTGCCTCACCGAAGAACCAATACGATCTGTGCCTACTTGTTAGCCTGTTTGGTAGTTAATAAATTCCTTTCTTATTAACATTCACATGCCTCCATCTTTCTGTCTTTTCAGTTTTCCTCACAGTGGGTGATTTGGTGTAAAGGGAGCCTAATTAAACATCTTAGTTATTAAATTAAATCCTGATCACAGATTAGGTTGGTGGCAGTAATTACCGGGAGTGTTAATGATTAATCTGCAGTGTCAAGTCGTGACAGACTCAAACATTCCTAGGAGAAGTAGTGATTCGGTTTTAAAAAACCAGAGTTTTAAAACTTTGCAAACTTTTAGTTTTCACAGGGATCTTGTCCCTTAAAACTCAACAAAAGTGGAGGGCTTACTATACAGTTTTTAATGGCTTCGGAATTGCAACAAAGCACCCAAGGTTCAGCAAAATGCTGGCAAGGAGATTACGTAAATGAGACTTCAAACACTATCTTTTCCAAGCTCTGATGATGATAATGGTGCCATGTGATTATGCTCTTGGGTTTATTTATCTGTACATTAATTTTGTCTTTAGGTTTTTATCTCAGAAATATGGGTTAAAGAAGAACTATGTCAAGCACGAGGGTTACCGGTTCTGTTACTACTCCCAAGGAAAGCCCAGTCTTGAGCCCTCCATCCTGTTGCTGCACGGCTTCTCCCTCGACAAGGACATGTGGCTAATCAGCGTCCCAGTATGATTCCTTCTTTCTCTTACGACCTTGGCCTTTAAATGGCCCCTTTAACCACTTTTGGATGGGGCTTGCTGAGATCCATCAGATAATGCTGGTTTGGCCCTGCCCCATTCCTCCTGATGCAATGGGTTCAACCCTTGAGATGGCTGAACTTGTTGACCGAAAGGTCGGCAGTTCCAATCTGGGGAGCGGGGCAAGCTCCAGTCTGTTGAGCTCTAACTTCCCATGCGGGGACATTAGGAAAGCCACCCACAGGATGATAAAACATCAAACATCCAGGTATCCCCTGGGCAAAGTCTTTGCACATGGCCAATTCTCTCACACCAGAAGCGACTTGCAGTTTCTCAAGTGGCTCCTGACACGAAAAAAAAATCCTCCTGAAGTGGAGGGGAAGTGTCATAAGCTTCCTCTGCCACCACGGAGAGGAAAGTGTATAAAGAGGAAAGTGTATATCCGTTGGAGTTGTCTGATGGGGGAAAGGGCAATATGACAATGCCAATGCGCCTTGCCCTATCCCCACCATGGGGAAGGAGGGCGCTACAACATACCCTACATGCCTGCCCTTTTGCCGGCGAAAAGGCATGTGTGAAGAGGTCCTTAAAATACTAGCCATTGCTGATTTGCACAAATTTATTTATTTATTTATTTATTATTATTATTATTTAATAATAATGTTTATTGGTTTGCACAATCGTTAAAAACAACATTTAACATAGAACATACATAGACTTTACACTCACGACATCTTAACAAAGACTAACACACTAGTGACAACACTGGACATTTAACTGAGTACTTCCAACCTTACCACCTGCCACCTGTAACATCTCTCTCGATGTTATCTCTTAAGCTTCTAACTTATTATAACATGTACAACCGATGTGTCTTACTTAACGTCCTTGTTACAAGTAATTATATCTTATTTACACAGTGATCTCCGACCATCCTTCAAATTTGTTTTGTTTAAAGAAATCCACCACCTTTGACCAGTCTGTTTTCCTGCTATAGTTCATTTGGTCTATTGCTTGTGTCAAAGAGTCCATTTTCACGATCTCGAACAATTTGGAGGCCCAGTCTTGGATGCTTGGGACAGAGTCTTCTTTCCATTTCTTGGCTAATGACATTCTCGCTGCTGTGACGCAGTAAACAAAAATCTTTTCAGTATTCAATTCTAAGTGACGGTCCAACAAGCCCAACAAGAAAAACTCTGGTTTTAATTGGATCTCTAGATTCAACATATTCTTCATTACAGTATATAAGTCCCTCCAAAATTTGTGTACCTTCTCACAATTCCACCAAAGATGGAAGAAGCTTCCAGGTACTGTTTTACACTTCCAACAATTCTTATCATAGTTCTTGTTATATTTAGCTATTTTTAAGGGGGTAAGGTACCACCTATGGAATATCTTGATATTACTTTCCTTAAGATCATAAGCATATGTGTATTTCCAATGCATCTTCCAGAGTCTTTCCCAACGGGCTAAGGGAATCTCGTGTCCGAAATTTTGCGCCCACTTAATCATGCAATTTTTAATCAAATCCTGTTCAGTTTTTACTTCCAAGAGTTTCCCATAGAGTGCCGAGACTCTTTTATCTTTTTTCTCCAGTAATTTGTCCCACAACCCTTGTTTCTTTTCAAATCCTGCAATTAGATCTTTGTTATAGGCGTCCCTAATTTGAAAATAGTGAAGCCAGTTCATTGACTTATCGAGTTCCCTTAACTCTGAGAATTCTTTCAGATGCCATTCATTGGTTAGTATATCCTTATACCTAAGCCAGTTAACCTTTCCATATTGTCTGCGAAAAAAAGCTTCCTGGGGGGATAGCCATAGTGGGGTTTTCCCTATTAATATATGTTTATACTTTAATCAAATTTTTAGTAACGAGCCTCTAATACAATGATTCTTAAAGTTTTTCTCTATCTTAATTCTTTCATAATACATATAGCTGTGCCATCCGACCCTAAGGTCGTGTCCCTCAATTGATAGCAGATTTTCATTTATGAGTGAGGCCCAGTCACATACCCAATCTAACGCGCAGGCTTCGTGGTAGGTCTGGAGATCCGGTACACCTAGCCCACCTCTATTTCCTATATCAATCATGTTTGTCCATCTTATTCTTGGCTTTCTCCCCCTCCATATAAATTTGGTTAAGTCTTTTCTCCAGGATGCGAAAGGTTTGTTATTGGTAAGAATGGGTAAGTTTTGGAAGACAAATAGCATCTTCGGTAGAATGTTCATTTTTATCAATGATATCCTACCCAAAATGGATAGATTTAGTTGCTGCCATTTCTCCATATTTTTCTTTACCTCTTTCCATACTATATCATAGTTATTTTTAACCAAATTTATATTGTTAGGAGTTAATGTGATGCCCAGATATTTAATTTTGTTCACAACCTCTATTCCTGTTGTTCTCTGGATTTCTTCTTTTTCTTTCTGAGTTATGTTTTTCACCAACATCTTGGTTTTATTTTTGTTTATCTTTAAACCCATCACATCGCCAAACCTTTCAATCTTATCTATCCATTTCATGGCATTCTCTAACGGATTTTCAATTACGCAAACTAGGTCGTCTGCGAACGCCCTGACCTTCAAAGTCTCCTTCTTGATCGTTAGACCCCCTAACTCATTATCTTCTCTAATTTCGGTTAACAGTAATTCAAGGGTTAGAATAAAGAGCAGGGGGGAGAGAGGGCACCCCTGCCTTGTGCCCTTCCTAATTGGAAATGTCTTAGTCTCTTCTCCGTTTATGAATATTTTAGCGTATTGATTAGTATAAATTGCTTGGACTGCATTACAGAATCCTATTCCCAAATCGAGTTCCCTGGTTAGTAAGGTTATGAAGTCCCAGTTGACCCGATCGAATGCCTTCTCCGCATCCAGAAAGAGGAAGGCGGCTTTTTTTTGTATTTTCTGGGTGTAATATTCGATCGAGTCCACTAGGACTCTCACATTCTCTTTTCCCTGTCTTCCCGGGAGGAAGCCCGTTTGTTCTGGTCTTATCCACTCCTTCAAAAATACTTTGAGTCTTTCGGCCAAGATACTCGCGTAAAGTTTGTAATCAGTATTTAGAAGCGAGATCGTGCGGTAGTTTTTCATATCCGTATTGGCTTGTCCTGGTTTTGGAATTATTGTAATTGTTGCTTCCCTCCATGAGTCTGGGACTAGGGCCTTTTCCATTGCCTCATTCATAACTTTGCATAAATGGGGTGATAGTTCATCCGCCAGACTTTTGTAGTATCTGGCCATAAGCCCATCAGGGCCTGGGGCTTTATTATTTTTCAATTTTTGGATTGCTTTAGTAATTTCTACTGTTGTAATTGGATTGTTGAGTTTTTCTCTATGCTCGTCCGTGATCTTATTAAGCTTTCTGCTAGAGATATATTTTTGTACCGACTCCTTACTAATATTATCTGAGGAATACAATTTTCTATAGAATTTTTGGAATTGGTCTCTGATTTGGGATTCTACCCTATATGTTTTGCCATCTTGGACAATTTGGGTTATGTGATTTCGTTGTTTTTTCTCGCGTATTTTCGCCATGAGCCACCTTCCTGGCTTATTTGCATTTTGGACATATTTTTGTTTTAAGTATAGCAGATTTTTTTTGATCTTATCTAAATCATATATTTCTTTTTGCTTTAGAAGAGATTTTAGCAGTATTTTTATATCTTTATCGTTCGGATTTTGCTTTAGGCTGTCTTCTGCCAATTGAATCTTATGCAATAGGTCTTTTTCTGCCTTGTTTCTATTTCTATTCCTGATTATAGTATTTTGGATAAAGTGGCCTCTAATGACCGCTTTTCCTGCGTCCCACACCACCCTATCTGTCGTACCTTTATTTGAGTTTAGTATAAAATATTCTTCCATGATTTTTTTGTACCTTTGTACTTGCTCCTCGCTATTCAATAAATCCTATTTATTATTTACATCATTTATATTCTGCCATTCTCACCCCGCAGGTGAGACAACATATATAGATAGGCAACGAGCTACACAATTGGTCGAGAGCTCACCCTGACACGGGCAGGCCTCAAACTCATGACCTTCTGGTCAGTAGAGATCTTATGCAGCTGACTCCCAGCCAGCTGCGCCACATTGTTTAACTGTGACATTTACTTGGTCTTCTCCCCAGCTATATTTCCAGGGCTGAACACATTGTACTTAGCTATAGCTTTAGCACACACAAATACTCTGCTAGTCCTCATGGTTGGGGACTCTAAGGCCCCTTCTACACTGTCCTTATATCCAAGGATCTGATCCCAGATTATCGGCTTTGAACTGGATTATATGAGGCCCCTTCTACACTGCCATATAACTCAGATTATCAAAGCAGACAATCTGGATTTTATGGCAGAGTAGAAGGGGTCCCAGTTTCTGAATCCAGATAATAAGTATAGCCAACAGCATGTGGGATTCATTGGCGATCCCCCACTTAAGCTGCAGTACAGTATTTTATAAAATATCATAAATGGGCACAGTTGGACAATTGTAAAGTATACTGATTTAATTTTTTGGATTGTAAGTATGATTGATACCTTGCCGTGGCTGGAGTGAGGGGGACAGCCTTGAATTGGCTGCCCTCATTCCCCCACAATCGGAAGCAGCGAGTGCTAAGGGGAGAGCTGGCTTCGGGGGGATTCCATCTACCTTGTGGGGTCCCTCAGGGAGCCATACTCGCCCCACTGTTATTTAACATCTACATGCGACTCTGCGCAATCTAGTCACCTTTCGCAGAGCATGTAAGATGCATTTGTTTGAACAGGCCTTTGGATGAATAACTCTGTAACTTTTAATTTTGTTTTAGCAGATATTGTTTTAGATTGACCCTTCTGTAAACCGCCCCGAGCCCAAGCCCGGATTACCCATAAGGCCACCCGAGGCCATGGCCTCAGGCGGCGGATTTGGGGGGGGGCATTTCTGGGCCTGAAGGAAGGGATGAAGGAAGGAGTGGCACCTGCCCGCGCGAGGGACAACAAGGAGCCGGGGGGAAGTCCCGCCGCCCCTAGGGCGTTTGACGCGGCTTCCCCCGCTGCCGCCCCGCTCGCCCATGCCCCAAATATGAGCGGGGTGGCGGCGGGGGAAGCCGCGTGAGTCTCCCTAGGGGCAGGACTTCCAGCAGCGCCTTCTCTCTCACGCCGGTTCCGCCCCCTCCTTTCACTGAAGGGAGGAGGGGCAGAGCTGCTGCCGGTGTGACGGACAAGGCGCTACTGGAAGTCCCGCCCCTAGGGCGACTCACACGGCTTCCCCCACCGCCGCCCCGCATGTATTTGGGGCACAGGTGAGCAGGGCAGCGGTGGGGGAAGCCGCGTGAGTCTCCCTAGGGGCGGGACTTCCAGCGGCGCCTTGTCCGTCATGCCGGCCCCGCCCCCGCAATAGGCCCCGCCCCCTGGGGGCCTTGGGCGGCACAGTCCGTTAATCCGGGCCTGCCCGAGCCTCCAGGAGTGGCGGTGTAGAAGTTGAATAAATAATAAATAAATATTGTTTTCTCATGTTGTAAGCCACGCCAAGTCCCTTTGGGGAGAGGGGGTGGGATATAAATAAAGTATTATTATTGTTATTGTTATTGTTATTATTATTATTATTTGAAAAGAGAGCTTTGGAAAATAGCCACTTTGTTTCCAAAAATACCAATGTGTAATGTTTCTGTGTGTTTTCCCCTCTTAAGTATTTTCCTAAAGGCACCCACTTGATCTTTGTGGACATGCCTGGACATGGGGAAACGTCTTGTTTGCCAGGAGACTGCTACAAGGCGGTGGATCAAGCCAAAAGGTTACGCCAGGTAAGTCCTTCCTCTCAAGTCCTGTTTGAGATTGAGAGCAATTTGGTTAGAATGGAGCGGGAAAGTGAAATTGCGTGTTGTTGTATCCCCTGGAAATGAGTTTTTCTAGCAATAGGGTATTTCTGGAAGTTATTACGTGGTAAGAAGAGAAAATCTTAAGCTAGACATGTTGCATCCCCCTTTTTCTCCATTTCATGTGGACTTCCTCATATGAAGGAGTGAGGAGATAACACGCCATCTCCTGCCTTCTTCCCTCTCTCCCTCCTGAGGGAGAGTTGGCACTTTTTGATATAAGAAATAAGGGACGTTTACATAAAAATATGGGATTTTTCACACAAAAAATAAGGGACACTTCATTAAAAACTTCAATATCAAACGTTAGGTATAAATAGTTTTATTTACAGAATGAGGCAATGATTGAAATTCATAAAGGAAACTGATTTACAGCCTCTTAACCGTACATAGTATGTTTCTGCATGTTTTGTCGTACCTAATGCATTGTACTGTATGTACTACATACAGTACTACTACTAATAATAATAGCTTTATATTAGCAGTACAATGCATTAGGTATGACAAAACATGCAGAAAAAAACATGCAGATGCCCAGTTGGCTCACCCTTTGGTGCTGGGTTGAGCCTCCATCTGCCGGGCCCGCTTCTCACCCTCTTCTGCCCCGGGGTGGGGAGGCCAGGCCCAGCCCCAAGCCCACGTTGAGGCCCAGGCTGGAGATGGTGGAGGGGTCCTTGAGGATGCCCTTCACGGGGCACCCGCCCGCCCCAAAGACTACAATAATGAGGAAGGGAAGCCCTTCGCCTCCATGGCCGGACACCCCTTCCCCTCTCTGCTCTCCTTGCCACCTGTTGCTTCCCTTCGCTTCCCTTCCACCTCAAAGGCCGCAACCACTGTCCCACTGAGAGCCCACTGCGCATGCACAAGGATGGAGGGCAGGCGGGAAGGAGAGGGGAGGGGAGGGGCGTGTGGGGTTGGTGAAGAGGCCCGGCCAAAGAAGGAAGGAAGGCAGCAGGGATGGATGGGTGGGTGGGTGGATGGAACCCCCGCGCATGCGCAAAATCTCCCCTTCCACGGAAGTGCCCTATCCCACTCCCAAAATGGCCACCCTCCCCTCAGAGAGAGAGAGACACAAAGCCACACACCTTCCAGGTGTTTTGGATTCCCAGCTCCCACAATTCCTGACAGCTGATATTATGGGTGAGAGGGAGGGAGAGAGGGCCTCCTGCTGCCACATGTCCTGTCCTGTCCTGTCCTGTCAATACGGGACAGGAGCTGAAAATACGAGACACGAAATTCAGAGCAAAAATACAGGGCAGGTGGCGACCCTAAGCTGCCACCATTCCAGGCTATAAAATCCTCAGGATTGCAGTTTGTTGAGATACTAGAGCTCTCTGGCTTAGAATTTTACGTATCTCACAAGTCTACAAATCCCTGGATTTTAGGAGATGCAATTTATTTTTATTTTTATTTAAAACTTTTATGCCCCGGCCTTCTCACCTCCGAAGAGGGACTCAGACCGGCCAACAGCAAATATTCAATGCTAACATTTAAAATCTAAAAGCATCATAAATTTACAATAAAATTTACAATAAAATACAATACAATAAATACATTTAAAAAGCCTTTCGCCAAAGTAGAATCAAGTCCAACTTACTCCATATATTGGGTTCGTATCAAGTGGTTAGCGACGTTAGTCACCTCGCGATCTCCTCCTTCATTCTGCGAAGGCCTCATTGCACAGCCACATTTTCACCCGCTTCCTAAAAGTCAGGAGGGAGGAGGCAGATCTAATTTCATTTGGGAGGGAATTCCACAGCCGGGGGCCACCACAGAAAAGGCCCCGTCCCTCATCCCCACCAGACGCGCCTGCGAAGGTGGTGGAACTGAGAGCAGGGCCTCTCCCGACGATCTTAGCACTCTTGACGGTTCATAGGGGAGAATACGTTCGGACAGGTAAACAGGGCCGGAACCATATAGGGTTTTGTAGGTCAACACTAGCACTAAAGGTAGTTAAAATTATGAAAGAGCTTGATGAAAGCTTCTTACAGAAAATTACTTTTTCTATAGCTACAAGATACAGTGCAATGCATCTCTTCAATTGTACTCTGCATTTCAGTTTGTTGAATGTACGGGTTTGTGCAGAACACCTTTCCATCTAGTTGGCATCTCCATGGGCGGAATGGTTGCTGGGGTTTATGCTGCTCTGTATCCATCCGACCTCTGTGCATTGTCCCTCCTTTGCCCAGCAGGTGAGTATCTTCAGTTCAGGTATTTCAAGGGACTCCTGAAGCATTTTATTTCTGGGTGAAGAAACCAAGATGTCTGGTGTAATCTCTAGATCAGTGGTTCTCAATTTTTTTTGGTGTACCGCCCCCTTTCTAGAAAAAAATTGTTCACCACCCCCTAGAAATTATTTTTTTTAACATTTTAATAGCAATTAAACAGAAAGATATATATAAATGTTTTTACCTTTTTTTGTAAAATATAGTAAAGAAAGTTGTAAACCTTTAGGAAACATTCAGGGAGTTTGAAATTCCCCTGAGAACTACGTTCAGAACTTATTTGCTCCTGGTAATACCAATGCTGCATACTGCCACTTGTCTGCTACCAGGCAAGAGCCTTCTCTGTGGCGGCTCCGGTAATTTGGAACTCTCTTGAAATGCCCGAGCCGCTACAGAGCTCATCCGTTCCGCAGGGCCTGCAAGACCGCCCTTTTTAGACTGGCCTTTGGTTAGGCCATTTCTAACGTACTCATCTGTATAATCAATACCCTGGTTCAGGGAATGCTATAGTATGTGATATGGCAGCAGTCTCGCCAGATTTACCCAAACACGGGTTGAAAATGTTTGTATTCTACTGTATGGCAACATGGATGCCACATGTCAGCCTAATTTTATGTTGTTATCTGCCCCCTCCACCTTCCTGTCACCATCTGATACGTGGGTTAAAGGGAACGCACGTTTGGTTTCTGGGCTGGCAGAGGGGAAGGGAGGCATCAGTTCCCTTTGCCCCTGCCAGCTCAGAATCCAACCCACTTTCCTTTTAATGCAGGGGAAGTCAATCAGCTCCAAAATGAGTGTTTAGACTCACTTTGCAGCGGATTAGGTCCCCCTGTGTTGGATCCAATGCAAGGGAAGCCAATCCGCTCCAAAGTGAGTGTTTCGACTCACTTTGCAGCGGATTGGGACCCCTGTGTTGGATCCAACGTAAGAGAAGCCAATCCGATGCAAGGTGAGTGTTTAGACCAGGGGTGCTCACACTTTTTCGGCATGGGAGCTACCATATGAAGAACCAAGTTTAAAAGATCACCTGGCACGTGCGCGCATGCGCGCATGCACCCACTCCTGCTGCCACCTTCCATCCACACGGGGCTTCTTTCTTTCTCAGAAATATAAACAATGGACATGCTAAAATACACCAAAGCACCCATTTCTCCCTCCCTGCCATTTTCCCACAGATATAATCAGGCAGAAAGTAAACCTGGTAGCTGCAAAGCCATTTGTTTCTCAGAAATATAAAGAATGGGATATGCTAAAATACACACAGGTACCCATTTCTCCCTCCCTCCCACAGATATTATTAGGCAGAAAGTAAGAAGACTGACCTTTGTGCTTCAATTTGGACAGGAAATGGCTCCCAAAGCGTCCTTTTTTCCTTCTCCGTCATTGCTCCTCTTGACGCGCCGCCTGCACGCTCCAAGCGCGCCTGAGACTCCAAGAGGGAGAATGGGCTCTTTTGCGCATGCGCGCGGGCCAGCTGAGCACCGCGCCATCCAACGCCGCCCCTCTCCTTTGCTCTGTGACGACTCTGAGAGGCTGGAGGAGGAGGGACGGAGGGCGAAAACGGAAGAGCCAAAGAGGGAGCGGGCGTGGATGCCATCGCGTCATCCACCCCGCTCCCTCTTTTGCCCTTCTGCATCCCTCCTCCCTCCGTCCTTCTCCGGCCACTCACAGACATCACAGAGCAATGGAGGAAGGAGGCGTTGGATGATGCGGTGCTCAGCTTGCCCGCGCGCATGCGCAGAAGTGCCCATTCTCCCTCTTGGAGTCTCAGGCGTGCTTGGAGCGTGCAGGGGCACATGAAGAGGACCAACAGCGATTGACCTGGTCAGGGGCCTAAAGATCACCTGGATGAGGCCCAAAGATCACCCAGGTGATTGCGATCACCGTCCTGGGCACCCCTGGTTTAGACCTTGTCCCGCTTTATTCCTTAGCAGGGAAAGGAGGTGTGGATTTGTCCCGCTTTATTCCTTAGCAGGGAAAGGAGGTGTGGATGCCCCCCCCATCTCCTTCCCTGCTGAGAACTAACAGGAAATAATAACAAATTTTAGTTAGTAATTATGTTTCAATAATGAAATTTTACGGAAATTTTTCGGATCAATTTCTATATCGAACCACCAAGGGCAATTCCCCCCCATGCGAGTTTAGAAACAAATTGTTGCTGGATCAACCATCCCTATTGCATACTTCTGGAAAAGGGGGAGATGATGTGCCCATTGGGTTCTCCATGACTGCTCCTGGTGCAGAAGAAGTGGGCTTTGTGATGTAGGGGGTACCCTTCACCCCAACTCAGCCACCTTCATTCACCAAAAAAGCTAAAATATTCGAAATCATCTTAATGAGAAGGATGAACCTGGCATGCTGCTACCAACCTAGTAATCCTCGGCTCTATTTTCGTCAGCAGTAAGCTCAAATCACCGCGATTGACTAATTACAATCGGTTTCTCTTTTTTTGTTAATAAACTGGTTACCGCACTGAATCCACGTTCCACTAAATATGTTGAAGGGAATGCAATTAAGAACTTTTGAATTACAGACCATATTTCAGGATAAGCTGTAGGGATCTCCTTTTGCAGCCAGAATTGTTGGTAGCCACTTTTGAATTTAAATTTCAATTCATCATTCGTAGTTGCAAGTGACCTCCAAGAGCCATCCAGTCCAACCTCCTTCTGCCATAAGGGAAAAGCACAATCAAAGCACTCCTGACAGACGGTCATTCAGACTCTCAATAATAATAATAATAATTATATTATTATAATACAACCTCCTTCTGCCATAAGGGGCAGCCCACCTGCCACCAGGAGCCGGCAAAAGCAGCACTGTTGGAGAAGAAGCAGCAGTCTTCTTCCTCTCGGCTGCCCAACGGCCCTCCTCCTCCTACTCCCTCCTCTTCCCCTTCTTCTTCCTGAAAGCTGCCTCGGCGGAGGCACCAGTGATGGAAGGAGGGAGGGAGAAAAGGAAGGGACTGTGCCGTGGGCCTGTATGGCCGTGGGTTAAGTTGAGGAGAGGAAGGGGGCGCGTGCCGCAGTTTCCAGGCAGCGCCCCCTTCCTCTCCTCAACTCCGGCCATGGCCATACAGGATTGTGCGCCATGGGCGGAGTTGAGGAGAGGAAGGGGGTGCTGCCTGGAAACTGCATACACATACACACAGCCTTTACCTTTCCCGCCGCCCCCTTACAGGGGCTCAGCGCCCCCCAAATTCTCCAGAGCCTCCCAGCACCCCCTTGGATCGTCCCACCACCCACCAGGGGGTGGTACTGCCCACTTTGAGAACCACGGCTCTAGATGATCTTGGAGGCCTTGTGGACAACACGTTAAACATGAACCAACAAGGTGATGAGGTGACAAAAAAGCCAATGGGATTTTGGCCTGCATCAATAGGACTATTGTGTCTAGATCCAGGGAAGTCGTGCTACCCATGCTCTATTCTGCCTTGGTTAGACCACATCTGGAATACTGTATCCAGTTCTGGGCATCACAATTGAAGAGAGATGTTGACGAGCTGGAATGTGTCCAGAGGAGGATGACTAAAATGATCAAGGGTCTGGAGAACAAGCCCTATGAGGAGCGGCTTAAAGAGCTATTTCATTCCCTCTGTTATCTGTGTGAGTTCAGATATATTGTTGCCCTGTTTGAACTTTTGAACTAAAGTAAAGATATTGTTACTTGTTACACAGGGGCGGTCCTACTGGTAGGCAAAGGACGTGGCTGCGTAGGGCGCCATCTGGGTAAAGGACGCATTCCCCCGCTCGCCAGGCATCCTTTGCCAACCGAGCCTCTTCCTCGGCGGTCTCAAAGGCTCCTCGGCCTTCGAAGGTTCCTCTTCGTGCTTCCTGGTTCCTGCTGCCGGCTCCTCCCACGGGGCACGCAGAGGGCGGGAGCGCTCTCCTGCCCTCTGCAATGCCCCATGGGAGGAGCCAGCAGTGGGAACCCGGGAGAGCGAGAGGAGGGGCCTTCAAATTGGCGCCGGGAGGCTTTCCCCGGTCCGTCAGCTGCAGGAGGAGGCAGCAGAAGCAGAAGGCGACGCCACAACTCTCCTCCTCCTCTCGGGCAGCTCGGGGGAGGGGGCCTCCTCCTGCTCCTCATTGAGAAGTGTGCGAGGCGGAGGTGCGCGCCTCGAACTGCGACGGCAACTTTGGGGAGTTCTTTCCAGGTGTGGAAAAGAGCTTCTGGGCATCCGCGGGGGATAATGTTGGGGGGCAAAATAATGTTTTGGGGGCACCAAAGTAATGTTCGTTTACCATGTAAAATTACCTTAGACCGCCCCTGTTGTTACACTGCAGGGTATATCTTGGTTCAGAAACTGTGGTAAAGCTTCTGCTTCTGCTTATTTACATCTACAATCCACAACAGCTTTTTAAAAAAATATTTTTTATTGATTTCATTTTACAACAGCTTTCACAATGTTCAACTTTATTTGTCTCACAATTGGCAGCAACTTTCCGTCGCACACCGGGGGCAATGCCAGCTAGCTTTTAGAGTTTATCAACAGGTGTAGATTTAAGACATCCTGTGATTATTCTACATCTCTCATTTATACTCACTTTCTTTGCGTGGGCAGATTTATGCCAGACGGGGCAGGCATAGTCAGCAATTGAGTAAGACAAGGCCAGGGCTGATGTTCTTATTAATTTTGGGTCTGCACTCTATCCGCTATTAGTAAGTTTCTCTAAGTTGACGCCAAAATATTTAGATATTTAGAGAGATCTGATGCCTCACAAAACTGCAAATCCCAGGAATCCATAGGATGCATCTATGGCAGCTAAAGAAAAATCATAGCTCTATAATCGTTAGTATGACAGGGCCCTCAAATATCTGTTTTGTATTGGAGTTGTCTGGGGGAAGAGTAGGAATGACTACCACACAGGGCCAGATCTTACATTACGCGAACTACGTGCCCGTGTGGGGTGCCACATATTCAGGGGTCCTCAAACACCCCTTCTCAGTCTCCAGCCTCATGGAAGGCGGCTCGCCCGCAGTGCACCAAATGCGCACGTGTGGAACCAGCTGGTTCCGGGCCTGCATATCCGGTGTGGTGTGAGCAGGCCAGAGCCACCCACAGCGGCTCCACGAGGCCAGAGACCCAGGAGCTGTGCCCGGCGGCCGGAGGCAGAGCCTCCGCCCCTGGCCGCCAAACCCTACTCCTCAGTCTCCAGCCCCGTGGAAGGTGGCCCGCGCCACACTGCACCAAATGCGCACGTACGGAACCAGCTGGTTCCACGCATGTGTATCCGGTGCGGTGTGAGCAGGCTAGAGCCACCCGCAGTGGCTCCACGGGGCTGGAGACCGAGGAGGAGTGCCTGGCAGCCGGAGGCAGAGCCTCCGCTCCTGGCTGCCAAACCCTCCTCCTCAGTCTCTGGCCCCATGGAAGGCGGGCCTCCCACGCACGTGTGGAACCAGCTGGCTCGGCCCTCTACGAGGCCGGAGACCGAGGAGGAGCGCCCGGCAGCCGGATTCGCTCCTGAACATGTGAATAATAATCTACCTTTTATTTTTCAGTGATTGCAGGGGGGCACCAAAATAATGTTTGCTTACTATTTGAAATTACCTTACTCCAGCCCTGCTCCACATATTCCTGCCTTCTATTCACTCATTCAAACTACAGTTAGCTTTCCACATTTGTGGTTTTAAGTTTGGCAAATTTGACTATTTTCAATTTTATGGTTTTGATATCTCTAGGAATCTCTCAGTGTAACTCAAATAATAAGTAGAGATTCCTAGAAAGCTGTTGTCTTGGGTTAAAACAGCATGTTTTCTCCATTTTCACAATAGCCTTATGAAAGAAGGAGGGTCAATTATCATTTCTGCCTATTTCCAGCACGTACATAATATTCCCCTCCCTTAATTGGGTACACATCTGAAAATTGTGATTGTGTGTATTTACTTGTCCTCAGCTCCTTTTCATTTTTCTCTTTTTAGGTGTGAAGTATCCAGAAGATAATGGGTTCACGAAGCACTTGAAGGAGTTAAAGGAAAACCAAAAACTTGCTGGCAGTAATCCTCTCATACCTTTGAATGTAAAGGAAGTCAGACACCTTTTCAAAATCGGCTCGTCTATTTCTACGCTCATACCCCAACAGGTAAAAAAAAAAACAACAATGGAAAATTTTTCATGCTACTTTTTGTTGGATTGTAGATTTATTATAAAAATCCATAAGGCATTTAACTCAATTATAGGTCAAGGTAAGCAGACTGGTCTTCAGGTCAAGAGTGGGCGAATCTGGCACTCTAGTTGATGTGGGAGGCGGCAACTGTCACCAACTCTAACCAACATTACCAATCAGGCCCGGATTACCCATAAGGCCAGATTAGGCCATGGCCTCAGGCGGCAGGTTTTGGGAGGCAGCGGATTCGGCCCCCCAAAAACATTTTTTTAAAAAAAAACCGTCCCCTCGCAGCGCTTTCTCCCCGCCCTCTCCCGAGAGAGTCATCATACCTCGGGAGAGGGCGGGGGGAGAGCGCTGCGAGGGGGCAGGGAGGAGGGAATGGCGCCCTCCCCTCGCCTGGGCCGCCCCCTTGCAAAGGAAGGAGGCAGCGAGGAGGAAGGAAGGGACGCTCCGCCCCGCCGACGGGAATGCATGCATGCGCACGAACGCACACTAGCGGGCTTCCATTCCTCCTCCTCCTCCTGGCCGCCTCCTTCCTTTGCAAGGGGGCGGCCCAGACAGCCAGGAGGAGGGCGGGACTTCCCTTCATCCTCCTCGCGCCTTCCATTCGGTCGCAGGAGGAGGAGGAGGAGGTGGACGGAAGCCGCGCGGCACTGCTCATGGGGCTTCCGTCCGCCTCCTCCTCCTCCTCCCGCGACTGAAATGAAGGCGCGAGGAGGATGAAGGGAAGTCCCACCCTCCTCTTTGCGCCCTCCTTTTGGTCACGGGAGGTGGAGGAGGCAGCAGACGGAAGCCCCACGAGCAGTGCCGCGCGGCTTCCGTCCACCTCCTCCTCCCGCGACCGAAAGGAAGGCGCGAGGTGGACGGAAGCCATGGGGCCGGGGCTGCTGCCACACATGCGCAGCAGCGCCCTGGGAGCGTGGCTTTTCGCGCCCTGGGGGCGTGGCTTTCCATGCCCTGGGGGGGCGGCGGCGCGGGGCGTCTTGGCCCCGCGCGGCCGAAGAGCCTAATCCGGGCCTGTTACCAATTGTGAGGAATTATGAAAGTTTTGGTTCAGTAACATCTGGAAAACCATTGTTGACGGGCTCGTTGGGAGGCCGTTAATGCTGGGGTCTGCAACAGTGCATCAAAAGAGACATGCACAAGAAGTGGGAAAGGGGAAAGATCACCAAAGAAGAATTCAAACAAATAATTTATTTATTATTATTTATTTAAAACTTTTGTACCCCGACCTTCTCACCTCTCTCGAGGGACTCAGATCGGCATAACAGCAAAAATTCAATGCTATACAATTTAAAAACAATTAGAACAACATATTAAAATGCATAAAAACCCAGCATAAAACCACATCGCCATTAAAACCATTCCGCTCAATTTGTAAATGTGGTCATACATTCAGACAATAGACAATCTCAGCCTATTCTGGGAAGGCTTGGTTCCACATCCAGGTCTTCACCAGTCTCCTAAAGGACAACAGAGAGGGGGCAGATCTAGCATCACTTGGGAGAGAGTTCCACAGCCGAGGGGCGACCACAGAGAAGGCCCTGTCTCTCGTCCCCACCAGCCGCGCTTGCGAAGCCAGCAGGACCGAGAGCAGGGCCTCTCCGGAGGATCTTAATGTTCTTGATGGTTCATAGGGGAGAATCTGTTTGGACAGTTAAACTGGGCCAGAACCGTATAGGGTTTTGTAGGTTAAAACCAGCACTTTGAATTGTGCTCAGAAGTTAATTGGCAGCCAGTGGAGCTGGCGCAGCAAGGGAGTTGTATGCTCCCTGTGCCCCGCTCCTGTTAGTAACCTGGCTGCCTAACATTGGACTAATTGCAGCTTCCGAGCAGTCTTCAGAGGCAACCCCAGTAGTCTATTCGGGATGTAACCAGAGCATGAACCCCCGTGGCCAAGTCAGACTTCCCAAAGTATGGGCGCAGCTGGCGCACAAGCTTTAACTGTGCAAAAGCTTTCCCGGCCGCCGCCGAGACCTGGGGTTCCAGGCTCAGCGATGAGTCCAGGATCACTCCCAGGCTGCGAACCTGCGCCTTCAGGGGGAGTGTAACCCCGTCAAGCACAGGCTGTAACCCTATACCCAGTTCGGCCTTATGACTGACCAGGAGTACCTCTGTCTTGTCTGGATTTAGTTTCAATCTCTTAGCCCTCATCCAGTCTGTTACAGCGGCCAAGCACCGGTTCAGGACTTGAACAGCCTCCTTAGTAGCAGGTGGGAAGGAGTGACAGAGTTGGACATCATCTGCGTACAGATGACACCGCACCCCGAAACTCCGGATGATCTCCCCAACGGCTTCATGTATATGTTGAACAACATAGGGGACAGTGCTGAACCCTGCGGGACCCCACAGTGCAATGGCCGTGGGGCCGAGCAGGAGTCCCCTAGCAACACCTTCTGGGACCGACCCTCAAGGAAGGACTTGAGCCACTGGAAAGCAGTACCCCCAAGGCGCATTCCTGCGAGGCGTCTCAGAAGGATACCCTAGTTGACGGTATCGAAGGCTGATGAGAGACCCAGCAGAACCAACAGGGACACACTCCCCCTGTCGAGTTCCCGGCATAGATTGTCGTACCTTCCTCATGTTTGAGGTTAAACAGCTGGCGCATAAGAATTATCTTGGACCCACTGCTCTGTCTCTGAAACATATCTTTGAACAGATTCCACACTGTTTGAGCATGAGGAATATCATGAAGATGAACCAACAAAGGGTCTGTCACAGACAATTGAAGAAGCGCCAGAGCCCTTTCATCTTGTTTCCTTTCAGCAGCATCAGGTTGAGCTGGCAAAGTTTCAATTATCTCCCATAAATCCTGCGAAACCAAAAATGTTTTAAATTTGATATTACTCAAACAACTCAGCCAGTTCTTATCAGTAAATTTATCAAATGGGAGAATTGAACAATTCAACATGAACAAAGGCATGAACAGGTGGCAAAGCCATTGTGTTCTTTCCCTTTAAAGTTACAAAGTTCCAAAAACAAATTCACTGCACAACAGAAAAGGACCCCCAGTATACCTGGGTTTAAGCCCAGCCAATTTACCTCCGTGTAAAATTGGCTTCTAGCAGCCCAATATCTTTCAAACTTTGCAGTATCTCCCTGAATTCAAGCAGGGTCTGACTCACAGGCAGTTATCTTCTCCCTTCGGCGTCAGAAACATTACAGGGAAAACAGCCAAGCCAGAACACTTCATGTAGAAAAACAAAACTTCTCCTTTACCATTCCTTATAGGTGCAGGGGAAAATGAAACCAAAAGTTTGCTTCCAGCAGCTTACCAGCTGCCTGTAAATCACGCCGCATAAAGAAGAAATAAACAGCTGTAATCAAGCTCTGCTGCGACAGTCCAGGCAGGTCTTTGAGAAAAACAAACCCCTTTTGTGCAAAGCAAAACAGGAAATCAATTAAGATTGGCCCTAGTTGCATAAGCACGTAGAAGGGAAAGTTAAATAAAAACTCCTCCGTCGCAGGCTAGAAATCTTCTTCTGTCTCTCCTCATTATCTCCAGAGGCAGATATCTCGATGCTCAGCGTTTAGCGGCAACTCCCAGGAACTCCCAGGAACAGAAAGCCAAACATGCTTTCAAAACTTTTCTCAATCTTCCAGACCACATACTTCAAAAACAAAAATCACCCCAGACACATGGGCTATGCAATACTGGGCCCATAACCTGTCAGGGTTTGGTAGTTTTCCAAGTACAAACACAAACCTCACTTAGCAGAGTAAAAATGCAGCAGCTTCAGCTCAGTCAAGAAGTAATGTGGTCATTGAGAAAATCCATGGTATAAAGTTGACTTACTTTATTGTAAGCATAACATTAAACATCCACACAGGGGAAGAATACAAATAGAATGAAGTATTTAAGAACATAACAATTAGACTCCACCTTTCTCTTGGAACCTAATTGGTGAGCAACTCAACTGTACCTTATTACAATCAAATTAACATCAGTGAAACACTTAAAGGTACCAATATAATTTTGCAACATAATACTTTCAACATAGATAATCCACTAAGGCAACCAAGGCTGTCTCAGTACCATGTCCCGGCCTAAAGCCAGACTGCGCCGGATCCAGATAATCAGTGTCTACCAAGAATTCCTGGAGTTGCGAGGCCACCACATGTTCCAGGACTTTGCCCAAATAGGGGAGATTGGAGACTGACCGATAGTTGACGAATTGAGTGGGGTCCAGTGATGGTTTCTTCAACAGCGGTTTTATAATAACCAACTCCTGTAGGGAAAAGGTTCGCAAGGCTCAAGCGCAAAACAAGCTCAGGCTTGCCATTGGCATTAAAAACAAGAAAAGGGGCTTCTTTGCTAACGTTGGTAGAAAAAGGAAGAACAAGGTGGTGATAGGGTCTTTGCAAGGAGAAGATGGAGCAATGCTGACAGGGGATAGAGAAAAGGCAGAACTACTTAATGCCTCTGTCTTCTCTCAAAAGAAAGTCATCCTCAACCTCAGTGTTATGGAGTGGATGAAGGATTATCTGTCCAAACGCATCTCTCCCTATGAACCAGCGTTTCTCAACCAGTGTGCCGTGAGTGATCATCAGGTGTGCCGCGAGAAAAGCTCTCTGCCCCCCTTCCTTCCCCCTTCCTCCTGCCGAACTCCTGCTGCTTGGGAGAGGAGGAGGAAGGGACGGGCGGCAGCGAAGAAAAAGAAGAAGGGACCGGGGAACCGCCTCTGTCGGCCGTTTCCCCAACCAGCCTCAAATCTGCCATGACTCCCGCCCCTTGCTTGTTGAAGGCGCGCGGAGGAGCCCCGCCTACTGAAGCCCGTCCACCGCTCATGCTCCTCCCTGTCTGAGAGCTGAAGCTGGAAGCCGGGGGAGGATGCAGCATGGCGCTGCCTGGTCAGCACTCGGGGGCGGGGCATGGTGTGGCCTGGCTCCTCCCCTGGCTTCACCACTCCCAGCAGCTGCTCCCAGCAGCTCACCATCCCCCAGCCGTTCTTTACTGTGTTAGAGTGTCATTTTGTGTCATTTTGGTTGGTGGTGTGCCCCCGGATTTTTTTAATGTTAAAAGTGTGCCGCGGCTCAAAAAAGGTTGGGAAACACTGCTATGAACCATCCAGGTGTTTAAGATCGTCTGGAGAGGCCATGTGTTCACCACCTCGAGTCGCCTTCGGGCTGAGAGGGGCGGTATAAAAATATAGTAAATAATTAAATAAATAAATAAGCTTTGTACATTTGTTTCCTGTCCTTCTCACTACATGCACTCATTTTAGTGCTAATCACAAACATAAAATACAGCAATGGGGGAAATCCAACCCTAAATATGGAAATAAGTCATCAAGGAATACCTGGCTTCTCCAAATGAGTTCAGGTCCCCAGGGCCAGATCAATCATGATTTACATCCATAACAGTTTAAATAATGTGAAAGAACTAGAATTTCGGGGGGGAAGTCATGCCTTCCAAGGGTATTGAAAGAACTAGCAGAAGTCACTGGCAATCATCTTTGAGAGTTCTTGGAGAACGGCACAAGTCCCAACAGATTGGAGGAGGACAAATATGGTCCCTATCTTCAAGATGGCCCACAAGGTCTCTTCCAACTCTATGATTCGATGATTCTATCTCTGCCCAATTAATACGGCAATGTAAAATAATAAGGACTGTACACATAGTAGTTGACATTGCCTCTTGTTGTTGCACCACTCAGTATATAAAGAATTTAACATTTCTTCTAGAACCAGGGTCCTGTGAAGTAGAAGCAGATGGGTTTTCTTACTCAAGGCCACCCCAAACTGTTCTGTTCTGCAGAGCATACAACTCTATGGTAAAGCTAATATTATTTGAGATGTGTGTACTGCATGTGAAGCAGCATGGATCTCCTCCAAGGGTTGTTGTAGGGTTTTTTGGGCTATATGGCCAAGTTCTAGAGCAGTGGTTCCCAAACGTTTTTGGCCTACCGGCCACTTTCCAGAAAATTTTTTACTCAGCGCCCCCCTAGAAATTATTTTTTAAAAAATGTAATAGCAAGATATATGTATTAATGCAGTGGTTCTCAACCTTTCTAATGCCGTGACCCCTAAATAAGGTTCCTCATGTTGTGGTGACCCCCATCCATATTTTCATTGCTACTTCATAAATAATTTTGCTACTCTTACGAATTCTAATGCAAATATCTAATATGCAGGATGTATTTTTATTGTTACAAATTGAACATAATTAAAGCATAGTGATTAATCACAAAAGCAATATGTTTGGGGGAGTATGGACAATGGATGATGGGATTTGCAGTACCTTCAATCGATTCAGCTCTGACTTCCACAGCCAAGACCCCATGAATGACAGACCTGGACCAAACTTGGCACACAGAACCCCCATGACCAACAGAAAATACTGGAGGGGTTTGGGAGGAATTGACAGTGATTTAAGGGAGATGTAGTTCACCTACATTTGGAGAGCACTCTGAACCCAAACAACCCTGAATCTGGACCAAATTTGAATACTGGTGGGATTGGGGGGATTGATTTTGTCATTTGGGAGTTGTAGCTGCTGGGATTTATAGTTCACCTATAATCAAAGAGTATTTTGAACTCCCAACAGCAATGGAATTGAACTAAACTTGAGAAATAGAGAATACAGGACCTTGGAAATTGGGAGCTGCTTGCACCTGTGTTGTGTTTTCATAGCTGTATTTTCATTGTGTTTTTTTGCTTTTATTGTGTTTATTGTTTTTCTGATGTTTTGATATTATTTTGTGATTGGTTGTGCGGGCATGGCCCCATGTAATCTGCTCCAAGAGATGGATGTGGGTTAGAAATAAAGTTTTATTATTATTATTTTCCTTTGTGCCACGGCCATCTCCCAGGAGGCGCCTGCAAACGCTGCAGCGACTCAGGGGGCATTTGCAGATGCAGGGGCTTTCCTTCTCCGCTGGACCAACTGCAAGGCACACACTAGCAAGCACATGACTGTCTCAGCCTGCCAGTTGGAATCCCTGGGCAGGCGTTGCTTGGGAACTGCAGCGTGCGCACCCTTCCTCTCCTCAACTGTGCCCACAGCGCAGTCCTGTATCGCCCCTTCCTTCCAAGGGACCCATTGGATTGGAAGGGGCGATACAGGACTGCGCCATGGGTGGAGTTGAGGAGAGGAAGGGGGCACGCACTGCGGTATCCAGGCAGCGCCTGCACGGGGTTTCCAACTGGCAGGCGCACACTCGCACGCTTGCGAGTTGGAATCCCACCACCGCCCCCTTACTGGGCATCAGTGCCCCCCAAATTCTCCTGAGCCTCCCACCGCCCCCTTGGATCACCTCACCGCCCACTAGGGGGTGGTACCGCCCACTTTGGGAATCACGGTTGTAGAGGCATTCTCTCCTGACGTTTCACCTGCATCTATGGCAAGCATCCTCAGCGATTGCGCGGCCTGTTGGAACTAGGAAAATTGGGTTTATATCTCTGTGGAATGTCCAGGGTGGGACAAAGAACTCTTGTCTGTTGGAGCTAGGAGGGGGTGGAGAACATCTCCTCCTCTTAGATATATAACCAACAGTTAGATATAAGACCTTCAACCTCTGAGGATGCCTGCCATAGATGTCTGGAGATAATACTTCTGGAACATGACCATACAGCCCGGAAAACTCACAGCAATCCAGTGATTCTGGCCATGCAAGCCTTTGACAACACATAAAACCAGCAGTGTCTGCCTACTTCTCCACTAGTAACTAACAGTGATAGTAGTGCCCCTAGGGCCTGGTAGCTGCCTAGGAGGCAAGGGATGAAGCTGCATCAGCGGAGCGCTACACTTCACTGACCATGATGCACTCTTTTTCCTTCCTAGGTCATGAAAGGACTACTCCAACTAAAGGAATACGACAACAAATTTTACTCAAAATGCAAGTACAATTAGAGAGATGTGGGCATGCACACACAAAGCGGAGAAATGTTGAGCCCGTGATCAGGGGTCACTACATTTACAAGTATACCCATTGCAAGAAACATGGGGTGCTTTATTCCTCTAAAACAGCGTTTCTCAACCTCCTCAACCCCTTAATACAGTTCCTCATGTTCTGGTGACCCTCAACCATATCATTATTTTTGTTGCTACTTCATAACAGTAATTTTGCTACTGTTATGAATCATAATGTAAATATTTGATATGCATGATGTATTTTCATTTAATTGAATACTGGTGGGGTTTGGGGGGTTGATTTTGTCATTTGGAAGTTGTAGTTGCTGGGATTTATGGTTCACCTACAATCAAAGGGCATTCTGAACTCCACCAATGATGGAATTGAACCAAACTTGGCGCACAGAACTCCCATGACCAACAGAAAATACTGGAATGGTTTGGTGGGCATGGACCATGAGTTTTGGAGTTGTAGTTCATCTACATCCAGAGAGCATGCAGACTCAATCAATGATGGATCTGGACCAACCTTGGTACAGATACTCAATATGCCCAAATGTGAACATTGGTGGAGTTTGGGGGGACAGGCCTTGACATTTGGGAGTTGTAATTGTAGTTGCTGGGATTTATAGTTCACCTACAATCAAAGAGCATTCTGAACCCCACCAATGACAGAATCGGGTCAAACTTCCATACAGAGCCAACAGAAAATACTGTGTTTGACGACCCCTCTGGCACCCCCTCGCGACCCCTCCAAGGGTCCCGACCCCCAGGCTGAGAAACGCTGCCCTAAAACAAGATCCTTCCTTTGCCTTCCATTGTTACAACCATTGCCTTGCGATGTTTCTATTAAATTTCAATCTTCTCTCATTCCCAGTTATCTTCTACAAGCTGAGTATCCCTTATCCAAAATACCTGGGACCAGAAGTGCCGCATATTACAGATATTTCCATCGGATTTTGGAATACTTACGTATACATAATGAGATATTTTGGAGATGGGACCCAAGCAGGCCCGGATTAACACTTTTTTGCGCCCTGGGCCACACTTTGAAATTATGCCCCCTTTAAGCCAACCTCCCACCACCTCCAAGGTCCCCATTCCCACCGGCTAGAAAGCTCCGCTGTGTTCTGAAGGTCTCCTCAGGAGTCGGGAAGCTTGGGGGGGGGGGGAACGGGTGCAAACTCGCTCCAAAGGCGTGCATGAGAGAGAGAGAGAGAGAGAGCGTGTGTGTGTGAGAGAGAGTGAGAGAGTGCACGAGAGAGAGTGTGCGCGTGAGAGAGAGCGCACGTGTGTGAGAGAGAGCGTGCATGCGCGAAAGAGAGAGAGCAAGAGAGAGAGCATGAGAAAGAAAGAGCGCAAGAGAGCGCGCGCGCGAGAGAGAAAACATGAAAGAGAGAGAGAGATACATCGCGCTCGCACGCGCAAGAGAGAGAGAGAGCGTGAGAGAAAGAGAGAGAGACAGACAGACGGAGGGGGCAGAGCAGAGACTTTGCCGGGAGAAGGAGCGAGGAGGGGCATGAGAAAGGGGGAAAGAGGGGCACAGACCAGTTTGGGTTTTTTTGGTCCATGATCTGCGCCCCCCCTGGCTTGCGCCCCTAGGCCATGGCCTCATTGGCCTTATGGATAATCTGGGCATGGACCCAAGTCTAAATACAAAATTTGTTTATATTTCATATATACCTTATATACATAACCAGACGGTCAGCGAAACAAAGTTTAGGTACCTTGAACCATTAGAAAGCAATGATGTCACTATCTCAACCATCTATGATTTTGGATCTTGGAATATTCTGGAATTTGGTATTTCAGATAAGGTATGCTCAGCCTGTACAAAGAAGTTGCACACTTGTAGTTTTTCAAGGTATGTAGCCTTCTTGCCAAAGAATGCTTGTGCACTACGAATCAAATCCCAGGGTTCCATGGTATTGGGGCATGGCGATTAAAGTGGTGTTCAAACAAAATTATGGGTTTTTACACTCACCCTGTGAGGACTCTCTATATTTCACTTTCAACTGTGGCATGGTAGTTTTCTTATTCCACCCTGACCACCAATTTATATAAAGACTTCCTTTATTTCCACTTGCTGCTATCATATAATGTAATAAGTATTCACACAGGTCAGCTTTCCCACTGACCTTTTGATTACTGTGTCAGGGCAGGGTATCCCTCTTACACAAACTCCCACTGGCACTATTTGTTAATTTTCGCTGCTACTATTCACTATTCTTGGCTACCCACTAGGAAGAATTTGTTTTCGAGGCTTGATTGTGAAGTAACTACATGGGGAGATATTTTTGTTAAAGAACTGCAACGTTTATTCAAACAATGTTCTAAGCGTGGAGGTTTCAGAGTTCAGAGCTTAGGTGGTTGCAGTATCTTCTTAGTGGCACGTATCTTAAGGTTACAATACACTAACTATGGAGATGCAACTTAATACTATATAACTGTACTCCCAGAACCAATAGCTCAGCAGTCTTTACACTAACTGCTTGTCCTTTAAACCCAATTGCTTTCCTAGCAGTTCAAACACAGCTTTTCTTCTACTCTCTCACAGAGTAGAGTAAGAGTCCACTTTAAAACCGTCTGACAGCTGGCTAAAATGGAATCTCTAACTCTCCACATACCCTCTCTCCTTCGACTTTCACTGCCAACTGCCAAAGTTTGAATTCAAAGATTCTAAGGCTCCGCCTCCTGTTTCCACGGTAACTGAAACCCTTTGGAGGTTCTGCACGCTAATATCTCTGTTAACCCTTTAGGGTTTGCTAAGTTTTTACCCCCTCAACATATATGCATATATATAAATACCAACCATATTTAAAACCTGTAATAAAGAAATATGACTTCACCACACACACACACACACACATTTTTGTGGGGCTCCTGTGCTTTTTATTTTGTGGTGTTGGTCCAGATAAGTTCAGAGAAAAATTGGGATGGAAGGGAAAAAAGAAAAGATGAGAGATCTTATGGCTCCAATAATGAAATTTTATGGAGCCTAAGCCTTTTTGATAATAAATCTACTTTTCATTGCAAAGGTTTTTTAGACTTGGCCGAGGATGACAACATGAACTGCCTTCATGACCACATAAACAAGATTACAACTCCAATGCAGGTTATCTGGGGGAAGGATGACACGGTAAGTTATTTGTAGCTGTAGTAATTCTTAGTTGTGAGACTGATACTCAGGAGAGACATCCAAAGAGAACGGTTTGACCGGCTACCCAGAGAATGTATCTGGTGTCTCTGGAACAATGATGAGTATTGAGTTCTAAAAGGGTGACGCTGAACTGAGGGCTTTATTCTATATTTATTAATTTTTTATTTTATTTATTTATCTCATTTATAACCCACCCTTCTCAGATTAAAAACAGTTACATATCAAAATACCCACATAATCCCCATTTCACATTCATAGACTATCCAAGCCAATCTGTCATCTGCCAACCCAACCCTATCATACTCAAACTATCCGTCCGCTGCTCCACATCAACCAAATGCCTGGTCCCAAAGCCACGTCTTTAGCTGGAAACTCTGCCTTTGCGACGGCTGGTAACTCCACCTTCGCGCCTGCTGGAAACACAGCAGATGTGGAAGCAAAGTTTCCAGGCGGCGGCGGTGCGCCCCTGTGGATCTGGTGCGCTCAGCGGGCACCTACTCTGCCGAGTGTGTTAATCTGCCCCTGCTGGGCCCCTAAAACATGGACATTTCCTGGTCAGTAGAAAGCAGGGAGAAGACAGACAAGTATCCAGTCATTTTCCTATAGCTGTATGGAGGGCAATGACATTATCTGCATGGTTCTGTAGAGTAAAACCTAGGCCCCTTCTACACTGCCATTCAATCCAGATTATCAAAGCAGATAATCCAGATTATCAAAGCAGATAATCCAGATTATCTGCTTTGAACTGGATTATCCGAGTCTACATTGCCATATAATGCAGTTCAAAGCAGATAATCTGGATTTTAAATGGCAGTGTAGAAGGGGCCCTATGGCTGGCTGTTGAAGATTGTCCAGCCTGGATGTTTGTTTGCTGCTCCTTGCTGTCCATTGACCAGGAAATGGACAGGTTTGTGGGGAGACTGCCGTTGTAAAAGGTGGTTGGTTGGATAGAAGAGTCTTGGCTTTTCTTCATGAACGAAGATTCAGGAAGGACTCATCCTACACTTTCTACAAGCACGTTGATGATTCGTTGGTTGGATGTGTCCTTCGAGCCTGTGCAATGGGCTCTTCTGGTGGAGCGCAGCGTGCACAGAACTGGCCTCACCTTTTAAACCAAAGGTTCGTCTGCCAGGGCCTAGCAAGCTTGGGACAGTGGCAGCGAGGTCCTCAGGTCATAGGTTTGATTAGAGTTTCCTTCTCTTAGATGGTTGACCTTACAGAGTTAGATGAGTACCATCTGCCCAGGCTTGAAATTAGAGTTTTCCTTCTCTTAGGATGGTTGCCAAAAGGCTAGAGAGCCCATCCTGCCCGTTGACGCTCTTTGACAGACCCTTCGGTTGTGACCTGTCTGGCATGGGAGGCCCTACCGGTGGCTATTATGCCACCGCCAGCATAGCTCACAACTTCATTAGGGTACGCAAGCCTCTCCCCCACAACAAGGGGGCGCCAACGGAGAGGATAGAAGAGTACTGTTGCTACATCTTGTAGCATCATTTCCCAATACAGGTTTTGTGCCACACTCACGTCGGTTTTGTTGATTTAATGGGTCTTTGTTGGTTGAAACTCATAATCATATGGAGGCTAATGCCATCTGGACAGACACACTATACAATTCAACGAAAAAGTAATGGGACGGCTGCCAAAACCAGAGCAAAACACAACACAGAGGGGAGGGAAGAACGGCAAGGCAAGGGGAACTGACCTGGAAAGTATGCTACTTGAGAGTCGTAATGTATTAATGTTAATAAAGAGATAATAATTAAGTACATATGTTGTTGTAGTGAATTATTTGGGATAATGCTTCTAGATTTTAAGTTCCGTGACCATAAACTATAGAAGTAAGCAGTATGTAAATATATGGATTATTTACTTCGTGGATGTATGTATTTTTCTCGTAGTTGAGAGTTTGTATCATTGTATTCGCATTATCCTCCTGGATAAACTGGATTATCCCCAAATCTCCGGTGTACATTACTATCATTTCCCCAACGGAAATAAGACATTGATGTCTACCTTACCTACTCAGGAGTGTCAGTTTGCATGCATACCATAAGTGCATTTCATTCAACATATCTCTAATATACTTATATTATTCGTCATTACAATATTACTGCAGGCCTTGCATAGATCTTTGTCACCTAGTTGAACTATTGTATGTTGATATTTGCGTGCTTTTGTCCATAACTATTGTTCAGATATAAATTGTTTGACATCTTTATTATAATCCAGATTATTTGCTGATTTACACCAGATTATTGCTCATAATGAGGATACTGCTTACCTCTGTAGTTTATGGTCATGGGACTTAAAATCTAGAAGCATTATCCCAAATAATTCACTACAACAACACATTATACAATTCCACAGATACTTTGGGATAAAATAAGGTTTTGGGGTTTGTGGCCACCAAATACTGATACCTTGTATTTCAATTCTTGTTCTTCAGGTACTGGATCCATCTGGGGCAGAAATTTTAGCCAGGGCGATTCCTGGTACCCAAGTGCACTTATTGGATAAATCTGGACATTTCCTAACATTTGATTCGCCCAAAATACCCATAGACCTTATCATGGACTTCCACACTTCGGTTTGGTACACAACGGATAAGAAATTGGCATAATTCACGAATCAAAAATTTCATGTATCAAATGATCTAAAGGGAATAAACACTGAAATGTTACCGTGATTGCGTAAGATCAACTGCGTATAGTAATGTGCCAGAACAACGGTTCATTTCCCCAGCTAGGATTTATTTGTTACATACTGTAAGCCTGATCTTTTTTTCCCTTTTGCTATGTTGTTAAGTTCACTCAGGCTGCATCCACATTGTAGAATTAATGCAGTTCGACACCACTCTAGCTGTCATGGCTCCATGTTATTGAATCCTGGGAGTTATGCCTTTACAAAACCATTAGTTTTCTCTGCCAAAAAGCACCAGTGCTTCACAAAACTAAAAATTCCCAGAATTGCCTAGCATTGAGTTATGACAGTTAAAGTGGTATCAGCTGATAACTGACTACTCTTCTAGTTAGATTGTCCCAAGCACTCTTATTTTTCTAATGGTTTCAAACAACCGATTTTTAATGACCTGCACAATGTTCTTAGTAGAGAAGAGAAAAGCACACCATGACCGGTAAAAGGACCTTCTCTCACAAGCAGTTAGCAACCAAAGGCCTCTCTTGAATGAAAAGCTTGTTGCTGAACGTCTGAAAGACAGAAAACACAGGAAAATAGTAATAGCTATCAATGTACAATCTACACTTTTTGTAGTACGTATTAAGATCATATTAACACAAACTCCAGTCTCTCTTATTTATTACTAGCTTGGGAACCCGGCCCTGCCCGAGTTATTTGAGAAGCGCAGCAGGATGTAGAGTGGGTCATGGGGGCTCTGTGTGCCAAGTTTGGTCTTGATCCATCATTATTGGGAGTTGCAGTGGTATCATGAAATTACTGAAGGTAGTGCAAGTTCCATCATCTCTGTCCCCCCCCCCCCCAAAGTGTAGTAGGATGTAGATTGGGTCATGGGGGCTCTGTGTGCTAAGTTTGGTCTGTATTGGTGAATGGATGAGGGATGCATTGTTTTTCGGAAGTGAGTGAAGGTACTTCAAGTCCCATCATCTGTGGTCCGTCTCACACAAAACTGCACCAGGCTGTAGAGTGGGTCATGAGGGCTCTGTGTGCCAGATTTGGTGTTGATCAGTCATTGGATTAGGTTTGTAGCAGGATTGGGAAGTGAGGGAAGGTACTGCAAGTCCCATCATCCATGTTCTGTCCCCTCCAAACTTCAGTAGGATGTAGAGGGGGTCACTGGGGCTCTGTGTGCCGCGTGTGGTCGTGCTTGGTGGGTGTTGGGGGCCGCAGTGGTCGGTGGGAACTGAGGGGTGTGAGAATACTACAAATTCCATCATCCATTGTCAGTCCTCCCGCGAACCTCACCAGGACGTGAAGGCAGTCATGGGGGTTATGGGTGCCAAGTTTGGTCTCAATCGGTAATTGGATGAGGGTCGCAGCAGACTTGGGAAGTGAGTAGAGGTACTTCAAGTCCCATCATCCATGGTCCATCCTCCTCCAAAGTGCACCAGAATGTAGAGTGGGTCATGAGGGCTCTGTGTGGCAAGTTTGGTGTTGATCAATCATAGGATTAGGTTTGTAGCAGTCTTGGAAAGTGAGGGAAGGTACTGCAAGACCCATCATCCATGTTCTGTCCCCCTCCAAACTTCAGTAGGATGTGGACTGGGTCACTGGGGCTCTGTGTGCCAAGTGTGGTCTTTATCAGTGTTTGTTGGGGGCCACAGTGGTCTGTGGGAACAGAGGGGTGTAAAAGTACTACAAATCCCATCATCCATTGTCAGTCCTCCCCCAAGCCTCACCAGGATGTGAAGGCAGTCATGGGGGTTATGTGTGCCAAGTTTGGTCTCGATCAGTGATTGGATGAGGGTTGCAGCGGACTTGGGAAGTGAGTAGAGGCACTTCAAGTCCCATCATCCATGGTCCACCCTCCTCCGAACTGCACCAGGACGTAGAGTGGGTCATGGGGGCTGTGTGTGCTGAGTGTGGTCTGTATTGGTCCTTTTTGGTGGCCTCAGTGGTCTGTGGGAACCAAAGTGTTGGAAAGTACTACAAATCCCATAATCCGTGGGTCATGTCCCCCAACCCGCGCCAGGGCATAAAGGGGTTAGGGGGTCTGTGTACCAAGTTTGGTGCAGGTCCATCACCCGCGCTGGTCGCTGTGGCCTGTGAAAGTGGCTGCCACATATCCGCCCTGGCCTGTGAAAGTGGCTGCCACATATCCGCCCTGGCCTGTGAAAGTGGCTGCTTCTGCCCTTCCGCCCTCCCGCCCTCCGCATACACGCATACACACATACAAACATTCCGTTTTATAAAGGTATACAGATTTATTTGTCACATTTCTATACCGCCTCTCTCAGCCCGAAGGCGACTCGGGACGGTTTACACAGGGAGTCTCTGCCCTCAATACAACACAAGCAACAAGGCAAAAAAAACAAAACCCCAAACCATATAATAACAAATTAACAATTAAAAACATACACCCACAATTAAATTAAAACAATTAAAAACATACATTCAACTCTTCACCCCCTAGGGCAGGGGTCGGGAACCTTTTTGACTCAGAGAGCCATGAAAGCAAAATGTTTGGAAATTTATTTCAGTGAGAGCCATATAATATATATAATATATTTTAAGACTGAATTCAACTAAATGTGAGTCTATACGTACATACGATGAGAAAAGGATTCCCCCGGAAGAATGACGGGACACTTCAGACCTGGCTCTGCAAAAGGCACGCTCAGGACTCTGGGAAGGAAGAGAAGGCAGAAGGAAGGAAGGGGGAAAGAAAGAAAGAAAGACGAAATAAAGGAGGGAGGGGGAGAGGAAGAAAGAAAGAACAAACTATGGAAAAGGAAGAAAAGAAAAGCAGGAGAAAGACAAGGAGGGGAAAAGAAAGAAATGGGAAGGGAGGAAAGGAAACGGTGGGGAAAAGAAAGAAAAGGGAGTGAGAAAAAAGTAAAATAATGAAGGGAAAAGAAAAAAATTAAAAAGGGGAGAGAGAGGGAAGTGAAAAGAAAGGAAGGAGAAGGAAAGGAAGAATTTGGGGAAAGAATAGAAGAGGGAGGAAAGAAGGAAGGAAGGAAGGAAGGAAGGAAGGAAGGAAGGAAGGAAGGAAGGAAGGAAGGAAGGAAGGGGGAGGGAGGGAGGGAGGGAGGAAATAAGATAGTGAGAGAGGAAAAAGAATGAAAGAAAAAGAGAGGGAAAAAGAAAGGAAGAGAAAGGAAGGAAGGGGGGGGGGCAGGGCCAGGGCGGACCTTGGTGCCAATGTCGGCGAGACAGTCCCTCCGGAAGGCGTCGAAAATCAAATTTTTAAAAGTTCATGGACACAACAGCCTTTTTACAGGAATCTTGGTCATTTTCTATTTGGTTGATCTGCTTGAAAAATAAATTTTCTTTTGGCTCTTTTTATGTTTGTTAAGCTCAAAATGGAGAGGAGAACAGAAAGCCTGCAGCTGATTGTAGGAAGATTGTAGGAAGAATTCAGGTTCTCTTCTAGCAAGAAAGGACACTTTCTTATGAATCACGTAGACATTTTAACACACTTTGAACCAGAATTACTGACTTATCTGTATGTATTGTGTCAAGAGCGCCTCACAGTGGAGATGCTCAGAGAAGACCTGGAATGTGATAGCCACTCATAACAACATGCTTTATAACTTATGAGCCCTTCCACACAGCACTATAGCCCAAAATATCAAGGTAGAAAATTGCACATTATCTGAGTATGGATAATCCAGTTCAAAGCAAACATTATGGGATTTTCTGCCTTGATATTCTGGGATATAGGGCCTTGTGGAAGGACCCTGTATCTGTGGAATGTCCAGGGTGGGAGAAAAAACTTGTCTATTTGAGGCATGAATGCTGTAATTGACTGCCTTGATTAGCATGGAATAGCCTGGCAGCTTCAAAGCCTGGCTACTTCCTGCCCGGGGATCCTTTGTTGGGAGGTGTCAGCTGGCCCTGATTGTTTCCTGCCTTGCAGCTTAAATATTAACACATGTGTGATAGGTTAAAAAAAAGTTTCAAAAAATTAGGAGGCACTGGCATTTTGTTTCTAAAGTGTTTCTAAAGTATGGTTAGCAAAAAAAATCCATTAATGTAACAAGAGTAATGAAATTTTGTTACTTTTTCATTATAGTAACTGCGCTTCTGGGGCTCCTATCGCCCTCATTTT
Organism: Anolis apletophallus; assembly: GCA_030556195.1. Lineage (NCBI taxonomy): Eukaryota > Metazoa > Chordata > Lepidosauria > Squamata > Anolidae > Anolis > Anolis apletophallus. Next base: position 5,619,969 of record JARBWK010000001.1, read on the forward strand.
TACAGCTATTGGAGTGAAACTTGCTTCAATGGTAGAACACATTTACCGCTATTAGGCCATCAAGTTTCAGAACATTTAATTTATCCATGGATTTTGGGGGAATTTTTTGTTCTTATAAACAATTTTTTTTAAAAAAAAATGTACAAAAGCTATCTCCTTGTTCTATATACTGCATCCATTAAATTCTGCTGCATCATATCCGGCCTCGATCTCTTTGGCTGCCCTCCATTCTCTTAACGTACCATCAGCAATAACAGCTTCCAGCTGGCTGTCTAGGTCAGATCTTGGAAGTCATGTGTGCCAAATAATGCAGTTACCCGTCACCTGTTCTTGCCAATTCACACTTTCCTAAGGTAACTTCTGGCAGCTGATTTCTTTTCCTATTTACATGGGCCACTCCTCATTACTCAGTTACCTCTTGGGTGTTAGTCTTGATTACCCTGATTCAACAACATGAAATCTGGATCATCAATGCCACCAGGGCTGGACAAAGGTAATTTTAAATGGTAAGCGAACAGTATTTTGGCGCCCCCCAACCCGAATTAATATATTATTGTACATAATTCTTATTGTTGTTGTTGCTAGACTGTAGCAACCCAGCCTCCAGTTCAGCCGGGGGGGTCCGGTGCCGCCCCGGGTGTCCCAATTGCTTTGGACCCGATTGCCGTGGATACAGGTGGAACGGATGGAGGGGCTGATGGGCCTGCATCTCCTACAGACAGTTTGCAATGGGACGACACCTGGCCCGAGGCTTATTCGGACGGAGAAGGTCAGGCTGACTCAGACTCTGATAAAGCATATGAAAGACCGGGAGGGCATGGTTCCCAGGAACGTATCTGGGAACCCGCGGGGGCTGAGTTGATGGAAACCGAAGGGGAGGAAGCTTCTCAGGAAGATAGCGAGCCAGCTGCGGCTCGGCCTGGAAGGTGTTTTGATCGCAGGAAAAGTATTGAGTCTAACCGAAAGGAATGGAGACGAAGCCTAGAGCGGCGTTGGTCTCACAAAGGGGGGGATTAAGTATACGTTCCATGGGAACAGTTCCTCAGTTGGTTGGCCACTTCTGATCTGAAGGGAGTGAAGTGACCGAGATCCTTGAAGCCATAGTTTGGCTGCTTTGCCAAGTACCTTGCCTTGGACCTTGTATTTCCATGGACTTTGCCTTGTTGTGTTCCTACGGATTCCCTTGCCTTGTTTGATTCCGCTTGGATTTTATGGACCTTTGCTTTTGATCTATTCCACACTTTTGGCTTTTTGAATTCTACTTGGACATTTTACCCTTCTCACCTGTTCTTAATTGCTTAATAAATAGTTAATTGATTATCGTCTCTGTGTGTGTGATTAAGGGGCCGGGCCTAGACCCAGCATTGTGACATAGACTTATAGAGTTGGGAGGGACCCCCAAGGGACATCTAGTACAGCCCCCTTTCTAAGAAGGAATTAATATATTATTATACATTACTGTTGTTATTATGCTAATAATGCTATCATTATTATTGCTATTATTAGACTCCTAGAGTTGGAAGGGGCTGCAAGGGCCATCAAGTCCAAACCCTTATACCAAGAAGAAATTATTATTATTATTATTATTATTATTACATATTCAGAATTAATATATTACTGTACATTATTCTTATTACTGTTGTTGCTAGACTTCTAGAATTGAGAGGGGCTCCAAGGGCCATCCAGCCTAACCCGCTCCTGCCTCCCCAGCGGGCACGGCGCAATCCCTCCTGGCAGAGGTCTACCCAGATCCCACCAACCTTCTTCCTCCCAGCGCATCCTGTCTTCTGGGGGGCTCCTGGCAGCACTGCCAAAGAAGGCGGGTGGGACGGGCTGCATGGGTCCCCAGGGAAGCCCCGTTCTGGCTCTGCTCTTCCCGGAGGTAGGCCTGGACACGGAGTGTGTCAGGGGCACGTGCGAGGGGCCAGATACGGCCTTCCAAGGTCATGTACCTGGCCCTCAATCAGGGTCAACCTAAGTCTGAAATGACTTGAAGGCACACAACAACAATCCTATAATAATAATAATAATACACTTTATTTATATTCTGCTCTTCTCACCCTGAAGGGGGCTCAGGGTGGATTACATCACACATACGGCAGACAGTCCCTGCTGGATCCACATACAATTTCATACAACATACAAACATATGACAAGTACAATTTTTAGAAGGATTTTTCTTCAGGCTGCATCACAGGGTGCGTCACCACAACAAGAGGAACCTTATTGAGTGGTCACGGCATTAGAAAGGTTGAGAACCACTGCATTAATACATATATCTTTCTGTTTAATTGCTATTTAAAAAAATTTAAAGAATTTTTAAGGGGATGGTGAGTAATTTTTTTTCTGGAAAGGGGGTGGTAGGCCAAAAAAGTTTGGGAACCACTGATGTATATGGACAGGATCAGATCTTACATTACGCGAACTACGCACCCGCGTGGGGCGCCACATATTCAGGGGTACATCTAGCCGCCAAATGCCCGTTCTCATTCTCCGGCCCTGTGTAAGGCAGCCTGCCCGTGCTGCACCAAATGCACACACGTTGAATTAGCTAGCTCTGCGCATGTGCACAAGGCCGGAGACCCAGGAGGAGCGCCTGGCAGACAGATGTGCTCCGGAACATGTGCATAATATTCTAACTTTTATTTTTCAGTGATTGGGGGGGGGGGGGGGATAATGTTTGCTTACCATTTAAAATTTCCTTAGTCCAGCCCTGTATATGGAAATACAAGTATTCCAAAACCTGAAAAATTCTAAAATCCAAAATAGTTCAGGTCCTAAGCATTTTGGATAAGGGATAGTCACACTATATTAATGTGCCCACTCACTGCTTTCCCTTTTGAAAACCACTAGTCAAGAAAAGCATGACCTTGTTAGAAGTTAACTCTTTGAACAAGTGAGTTAACTGAATAACCATGTCTTTAAACTGCCACGGATGAAGACACGCCACTACAAAAATATTTAGGAGAGGATGGTTGAAGTTGCCCATCAACTCTCCCTTAAAAACCTCTTGCTTGAAACATGCACTCAAGAGACATCAACAAAGTAGTCTTCTTTAAGAATAACATCTCAGGTTTATTAACAAACGTCTTGTATATATTCAACATACATGTCCATAGTAGAATGTCTTTAAGCATATAGGTATAGTCCAAACTGTATAACTCTACTCACTGAAGTCTGAAAATCGTATTGCTGTACTAAAGTCCAAACAGCAACATGCATCCACCTCTACTGAGGTGTCATACAAACTGAATACAAAAAGGAGTCCTGTGTCTGAAGCCCCTCCCACACCAAAGAGGTACGGGCAAACCGGCAAACCTAAAATGTACATACAATATAGGTTAACAATTGTACACTTTTGTGGAGGCTCGGAAGGTTGCTACTTCCAACAGGAACAAGCCATCACTTTGATTCCTTAATGGTGTTTATGCCCGTATCTTACTCTCCACATTACCACAAACTGAAAGGTAGAATTGCAAGAGGAGTTTTGCAGATTTTCTGGGCCTGTCTAGCACTATGAAGTGTCCACATTTCTCCAACATATGAACTTGGGAATTGACGACAGCGTTGGCTAAAATGTCAGCTCCTGAAGGGTCGAGCACCTGAAAACCAATAAGATAGGATTGTTATTGTTGTTGCTGCTGCTGTTGTTGTAATGCCCATTCCCTGTGAACTGGGATTCAGAAATTGATATGATATAACATAATAATATAATATAGGGTAAAGGGAAGGAAGGAAGGAAGGAAGGAAGGAAGGAAGGAAGGAAGGAAGGAAGGAAGGAAGGAAGGAAGGAAGGAAGGAAGGAAGGAAGGAAGGAAGGAAAGAAGGAAGGAAGGAAGGAAGGAAGGAAGGAAGGAAGGAAGGAAGGAAAGAGATACCCAAGGAAGGAGGTAAAGAAGGAAGGAAGGCGACCAGACAGGAAGGAATGAGAGAAGAAAGGAGGGAGGGGAAAAGGCAAGGAATGAAACAGAGAAAGGGGGGAGGAAGGAAAGAGAGAAGGAGGGAGGGAATGGAAGAGGGGAGGAAGGAAGGAAGGAAGGAAGGAAGGAAGGAAGGAAGGAAGGAAGGAAGGAAGGAAGGAAGGAAGGAAGGAAGGAAGGAAGGAAGGAAGGAAGGAAGGAAGGAAAGAGATACCCAAGGAAGGAAGAAGAGAAAGTAGAAAGTAAAAAAAAAACTGAAACGTATGAAAGAGGTAAAGAAGGAAGGAAGGCGACCAGACCGGAAGGAAGGAGAGAAGAAAGGAGAGAGGGGAAAAGGCAAGGAATGAAACAGGGAAAGGGGGGAGGAAAGAAAGAGAGAAGGAGGGAGGAAGGGAGGGAAGGGAGGAAGGAGAGAAGGAAGGAAAGAGGTACTACAGGAAGGAACGAGAGAAAGTACACAGGAAAGAAAAAGGTAAGAAAAGGCAATAAAGGAAGGTGAAGCTGGTGAGGGGAGGCGAAAAAAAAGGAAAAGGGGGAGGAATGGAACGGAGGGAGAGAAAAAGAAGTGATAGAGAAAAGGAGAGAATGGGAGGAAGGAGGGAAAGGAAAGGCGGAAGGTTGGGAGGAAAGGAAGGAGGAAAGAGAGAAGGAAAGAGCTGAAGGATGAGGGAGACAGGGAGGAGAGCAAGAATGAAAGGCAGGAAGGGACGTTGTTGTTGTTCATTGCCACAGCAACGCGTGGCCAGGTACAGCTAGTATAATGTAAATAGGATGGAATGAGATGGGATAGAGAAGAAGCTTCTCAGGCAGGAAGGTGGCTTGAGGATCGTTACCTTGTCGTCCTTCCCCCAAATGATCTGGGTGGGAGCGCTGATCTTACTCATGTTGTCATGAAGGCTGTACTTGGACTTTGCACTGGCGATGTCTAAATAGTCTGTCCAGAAAGAAGGAGGCAAAAGGCAATGTTTGATATTGTTAGAGCTCCTGACTGTAAGACCTAAGATTAGGTTCATGTCTCGTATTTTGCATCAAATTTGTAAAAGTTACTGTTTGGGACTTTAGTGCCCTGAATCCTGTGGCCACTTTAGTCATCCTCATGGATGACTAAAGTTCATCCATGAGGAAATTTTCTGGGAGCTATTATCCAACACAGGAGTTTCTATTCTCATTTTGCAACTAAGAAATTGCAGCAAAGGTAACAGTAACAGTAGGGAGAACCACCCATCCATCAATTTAGATTGTAAGGATAACAGAGACATTTGGCACTGGTTCCAACCACACAAGGTAAAAGAAAGCTTGCCTTTGTCACCATGTTGAATGCATTGGCTGCCCTTTTGTGCCAGAACTGGGTGTAGTTCCAGACCTTCCCAAGTGATCTCTCAGCATGGAACACTGGCACACCTCATTCATATAAAGACAACATTGATTGGCAAGTAGTAAATGATGCCACAAAGCAGCATTTATTTATTATTTATTTATTTAGTTAAAACTTTTATATCCCGATCTTCTCACCTCAAAAGAGGGACTCAGACCGGCCTTACAGCAAAAATTCAATGCAGGTCATACACATTAAAATACATAAATAAAATTCATTGATAAAAACATTAAACTACAATTAAAACCAAATCGCCAGATAAAATCACTTCAACGCAATCCAATAATCCTCTTCAATACTGGCAGCTAAAGGGATACTCTAAAAAGGTCAATCAAGAAGGATTCATGGAGTGTACGACTGCCCGGGACAAATTCATTATCAACGAAAGAAAACACATTACAAAGACTTATACACTGCTACTCGAGTGGTCCACAGAGGAAGAATGTATTAAAGAGTATATGATGAAATGGGCAAAAGATATTGGAAGAACAATCTGGCTAGAGGAGTGGAATCTAATATGGAGCAAGAAAAACAACTATACTTACTCATATGACATAAGGGAACATTGGATGAACATGACTTACCTGTCCGAACACATCTCTCCCTATGAACCATCAAGATGTTTAAGATCATCCGGAGAGGCCCTGCTCTCGGTCCCACCTTCTTTGCAGGCGCGATTGGCAGGGATGAGAGACAGGGCCTTTTCAGTGGTGGCTCCTCAGCTTTGGAACACCCTCCCTAGTGACATCAGATCGGCCCCCTCCCTCCTGACATTTCACAAGAAAGTCAAGACCTGGCTGTTTGAGCAGGCATTTGCTGATGAAATATAACGGTTTAAATAGATATATGGAACTAGCTGAACCCGGCACGTGTTGCTGTGCCCTATTTAGGAGATGTGAGATGTTAGTGGGTATGTGTACGTGTATGTATGTATGTATGTGTCTGTAGGTACACTCTGTCTTTCAGTCTCTATACCTTTCGCTCTGTGTCTCTCTCTCCCTGTCGCGGTGGTGGGGGAGGAGGTGGGACGGGAAGAGGTGGCTCTCAATCACTCTCTCTGTCTTCCATTATCTCTCTTTCACTCTCTGTACCTCTTGGTTTGTGTCTCTCTCTGTCTCTCTCTCTCTCATGGTGGTGGGGGAGGTAGAGGGATGTAGTTGGGAGGACGGGAAGAGGCGGTGGAGGTGGGCATTGCGGCGGCCGTGTGTTCCGGGCCCGGAAGGGGCTTGGAGATGGTGTAGGAGGCGGGCTGGGCCAGGGGACTACAGTTCCCTGAAGGCCCCGAGCAGCCAGTTTGCTCTGTTTCCTGCCCTGTCTCCGCCCGGGTCCCAAACAGGAAGGTGGCGGCGAGAGAGGGCGAGGACGCAGCGGGAAAGGCGTCCGTGCGACCCGGCTCCATGCGACGCCTGGAAAGTAAGTGAACTACACCTCCCAGAAGGCTCCGCGCCGCTCTCTCTCTCTCGCCGGCCGCCTTCCTGTTTGGGATCCGGGCCGCGGCGCCGCCTCCTTGGCCTTCTGCCCCTCTCCTCGGCCGTTGGCCAGCCGGTCCTGGCCGAAGGCGGCCAAGGTTGCAGGCGCGTGTCCCGGGTTGAGGAGCAGCTTGGACGTTGCGGAGAAGGGGGGCACGGCGGTGGCGGCGCGGGTGGGTTCAGGCAGTGGGTGAGAGGCGTGTCGTGTCCGGGTTGGTGGCAATGTGTTGGCGCGTGGAGGTGGAGGGTTGCGTTGGAGGAGGAGGTGCGCGGAGTCTTAGCTGCCGCTGCGGCCGCCGCCGTTCGCGCGTGCGTGGTAATGTTGTTTTTCGGGGGTGTTTTTGAGGGGATTGCGTTGTGTTTTGAGGTGTTTTTGTGGGCCCTATAGGAACCCAGGGGTATGGATCAGTGGCCTTGTGAGTTTTGTGTTTGTGGGACATGTAGTTTTCGCGCCTATTTGCCGGGTACCACGACCACTCTCTTTTTATATATATAGATGACAACAATGTGACGGAAACTGATTTCAACGTCACGCTGAGACTGTAATTGTATGCTTTAATTGCGAATTGTTGTGTTATATGGTTATTGTTTAGTTTGTTTTGCTTGTGTTTTGATTGGAGGGCAGAGACTGCTGCCATGAATCACAACAACCATTCCAAATGACTCACGAGGAGACGTCTCGGATATCAATCAAAACTTTACTGAAGGTATCAAAACAAGCTTTAAAGTCGAAAGTGGGCTGCACAGCCAAAGCACATTCTTTTATAGCCAACTCCCACATTTCAAACGGGCATTCCCTCTCAGCCAATGTCCGGGCTTTTCTCCCGCCAAGCTTCCCCGAGCGTTTCCTCCCAAGGTCAAGCAAGCCAGATGTTAATCTGATGTTAATGTGGTGTGACTGTGTCATGGCCCAGATTTTCCAGCCTTCGTCCATAGGCTGGGAAACTGGGTTCTGACAACTGCCTTGTGTAAACTGCTCCGAATCGCCTTCGGGCTGAGAGGGGTGGTATAAAAATGTGTAGCACAGCAGTTCTCGTTTGTGCCTGGGGGGCAGGGGCCTGGACCGGGGGTCTCATTGGCATTGGGGCCTGCAGCACCAGAGTTGGATTCTGAAGAGGATTTAGAAGGGTTAGCAGAAGGAGAGTTTCCCATCACTGGGCCTCCTTCTCCCACAGAAAGCCTGGCATGGGAGGAAGGTTGGCTTGACCCTTACGATGAGATAGATAACCAGGTGCAAATGGAAAGCAGTGATAGCGAAACCTATGAACGGCCGAGGGGGGAGAGGTTCACAGGAGCTTTGGAGTGAAAACATGGAAGAGAGCGGCTGGGAAGAATCTAGGGAGGAGAGCTCTCACGAAGATAGGGCAACAGATGTTGGGAGGCAAGGCCGTACTTTCGATAGGCGACGGGACATCAAGACTAGCCGGAGGGGTTGGTACCATAGCCTAGACCGGCCGAGGTCCGTCAGTAGAGATTGGAGACGACGAAGCCTAGAGAGTCAGGGACCTCGGCAGAAAGATTAAGTATAGCAGGGCTGTCCAACTGGCGGCCCTGGGGCCGTACACGGCCCCCCAGCCCCTTCCCTGCGGCACCCTATCCTTTTAAAAAAGAAATTGGCTGTTTAAAATAAAAAATATTTTTTTTAATTTATTTTGAATTTTTTTAATATTATTTTTTAATATATTTTTTTCGCGGCAGGGAGGGGCGGGGCAGGGAGGAGAAGGAGCAGGCTCCCTCCTCCTCCATTTATTTTCACGGCGGGGAGGGCCGGGGGCAGGGAGGAGGACCTCCGGAGATGGCGCACAGCCACGGCGGAGAACCGAGAAGGGGAGCTTTCTGTGACGAGCCACCTCCTGCTCCTTTTCGCGGGTGCCCCCCCTTCCTCCCTTGCTTCACTCCAGCGATCACCCTCACATCTAGTTTACTTGCAAGCCCATCTGTATATAAACCTCACTTCTTCCTAAACCTTACAGTGATGGTGACTCAAACTGGATTATGCAAATATTGATACCTGAGCAGAGAAAGGGAAAAATCAAAACCAACTACCATGAGAAATAAAATTCCAGTTTTGTAAATTTCCAGTTTCAATCCTTTCTAAATAAGCACTGAAAGGAATGCAAATTAAGGTTCCTGTTATTGGCTGAGCCCCTCCGCCTTGGCCACGCCCCTTCCCTTTCTTCTCTGCCTAAACTTGAAGAGGAGGATGAGACGCCATACAGCCCAAAAAACTTACAACAGCCCAGCATTTTCTCCTGATGTTTCGCCCACATCTATGGCAGGCATCCTCAGAAGTTGTGAGGTCTGCTGGGGGTGGGAATATAGGGGGCAGAAATATAATAATAACAGTAATGAATGTATTTAATTTGGAAATAAGGGGGAGATGGGGATGGGAATATAGGGGCAGAAATATAATAATAACAGTAATGAATGTATTTAATTTGAAATAAGGGGAGATGGGGATGGGAATATATGGGGCAGAAATATAATAATAATGTATTTAATTTGGAACTGAGGGCTGTTTTGCTGAGGTGGGCTCCTTTCTTCCTTCTTCCTTGCTTTAATTCTTGCTTTTATGTTATTTATTTATATTTATTTCCCTCCCATATATATTCCCTTCCTCAATCTAACTCTCTTCTGATATTTATTTATATTTATATTAATATCATTCAGTTCCATTTTTTAAAATTTATTTAATAATTAATAATGCAACTAGTAATTGTAAGTAAATTGGAGCCCGGGGAGGGGTGGAGCCGGGGAGGGGCGGGCTGGGGAGGGGCAGGGGCGGGCCGGGGGCGGAGGCAGACCCTAAGGCCCCCCAGGTGATCAGTGACTGGAATTTAGGCCCCCGGTCCGGTAGAAGTTGGACAGCCCTGAAGTATAGGATCCGTGGGAAAGGATCCTCAGTACTTCGGCCACGTCTCTTCTGAGCAGACGTGAAGCGAAGTTGGTCCACGGAGCTAAGTTGGCTAGTGGCCTACCAAGTCTTGCCTTGCATCTTGTACCTTGCCTTGTTCCTGAATCCGCATTGCTGCGCGGAGCCTTGCCAAAGTCTTTGGGAAACTTTACCAAGTTGTTTTGGACATTGATTGCTTTTGCCTTTGGATTTGCTTTTGCTATTTTTATGGACAATATACCTTTTGAACTGTTTTTCTATTCAATAAAGTAGTTAGCCTTCAGTCCGTCTCTGTGTGTGTGATTAAGGGGCCGGTCAAGTCCGTGCAACGTGACAGAATGTGATAAATAAATAAAATAAATGATACACCAATGGTATCTAACATCATGCAAACTGGCAAAATTCTCAAAAAACATTTGCAATAAATTATATTTAAATTCATTCTCCACAATTCTCTAAATTTTGTTAGTTCTTTGTTGTTATGCTATTGAACTTACAGTTTATATAAAAAGCTTTATCTGGTCTTGAAGCTGCAAGATATCCCTTGAGAAGCTAAGGTGAAAAAAAATGCAAAAAAAATTGGTATCAGAATTGCATGAAATACAGCAGGACTGTCCAACTGCCGACCCTGCAGGTGTTTTGGACTTCAACTCCCAGAAATCCTAGCCAGTTTACCAGCTGTTAGGATTTCTGGGAGTTGAAGGCCAAAACACCTGCAGGGCCGGCAGTTGGACAGCCCTGAAATACAAGATCGAAATACCCAATCTAGTCTTTGTTGTTTGTCTCTCATCCAAGTCTTAACCAGGGCCGATTCTGCTTAGCACCTTTTGCCTTTAAGGTAGTGTTTCCCAAATTCTGGATTTTCCGGTGTTTTGGACTTTAGCCTTCAGGTGTTTTCCCCACAATCTCTGATCATTAGCCAATGCAGCTGAGATTTCTGAGAATGGAAGCCCAAGACACCTGGGGAATTAGAACTTGGGAATCGCTAATTTAAGGTATTTAAATCTCTCACCTGGCAATGCAGGTGTCTGAATATAAACAATTGCAGAAATGGTGTCCTATGCAGAGTGTCTGTTACCAAATCTTTCTTCTCAAATTTCAAGAGAAGGGAGGTTTTCCAAAAGTCAGATACAGTACTAGCCAATATCAGACCAGAGAACATTCACTTTTGGGTCTTTCCTCACCTGCAGATTTGTTCGGCTGGAATGGTATAAACCAAGTTTAAGGAAATTGTGCGATTGCATGGATTGCTTCTGCTTCTTCAAGTGCTTGGCCAAGTCACTATCTGCTGGGTACCTCAGACCTGAGAGTTGGGAAAGAAGGCATAGGTGAAACGTTGAGGGGAACCCATTCTAAAATATCAGACTCTAGGCTGCTTCCCTCTTTTTTTTATCATATCAGAAGCGACTTGAGAAACTGCAAGTCGCTTCTGGTGTGAGAGTACTGGATGTCTGCAAGGATGTTGCCCAGGGGACAGCCAAATGTTTTATCATCCTGTGGGAGGCTTCTTTCATGTCCCTGCAAGGGAAGCTGGAGCTGACAGACGGGAGCTCACCTCATCTCGCGGATTCTCTGATGTATTTGGTCATCACAATACATCAGGGGATATTCCACCTAAACACTAGGAAGAATTTCCTGGTGGTAAGAGCTGTTTAGACAATGCATCATTTCACAACACAGTAATTTGGTTTTCCTGGCAAACCAGAGGCTAAACCAACCTCCTTTAAGAGTTACAGAGACATAAATACATTGTAATAATGCAATGTATGGGGACACAACATCACATGAAAACCGGTCAATTACATTTTAAAAATATATTATTAATGACTTATGTCACATAGACTCAGAGGTTTCTAATTACGTTAGCATGACACCTACACACTGCAGTCGACACACATGGGTTGCCACTTTTCATATAAGAAATAAGGGACATTTACCAAAAATGATGGGATTTCTTGCAAAAACAAGGGACGCTTCGTAAATAAATACATATTAATTCACTTCCACTCCCACTATTCCTAACGATCTCAGGCGCCTTCCTTTTCCCCTTTGGACACTTAAACTCTAGGGCAGGGCTGTCCAACTGGCTGCCCGCGGGCCGTTTATGGCCCCCCAGCCCCTTCCCTACGGGCCCCTACCCTTTTTAAAATGAAATCGGCTGTTTAAAATTATATATATATATATAAATTATTTTTTATTATTATTTATTTTTATTATTATTATTTTTCGCAGCAGGGAGGGGGCAGGGTGGGGCGGGGCAGGGAGGAGGAGCAGGCTCCCTCCTTCTCCTATTCCTCCTACTCCCTCCCTCCCCCCACCAATCGGCACGCTCCGCGAGCAAGACGGCGGGCGAGTGAGGCAGCGGGCGGGCGGGCGAGGCGCCTGCACCATCTCTGCGGCGCCTGCGCCATCTCCACACAGCCTGCGCCATCTCTGCAGCATTTGCGCCATCTCCGTGGCGCCTGCGCCATCTCCGGTGCGGAGATGGCGCAGGCGTCGCCGAGATGGCGCAGGTGGCACGGAGATGGCACAGGCGGCACGGAGCTGGCGCTGGCGGCGCGGAGATGGCGCTCGCGGTGTGGAGATGGCGCAGGCGACTCCCCCGCCCGCCGCTTCGCCCACCCGCCGCCTCGCTCGCCCGCCGCCTTGCACATGGTCCGGCTACTCCTGGATCCAGTGCGTTTGGAAAGGTAGGCCGAAGCAGGGGGCTTAAGGGGAGATGGGGGTGGGAATATATGGGGCAGAAATATAATAATAACAATAATAACTGTATTTAATTTGGAAATAAGGGGAAGATGGGGTGGGAATATATGGGGCAGAAATATAATAATAACAATATTAACTGTATTTAATTTGGAAATAAGGGGAAGATGGGGTGGGAATATATGGGGCAGAAATATAATAATAACAATAATTAATGTATATAATTTTGAAATAAGGGCAAGATGGGGTGGGAATATATGGGGCAGAAATATAATAATAATGTATTTAATTTGGAACTGAGGGCTGTTATGCTGGGGTGGGCTCCTTTCTTCCTTGCTTTAATTCTTGCTTTTATGTTACTTATTTATATTTATTTCCCTCCCATATATATTCCTTTCCTCAATCCATCTCTCTTCTGATATTTATTTATATTTATATTTATTTCATTCAGTTCCATTTTTTTATTTATTTTATAATTAATAATGCAACTAGTAATCGTAAGTACATTGGAGCCTGGGGAGGGGGCGGGGCCAGAGCGGGGGGGAGCTGGGGAGGGCAGGGGCGGAGCCAGGGCGAGGGCGGGGCAGGGGCAGAGCCATGGGCGGAGCCATACCCTAAGGCCCCCCAGGTGATCAGTGACCGGAATTCAGGCCCCCGGTCCGGTAGAAGTTGGACAGCCCTGCTCTAGGGAAAAGGGGAGAGGGGGGAAAGGAAAGGACCTGGGGCTGTTAGGAATGGTGGGAGTTGGAGTCCATAACACCTGGAAGGGACCAAGTTGGCCCATGTGTGGCCTAGAGCATGAGGCCGTGACCCCAAGGCTCACCGGTCGTAGAGGTGCAGCGGGGGATGCGACTTGGGGAGGAGGGCAAAAAGGAGCTCGGCATTGGTGGCCAGCGAGGCACAGAGCAGCGCCCGGGTCTGGGCTCTGAGGAGCAGGAAGGGCGACATGCGCACGAACAAGCGCTCCCAGAGGGCTCCTGGGGTGATGCCGTCCAGTCCCTCCAGCGCCACCTCCTCCAGCTCAGGCGTGTCCGGAAGGAAGGCCGCTGGCAGGGACTCCGCTCCGCCAATAAGCAGAGCGTGCAGCGCACCAGAAGTGACATCCCCGTCCTGCTCTCTCTCTCTCTCTCTCTCTCTCTCTCTCTCTCTCTCTCTCTCTCTCGGCTCTCCTCGCGTTGCCACGGCAATGGCCAAACAGGCGGGCTGTGGGCATGAAGAACAAGGAGGAGGCCTCTTAAGCCTCTACCTCAAACTCAAAAAGAGCCTTGCCTCCTGCTGCCATCTGTCCTGTCAATATGGGACAGAAGCTTAAAAAAATGGGCACGGAATTCTGGGCCGAAAAACGGGACGTCCCGTACGATACGGGACAGTTGGCAACCCTACGGCACACTAACATGTCGCAACACACCGTTTTTAGAATGCTACCTTCCAGAATCCTCAGGCAAATGTAAACAAGATTTTGGTTGGTAGGAAAACATTCAGAAAGGTAGAGTTAAGGACTGTTCAAAATATTCCATCATTGCTCCTTTTTCATATAATTCCGATGAGAGCCATAACATGGTTGCTTCGTATAATAATCAAAGTTCCTTTTCATCCATTTTCCTGTGGTCTCGAGACAGGCTTTGAAGTAAATTTATTCCGACACTCACCAGTTGGGCACAGGAGTGATAAGCAGCAGACCTCAGATGGATAAAGTACAGCATAAAGCCCAGCTACCATTCCTCCCGTGGAAATGCCAACCAAATGGAAAGGCTGTCTATCCATATCGATACACTTGACAAACTGAAACATGAAGCAGAAACCAAGAGGTGTTAAGTGAGAGGAAGACTTTAAGGCAGGGGTCCTCAAACTAAGGCCCAGGGGCCGGATACGGCCCTCCAAGGTCATTTTCCTGGCCCTCACTCAGTGTCAACCTAACTAGGAAATGACTTGAAAGCACACAACAACAACAACAACAACAACAACAACCCTATCTCCTCAGCCAAAAGCAGGCCCACACTAACAAGTTTATATTTGTTAAAATTGTTCTTCATTTTACTTATTGTATTTTAAGTGTTTTTTGCACTACAAAAAGGATATGTGCAGTGTGCATAGGAATTCATTCATGCATTTTTTCAAATTATAATCTGGCCCTCCAATGGTTTGAGGGACTGTGACCTGGCTCTCTGTTTAAAAAGTTTGTCCCTCTAAGTCAGTGTTTCCCAACCAGTGTGCCGGGACACACTAGTGTGCCGTGAGCGATCATCAGGTGTGCCGTGGGAAATTGGAACCTCCGGGGGAGTCTAGTGTGTTGAAGTATAAAAACCCTAAGAAACCTACCTCAATGAAGGCACAAAATTACAAAAAAACCACCTCCCCACCCGTTGTCTACTTGGTCTCTCCCTTTCCATGCATTGGGAAGGCCCGCCTCCCTTTCCCCAAGTAGAGACCTCCTCTTGCCTCCTGGGCATTCTGTGTGGGAAGTTTGGATCAGTTCTATCATTGGTGGGGTTCAGAATGCTCTTTGATTGTAGGGGAACTATAAATCCCAGCAACAACTCCCAAATGTCAAGGTCTATTTCCCCTGAACTCCATCTGCGTTCATATTTGGGGTATATTGAGTATTCATGCCAAGTTTGGTCCTGATCCAACATTGTTTGAGTCCACAGTGCTCTCTGGATATAGGTGAACTACAACTCCAAAACTCAAGGTCAATGCCCACCAAACTCTTATAGCAGTTTCTCTTGGTTATGGAAGTTCTGTGTGGGAAGTTCGTGACTTTCTGCCATTCCTGCCAGGATATCTATGGTGAGTTCATCAAAACAGGCCCAAGTTTCAAACTGAGTGTATAAATACATTTTAAAAACATATTAACTATATGTATTACTGTGTTAGAGTGTCATTTTGTTAGAGTGTCATTTTGGTTATGACAACTCTGTACTATACATGCATTTTAAAACTTGCAACAACAGATATGACAATTTCACTGTGACCGTTCTAGAAAAGATCCACCCGTTGCCCCATTCAGATATTAAAAGAACCCTATTACGCCTCGAAAATAAGTGGATAATTTCTTTAAACAGCGAGACCCCCCAAGGCCTCAACGACCGTTTATCCGTCAGTGAACTCTTAGTTTAGTGAATACACCTGTGCATTACACTATTTAAGTGTCAATCACCCACACCGCATTGCTTTTTGCCCAGTATCTACGGATACTGCTTCCATCTGCGGTGCTCCTGTTGCTCCCGGCGCTGGTATGTACTTGCCTGTCTCTTCTGTAATATATTGCTGTAACATTCCTTCTTTGACCCTGATTGTTCCCCTTTCCTAGTTGCGCTTTATATGTATGTGATTTATGGAACATTGCAGACTTTGATTTATGCATTACTGTAACTCTAGTGTCCAGATCTCATCGGGACGCTCGAGATTTCGGCTTCCAGGCCACGCCCCGGCCCTGAAGAAGCCCCTACGGGGTGAAACGAAGCCGTGCGGGACCCTTTTCGTTGGCCTTTTGACGTCCTCCCTTTCATTCGTGAGATTTATATTTTCCTATATCATTTTGGACACTTTGAACGTGTTGGGGAGGCGTCCGGGACTGTGCCTGAGCCTTCTCCACCCTTCTCTTCCGAGCCTGGGCATCCTAGCTCACTTTCACGTGAGCCCAGCCACCGCCCTATTGTATTGAGACTATTATGATTTTGATGTTAAAATGTACTCCATTATATGATGCTTCTATGATTTATTTGTGCTTTGATGACCAGATGATACATGTACTGTGATTTATATATGCTATGGTGATTGTACATTTCTTATTACACATGTATCATTACTGATAGATGCATTTGCTTACCAATATACTTGCATATCCACTAGAGCAGACTGCTATATTGTCTTGATTATATATATACACTCATAGTGGAATTCATTGCATTGTTTAGCGTTTGCGCTACTTTTTTCTTTACCTTTCTGCCATTCCTGCCAGGATATTTATGTTGTGTTCATCGAAACAGGCCCAGGTTTCACACTGACTATATAAATACATTTTTAAAACATATTAACTATATGTATTATTGTGTTAGAGTGTCATTTTGTGTCATTTTGGTTGGTGGTGTGCCCCAGGATTTTGTAAATGTAAAAAATGTGCCGTGGCTCAAAAAAGGTTGGGAAACACTGCTCTAAGTGTTGAAACTTTCAAATTTCAACCCCCTAATGCCAAGAAGGAATTATTATTATTATATTCAGAATTAATATATTATTGTACATAATTATTATTGTTGTTGTTGCTAGACTTATAGAGTTAGGAGGGACCCCAAGGGACATCTAGTCCAGCTCCCTTTCCAAGTAGGAATTAATAAATTATTATACATTATTATTGTTATTATTGGTATCATTAATATTGCTATTATTAGACTCCTAGAGTTGGAAGGGGCTGCAAGGGACATCCAGTCCAACCCCCTAATGCCAAGAAGGAATTATTATTATTATATTCAGAATTAATATATTATTGTACATTATTCTTATTACGGTTGTTGCTAGACTTCTAGAGTTGGGAAGGGCCCCAAAAGCCATCCAGCCTAGCCTGCTCCTGCCTCCCCAGCGGGCATGGCGTGACCCCTCCCGGCAGAGGTCCACCCGGATCCCACCGACCTTCTTCCTCCCAGCGCGTCCTCTCTTCCGGGGGGCTCCTGGCAGCACTGCCGAAGAAGGTGGGCAGGACGGACTGCATGGGGCCCCGGGGAAGCCCCGCCTGGCTCTGCTCTTCCCGACAGTAGGCCTGGACACGGTGTGTGTCAGGGGCACCTGCGAGGAGAGGGGCGCTTGCACGTGCTCATGTTTGGAGGAGGAAGGGGGCTGCGTGCACACACGCGCTGACTGGCAGACTCTTGTGTCTGACTGACATGAGGGTGCCGTAGCCATCGTGTCTCGTTCTTTTCTGGCAGGACGCTCTTCTAGTTCTCCCCGAGCACCAGAGGAGAAAGACAGCGGATGGGCGAGGGGGCACCGAAGACGGCCCATGCTGGCGCCCCTGAGTACGTGGCGCCTTACACGGGCGCGTAATTGGCGTAACGGCTTAATCCACCCCGATTAGAAACACTCAACTGTGACTTTTCAAAATATCCTACAGATATGATGGCCACAGTCAATATACCTGGTGTATCCTTTGAGCCTGAGTAGCTGCTGTGTAACCTTCTCCCAGCATGCGAGTAGTTTCTCCATGTCCAGGCATGTCGAGGCACACCAAGTGGAGGCCCTTGGGAAAGAGCTGTGGAAAGACAACGTGGATTGTGAAACCAAAGACTCAGGGCAATACTAGCTGGATCACTTTGTCACCAAAGGGTGGAGTGATCAATGTATCTGAACACCATTGTATTCAGCACGCTACGTAGAGTTGTCCGTGGGAGAAGCATTCTGTGTCAAGGTCTATGCCACAGATTTGTAGTGTTTGTCCTTGAGCCTTGTTTATGGTGATGGCAAAAGCTAGTGTAGTGCAGTGTCTTTCTGTTCTGGCGTTTGTCCTGCCCTTTTTTCTGTGATGCATGTAGCGTTGCGAGTGTGTCATCCGATGCTGTTCTTTTTAGGAGGCATGGCTTGTCTTTTGGGTCAGCTTATGCCTGTGTGGAAGGAAGGAATGGCATACAAATGGGTTGAGCAGTAGACGCAAGATTGTGTTATGTGCGTATTGTGTTGTGTGTAGGTATTACTTTTGTGTTATTCTGGGGGTATGTGTTTGTCAGTGGTGCCTGTGTCCCTGGTGCCCTATTTGTCTCCCTCCTAGATCTTGACCGTGGCAGTTTAACCCTCAAATACCAACTGTCTAAACTGAAATCACTCAGCATTCTAATCTAGCCTTGGCTGGCTTTGGCCACCGTTACTATGGTAATTGATGTTGGCCAATGGGTTTCGCTGGAGGCCGCAGAGGATGCTGGGAAATGTAGTTTTTTAATCATTGTTTTGGGGGCCTTCTAGGTTTTGGGGGGAAAGGTTTTTTCCCTAAAAAACCTTCCTTGCCTGAGGCCTATTTTTGTTGCCAAATTTGGTGTCTCTGCCTTGTAAGGTTTCTCTGCCCAGGACGGTCGTTCGATGATGACTCTTCTTTTATATATATAGATGGCGTGCCTTATATACAGTAAAATGTCAAAAGCAAAGTTTGCTTTTAGAATTTGGAGAAGATATTTTCAAGCAATGGGTGGTTGAATCAGTGGATACAGAAGGCTGGCTTTTTTCATGTCAGGAGCGACTTGAGAAACTGCAAGTTGCTTCTGGTGTGAGTTAATTGGCCGTCTGCAAGGACGTTGCTCAGGGGACACCTGGATGTTTTACCATTTAACGGGAGATTTCTCTCATATCCCTGCATGAGAAGCTGGAACTGACGAACAGGAGCTCACCCCACTCCCTGATAAGGGTTTAACCCATTGTGCCACCAGGGGCTCCTAGAAGGTTGACTGTACATATAGTATTCCAAAAACAATGCATATGGGAGGGTGGAAAGTTTAGATCTCATCCTCTGATACAGGCATGGGCAAAGTTTCTAACTTGGGAGCCATATGGTGGGGTGGCTGGGCCAGGAAAGAGTCCCTGCCCTTTCCTCCCCTTCCTCTTCTCTTTCGGAAGCAAAAAGTGAAGAAAACACAGGAAAAGTTTGGATCCCATAAGGGTTGGCCTTGGTGAGGATGAGATGGTCAATGGGAGAGAAGAAGCGTATCCATTAGACCCCGTATTGCCTCCTCCTGATATAGAATCTCAGAGTTGGAAGAAATCCCCAAGGGCCATCCAGTCCAAACCCCTGCCATGCAGGAAGGCATCATCCAAGCACTCCCAAAAGGCAGTCCCCGCAGAAAAGAGTGGCATAGGCTGCCATACTCCGAGGCAGCCTATGCCACTTTCTAGGAAGGTCTTCCTCATCTTTTCAGTCAAGTCTTTTCCCCTGCCATTTGAAACCACTGCTTCCTTGAGCCCTGGTCCCTAGAGCAGCAGGAAGTCTGTTCCCCCCCCCTCCCCCTTCTCCTCAGTGGGACACCCTTTTAAATCTTGAAACATGGTTCTCCTGTTCCCTTTCAACCATCTCTTCTCCCAGCTAAACATCCCTCAGGAGGAAAGGAGGAAGGGAAAAAAAGAAGGATAGATGGAAGGAAGGGTGTAAGAGAATGGATGGAGGGAAGGAAGGAAGGAGAGAGGGAAGAGAGAAGGAAGGAAGGAAGGAAGGAGAAAGAAGAAAGGAAGGTAGGTAGGAAGGAAGGAAGGAGAAAGAAGAAAGGAGGGATGGAAGAAGGAAGGAAGGAGAAAGAAGAAAGGAAGGAAGGAGAAAGAAGAAAGGAGGGAAGGAAGGAAGAAGGAAGGATGGAGAAAGAAGGAAGGGGGGAAGGAAGACGGAAGGAAGGAAGGAGAAAAAAGGAAGGAAGGAAGGAAGGAAGAAAGGAGAAAGGAAGGGAGGAAGGGAGGAAGGAAGGAAGGAAGGAGAAAGAAGGAAGGAAGGAAGGTAGGAAGGAAGGAGAAAGAAGGAAGGAGGGATGGAAGAAGGAAGGAAGGAAGGAAGGAAGGAGAAAGGAAGGAAGGAAGGAAGGAAGGAAAGAAGAAAGGAGGGAAGGAAGGAAGAAGGAAGGATGGAGAAAGAAGGAGGGAGGGAAGGAAGACAGAAGGAAGGAAGGAAGGAGAAAGAAGGAAGGAAGGAGAAAGGAGGGAAGGAAGAAGGAAGGAAGGAGAAAGAAGAAAGGAGGGAAGGAAGGAAGGATGGAGAAAGAAGGAAGGAGGGAAGGAAGACAGAAGGAAGGAAGGAGAAAAAAGGAGGGAAGGAAGAAGGAAGGAAGGAGAAAGGAGAAAGGAGGTAAGGAAGAAGGAAGGAAGGAAGGAGAAAGAAGAAAGGAGGGAAGGAAGAAGGAAGGAAGGATGGAGAAGGAAGGAAGGAGGGAAGAAGGAAGGATGGAAGGAAGGAAGGAAAGAGAAAGAAGAAAGGAGGGAAGGAAGAAGGAAGGATGGAAGGAAGTAAAAAGAAGTAAGGAGGGAAGGAAGTCAGAAGGAAGGAAGGAACTAAGGAAGGAAGGAAGGAGAAAAAAGGAGGGAAGGAAGAAGGAAGGAAGGAAGGGCAAAGGGTGGAAGGGAAGGAAGAAGGGAGTGAGAAAGAGGGAGGGAAGTGATGGAAGAAGGAAGAAAAGAGAGAGAGAGAAGGAAGGAAGGAAGGAAGGAAGGAAGGAAGGAAGGACAGGATGGTGTGAGAGAGGAGGGCCTGAGAAAAGAGCCCAAGGGGCCAAATCTGGCCTGGGTTTGCCCATATCTGCTCTAACATAACCACCATTGAAAGCCATCGCAAATAGTCTCCTTCACTTTAAAGGAAATAATAAGCCGTCCCAGTCTATGTTTGGGTGGGACTAGATTCATGCGCTGGTGTTGCCTTAAAAAAATTGATATTTTACAGGATGCCAAATATCATACCTTACTTTTCCATTGATGTAGAAGTGTGTAACGTATCAATAACCTTGGGCGTGTGCGTGTCTCTTAACTATTAGAGAAATTGGGGTGCTGGCAGGGGAGATAGGTGCATCTATTTTGAATGACATATAATGAATAATCTAGTTCAGTATTCTTTGGTCATGCCAAGAGAAAGGATGAAGGCAAGATCTCAGGAAGCTGAGTGGGAAGCAAGTAGATAGGACACAATGCGCTGGGAGACTCTCCTCCACAAGAGATGTAGGAAGGGATAGCAAAAAAGACAATCCTGTTTCCTCTGCTTCCATGTCTTCAGTCACATCAGACCTAGTTAAGTATCAAAGCTATACAAAAGGAAAATAAATAGAAACACTGTACCTTGATGGCATTTAACCACAGGTCTTTGTTGAATGAGAACCCATGAAGCATCAGAACGGAGGGCTGGAGTCCAGGTTTGCCACGGGAGAAGTAACAGAACCTATAGCCATCATGCTCCACGTATTTCACCTTCACGCCCCTTTTCTGGCGTTTGTACCTAAAGAATGCAGAGGGAAGACACATTATTTGGCACAGGAAGAATACTTTAATAACTTCCTATTAAAGTTTTAGGATGTCTACCAGCTTTGCTACTTACACTGGATGATCAATCTGTGAAAGAGGAATAATTCAGAAAAGACTTCAGCTACGCAGGCCTTTAAGACTTTTGCAGACCCGTTGTAGCAGATCACCTTACATGGTATACAACAGTGCTGTCCAACTTCTACGGGGTCCAGGGTCGGATAAGAGGTCACTGATGACCTAGGGGGCTGCTCGGCCCTGCCCCCAAGCCCCGCCCCTAACCCCAGGCCCCGCCCTCCTAAAACGGCCGAAAAGGGCAGAAGGCGGCGCCAAGAGCAGCGGCACAGGCCTGGCGTGACGCGCTGCCCCTTGGCACCGCCACTCTTCTTTTTGCGCCCTTCCTAGGGCAGAGGGGGCGAAAGGAGGAGAGAGGCGGCGCAAGAGCAGCCGCCACGCCAGGCCTGTGACGCTCTGCTCTTGGCGCCGCCTACTCCTCCTTTTCGGCCCCCCCTCCGCCCTAGGAAGGGAGGGGGGCGCTGAAAAAGGGCAGAAGGCGGCACCAAGGGGCAGCACGTCATGCCAGGCCTGTGACGCGCTGCTCTTGGCGCCGCCTTCTGCCCTTTCGCGGCTCCCTCCCTAGGTAGGGAGGGGGCGCCTAAAAGGAGGAGGAGCTAGCTCTCTTCCTCCTCCCTGCCCCACCTCCCTCCCCCGGCCCCCATGTTTTTAAAAATTCAATTTTTAAAAATTTAAAAATGGCGGCTGAGGGCATAGGTGGGCCGTGTCCAACAGGCTACGGGGCCGGATGCGCCCCGGGCCGCCAGTTGACAGCCCTTGGTATACAACCTGCAATAGCAGGAAGAGGTTCTTAACATCTTAACATAGCAGGAATTTCGGACCCTGAGATATATCCTCTCTAGGAATTTTTTAGATCCTCCAATTAGACTTCCAGGAAAAAGTACCGTTTAAGTTGATATGCTACAACGGGTCTACAAATGTATACATGTAAAATGGCTACATGTATAATGATATGAGATGCAAGTGACATAATAATAATAATAATAATAATAATTCTGTCATTTTACTTCGCGAATGAAGATTCTTAGGAAGGACTCATCCCACGTTTTCTACAAGCACGTTGATGACTAAGGAGGTTGGATGTGTCCTTCGAGCCTGTGCAATGGATTTTTCTGGTGGAGCGCAGCGTGCACAGAACTGGCTTTACCCTTCAAACCAAAGGTTCATCTGCCGGGGCCTAGCAAGCTGGGACGGTGGCAGCAAGGTCCTCAGGTCGTAGGTTTGGTTTCCTTCTCTAGATGGTTGACCTTACAGGGTTAGACGAGCACCATCTGCCTGGCTTTAAAATCAGAGTTTTCCTTCTCTTAGGATGGTTGCCAAAAGACTAGAGAGCCCATCTTGCCCATTGACGCTCTTTGTATCCCTTTGGTTGTGACCTGTCTGGCATGGGAGGCCCTACTGGTGGCTATTATGCCACCGCCAGCATAGCTCACAACTTCAGTAGGGTACGCAAGCCTCTCCCCCACAACAAGGGGGCACCAATGGAGAGGGGGCTGACTGTACTATGATAAGAAATTATCAAGTGAAGTAAAACGCAGCATCTGACATAGTAGACATCAGGTTATAGGTTCTAGTGAGGCATAGACTCCAAGCAAAGCAGATAGCAGCACCTCGGAGAGCTCCACGTGAAGTTCAGGCTGAAGACCCCCGAGATCGCTACGCTCGGAAGAGCAGAATTTGTTGGTGATTCCATCGTCCCGCTCCTGCCATTTGTCCAGTATGAGACAGCGAGCTTTTTCTGCTGCGGCTCCTGTGCTCTGGAATTCGCTCCCCGGTCACATTCGGTTGATCCCAGAACTTATCCCCTTTCGAAGGGCGTGTAAGACTGCTCTTTTCAGGTTGGCTTTTGGCTAAACCCAAAGTCAAATCGCCGGAGTCAAATCGCAATCCCGTTGATACCATGGTCATGTACCATGTTTTACTGTATGTTTATGGTATGTTTTATTGTATGTTTTTATTGTATGTTTTACATGCTGTAATCCGCCCCGAGCCTGCAGAGAGGAGCGGAATATAAGATTGAATAATAAATAAATAAATAAATAAATATCTGAGCTGCTGCCTTCGTTGAACACAATTTCTTCATTTAAAATGAAATACTCCCTCCTGGGAACACAGAAGACTGAGCTACTCGGAAGGCACTCTACAGACTGCCCTCTGGAACCACGAGATGCAGAGCCAACCTTATAAAATGGGGCCACAAAGTAGAGTCCCTGGCATGCGAGTAGAAAAGAGCAAACCACAGGCCACCTACTGCAATGCCACCTGAGCCCTGCCACATGCACAATGGAGGACCATATTACAGCAACACCAGAGACATTTCAAGTGGCCAGCTTCTGGTTTTTGTTGGATTTTTTCATGTTAGGAGCAGGGACAGACCTACCTGTTCCCGGGGGTACGCAAAATTTTTTGCCCCCAGTTGCTCCCGAGGGGAGCCCAGTGCGCATGCGCCAATCTGTGCACACTGACTCCAGAGCGCGCCTCCCACTTTGGAGCCCAGTGCGTATGTGCGAAACTGCGCACACGCGCACTGACTCCAAAGCGGGAGGTGCGCCTGGAGCCAGTATGGAGGCGCGGAACCGAGCGTCTGCACATGTGGAGGCGTGGGCGGCGCCGCGGCGGCGGGGCCGCTAACAAAGGCCCAGCTGGTGCGGTGGGCGGCGCGGGCCAGCTGCAGAGGCCTGGCCGGGCGCAACGGCAGTGCGGGGCAGCGCAGCGCGGGGCAGCGCGGCACGGGCTGTGGGGCGGAGGCTGCGCGGCAACGCCCCTCCCAGGTAGCGACGCCCCTTCCAGGTGACGTCGCCCTACGCGCCTGCATAGTCCGCCTAATGGATGAACCGGCCCTGGTTAGGAGTGACTTAAGAAACTGCAAATTGCTTCTGGTGTGAGAGAATTGGCCGTCTGCAATGACATGGCCCAGGGGATGCCTGGGTGTTTTGATGTTTTACAATCCTTGTGAGAGGCTTCTCTCATATCTCCACATAGGGAGCTGGAGCTGAGAGAGGGAGCTCATCCACACTCTCCCCAGATTCAAACCTGCCAGCTTCTAGTCCAGGGGTCAGGAACCTTTTTGACTCAGAGTGCCATAAAAGCAAAATATTTGGAAATTTATTTCAGTGCGCTCCGGTGATCAAAATCTTCTCATTGTTCCTTCCATCAGACAATACCGATTGTCTTCAACTAGGCAAAGAGCATTCTCGGTTGCTGCACCAACTTTGTGGAATGCGCTACCTGAGGAAGCAAGAGGTATTACGGAACTGTCTTCCTTTCGTAGAGCCTGCAAGACGGCTCTCTTCCGCTCGGCCTTCCTGGCCAAGTAAATTGTTCCTGCTCATTGTGTAGTTTTCGCTGGCTGTAGTTTTAGAATTATTTTAGCAATTTATTTTAGCAAATATAGTATTTTAGATTTGCCTGTTATATATTGTTCTGATTGTCTTACATTGCTGTAAACCGCTCCGAGCTTCTAGAGGGAGCGGTCTTGAAGCCGAAACGATAAAATATAAAAAATATATAATATATATAATATATTTTAACACTGAATTCAACTAAATATGAGTATATACATACATACTATGAGAATAAGATTCCCCCGTGCCCATCGGCAGGGACATTTACCTGCATGGCTTCGGCTCCTCCCTTTGTTCAGGGAAGCTCTCCTCCCGTACTCTTCCCTCCTCCCCCGCTGTTGCACTGGGTTCGGCGGGGGCCCGCCATGCATCTGGTCTCTCTGCTTTAGGCTGTCTTTTCTCTCTGTTAGGGGGGGAGGGCTCATGGGGGGAGGGCTGTGTCTGCCCCCTTCCCCCTTTCTTGCTGCTGGCCCTGGCTTGACTTCTGGTTGGGTGGGGAACCCTCCTTCCTGCGCGGACGTAGTCAGCGAGTTGAATGGCTAGGCCAAACATCTAGGAAATCTCTCCTCGAGTGCGGAGTGCCCCAAGGCGCCATATTATCACCAACGTTCTTTAACATCTAGGTACGGCCATTGGCTGGTATAGCCCGAGCTTCGGCCTAGGGTGCTACCAATATGCCGATGACACCCAGCTCCTACTGAAACTGGAGCCTGGCGCAACTTCGGTGCCCGAAAAACTTCACTCGAGGCCTAGAAGCAGTGACAAAATGGCTCCGCCCACAAACTTAAAAATAAATCCATCAAAGACGGAGATCTTATGGCCGGGCCGCCCAGAACCACCTTTCTCGCTGCCCCCCTTTGAAGGGGAACCGCTGACCCCATCCCCCTCAGTAAAAAGCCTTGGTGTTATCCTGGACTCCAAATTGTCGATGGAGGCCCAGGTTGCCTCCACGAGCAAAAGGGCCTTCTTCCACCTGCGCCAAGCGAGACAATTGGCGCCCTATCTCCCGACGGAAGCGCTAGCTACAGTAATTCACGCCACGGTTACATCAAGGCTGGATTACTGTAACGCTTTGTATGTAGGTCTACCCCGGTCACTAACCCGCAGGCTCCAGATTGTGTAGAACGCGGCCGCCGGGCTTCTCACAGGAACATCGATGAGATGCCACATTATACCATCTCTGCAGCGCCTGCACTGGCTGCCCATTGAGTATAGAGCCTTACACAAGACCTTGACCTTGGCTTTCAAAGCCCTACGGGGCCGGGGCCCAACATACCTAAAAGACCGCTTGCTGATGCCTGCTTACTCAAGGACCCCGCGGCCAGCAAACAAGAACCTTCTTCACGTACCAGGCTTGAAAGAGGCCCACCTGGAGACCACGAGACGGAGATCGTTCTCCGTTGTGGCCCCCGTTCTTTGGAACTCGATGCCACCGGACCAGAGAGCCTCCCTCGACCTGCCCCAGTTCCTGACCGCTCTGAAGACCTGGCTATTTAGGAAAGCCCATGGTTAATGCAGAACCAGGAACTCAAATACCGAGCCTGGCCCCTGCATTTAACCACTGGATATTTTAATCTAGTTCTAAATACTCTATTTTAATTGTGGAATTTGTTGTGTGTAAGTCGCCCGGAGCACTAACGTGGAGGGCGACTCAGAAATAATAAAGTCAGTCAGTCAGTCAGTCAGGAAAGGTCTCGGCCCGCTGTCCATGCAGGCCTGGTCTGCCCCGATCCTCCCCACCTCCCTTGTTATGTGTTTCAGGCCCAGTAGGGCCTGGCACGCAACGTTTTCTGTGGCCCAGGGCCGCTTTCCGGCAACTCCTTGGGTGGGGCAGGGCCAGATGCTGGCCCTGCCGTGCCTGAGAGCCATAAAGAATCACCAAAAGAGCCATATATGGCTTGAGAGCCATAGGTTCCTGACCCCTGTTCTAGTCAAAGGATATTCAGCATAATGTCGAAGTTTTTTTAAACTCTGTCTGTGGTTTTTTATACATTATAACTGTATTCTCAATTTGCTTCTGACACGATAATTAAATAAATAAATAAATAATTCTCCCTGAGAAGAGCCTCGTTATTCTCTGACACAGCTTGGAAATGTTTTCTGTATCAGCCTCTAATGATTAATGGTATTCTGAGACATTTTTGTAAAAGGGTTCTTTTTTTGTGCATAATCACAACCATTTTGAAGCAAAATGTCTCCTGCAGAAAAAGCAATGGTTTCACAACAAATAAAATGTGAAAAAGTGCCCCTAGGGTTTTAGATATCTACTCTGATGGGCATTCAACATTTTGTTATGTTGCTTTTTTGTTTTATGTAGAGTCTTTTGGATGAATTTTAATTTGGAATCGCTTTTAAAAATATTCAATTATTTTTAAAAACTTGTATAGTTATATTGTTTTTTCTAACAGTTGCTGGAGCACTCTCAGAAGTCCTAGCTTACAATGGTGATGGAGGCCAGAAGTTGCAGTCCAGCAGCATTTGGAGGCCAGCGGTATCTCTACCCTACATTTTGCCCTTTCATTCTAAGTGTGGACATGTCCCATGTAACTGTTATGGAAACATTAATATTCTGCTGATGGATTTCTCTGCTTTCAGGATCACAGAGATAGAGAAGCACGAGTGGAATTTACAGTATGTGTTGTCTCCCAAACAGGCAGTAAACATGATTAATTCTGTTAGACCATTTCTTTACTGGCTATCTTAATTTACACTTTTATTCCCTGGGATTCTTGTCTTGAGGAACATACTGTTCCCTGCTTAAGAAGTTACCTATTTCACCAAAGCCCTATTTGATTTCTATGGCAAATATATCACTAGTAGAAAGGCTGTTACCATTCACATATTTTGAATGACAACCCCCAAGATCCCTGATCACTTGCTGTGAAGACTGGGAAATTTGGTCACAAAGATCTACAGAGTGCCGGTGTGCCTACAACTGCCCTGCACATTTCTAGATATACACTCTAGATAAGGGGTGCTCACACTTTTTCAGCATGGGAGCTACTGATTAAAAAACCAAGTCCCAAAGATCACCTACCCAGAAATGTAAAACGTATAGCTATTTTCTTATTTATTTATTTATATTTATTATTCATTTTTATGTACCGCTCCTTCCAGCAGGCTCGGGGCAGTTTACATAAAATGAAGTTATAAAACATCAACATTTCAATTTAATAACAACAATATAAAACAGCATAAAAATACATCCAACCACCCCATTTCTCCCACACTGCCATATTACCACACATATTATCAGCCAGAAAGTAAGAAGAGAGGCTTTTGAACTGCAAGGCCATTTAATACTCAGCAAGGTAAACAAAGGGGCATGCAAAAATACATCCAACCACCCCATTTCTCCCACATTTCCATATTCCCCAACATATATTTCTCAAGGAACAAAGCAAGCAGAGAGGCTTTGGAGCTAAAAGGCCATTTTTAAACATTAAAAATAAACAAAGAGACATGCCACAGAACAATCAAGCACCCACCCCAAAGTAAAAAGACCGACCTTTGAGATGCGGTAAGGAAATGACCCCAAAGCGTCCTCCTTCTTCTCCTCCGTCGTTGCTCCTATTTCCACACCGCCAGCATGCGTGCCGCCTCCAAGAGCTCAGGAGAAGTTCGAGGGGCAGAATAGGCGCTTCTGCGCAAGCGCGCGGTGCCAGCCATGCATCGCGTCATCCAGGCTCGCCCCCTTTGGTCTCCTACGACTCTGAGTGGTTGGAGAAGGACGGAGGGAGGAGGAGGAATCCAAAAGAGGGGGCCCATTCTGCCTCTTGGACTCTGGAGCTTTTGGAGGCGGCGCGCGAGCAGGGAGCGGGGAGGAGCAACGACGGAGGACTTCTTTGCAGCGTGCAGGGGCGCGTGAAGAGGACCAACAGCAAAAAACCTGGTCAGGGGCCTCAAGATCACCAGGATGAGGCCTGAAGATCACCCTGGTGATCCCGATCACCATTCTGAGCACCCCTGCTCTAGATATACATTTCTAGATATACACTCACCACATCATTGCTTCCATGGCATACTTAGCAAACCTGGAGGTGCCTAAACACCAAAGAGCTTTCACTCTGGCAAGAGGCCATGCCCTTCCATCGGCAATACTGGAGGGGAGGTACCGGAAGACCCCTGCTCAGGAGAGACTATGCCCTTGTGAGTCTGGTTATATTGAAACAACTGAGCATGTGCTCCTCCAATGTGTATTTTACAGAGACATTAGAACTAACCTTATCACTCCATAGCTTTTAAAACACCCAGGGCGCACCGAAAGATACTACACCTCCCTGCTGCTTTCGGACTCCTGTTCTGCGATAACTCACAGTGTTGCCAAGTTTTGTGCGGCAGCAATTAATATTAGACGGTCAATGACTGACCCCCACAAGGCAATTTCCTGCCGGGAATACAGCTAGAGCAGGGGTTGGCCACCTACGGCCCATGGGCCGGATGCAACCCGGCAGCCAATTCTGTCCGACCCGGGGAGAAGGGCGTTGGGGGCGGGGCCAAGAGGAAGGCAGACAGGCCAGGCTCTGTGGGGCCTGTGTCGGCAGACAGACCAGAGGAGAGGCGGCTTTGGAGTGCCTGCTATCCATGGAGGCGATCCGGGCCTGCAGTGGGAGCATTCGGCGACCTACGGCGGCTGATCGCCCTGGCGACCCGGAAGACTTGATCGTCTTCTGGGTCGCCATGGCGATCAGCCACCTCAGATCGCCAACTTCTCCTCCTGCAGGCCCGGATTGCCTCCAGGGATGGCAGGCACTCCATAGCAGGGCGATCAGCTGGGGAATGGCTGGGGGCAAGAGCGGGCGGAGGCCGGCAACCTCCGATCGCCTGCTGCTTTGCTCTCCACTGCTGTGGCGGCTGGGTCCACTTTGCCATCTTCTGGCCTGGGTCCATTGAGCCATTCCATCTTGGTTCACACCTTGTCTTCTTGAATTTTATTTTATTTTAGTGGTTTTCATTATTATTTTATAATAATTTTATAATAATAATATAATAAATAATATAATATAATGTTATATTATAATTTCAATATATTCTATAATATAATTATTATATTAATACTAATAATATATTAATATTTCTTGATATATTAATATATTAATATTAATAATGTGTAATACATAGTAAATATAGTAAATAAATAAATAAATAAAGTAGATTAGAATGTAGTTCCTGTCAGAGTGTGATTTTCAAAGGTTTCAGCAATTCAACCTTTGTATAAGATGCTGTGTTGTGTAACCAGGCATGTACAGGGTTAAAACAGCACAAGTGGTGTCCAGCACTGGTTTGACCTTCAGCTGTGTAAACATACTGATAAGGGAGACGCTGAGCTTTTGAGTCAGTCACCATGCTGATTCCTCTGTGAGATGCCGGCTGCTGAATTGCTCTGTGTGAGAATGCTTTACTTTGCTCACTTAATCAATAAAAGAACTTTCTAAGTTCAGACCTAGCTTCGCTTCATCACTGGCGCGCGGGCAGTTCTGCCTTTAGGTGCGGCCCTCCATAATATTTTTTGGCTCTCGTGTGGCCCCTTGGAAAAAATAATTGCCCACCCCTGAGCTAGAGTAACTTATTATAACTGAAATGCTGTAAATGTTCCCTTCTCATCCCCCTCCAGAGCCTCCCAGTAGCTTGATATCTCCTATTAGCTGTCCCCCTCCTTTAGACACATACCTGCTCTTTGAACTGTAATTTAACTTGTTTTTTAATCGGTTTTCTTTTTATAATATGTTTTTAATCTGCTTTTATATTTGACCTATTTGGGAACTGCGATTCCCCTTCCTTGGGCATCTGTGCCCCATTCTATGTGCTGGTCATAGACCGCAATAAATCAATGACTGATTGACTCACCACATCATGATCTGGAATATCTTTAGTGAAGGGCCCAGGTGGTACATGGTGAGGAAGGTAAATATTAAGACAGACAGAAGGAAGGACATGGTCCTCATGAATATCTTGTGCAAGCACAATTCCATGACTGCGTGTTGGCGTTCTTCTTTATCACCTGGGCAAGGAAAGAATAAGGCAATCATTAACGTTGTCATAAGAAGAGGACATGAGAAGGACATTAATTCAGAATCCACCATTAACATAGCCTCTGGGATGGACCTGCCTCCAGGGTGGAGTTGGGGGGAAAGTACTCCCAGGAACTTGGTTTATTTATTTTGTATCAAGTTGATACATTAACTCGTAGTCATACAATAGGGAAGGAGAAATATATTATAGAAACAGTGTGTCCTCAAATGAGATCAAATCATTTTCTAAACATAGAAAAAGTTCCACAGGTCCTAAAATCGACCTCTTTGTATAACATATCAAGCATATTAGGCAAATATATGTACCATTCCCCACATATATTCCACATGTATTTCCAGCACAGGTTCCATATTATAGGAACACATTTTCTGAAAATGTATATTCTATAAACTTTAGCAAAGGCATATAGTGCATTTGGAAGGATTTACAAAAGGGTCTGGAGCAACAAGCACCTGAGGCAAAGCACCAAAATCAGTGTGTACAGAGCTTTCGTACTGTCAATTCTCCTTTATGGGTCTAAAACATGGGTCACCTATCGCCAACACCTACGACTCCTTGAACGCTTTCATCAGCGCTGTCTTCACAGAATCCTAAATATACACTGGACCAACTATGTGACGAATGTGGCTGTTCTTGAGCAAGCAGGGATCACCAGCATTGAGGCCATGCTATTGAGAACACAGCTGCGCTGGGCAGGGCATGTCTCTAGGATGGAGGACCACCGCCTCCCAAAGATACTACTCTATGGTACTCGCCACGGGTCAGCGCAAGAGAGGCGCCCACCAAAAGAGATATAAGGACTCCCTGAAACAACATCTCAGGCTCGGCCAGATTGATCACCAACAATGGTCCACCCTGGCCTCACATCGGGAGGCATGGAGATGTACTATCCATAATGCTGCAGCCTCTTTCGAGAAGACATGCCGAACGAGTATCATAGAGAAAGGACAACGCAGAAAGAACCGCAACTTGGAAACAACATCACCCAAGGAGACTTTCTGCTGTGCTTTCTGCAACCAGACTTGCCTATCTCAGATTGGCCGTTTTAGTCATCAACACGCTTGTAGAAAGTGTGGAAGGAGTCCTGCCTGAATCTTCGTTCGCAAAGAAAAGCCAAGAAGAAGAAGAATTTGATATAAGGAACATCAACATCAATGGACACTGACAGTGTCTCTCCCAATATTGCTGAATTAGATAGAAAAATAGATATATAGGTAGGTAGAGTAACAATGTCTTTTAACATACTATAAGTTACCTGCTACTAAAGGAAAACAGAAGTATTACCATTCTACCTGAATATGAAATTCCGTACCCCGAACTCAGCAAACAATTTTTTAAAAATGCAAATAAAAGTAGGAGAAAAACAAATGAACAACATAAGACTTTTATGACATTAGATTTCAAACAATCAAGCACTATTTCTGCTGAAAGCAACTAAGCATTATACTTACTCCCAGGTTAAGGCAGTGTCATTGTCAAGATAGGAGAACTGGTTTGCCAGAAAAGCATGCTCAGCTATAACGATTGAGGACTCCCTCTCTGTCCAATTAGGTTCTCGCAGGCATTCAAGTCTTGCTTAATAGAATAGAAGCTATCAATCATAACCACTGGTGGATGGGTGAAAATGTTCCACTCTATCCACAGCAGGGCAAAGGAAGTACACTAGTTAGGAAAATTGGCAGAAAGCCTGTAAGAGTATTCCCACTTGGTCTGACTTTAATATTTTCTGACATCCATCCATCTCCTGTTGAAGGGCTCCTAAAGCTATCAGCCTAGGGCTTCCTCACCACATGGAAAAAACAACAACAACAACAATCAGTTCATTTTATTGTTGGCACCCTATCTACCAACGGAGGCACTGACCACGTTGATTCATGCCACGGTTACATCAAGGCTGGACTATTGCAACGCTTTATACGTGGGTCTACCTCGGTCAGTAACTCGCAAGCTCTAGATAGAATAGAATGCTGCCGCCAGGCTCCTCACGAAAACACCTATGAGGTGTCACATAACGCCATCCTTACAGCATTTACACTGGCTGCCGGTCGAGTACAGAGTCCTTTATAAGGCCCTGACCCTGACACTTAAGACCTTGCGGGGCCAGGGTCCTACATACCTAAAAGACCGTCTGATACCATCTATCCATCCGAGAGCACCACGGCCAGCCTACCAGAACCTTCTCTGTGTCCCGGGTCTGAGATAGGCTCATTTGGAGTCCACGAGACAGAGATCTTTTTCCGTTGTGGCCCCTGTCCTGTGGAACTCTCTGCCGCCAGACCAAAGAGCCATCTTCGACCTGCCTTCATTTCTGGCGGCACTTAAGACATGGCTATTTAGAAGAGCATATGCATAAGTGACAATCAGTGACCTGGAACCTGTCTATTCCCATATTTTAACATTTTAATATTTTAAAATTTTGATATTTTAGTATTGTAGATGTCTAACTGTGTAAGTCGCCCGGAGCACATTTGTGGAGGGCGACTCATAAATAATAAAATTAGTTAGTTAGTTAGTTATTTTCATAGGATTACAGCAATAGCAAATGTAGACGTTCATTTATTGCCGTCATCTACTCTGTGTATGTATGTGTTTGGGCATGCCTCTACAATCATATCGTGGGCG
This sequence comes from Anolis apletophallus, assembly GCA_030556195.1. NCBI lineage: Eukaryota > Metazoa > Chordata > Lepidosauria > Squamata > Anolidae > Anolis > Anolis apletophallus. The sequence goes on from JARBWK010000001.1 coordinate 5,653,361, forward strand.
CTTTGTATCCACTGAGGTTTGCTTCCAGGATAGTTTGCACCACCCCTCCCGGCCCTTTTAGAGTTGACCATGCCCATTGTGTAGTCCTGGCCATTGTTTTTTGTTGAACCTTGTCTGATGGGGTTATAATTGCAATCAATTTAAATTTTCATTGTTGTGTTCTAGGAGGATTTTTGTGTTTTATGATGCTTTTATTTTAATTCATGATTATTTTCTTTTTGGCAATTGAATGTTTTGCCGTATATGTTGGAAACCAGCCCGAGTCCCTTTGGGGAGATAGGGCGGTATACAAATAAAGTTTTATTATTATTTTATATTATTTATTTCCCTGTGGGAAGCTGGAGGGTATTTAACATATTTTTGTGTATTTGCAGGGCTGGGAACAATTTCAAGTAATTCTTAAAGACTTGTGTTTAGAGAGTATTAGCATGGGAATTTGGGAACTCTTTATTAAGGGATGTGGTATGAAAGCAACAATTTTTATTTATTTTTTATTTATTTATAAATTCTATTTGGTAGACCGCTCTCTCTGGAGCCCAGAGCGGTTTACAACATAAAATCAATAAAAACATCAATAAATGGATAAAAAGACGTATCATTCACAGAAAGAGCATCTGGTTCCAGAAATCATCATTGTTCTACCTTCTCATTGAAATTATGATCCGCATATTTTTGCAGAAATAAACAAAGCCAGGAGAAACAAACATAAAGGGTTATACAGTTAGTCATCCACATTCACTGGGGTTGGAGGCACAGGGCCTCCACAAAAGTGGAAAAACTGAATTAAAAACTATTTTGGAACCTGAGGACATCTCTATAGGGCAGGGGTCAGGAACCTATGTCTCGCGAGCCATATGTGGCTCTTTCGAGGCTTGCATGTGGCTCTTCGCCTGTCCCTCACATGCCGGCTGTCAGCTGCACACGCGGCCTTCGCCCTCCTTTGCCTCAAATTCCGCACGCGCAGCTGAGAGCCGGCATGGAGAGTTTGGCACAGGCCCCACCTCCAGTGGAGCTGCGCGCACAGAATTTGGGGCGAAGGAGAGTGAAGGCCGCGTGCACAGCTCAGCTGGAGGCGGGGCCAGTGCCAAGCTCTCCATGCCGACTCTCACCTATGCACATGGAATTTGAGGCAAAGGAGGGCAAAGGCTGCGCACACAGCTGAGAGCCGGCATACAGACCTTGGCACTGGTCCCGCCTCCAGCTGAGCTGGCTGGAGCAGCTTAGCCTCCTTTCTTCCGGTGGGGCCGCCAGAGCTTCTTGGCCAGAGCTTCCTGTGTTGTCGGGGGGGGGGGACTCGAGCTGCTTCCTGTGTTTGCCGGGGCGGTGCCTACACCTCCCCCCCCCCTCCGCCATTACCATTGGCCCGGCAGCTGTGAGCGGGCCTGCCGCATGTCTCCAGCCAGATGCGGAGCTTCTGGTGTCGGGCGGGGGCGGGTCCTGGCTCCCCTGCCTTGGACCCGGTGGGCTGCCTGCATGGGCCCGCCGTGCATCCCGAGGCCTGCTCCGGGCTTCTTGCGGAGCTTCCGGTGTGGGGCAGGGGAAAGAGATGGCTCGCCTCCCACACTCACTGAGACTACACCTGCCTCCCTCCACCGCCTTGCCACCGGCCGGGGTCTGGCACAGGCCAGCCTCGCGTCATTCCCGCGGCCCCCCACCATAGAGTAATATCTTTGGGAGGCGGTGGTCCTCCATCGGCCCACTACCTGCTCCTGCCAGGATAGGCCCCGACGTGCATCTTTCCCTTCAGGTACCAATTTTTAAAAATTAATTAATTAATTATATGGCTCTCATTGAAATAAATATCTCCAAATATTTTGCTTTTATGGCTCTCAGAGTCAAAAAGGTTCCTTACTCCTGCTATAGGGATTTTGCCTCATCTCCCCGCTCCCTTCCCTGAGCACCTTGTTGCCCTGGTGACATCCCTCCAGGAAATGACTGAGAGGTAGGACCAAAGCCTGCCATGACACAGAGTTAGGGGGGAAAGGGACAATGACTGCCACCCGATGTCCCCAGACCTCCCGAACCCAGGGAACATGGGATGGCAGAGGGTGCCGTTGCAGCTAGTTCTCTTCCACCGGCCCAAAGACAGGAAATAGTCTGATTTCTGTGCCAAAATTCAGACTTTCCCCTGACGTTGGTTAACATATAGCAAGGTTGCATTGAAGCAATCTTGTCCTGGTGTTTAGCCCTCTGGCGGTGATCTAGCTCTAACTTGACATAAGTGGTCAGTGTAGATTAGCCTTTGTTCTATTCTCTGAGCCATTCGCCTACTTATCCAAGTTTGTGGGTAAGAATCCATTGATTGGTGTTACAGATCACAAAAGCTTTTGGCAATTACATCAACTTCTGATATAATATAGCGGAATGAAATGCCCCACCACCATATATTCTCTGTATACTGTGCTTAAGGAGGATGGTGGAGGCTTCTGGAACAGCAGCAGGCAGGTAGCTGGGCACTTCTAGCACACACAGCCCAAACCAGTCTTTGGCCTATGCTATTGCTACTCATGAGTGGGGAGCATACCCAGCTAGCACACAGTAGACAGAACCTATGTACATATACACCAATGCTTGTGTGAGAAGATAGCAGGTACCTCCTTGTGTATGTTTAGGTACCTCCTCGTGGAGGTACAACCTGGGAAGACGGAAAGTGAGCCAGTTGGACTCTTGCCATATGTTTTGCCCAAATACCTTTTCCTGAATTTGGTCATAGAGTTCTTGCTGACTTTGCACCAGCTGTGGGAGAGAGACATTCAACAGAGTGCCAGATGGTGGAGCACATTAACCTCCCCGGGTATCTGAAGAACTTGTTTGCAGCCTCCTCCGCCCAGTTTCAAAAGATATAGATCACAAGACGTAAATGTGGCAACAGGAAAAAGAAACAAAGACCACTCCATATCATAGCGAACCTATCCCAAGTAATTACACACACACACACACACACACACACACTTACTAGATGGTGTGTAGGTGTAAAGACGTAAAGCCTGTACCTTTTGAATAACTAAATTGTGTGAATGTAAAAAAGCAGAGAGAAAAGAATGCTCATACCATGTACACAATGAAGATTGTAAACACTATTTAGAAGTCTCCTGCTTTGCGCAACACATTCCCATATGTCACAGATGGAAACTGGGATGCATCTAGTCAAATAACCTCTGAATGTGGTCAATATAATACACATTAATTGTTATTATTTATTTATTTAAAACATTTATATTCCGCCCATCTCATCCCGAAGGGGACTCAGGGCGGATCACAATGCACATATATAGGCAAACATTCAATGCCCTTTGACATACAAACATGCAAGACAAAACACTCAGAGGCAATTTAACATTTCAACTTCTGGCCACCAGGGGGAATTGTCACACTCCTTCACTCCTTTTACACACTTCCTGGAGATTTATGGCCTCGTAAATTAGTTAAATTTGCCTCCCCACAAAGTGGTACTTAAATTTCAAACTTGACAGACGCAACTGTCTTTCAGGTTGCAAAGGTCAACAACAAGCCACAGGTTGCAAAGGTCAACAACAAGCCACAGGTTGCAAAGGTCAACAACAACAATTGGTCGAGCGCTCACCCCGAGTTCGGGCAGGCCTCAAATTCATGACCTTCTGGTCAGTAGAGATCTTATATACAGCATATACACGGCAAACATTAATTGCCGGAACAAGAATTCATATATATATGCATAAACATTAAAAACATTAATCTCAATAATTAAAATACACCATTTAAAACCGTCTTGGTCATCTGCATCTAATCTAATTATTGTAAGTTATTAATGAAGAAACATACGCTAGGAGAGGCTACCGTTGTTTAGCTTTTGCATCTCCACTGAAGAATTAAGGCAGATGGACTCAATTTTAAATGTCATGGCTCAATTCTATAAAATCATGGGAGCTGTAGTTTTACAAGGTCTTTATCCTTCTCTGCCAAAGGGTGTTGGTGCCACAACAGCTAAACTGATGTTGAACTGCATTAATTCCACAGTGTAGATGGATCCAGTGTCTCTTGTGAAGGGTAAAGTTCTGCCGTCTCCTCTCCTGCTTGCTGAGTTAATGGCAGGCAAACTACTTTGGCCACGTTAACCCAGGCTGCAGAAACTGAAGTGAGCTGAGGACAAATGGAGGAAGTAGGAGAGGAAAAGAGAACATTCTACATTTTTAAAATAACTGGAAAAGTGGGATCACACAAAATTAATTGGGGCTGATCTTGTCAATCTGGGAGAGTCAGGAGGTATGGTGCGTAAGATGCAAAACGGCGTTGCCAATAGTTCAAAATTCCCCCAAATGCATTCTTGAGGGTGTAGAGCACATTTCAGCCGTGTCGGGATTTCTTTCTGTGCAAAAAACCAAATAAATATGATTTAAAGCTGCATTGAAATGCTTCAATATGTCCATTATGGTGTGTGGGGTGTCTTTTTATCATTTTGCAGGTCTCCTGGGCCAATTCAGGGCAGGTTTCCCCACTTTCATTGGGGTTCTGATCCCCTAACCCACACAAAAAGAGAGGGTCCGTTTTAGTTCCTTTTAAAAAGTAATGCTATAAGCTCTGGGATATTCTTATTTAATGGTGGGTGAGGAAGACTATCACATAGTGGAAGTGTTTTTATTTAATTGTGGGCCACGGTGGTGCAATGGGTTAAACCCTGATCTGAAGGTTGGCCGTTTGAAACCGCAGGAGAGGGTGAGTTTCTACTGTTAGCCCAGCTCCTCCCAATCTAGCAGTTTGAAAACATTCGAATATGGGTTGATAAATAGGTACTGCTCCGGCGAAATAGATGCTTCAAGCAGTCATGCTGGTCACACGACTAGGAGGTGAAAACGCAGGGTCCTCGACTTGGAAATGGAGAAGAGCACCTCCTCCAGAGCCAGAGATGAGCACCGTCTCCAAAGCCGGAAATGAAAGAAGCCTTTGTCTTTGTTTGTATTTGTGTGTCTAATTGTATTGCAATAAGGCATTGAAGGTTTGCCGGTATCTGTTTATACTGTAATCCGTTCTGAGTCCACATGGGAGATGGACAGAATATAAGTAAAGTGTTATTATTATAAAGTGTTTCTGATTTCTATATAGTCCTTTCCCAACCCCATGATCTGCAGTCTGACCCCAGAGTCTCCACCCCAGACCCTCTCCAGCAGGAATCCCCAGATCTGTGTTGGGATCAATCTTGGGACTTTCCAGTCGATTATCCATCGAAGAGGAGCCGGGAGGCTCGGATGAGCAACTTACAGTTCCCTCAGATGATGTCGTCATGAGGGCGGCCGAGAAGGAGGACACCGAGTGAGAATGGGGCCTAGAGGCTGGGGAGGACAGAGATCCCGTGGTCGGACCCAGATCCTCGGCCTTGGCGGCGGATCCTTGGGAATCGTGTTATCCTCGTGTCGCGTCCAACCCTGACGGGAGTGCTGAGACGGTAGCTGGTGGTCCATGGCTGGTCAGGAGTGATGTTGATCGGCCCAGCTGCCCGGCGCTGGCAGGATGCCTCTGGAGAGACCAGATGCCTTTGGACGTTACTGAGATCCTAGCCTGTGCTCAGAGACCCCGTCCCCGACGTCATGGCTGGCAGGTGGCGGCGAGTCGGGAGCTCGGAGGGCTGAGCAACATGGTGGATGGCCTTGAGGACACCAAGGGGAGGCGATTTTCTTCCTCCTCCTTGGACCCGGACCGGAAGAGACGAAGGCGCAGGCGCCGGAAGAGACGCCGGAGGAAGAAACCGAAGGAACACCCAACTTCCGGTCCGTCAGTGGACTATCTGGGGACAGCAAACTTCCAAGAGGCCGACGTTCCTAGGGAGTCAAGCCTCTCCTCACTGAACAGAGTCAACCCAGAGGGCTGCCAAGGACATCGGGCTGCCCCCATATGCTCCGGTATGAGCCATGGAGATAAGGACAGCCCTGGAGCCGATCCTGGCCGTACTTTGGGGAGGAGCGAACATAAGAAATATAAAACCAGGACCTTCTCGGGGTTGGCCTTTGAGAGCTGGGCCAGATCAGGCTCCCATAGCCCCTCAATTAAAGCCAATAACACTCAAAACACCCTGAGATCACTGAAACTAAGGAAAGAAATTCCCCTAGCTTTGACTGATCCCTCCCTTAGACTTTGCGGTTGGAAGACCTGTTCGAGTTAATTGGGAAGGGCATAGTCCGGCTACCGTGTATTATTACTATGTTTAATGGTAATTTATTGTTAGTTGAATTTGTATTGTAATTTTTGTTGTTGTTTTATCTGTTCTCATACTGTGTTTATTCTTCAATTCTGTAAACCGCTCCAAGCCCTCGGGGAGTGGTGATCTAGAACAGGGCTGTCCAACTTCTACGGGCCCAAGGGCCGGAATTCCGGTCAGTGATCACCTGGGGGGCGGAAGGGTCTGCCTCCGCCCCCGGCTCTGCCCCCTCCCCAGCTCCACCCCCACCCCTCCCCCGGCTCCGCCCCCTCCCCAGCTCCGCCCCCTCCCCAGCTCCAATTTACTTACAATTGACCTTGAGTTGTGGAGTTGTAGTTCACCTCCATCCAGAGAGCACTGTGGACTCAAATAATGATGGATCTGAACCAAACTTGGCATGAATACTCAATATACCCAAATGGGTATATTGGTGGATTTGGGGGAATGTTTCCTAATACCTTTGAGTTATTTGAGTCCAGACTCAAATTGGGACACACCAAAAAAAACCCAAACACCTCAATGCCGTTGCAGGGCTTGATGGGGTCTCCTTTCCCAGAGGCGGGTGGAGAGGCCCAAAGAGCTCCCTCCCTCTCTGAAGGGAAAACAAGCCGCGGGGGCAGGCACAAAGGAAGCCACGTTGCGCCCTGCACGCGGGGGAAGGCAGCACAACAAGGGGGAGGGGCGCGGAGGAGGGGAAGGAAGTGTCGCCAAGGAAACCGCCGCTGAGGGACCCCCCCTCACCCAACGTCCCACTGTTTTTAGATTGATTGATTCGAGCCAGGACCTTCCTTACCCATACTGCGGGAGCCCCGCCACAGGGCTGAAGCGCCAATGCCGCCGCCATCCCCGAAGAGCCTCGCTGGAGCCGAGGCCAAGCTCAGGCCGGGCGCGGCGGCTCTCCCATCTGCGGGGCGGGAAGCGAGGGCCCTCCACAGGAAGAGGACGGAGCCAGGAGGGGCTTTCCCTGCCTCACTCCCCTCCTCCCTCTCTCTGAGGGAATGGGGGCTGGCCTGGAAGAAGCCGCGAGGGAGGAGGAGGCGCGCGCCCAGGCCAGCCGCAATTCCCGCGTACCTGAGATTTCGGCAGCTATCGCGAAACTACACAGCCACAGACGGGATTTCGACCTCCCTCGAAATCCTGTCTGTGGCTGGCGTAGTCTCGCGATGCTTACCTAAACCCGGAAGTAGATATTTTATTTTATTTTATTTTATTTTTTATTTGTATTTTATTAAAACAAGTTAGGGGGCCGGAGGAAAGGGGCTCGGGGGCCGTGTACAGCCCCAGGGCCGCCTGTTGGACAGCCCTGATCTAGAAGTTTGAAGTATAAATAAATAAATAAGGTATGGTAATGTTTTTAACTTTAATTGTTTAACTGTTTTCAAAATCACTTTTCTATTTATACTTTTGTTGAGATTTGTGTACAATTTATCATCTTTATTGTTTTTAAATGTGTTGTCAGCAACTTTGAATTTAATTGTAGGGAGAAAGTTGAGATATAAAAGAATGAAGTGACAGAAATAATTTGAAAAGTAACTGTTTCATTACTTCAGAAATTGGGAAAGTCATAAATTCCCTTGAATGGTATGGCAATTAGCTACTTTTGGGGAAGCTGGAGCCACAACTAATTTATTTTCCAAACTAACTTTCAAAGCTCCACAGAATACCAAAATCTCCGGCCAGAAGTTTAGGCTGCTAATAAAAGAGAAGAGTAGGGAGGAGTGATGCTTTCATCGCAAACTTTATTTCTTAAACTATGTGTTTTAAAACTGTGTGGCATGGACAGCCACCAATTATTTATTTATTTATTTATTTATTTATTTATTATTCGGGCTTCTATGCCGCCGACTCCCTGAGGCTCGCGGCGGCTTACAGTAGCCGAGGGCACAATAAAACACTAAACAATACAAAACACTAGACAATACACAAAACAGTAGACTATAAAATTATCAATGCTTGACCACTAGATGTGAGGGTCTTTGTGAGTAACGACTTCCACAGATGTTTTGTTGAAGGTGTTTAACAGTTTATTTTACAAAAATGGGCTCAAAGCTTGGGTGGTTTCAAAACTCCGAAGAGGTACAAACTTGCAATATTAAACAACATAACACTGGGATTTTAACTTCCCCTTACACAGTTACTATCACAAGTAACTACTTAATACTGGGTTACTCTCAACCCTAGGACTAAACTCTGTCCTTAACCTGGGTATCTCTAAACCCACACACTTGGGTTTCCCTCAACCCACACACAGAACTGAACTGCACACTGCAGCTCCTACAGACAGCTTGCAGCTTCAGCAACTGCTAATTCCCCACTAACTCTGGTCACAGCTGCTGGCCAACTGACATTCTCCAGCTGTCAGATTCAAACTGAACATTCTAAAGCCAGAGTGGCCTCTGTTGTCATGGCAACAGCCTCTGTTTACAGCTTGCTGCTGCGAACATTCTACTGCTCACACTCTGCAGCTTTTAAAGAATGTCCCTTCTAAATACATAAATAAACATGTGATTAACATATAAATAACCACCTCATCACAGTGGCACTTGTACTTTGTTTCTATAGTGTTGCTAACGTTCTGGTGGTGAAATGTTCACCACCAGAATGTTAGCAACACTGTAGAAGCAAAGCACCAGCGCCATCTAGTGTTCACCAACAGAATTTTAGTTTTGTAAGTACTTTAGAAACATTTAGAAGCATGATTGCACAGGCCTAGACAATAGGTATTGTGTTGCTGTGAGTTTTTCAGGCTGTATGGCCATGTTCCAGAAGCACAGAAAAAATATTTTCTCTGTCACACAACACTAGGACTAGGGGGCACTCCCTAAAGCTCCAAGGTAGGAAAGTTAGGACTAATAAAGGGAAATATTTCTTCACCCAGAGGGTCATTGGGTTATGGAACTCACTTCCAGAGGAGGTTGTGACAGCGGTCAGCCTGGACAGCTTCAAGGCAGGATTAGACAGATTCATGGATACCAAGGGAATCAGTAGTTACTGAAATGGACATCCAAGTGCCACCTCTGTGTTGATGGAGGCAGGCAGGATTTCCCCGGGTACTGGTTGTGGGGGGTCGGGAGCAGGTGAGGGTTTTGCCCTCCTTTCTGCTAGAGATCCCTGTGTACAACTAGTGGGCCACTGTGTGACACAGAATGCTGGACTAGATGGGCTGAGGCCCAATTCAGCATGGCTCTTCTTATGTTCTTATGTTCTTATGTTCATTCTCTCCACTGAGGATGCCTGCCATAGATGTGGGCAAAACATCAGGAGACAATACTTCTGGAATATGGTCACACAGCCTGGAAAACTTGCAGCAACCCAGTGGTTCCGGCCATGAAAGCCTTCAACAACACAATAGGTATTGTGTGTCAAACTGTTGCTTTCCTTCAAGTCATATCTGACTTTTGAGGATCCTGAGATGAACCTGTTATGAAGTTTTCTTGGCCAGATTTATTCAGATGGGGTTTTCATTTGCCTTCCTTTGAGCCTGGGAGGATGGTATCATCCAGTGGTTTAACCTCTGGTATGCTGGTAAAACTGAGTTACTGTGTCGTGAAATGATGCATGTCTCAAAAGTGTGCCACCAACATGAAATATTTGGAAAGTTCTGCCCTAGAAGAATAACTACAATTTCATATTCTGTACCAAGCTTATCTAAATAGTCAAATGCAATCCACTGGTCCGCTATGGATATAGAGTCACTTTTTGCTATTTTTTTGCCTTCAGATCATTGCAAACAAGGTGACCTTAGACCAGGGGTGGGCAATTATTTTTTCCAAGGGGCCACACGAGAGCCAAAACATATTATGGAGGGCCGCACCTAAAGGCTGAACTACATTCTAATCTACATAATTTATTTATTTACTATATTTACTATATATTACACATCAATAATATTAACATTAATATATCAAGAAATATTCATATATTATTAGTATTAATAACATAATTATTATATTATAGTATATATATAGACATTATAATATATTGAAATTATAATATAATATAACATTATATTATTTATTATATTATTATACTAGCTGTCCCGTGCATGCGTTGCTGTGCCATAGTCTGTGGCTAACCCCTTCTACCCACATGGTGTGTGTGTGTATGTGTGTGCTGATGTTTGTGTGTATGTGTATATTGTGTATGTGTGTGTTCTTATGTATATGTGCATGTATATATGTGTGTATGTGTGCATGTCTTTATGTATATGTGTGTATGTGTGTGTTGATGTGTGTGTGTATATATGTGTATAATGTGTATGTGTGTGTTCTTATGTATGTGTGCATGTATATATGTGTGTATGTGTGCATGTCTTTATGTATATGTGTGTATGTGTGTGCTGATGTTTGTGTGTATATGTGTGTATGTGTGTGTTCTTATGTATATGTGCATATATATGTGTGTATGTGTGCATGTCTTTATGTATGTGTGTGTATGTGTGTGCTGATGTGTGTGTATATATGTGTATAATGTGTATGTGTGTGTTCTTATGTATATGTGCATGTATATATGTGTGTATGTGTGCATGTCTTTATGTATATATGTGTGTGTATGTGTGTGCTGATGGTTGTGTATATTTGTGTATGTTTGTGTGTATATGTTTGTGTATATTTTCTCTCTCTCTCTCTCTCTCTCTTTTTTTTCTCTCTCTCTCTCTTTCTCTTTTTTTCTCTCTCTTTCTCTCTTTCTCTTTTCCTCTCTCTCTCTCTCTCTCTTCCTCTCTCTCTCAGGGCCAGCAGTGGCGGCGGCGAGGGAGGGGGTCGATCAGGGAGGAGAGAGGGAGGAGGGCTTCTTCCTCCGCCTCCTCCCTGACCGGCCCCCTTCCTCCCTGCCGCCGGTCCTGAGCATGGCGAGGGGTAGGAGGAGGCAGAAGGAGGAGGTGGAAGAGGAGAGTCTAAGGAGGAGGAAGGGAGCCATCTACACCTCCCTGTCCGGCCCCCTCCCTCGCCGCTTCCGCCGCCTCTGCTGGTCCTGAGCCGCCGGTCCTGAGCATGGCGAGGGGGAGGAGGAGGCGGAAGGAGGAGGCGGAGGAGGAGGGCCTGAGAAGAAGGGAGGGAGGAGGGTGCTTACCGCTTTCCCCCGCCTGTGCTGCCAAGGGCCCCGCTTCTTCCTCCTGGGCTGCTCCTGGGCGAGCACCTCTTACCAGCGGGTATGTGGCAGCGGCAGCGGCGGCAGGGCGGGAACGTAGGCGGGAGGGAGGGGCCGAGCGAGCGAGCGGGCGGGGTGAGCCTTAATGGAGGTTTTATTGTTTCCGTTTGGGAGGGGGAAGAGTAGGCGCTGTTTCGCCGTTTGTTTTGGTTCCAGGCGCAGGGGTTTCTGGGAGTTGTAGTCCAAAACGTTTTTTGGGGGTTTTTGGCCATTGTCAATTGTTTTTTTTAGGGTTTTTTTCTTTAGCAAAGAACATACCTTGTAGGGTTGTGGATGTATGTGGGCTGTTTGTGTGTTTCTGCGTTGTATGGTTTCTTTGTTTTAGAGCCAGGAAACATGATACTTATCATTATATATATATATAGATTATTATTATAAAATTATTATTATATAATAATAATAAAAACTACTAAAATAAAATGAAATGAAATTCAAGAAGACAAGGTGCGAACCAAGATAGAGGCTGACATCCTCAAAAGAGGAAGGATCCCAAGATGGAATGGCCCAATGGACCCAGCCCAGAGGATAACAAAGCAGACCCCACCGCAGCAGAGCAGAGCAGAGCAGCAGACGATCAGAGGCTGCAGGCCCCCGCCCGCTCTCGCCCCCAACTATTCCCCAGCTGATTGCCCTACCTTGGAGTGTCTGCCATCCTGGGAGGCGATCCAGGCCTGCAGCGGGAGCAGTCGGCGAGCTGCAGCAGGTGATCGCCCTGGCGAACCGGAAGACGATCAAGTCTTCCGGGACACCAGGGCAATCAGCCGCCGCAGGTCGCCGACTGCTCCCGCTGCAGGCCTGGATCACCTCCCGGGATGGCAGGCACTCCAAAGCGGCCGCTCCTCCAATCGTTCTCCGGAACGGCGGGCTGTCCACCGATGCAGGCCCCACAGCCCGTGATGGGATGGCGGCAGCAGCACCCCTTCCTCTTGGCCCTGCCCCTGATGCCCTTCTCCCTGGGCTGGACAGAATCGGCTGCTGGGACACATCTGGCCCGCGGGCCCTAGATTGCCCAGGTCTGCCTTAGAGGGATGCTTTCTTGGCAAGCATGTGACTTCCCTAGAGACATCTGGTGTGTTTCAATGGATGACTCTACTCTCCCAGAAGCATACTCTAAAACTCAATCCACTACATCACACTGGATAGGCATACACACACATGCGATATTTCTTTGATTCTGAGATAATATCCAATTTTCCACATCTCTGTTAGTTATGTCAGTGTTTCCCAACCTTTTTTGAGCCGCGGCACACTTTTTACATTTGCAAAATCCTGGGGCACACCACCAACCAAAATGACACGAAATGACACTCTAACACAGTGATACATATAGTTAATATGTTTTTAATTGTATTTATACACTCAGTGTGAAACCTGGGCCTGTTTCGATGAACATAACATAGATATCCTGGCAGGAATGGCAGAAAGACACAAACTTCCCACACAGAACTCCCATAACCAAGAGAAAATGCTATAAGAGTTTGGTGGGCATTGACCTTGAGTTTTGGAGTTGTAGTTCACCTATATCCAGAGAGCACTGTGGACTCAAACAATGTTGGATCAGGACCAAACTTGGCATGAATACTCAATATGCCCAAATGTGAACACAGATGGAGTTCAGGGGAAATAGACCTTGACATTTGGGAGTTGTAGTTGCTAGGATTTATAGTTCCCCTACAATCAAAGAGCATTCTGAACCCCACCCAAGGCTCCAATGATAGAACTGAGGTCTCTACTTGGGGAAAGAGAGGTGGGCCTTCCCAATGCATGGAGAGGGAGAGACCAAGTAGACAACGGGGGGTGTTTGTAATTTTGTGCCTTTATCGAGGTAGGTTTCTTAGGGTTTTTATAATTCAAGACACTAGACTTTTCCCCCCCTCCCCCGAGATTCCAATTTCCCACGGCACACCTGATGATCGCTCACGGCACACTAGTGTGCCCCGGCACACTGGTTGAGAAACACTAAGTTATGTGATTGTGTTGCTGTGAGTTTTCTGGGCTGTGTGGCCATGTTCCAGAAGCATTCTCTCCTGACGTTTCACCCACATCTATGGCATGTATCCAAGAGGTTCTGAGGTCAGACCTCTGAAGATGAGAATTCTCAGGGGAGAATGCTTCTGGAACATGGCCATACAGCCTGGAAAACTCACAGCAACACATTGATTCTGGCCATGAAAGCCTTCGACAACAGTTATATGATTGACATAATTTTTGGGTAATAGTCTTTTGCATATGTTCTTCATCCCTTTGAGGATTCTCTTTCCTGGCTTCTCCATTAGATGCTCTCTTCTTGGCTGTTTGTGCTTCCTCGGTGTCTCTCCAAATGGCCAGCAATTCAGGTAAGTGTTAAACTGTTCTTTTCCTGAGCTGCATGCTTCATACTGGTTGTTCCTGGCCTGGCATCCGATCATGTCCAAATTACACCAAAATTATGTGTTTCCCAACCTTGTCCATTAAAGAGTAAATTGGGAAGAAGGTTAGAGGAGATTCTCCATAGCAAAGGTTATTCAACACGTCATTAGTGGGTCTACCTGGGAAGGCCAGGAGGATCCAACCATGGGACTTTTTGTCATTTTGGGAAAGTCCTGGGTTTAGAAAATCAATGGCCATCCTGGAAATTCACGAGAAATAGAACAAGAGGTATCCACAGATACAACTCCCATGAATCCTGATTCCTTTGCCCAGCCTGGTAAGACCTCAGTAGGCACTCTCAGATGCTCTCTCCATATCAATGTCTATCTACAGTGTATCAATTACCCAGTGCTCTCCTTTGCTTTTAGCCTGTTGTGTTCTTGTGGAGGATTCATGGTGGTTCAAAATATCTATATCTATCTATATCTATATAATAGAAGCAAAAATATGTTTGTATGTATGTACATATCTATGTATGTATTTTCCAAGATGGCTTCCAGTTCCAGAGAGCACAGTGCCGCTCACCAATGACAACTCTGGACCAAATTTAGCACACAAACCCACCATGACCAATGGAAAATGCTGTTAGTGTTGGGGAGGATGTTGAATCATGATTTTATTATTTTATTTATTTACATCATTTATATTCTGCCCTTCTCACCCCGCAGGGGACTCAGGGCGGATCACAATGCACATATACAGGCAAACATTCAATGCCATTTGACATACAACATATATGGACAGACATAGAGGCAATTTAACATTCCAGCTTCTGGCCACCAGGAGGAGCTGTCGTATTCCTTCATTTTTTGTGTGTATTTCCTGGAGAGTTTATGACCTCGTAAATCAGTTAAATTTAGATTTTGGGAGTTATAATTCACCCACATCTGGAGAACACACTGAACCCAACTGATGATGGATCTGGACCAACCTTGGCACACATACCCAACATGACCAACCTTAAATAATGTTGGAGTTTAGGGGGGTTGATCCATGATTTTGAGAATTGTAGTTCACCCACATCTGGAGAACACTTTGAACCCAAGCAATGATGGGTCTGGACCAACCTTGGCACACATACCCAACATGACCAACCCTAAATACTGGTGGGATTTGGGGAGGACTGATCCACGATTTTGGGAATTGTAGTTCACCCACAATCAAAGAGTAAAAAGAGGGGGAATGTTCAGAGTTTCCCTTTGGCTTCGATTAGTTCATCGAGAAATAATATCTGCTCATTCCCTACAGTTCTGACTATGTACATGCAAGGCAATACTAAACTGGTTTACTTGGAAGTAAGTCCCATTGAGTTGAATGGGTCTGATTCGATGCTCACAGAATTGCAGCCAAGCTGCACATTCCTAAGCATGTTTAATGGGGGTGCTTGAGGAATTCAGTCATTGATAAATACTGTAGTAAACTAGTACAGTCCATGCCTCTTGGACTGATCTGTGGCTCAGAAGGTAGCTATCCCATCTAATATCCCATGTCTCCTAATCCTTGTGTGCAGGTCCCAGCTTTGAAAGAAGTCTTAGAGATAATTTTAAAATCCATGATTCGAAAAACCAGACATGCGGAAGTGTTGTGTCCTTAGGTACGCCAAAAACCGAACTGTAGAAATCTAGAAGAAGTTTTCCTGATTTTGTAGGCCTGTCCAGGGTTATGAAGTGTCCACATCTGTCCAGCATATGCACTTGGGAGTCTGGAATGCCTTTGGCTAAGGTTTCTGCTCCGGAAGGATCCATCACCTAAGAAAGAAAGAAAGAAAGAAAGAAAGAAAGAAAGAAAGAAAGAAAGAAAGAAAGAAAGAAAGAAAGAAAATAAATGTTGGCGGTGTCCTTTTTTTTTAAAAGAAATGAAATGCATAGGTATCATGTTGAGAATGGCAAAGAATGATGATATTTGAATTAAAACCTCAGACCATCATAATCATTGTTCTCATCACCAATGCAATAAATCCACTGACCATCAATCATAGATGCCCACAGACAACATTCTTCCTCATCAAACTGACCAAAACACAGATGTAAAGGCCCAAAGTCAATACAACCATTCCTTTACATTTGGGGTTTTGACCTTTATTTGATTTATTTATTTATCATTTGGGCTTATATACCGCCACTCCCTGAAGGCTCGGAGCAGTTTACAAGAAATCCATATAATAACATATAACAATTAAAACCGAGTTAAGACCAAATTAAGACCAGTTCATAATTCAAAAGCCTTCTGAAACAAATACGTTTTGCATGCCCTCCGGAAGGTAAGCAAGTCTCGCAGGGCTCGGACTTCAGCAGGCAATGCATTCCAGAATGGAGGAGCCATGATCAAAAAGGCTCTACACCTGGTAGCTGTCAGATGGAAGATCTTAAAATTGGGGATTTCCAATAGATTTTGATCTTCAGATCGAAGTGATCTCTGGGGTTGGTAGGGGGCAAGGCGGTCCCTCAGATACACAGTCCCCAGACCATGTAAAGCAGGGCTGCCCACGAGGTCGATCGCGATCGACCAGTTGATCATGGGTCTGAAGGAGGTTGATTGCCGGATGGGGTGCTTCTGCCCTGCGTGCGGGGCACCTTGCGCATGCACACACCTTGCGCACAGCGCTTCTTCCCCGTGGTATTGCGGGAACAAGGGAGTGCGAGGCGGTGCCTCCGCAGGCCCCACCTCGCGTTCCCTCGTTCCCACAGGGAGGAGCCGGCAGCGGGACGAGGGAGCACGAGGCAGAGCCTCCAGAGGTCCCGCCTCGTGTTCCCTCGTTCCCGCAGTGCCCTGCGGGAGAAGCCATCAGCGAGACGAGGGAGCACGAGGCAGAGCCTCCAGAGGCCCCGCCTTGCATTCCTTTGTTCCCGCAGTGCCCGGCAGTACCTAGACAAGTAAGGAGCCAGTCACCTAGCCTGACGCAGATGGAAAAATGTGGTTCTGCTCACAGAGGAGATCTGAGTCTCCATTGTTAGCAGAGAGTCTAAGTGGACTCCTAAGCTCTTTACCGATGATGACGAGTCTCGTCATCCAGGGTAGGCAACTAGACATCCCCACTGCCCAGACGACTAGGGTTGCCATATGTCCGTTATTCTAAGGGACGTCCCTTATTTTGGCCCTAAAATTTGTGTCCCTTTTTTTCAGGCCCTGTCCCTCATTTTTGACTAGCAGGACAGGACTGGGCGGAGTTGACCAGAGGAAGGTGTGCGCTGCGGTTTCCACGGCAATGCCTGCCCGGGGATTTCCAACTCGCAGGGCAGCCTGCGTCCCCGTTGGAAGAAAGAGGCGATACAGGACTTTTTCAAAGTACAGTAGACTCAATTAACCGTTACTCAAGGGGAATGTTGGATCATGTTGGATAAAGATAGTTTCTGGTTGCTTGAGAGTTACACTTAAAATAGGCCTAGCTGTGCATCCCAATACTATACAATGCTGTGTATCCCATACTATACTATACCATTAACTATTGACATAATAATCATGAAGATGTACTGTCTTATAAAATTTATTTTATTTTAATGTTTAGACAGTGCACTTTTAAAGTCAGCAAAGTCAAGTACTAAATACAGATGGAGAAAAAAGGTAGTTCTAATAACGTTTTTTCTGCATGACAAAACATGCAGAAACATACCATGTGCTGTTAAGAGGGTATAAGTCAGTTTCTTTTGTGAGTTTCAATCATTATCTTATTCTGTTCATAAAACTATTTCTACCTAATGTTTGAGTTTCAAGTTTTTAATGAAGTGTCCCTTATTTTTGTGAAAAATCCCATAAATGTCTCTTATTTCTTATATCAAAAAGTGGCAACCTACAGACGACCCAACCAAAGGATCTCCGTCTTCGCTGGATTCACCCTCAACCTGCTGGCATGCAGCCATCCAGTCACAGCCTCAAGGCATAGATGGAAATTATCGG
Organism: Anolis apletophallus; assembly: GCA_030556195.1. Classification (NCBI taxonomy): domain Eukaryota; kingdom Metazoa; phylum Chordata; class Lepidosauria; order Squamata; family Anolidae; genus Anolis; species Anolis apletophallus. Next base: position 5,670,981 of record JARBWK010000001.1, read on the forward strand.
GTACGGAGTGTGGACGGCCTTCCATCCTCAGAACGAGCTGAGGATTTGTGGATTTGCTCATTCATGACTGTCACTAAAAATCTCTAGTATGATTCTATGGTCAACTTCCTCTAGTCTCTAGGACTTCCAATACAGTTCCATGTTTAGTTTCCAGTAGAAGAGCCATGCTGGAGGGCCTAGAAATTCCTAGAGAATTTTTTTTAAAACCCAGACATTTCTTTATGTATTTTTTTTACTTTCAAAAGGGTCCTGTGCCCCTAACCCCAGATAATGGGTTCTTCCACACAGCCTTATATAACAGAATATCAAGGCAGAAAATCCCACAATATCTGTTTTGAACTGGTTTATCTGAGTCCACACTCAACTAATGTGGGATTTTCTGCCTTGATATTCTGGGATATCTCTGGCATTACTTCGCGAATGAAGATTCTCAGGAAGAACTTTCTACAAGCGTGTTGATGATTCGGAGGTTGGATGTGTCCTTCGAGCCTGTGCAATGGATTTTTCTGGTACAGCGCAGCGTGCACAGAACTGGCCTCACCCTTTAAACCAAAGGTTCATCTGCCGGGGCCTAGCAAGCTTGGACGGTGGCAGTGAGGTCCTCAGGTCGTAGGTTTGATTTGAGTTTCCTTCTCTAGATGGTTGGCCTTACAGGGTTAGACGAGCACCATCTGCCCGGGTTTGAAATCAGAGTTTTCCTTCTCTTAGGATGGTTGCCAAAAGGCTAGAGAGCCCATCCTGCTCTTTGTCAGACCCTTCGGATGTGACCTGTCTGGCATGGGAGGCCCTACAGGTGGCTAGTATGCCACCGCCAGCATAGCTCACAACTTCATTAGGGTACATAAGCCTTTCCCCGCGACAAGGGGGAGATATAGGGCTGGGATATAGGGCTGTGTGGAAGGCCCAATGTAAAGGGCTTCCTGTATTTCTTTTCTACTCCTTCACACAGCAGCCCTCAGTACTTGTAGAAGTTGTATTAGTTACCACTAAAGGTCTTACATGCTTGCAGAAGCAGACAGAAGAATCAAAGAGGTTACTTTCAGAGACAGTCGTGCTCTCTTCCTTACCTTGTCATCTTTTCCCCAGATGATCTGTGTAGGAGCCTTGATTTTGCTCATGTTGTCATGAAGGCTGTACCTGGACTCCATGCTGGTCATGTCTAAAAAGCCTTCTCCCCCCCAAAAAACAAAGCAGAATTAGGTCCACAGTAGACCTCTGAAGCAGTTTAGCCAGGGCCACATGTGCTTTCGATGATCATTAATAACTGTTCTGTTCCATGGGCCAATTCTTTAATTTTAGCACAAAATCATAGAATTGGAAGTGACTATAGGCCATTTAGTCCAACGTTATTTTGTCAGGCAGGGCATACAATCAACACACTCCCAACACATGGCACAATTATGAAATGCTGTTGCTTGCTCCTGTGTCTCTTCGTTAGCGGTATCAATCGATATTTTTATTACACCTTATACATGGACAGATTATTTAAAAAATAAATTTAGTAAATATATAAATATTTGACACAGAGTGAATTTACATTGTAGACATTATTTTAATTGCCATGGAGGTATGCTCTGGAATCAGAGGAGCTGTGGTTTTACAAGGTCACGTGACACACAATGGGTTAAACCGCTGAGCTGCTGAACTTGCTGACCAGAAGGTTGGTGGTTCGAATTCGTGGGATGGGGTGAGCCCTAAGAGTTCGAAAACATGTTTACCTTCCCACCTGCCTCGGTGGGAAGGTAAATGGCGCACCATGTAGTCATGGCAGTCACATGACCTAGGGGGTATCTACAGACAATGCAGGGTCTTCGGCTTAGAAATTGAGATGAGCACCAGCCCTCAAAGTGGGAAGCGGAAACCTTTACCTTTATCTGTGTTTCGTTGTTTCTAGGCATTTAATGTTTGCCTTTGTGTTTGTGTATGCTGAAATCTGCCCTGAGTCCCCTCATGGAGATAGGGCGGAATACAAATTATTATTATTATTATTATTATTATTATTATTATTGTCTTTAGCCTTTTCTGCCAAAAAGTACTGGTGTACCAAGTTACAACTCCCACGGACCGGGAATGTGGCGCAGCTGGCTGGGTGTCAGCTGCATAAGTTCTCTACTGACCAGAAGGTCATGAGTTCGAGGCCTGCCCGGGTTGGGGTGAGCTCTCGACCAATTGTGTAGCTCGTTGTCGACCTTTGCAACTCGAAAGACAGTTGCATCTGTCAAGTACGAAATTTAGGGACCACTTTATGTGGGGAGGCTAAATTTAACTGATTTATGAGGCCATAAAAATCTCCAGGAAATATACAAAAAAATTGAAGGAATGCAACAGCTCCTCCTGGTGGCCAGAAACTGAAAATGTTAAATTGCCTCTATGTCTGTATATATGTTGTATGTCAAATGGCATTGAATGTTTGCCTGTATGTGTGCATTGTGATCCGCCCTGAATCCCCTGCGGGGTGAGAAGGGCGGAATATAAATGATGTAAATACATAAATAAATAAATGGTTCCATAGTATGGAGCCATGGCAAAGTGGTGTCAAAGTGTGTTAATTCTACAGTTTAGATCAGTGGTTCCCAAACTTTTTTGGCCTACCGCCCCCTTTCCACAAAAAAATTTACTCACCGCCCCCTATAAATTAATTTTTAAAACATTTAATAGCAATTAAACAGAAAGATATATGTATTAATGCAGTGCTTCTCAACCTTTCTAATGCCATGACCCCTAAATAAGGTTCCTCATGTTGTGGTGACCCCCAACCACATTTTCGTTGCTACTTCATAAATAATTTTGCTACTCTTATGAATTCTAATCCAAGTATCTAATATGCAGGTCAAAACGAAGGGGGCGGGGCCAAAGAAGAGGGCCGCGCGGCCCCTCCTAAATAGCCAATTGTTCACCCTCCCTTAAAGGGGTTCATCACCCCCCACATTCCCCTGAGCCTCCCACCGCCCCCTTGGATCGCCTCACCGCCCACCAGGGGTGGTACCGCCCACTTTGAGAATCAGTGGTTTAGATCAGTGTTTCCCAACCAGTGTGCCGTGGCGCACTAGTGTGCCGTGAGTGATCATCAGGTGTGCCGTGGGAAATTGGAACCTCCAATCCCCTTTCTTCCCCCTCCTGCCGAACACTTTTTCTTCTCCACTCGGGCTCCCTTCTTCCCAACCTCGCTCTGCTCGCTTTGCTCTGGGGCGAGTCTGCGCAGTAGCGCCTGCATGGGTCACGTCTTCCTCCCCCCCCCCCTGAATATGCTCACGCTTCCCCCTCGGATCAAAATGGCGGCAGAAGCGGCAGTGTAGAAGAAAAAGTAAGTATTCGGCAGGAGGGGGAAGAAAGGGCGCGAAGGGGGAGGAAGAGGTCTCTGTCGAAAGCTGGCATGGGCAAACTTGGACCTTCCAGGTGTTTTGGACTCCAACTCCCACCATTCCTAGTAGCCTCAGGCCCTTTTCCTTTTTCCCCTCAGCCACTTAAGCAGGAAAGGGCCTCAGGCTGTCAGGAATGGTGGGAGTTGAAGTCCAAAGCACCCAGAGGGCCAAAGTTTTCCCATGCCTGTTTTAGGGACCTTAAAGTGGTGAGCCTCCTTCCAACATTGTGATTCTGGATAGAAAACAAACAACAACATAACATAACATTGTATGAGTCCACAGTGCTCTCTGGGTGTAGGTGAACTACAACTTCCAAACTCAAGGTCAATTCCTAAGCAAGCCCTTTCAGTACTTTCTGTTGGTAATGAGAGTTCTATATGCCAAGTTTGGTTCAATTCCATTCTTGCAAGAGTTCAGGATCCTCTTTGATTGTGTGTTAACTATAAATCCCAGAAACAGTAACTCTCAAATGTCAAGGTCTATTTTCCCCAAACTCCATCTGTGTTCACATTTGGGCATATTGAGTATTCATGCCAAGTTTAGTCTTGATCCAACATTGTTTCAGTCCACAGTGCTCTCTGGATATAGATGAACTACAACTCCAAAACCCAAGGTTAATGCCCACCAAACTCTTATATTCTCTTGGTTATGGGAGTTCTGTGTGGGAAGTTTGTGTCTTTCTGCCATTCCTGCCAGGATATCTATGTTGTGTTCATCGAAACAGGTCCAGGTTTCACACTGAGTGTATAAATACATTAAAAAACATATTAACTATATGTATTACTGTGTTAGAGTGTCATTTTGTGTCATTTTGGTTGGTGGTGTGCCCCAGGATTTTGTAAATGTAAAAAATGTGCCGCGGCTCAAAAAAGGTGGAAAAACACTGGTTTAGATGCACCCAAAGACACACACTGAATGTTCGCGGAAGCCTTTTCTTTCGATAGTAACAAATCCATTGCTCTAGAACAGCCGTCATTGATTGTAGCTCACTGCTCAGCCCTGTATTCAGAGCAAACATGGGTTCCCCCGCAAAACCACAACCCAGATCCTAGTCTTGTCCTTCTACTTACATAGGTCACAATTGTCAAACTCAGATTTGGGTGTGATCTCAGAATAAAAATACTTACATTTTAAGAAAAAAGACTTGTGTGGTCTCCGATCCTCAAGATACCCCTTAAGGAGCTAAAGAGGTTGGAAATAAAAAGACATCAAGTTCAGAGGGAGCAGTAGATGGTTAGATACTCCCATAATGCAGCAGAAAATGTTCCTTTCATGGCCTGTGGTCCAATAGGAGGTTCCACTGATGAAAGAGATACGGATCCCAAGGAAACACCTTTTGATAAGCAGAGGTCTTGAATGCGAAAAGATTCCTATCAGCCGCATGAAAAAGATGCATCATCTCACAGAGAGGTTGGAAGGTTTATGAGTAATCTTTCTCTAGCCCTGTGGTTTCCAAACTTTGGTTCTCCAGGTGTTTTGTGGACTTCAGCACCCAGAATTCCTGACCACTGGAGGAACTGCTTTGGGCTCCTGGGAGTTGACATCCAAAACACACGAGGAAACAGAGTTTAGGAATCGTTGCCTTTACAGTCACATTCTATCCCAGGGCTGTCCAACTTCTACCGGCCCAGGGGCCTGAATTCTGGTCACTGATGATTTGGGGGGCCCTAGGGTCTGCCCCGCCCCCGGCTCCGCCCTCTCCCCCAGCTCCGCCCCCGCCCCTGCATGCATACAGTCAAATATAATCTTTTACTAACATTAAATGCAGGGTGGGAATTCAAAAGGGGCATCCATACAGTCAAATATAATCTTTTACTGAGATAAAATGCAGGGATAAGATATTAAATTATTTTAATTTAATATTAAATATATTTAATTCCATCCTCCCCTCCCCTTATTTTAATTTAATATTAAATATATTTAATTCCATCCTCCTCCCCTTATTTTAATTTAATATTAAATATATTTAATTCCATCCTCCCCTCCCCTTATTTTAATTTAATATTAAATATATTTAATTCCATCCTCCCCTCCCCTTATTTTAATTTAATATTAAATATATTTAATTCCATCCTCCCCTCTCCCTTATTTTAATTTAATATTAAATATATTTAATTCCATCCTCCCCTCTCCCCTTATTTTAATTTAATATTAAATATATTTAATTCCATCCTCCCATCTCCCCTTATTTTAATTTAATATTAAATATATTTAATTCCATCCTCCTCCCCCCTTATTTTAATGTAATATTAAATATATTTAATTCCATCCTCCTCCCCCTTATTTTAATTTAATATTAAATATATTTAATTCCATCCTCCCCTCCCCCCTTAGTGTATCCCATCTCCCCTTATTTCATCTTTAAATATATTTAATTTTATATTTAATACATGAGGGGAGATGGGGGGAGGGAATGAGGAGCCCCCCTGAGGAGCCCCCTGCTTCGGCCTACCTTTTCCAAATGCGCAGGATCCAGGAGTACCCGGACGACGAGAGAGGCGACGACCGACTGAGTCCAAGAAGGTCCTAATCACGTCTGTGGGCCTCAGCGACCCAGTAGTAGAGTAGCCGAAGAGTATCGCGAGAATACGCAATCCACACGGGATTTCGCTGTCAACGCCGGCGTGATCTCGTTGACAGCAAAATCCCGTGTGGATTGCGTATTCTCGCGATACTTGCTCCGAACCCAGAAGTAGGTATTTTTTTAAAAAATATATTTTTTCAATTTTTATTTTTTATTAAAAAGCTTAGGGGGCCAGAGGGAAGGAGCTGGGGGCCGTATATGGCCCCCCGGGGCGCCAGTTGGACAGCCCTGTTCTATCCCATTCCCACAACTCTATAACTATACTTAAACACCAGTGAGTTTAATACGAGGGCTGGTCAATAAGTATATATACGAGGGCGGGTCAATAAGTCCGTGACTTTTTGAATTTCCCGCCTCTTAACTGAAAGGGCAACACTGCTCCTGTCAACAAGCATCTGTCAGTTTCTTGGGGTGAATCGGCACCAAAGAAGGCCAAGGTGGGTTTGTCAGCCAATAAAGTCATGGCGACTGTTTTTTGGGATGCACGCGGTATAATCCACATTGACTACCTTCAAAAGGGTAAAACTATCAATGGTGAATATTATGCCAACTTATTAGGTCGATTTAATGAGAATTTGAAGGGAAAAAAACGACCGTATTTGGCCAAGAAAAAGTTCTTTTGCACTAGGACAATGCAAAGGTGCATACATGTGCAGTTTCCATGGCAACAATCCATGAATTGGGATACGAATTGCTCCCTCATCTACCCTATTCTCCGGATTTAGCCCCGAGTGACTATTTCTTGTTTCCAAACCTGAAGAAATGGTTCACCGGAAAGAGATTTGACTCCAACAATGAAATCATCTCACAAACAAATACCTATTTTGATGACCTCGACAAATCCTATTTTTTGGAAGGGATAAAAATTAGAGAAACATTGGACAAAGTGTATAGAGCTCAAAGGAGACTACGTTGAAAAATAAAATGATTTTTTATCCAAAAACCTGTGTTTAACGGACTTATTGACCCGCCCTCGTAGCACTATCAGTGCAGCTAAGAAAATGGACTGATATCCATGAAAGCTCATGCTAAAATATACAACAATGGGTCTGAAAAGTGTTGCTAGGTTCCCTTTCCCCATCCTTTTTTTCCTATTTATGCTCCCAGGAGTGTCATTCCTCAAAGAACAAGGTCTTCACCTGCATGTTGATGGTGTTGGGCTGGTACAAGCCAAGTTTAAGTAAGTCTTCTCCCTGTTGTACGGTCATAAGGATGAGAGGGTTGTTGTGTGAGTTGCTGGATTTCCGCAGGTCCTTCAAATGCCTGATGAATTCGCTCTCCACTGTGTGCTGCAGCCCTGAGGGGCACAACCCACCATTTAAAAATGAAGTTAGGCAATGGCAAACCAGAGGCAATGGCAAACCAAATGGGAGTCCGATCTAATTCCAGAAGTATCTTGTGATTTATTTATTTATTATTTATTTATTTGTCGCATTTTTATCCCGTCTGTGGCGAAGCGAAGTATATCGTAAACGCCGCCTAAAGCTAGCGTCGATCTTCGTTTATTCGCACACCAAACTGAGTGAACTGTGTAGTACTGTGGCAGGGCAGGCAATCCCACCGCTGCCACCAATTGTAAACAAGTCTTGACACACACCTAATATTTCGTGACTTTTAAAAACTGTGTGGCAGGACAGCCACCAGCTATCACGGTTTTCCTTTCTTTATTATTATTAACTTGCTGCCACCATTTTTCAAAGCTTGACCACTGGAGGTGAGGGTCTTTGTGAACAAACGACTTCCACAGATGCTTTTGTTGAAAGTGTTTAACAGTTTATTTTACAAAAATTGGCTCAAAGCTTAGGTGGTTTCTAAGAGGCTCCGAAGAGGTACAAACTTCAAGGTTTTAAAAACATAACACTTGGGGTTTTAAATTCCCCTTACACAGTTACACACAAGTAACTACTTAATACTGGGTTACTCTCAACCCTGGGACTAAACTCTGTCCCACACACTTGGGTTTCCCTCAACCCACACACAGAACTGAACTGCACACTGCAGCTCCTACAGACAGCTTGCAGCTCCAGCAACTGTCAATTCCTAACTAACTCTGATCACAGCTGGTGGCCAACTGACATTCTCCAACTGTCAGATTCAAACTGAACATTCTACAGCCAGAGTGGCCTCTGTTGTCATGGCAACAGCCTCTGCTCACAGGTTGCTGCTGCGAACATTCCACGGCTCACTCTCTGCAGCTTTTAAAGAATGTCCCTTCTAAATACATAAACAAACATGTGATTAACATATAAATAACCACCTCATCACACCGTCCTTCTCAACCCCCGAAGGGGGACTCAGGGCAGCTTACATTGAGCCCCATTTAGAGGGTATTTCAAGTTACAATAAAATCAACAACATATACACAACATAATAAAACATCATAATTAAAATCAGAAACAATAATCAATTAAAACATAAACCAGCCTCATCAGTCTTAACGTCAATCCAGTTCCTCCCTTTAGGGTGCTGCTACTTCTATTGACCAAACGCCTGGTCCCAAAACCATGCCTTTACTTTCTTCCAGAAAGTCAGGAGAGTAGAGATTGATCTTATGTCAGTTGGGAGTGTATTCCATAGACGGGGAGACACCGCCGAGAAGACGCTGTCCCTCGTCCCTGCCAGGTGCATATACGCTGTTGACGGGAGCAAGAGCAGGGCCTCCCCGGATGATCTTAGCTTTCGAGGTGGGACATAGGGGTGGATGCGTTTGGAAAAGAAAGCTGGGCCAGAACCGATTTTGAGAATAACTGAGAGAAAGATATTTGTGACAGAAGCTTTTGTAGACTGTATACTTACCAAAAATCCAGATTTTCTATAAAACTGTGGGGTAAAAGGCTAGGGTTTTTGCACTGGATCAAAGCTCAAAGAACTACATTGCAAGCAAATCATCAAGATTGTCACGTGTCAGGATCACAGTGTCTATTTTTTTTTTAGTCCATGTAAACAAGTGTTTCTTCAGATGCACCTGATCGGTTTGTTTGGTTGCATGCTGCAAGTCAATGTCCAATGCCAAGTATAATGTATAATGCCAAGTTTTTAACTTTGTGTTTTTAAATACATTACAACTGTACTCTCAATTCGCTTCTGACACAATAAATAAATAACCTGATCAGTTGCATCAGATGAACCAGACTCAGGGTGCAATTACACTATAGAATCATAGAATCATAGAACTATAGAATCTTAGAGTTGGAAGAGACCTTGTGGGTCATCCAGTCCAACCCCCTGCCAAGAAGCAGGGAAATCGCATTCAAAGCACCCCTGACAGATGGCCAAAGCTGTCATCTGCCATTAATACAGTTTGATACCATGGCTCAATGCTATGGAATCATGGGAATTGTGGTTCTACAATGTTTTAATAATAATAATAATAATATAAATACTGTTCTGGCCAAGCATCTGCCTCTATGTCCCACCTCGTAACTTAAGATCATCCGGGGAGGCCCTGCTTTCCCTCCCGCCAACATCTCAACTGCGGCTGGCGGGGACGAGAGACAGGGCCTTCTCGGCTGTCCCTGCCTGTGGAATGCGCTTCCAAGCAAAATACGATCGACCCCATCCCTCCTGGCTTTCAGGAAGAAAGTAAAATCGTGGTTGTGGGACCAGGCCTTTGCGCAGTAACCTAATGCAACACTTTACTTGACTAATATGATGACGGACATGAGAATACGGCTTACCACTATTGATTGGATGTGGACTTGATATACATGGAATTTTAATTTAATTTGATGGTTGATAATTGTTTAATTGTTGATGTTTTTAACTGTTGGTATGTGTGATTTTACATGTGTCTTGTTGCTGGCATCTAATTGCTGCTTTGTAAGCCGCTCTGAGTCCGTCCCCCCCCCCCCCAGGGTTGAAAAGGGCAGGGTAGAAATACTGTAAATATATAAATAAATAAATAAAATTTCATTCATACCCCGCCACCATCTCCCATAGGGACTCGAGGCAGTTTACAAAATAGCATACAAAGATGCCATACCAAAAATACATAATACATAAAATAAAATAGATTAACATGAAAACAATAATACATTACATAAACCAAGTATATAAATTGGATAAAACAACCTCTATTACAAATAGGATTAGTAAAAAGATCCATGTAATCTATACAGCAGCCTAACTGAATGCACTGAATGTTGATATAAAGTGCTCAGTGGTTGGCAATCGGTTCTGGTTACTGTCTAATACTGTCTAAATGCCTGCCAGAAAAAACAAGTTTTTCACTCTTTCCTAAAGTGTTCTAGTATAGCGGCTCCAAGTACACCGGGGAGGTCGTTCCAGAGCCAGGGCAGCCACCATTGAGAAGGCCCTCTCTCTTGTCCCCACCAACTGCACTAAAGACAGAGGTGGGGGAAAAAGGAGGTCCGGAAGATCTTAGAGCCCGCACCGATTCATAGTGGGAGATGCGGTCATGAAGACAGGCTGGACCTGAACCGTGTAGGGCAGGGGTGCTCACACTTTTTCAGCATGGGAGCTACTGATTAAAAATCCAAGTTCCAAAGATCACCTACCCAGAAATGTAAAACGTATAACTATTTTCTTATTTATTTATTTATATTTATTTATCTTTATGTACCGCTCCTTCCAGCAGGCTCGGGGCAGTTTACATAAAATGAAGTTATAAAACATCAACATTTCAATTTAATAACAACAATATAAAACAGAGCATGAAAATACATCCAACCACCCCATATCTCCCACATTTCCATATTCCCCAACATATATTTCTCAAGGAACAAAGCAAGCAGAGAGGCTTTGGAGCTAAAAGGCCATTTTTAAACATTAAAAATAAACAAAGAGACATGCCACAGAACAATCAAGCACCCACCCCAAAGTAAAAAGACCGACCTTTGAGATGCGATAAGGAAATGACCCCAAAGCGTCCTTCTTCTCCTCCTCCGTCGTTGCTCCTATTTCCACGCCACCAGCATGCGTGCTGCCTCCAAGATCTCACGAGAAGTCCGAGAGGCAGAATGGGCGCTTCTGCGCATGCGCGCAGGGCCAGCCATGCATCGCGTCATCCAGGACCGCCCCTCCTTTGGTCTCCTACGACTCAGAGTGGCTGGAGAAGGATGGAGAGAGGAGGAGGAATCCAAAGGAGGGGGCCCTTTCTGCCTCTTGGACTCTGGATGGAGCTTTTGGAGGCGGCGCGTGAGCAGGGAGCGGGGAGGAGCAACTACGGAGGACTTCTTTGCAGCGTGCAGGGGTGCGTGAAGAGGACCAATAGCAAAAAACCTGGTCAGGGGCCTGAAGATCACCGGGATGAGGCCCAAAGATCACCCTGGTGATCGCGATCACCGTTCTGAGCACCCCTGGTGTAGGGCTTTATAGGTGATAACCTGCACTTTGAATTGGGACTGGAAATGTATTGGCAGCCAGTGGAGCTGCTTCAACAGGGGCATGGTATGTTCCCTATAATTAGCTTCAGTTAGTAACCTGACTGCCGATCTTTGTACCAATTGCAATTTCTGAGTTGTCTTCAAAGGCAGCCCCACATAGAGTGCATTACAGTAACCCATTCTAGATGTCACAAAGGCATGGACCACTGTGTCCAAGTCAGGCTTTTGGAGGTACAGTTGCAGCTTGTGCACAAGCGATAACTGTGCGAATGCCCTCCCAGCCACCAGCGATAAATCTTGAATAACACCCAGACTGCGGACCTAGGGCTGAAAATATGTGATTCACCCCTTAGGATTTCATGGCTGTCTGGGGGATCAAACCCTGGTCTCCAGAGTAGTGGTCTGATGCTTAAGCCACGACACTATTTATTTATTATTTATTTCCAACATTTGTACCCCGTTCTTCTCTACCCCCGAGGGGGGACTCAGAGCGGCCTAACAAAAGGCACAATTCGATGCCCACACAGTAAAATGCAATATAAAAACCAAAAACATTCAGCGCATTAAAATACAATTAACATTAAAACATCACACACATTCACTTAAGTTAAAAACAGTGTTCCGTCCATAACAGGGGCATTGAGCCATCTCCATCAACTTGCCCTTACAAATCCAGTCCAAAGTGCTGCATTGTGCTAATGCTCAAACGCCTGGTCCCACAGCCAGGACTTCACTCCTTTCCTGACTACACTGTGGCCCCATTGACACTGCCATGTCGTTGTTTATTTGTTCAGTCGCTTCTGACTCTGCGTGACCTCATGGACCAGCCCACACCAGAGCGCCCTGATTTTGATCCCAGATTATCTGCTTTGGCAGTATAGACTCACATAATTCAGTTCAAAGCGGATGATCTGGAATCAAATATTAGATTATATGCAGGGCCGGATCTTACGTTACGTGAACTACGTGCCCGCAAGGGGGGGGGGTGCCACATATTCAGGGCTGCATCAGCCGCCAAATGTCCCTTCTCAGTCTCCGGCTCCATGGAAGGTGGCCCGCCTGTGCCGCACCAAATGCAGTGCGAGCAGGCCAGAGGCACCCGCAGCAGCTCCACGAGGCCAAAGACCAAAGAGAAGTGCCCGGCAGCCGGAGGCAGAGCCTCCACCCCTGGCCACCAAACCCTCCTCCTCAGTCTCAGGCCTCGTGGAGGGTGCGCATGCACACCCAACGCACATGCACACCCTCCACGAGGCCGGAGACCAAGGAGGAGCGCCCGGCAGCCAGATGTGCCCCCGAACATGATGTGAATAATATTTTACTTTTTATTTTTCAGTGATTGGGGGGGGGGGTGGCAAAATAATGTTCACTTACCATTTTAAATTACCTCTGATTATATGGCAGTGTAGCTCCAGCCTGGCTTCCTATGGCTGGGTCTACCTACCACATAATCCAGTTCAAAGCAGATAATCTGGATTTTATATGGCAGTGTAGATATGGCAGAATGATCTGGAGACTGGATATGATATCCTGGGACTCTATCACACAGGTCACAGCTGCAGTGGTATGATTCCACTTTAATTGCCATAGCAACAGCCTATGGATTGCCATTTAGGGAAGAGCATGTAGAATTCTCAGCAAAAGAACTCATTCCACAAACCCCTGGATCTCATAGAACGCAGCCATAGCAATTAAAGTGAAATCGTAGTGCTATAACTGTGCAGTGAGAAAGGGGTCTGATATTCAACAGTAAATGGCTTTAGGAGTCCCCTTGAAATAGCTGAATGTCAACACTTACCAGGAGGGCAGAGGAGGGACAAAGCACAGACGTCTGATGGATAGAGGGCAGCGTAAACACCAGCAATCATTCCACCCATGGACATGCCAACCAGGTGGAAAGGCTCCTTGTTTAGATTAGTCCACTCAACAAACTGAAATGGGAAGCATGATGTTTGTTTATTTATTTATTGGTTCGACTTAATATACCGCTCTCTCTGGAGCCCAGAGCGGTTTACAGAGTTAATAGATAAAACACATAAAATGCAATAAAATACAATGAGACCAAATTTAAAACCCCCCGTTAAAATCAATTCCAGCAAACTGCGATGGCAGTAGAAATATGCTGGCAGCGACACAACAGGATGCTGATAATACTCATTAGTTATGGGCCAAATGCCTGTCTAAATAGCCAGGTTTTTACAGCTCTGCGGAACGGCATTAATTCCCGGATGGCTCGTAACTCTTCAGGGAGGGTGTTCCACAGAGTTGGCGCGGCTACGGCAAACGCCCTCTGCCGCGTGCTGGCAAGTCTATAGACCTTAATCTCAGGCACGTCCAGTAGATTGAGCCCCTCTGAGCGCAGTGATCTCCTGGGCACATAAGGGGTAAGCTGCTCCCTCAGGTACACTGGCCCCAAACCATATAAGGCCTTGAAAGTTAAAGCTAACACCTTGAAAGTGACCTGGAATTCAATTGGAAGCCAGTGCAGCTCGCGCAAGAGTGGAGTCACGTGGGCAGATCTTGATGCTCCTGAGAGCAGACGTGCTGCAGCGTTCTGCACCAGCTTGAGTTTCCAGATCGCCGACAAGGGTAGGCCAATGTACAGCGCATTACAGTAGTCGAGCCTCGAGATGACCGTGGCTTGGATCACCGTGGCCAGGTCGCAGCGGGAGAGGTAAGGAGCCAGACGTTTTGCCTGTCGTTGGTGGTAGAAGGCTATCTTGCAGGTGCAGGCAATCTGCGCCTCCATAGACAGCTGGGAGTCCAGCCGGACCCCTAGGCTCTTTACTGACGGTTGTGGGCAAAGAGCCATGCCGTCGAACGTCAGCAACTGGGTCTCTACCCCCCCCCCCCCCGGCGGCCCAGCCACAAGATCTCTTTCTTCGCCAGGTTCACCTTCAACTTACTGGCTCGCAGCCATCCAGTTACGGCTTCCAGGCAGAGATGGAAATTATCGGGTACAGAGTCCGCCCCGGGGTCCATCCTCAGAATGAGCTGGGTGTCATCAGCGTACTGATGACATTCCAGCCCAAAACTCCGTACCAGTTGCGCGAGTGGTCGCATGTAGATGTTAAGTAACAAGGGGAGAGAATGGCCCCCTGAGGGATTCCACAATGTAAGGGGGAGCCCTTGGAGACCACCCCTCCCCACTTCACTCGCTGCAGGCGGTTTTGGAGGAAGGAGGACAGCCAGTTGAGGGCTGTCCCCCTCACCCCCGCCACCGCCAGGCGGTGTGTCAAAATGTTGTGGTGAATATCATAGTTTAAAATGAAGTGATGCAAAGCTGTACATCAATAATTACGTAAAATATGGCTTAAAAATATAATAATAAGAAAAAAGGATCAAGGACAAATTTCTCTAGCCTAGTGGTTCCCAACCAGTGGTCCGCAGAACACCAGTGGTCCACAAGAACTAAACTATGGTCCATGAAATACTTAAAAATTGTAAACCTTTATTTTAATTTTTTTTTAATTAATCCATTGCTATGCAGCCAGTGCCAGTGAATGGAAGAACATCAGGGGAGTGCAGGAGGCCAGGGGGAGGGCAAACGATCGACATCATGTGTCACATACTTACACCACCCAGGGTCAGTAAGTCGTATGCATTCCTTTGTCTTGCTTGACTGTTTTGCTGTCTAGTGATTCATTTATTTATTTACTATGCTTCTATACCGCCTCTCTCAGCCTGAATGCGACTCGAGGCAGTGAACAAGCGGCAGCAAGTGCCCACATACAAACACATCATAATATCATAAAAACAATCATATAAAAACTTATATACGGCTCCAGTAGTTATATTGATTGTAAGTCCTCAATAGTCATATTAATTTTGATTTATTTAATGATGATTGAAATTGGAGAGGTTGCAGAAGAAATCCAGGAAGAGCTCATTGAATTTCAAAACGATAGAAACTGCAAGAATGCACTTGAATCTGATTCTCATGAGAAGTTTTGGTGTTAAAAAGCCATTATTTTATAGTTAAATTTGAGGAATTGCCTTATGCAATCTTATGCTCTTCTCCCCAACTTATTTATGCGAACTTACATTATGCTTTGCTGGTAATTAAAAACAAGTCCAGGAATCGATTGAAAGTAAGTGATGATATGCATGTAGCTTTGAGCCATAATATTAGCCCCAGGATTACCCAACTTGCAAAGAAGATGCAAGTTCAAAAAACACATTGATGCAAACCGAATTGAACTTTCTATTGAAAATGTGTGTGTGTGTATGTATACACACACACACACACACACACACACATATATATATATATATACTAGGCCTGTTTTCGAACGTCGGATACATCCGAAATTCAGATGTAATTTGGATGTTTTTGACTTTTGAAGCAATTACAAAGAGAGTTAAGGAAACTGGAAGTGGATTTGCCATTTTGAAGTCTCCGTCGCCATATTCAGATATGGCTCATATGTCATTTCTGCCCTCTACTTTTGTCCCATTGCATTTTAAATGTTTAAAATGTTTATTAATATGTTAAATGTGTTCAGTATTTTGTACCAGTGTGACTAGCTTTGTCTGTAGTAGCGGGCAAAAACGGAGGGAAAGGGAATCCTCCAAGTTTTGACTGTTCCTTCTGGAGGTTTCCACGCATTGCGCAATCACGGACGCCATTAACGAAGCCATTCCAAATTTCGGAAGTACATCCTAATCAATTTTGAAAAAACTGCTGAAAACTTCGGAAGTCTATCAGATACGAGGCGCCAGCGCCCCCTACATCCGAAGCGAGTTTTGAAGTCGTTTTTTCCGTGATAAAACAGGCCTAATATATACTCTTAATTCGTGTTACTGTTAAGTTTAAAGAATATATTCAAAGTTTTGATCAAAGTTTATTTTAGATTAGTACAGTTTATTATACTTGAATCTCATGCTAACAGCACTGTGCTAGACAATTTTATCTGTAGTTTCATTGTTTAAAATTTTGAAACCAAGCAGTCACATTTGTGACAATGTGTCTAGACATATTACAAGAAATAACAAATAAATGAAGAAGATGTGGAGGCAGAAACATTCCTAGCTGCCTAGACTCGGTCTCTTGAGATATCGCAAGGTTCGATGCCTCTCAGGCCTTACCTGGTGTATTTTTTTAGCTTGATCAACTGCGGTATAGTTTTCGGCCAACAGGCGAGTAGTTTTTCCATGGCCAGGCATATCAAGGCAAACCAAGTGGACATCTTTAGGGAAAAGCTGGGAAAAGATGACAGAGAGAATGAAGAATCCAAGTGGTCACTTGACCTTAGCCAAAAATTATTGTAATTCATGCAATAACTTCACAGTGGTCTTCAAATTAGTGGATTTTTCCCTACTCAATTGTGGGATTTGCAGTTTAGAGAAGGGTATTTGGAATTCTCAAAAAACTTATGATTTCCAGCATTTGACAAAAATATTTATTTATTTATTTAAGATATTTTTACCCCGCCTTTCTCCGCAAGTGGACCCAAAGTGGCTTACAACGTATAAAACATACAACGCTACTATTGCAATCAAAGTGGGATCACAGTGCTTTAATTCTGTAGTGTGGATGGTTTTCACGCATCCCAACATATTTTGGGCGTATTATTAGAATCAAAAACAGACTTTTTGTGTGCCAAAAAACACGATTTTGGTTTAGATCTTAAATTATTTTTGATCTTAAATTATTGTTTAATAGGCATTTGGTTTTATTTTGTATTGTATTGTGGTTTTATTTTGTGCTGTATATAAGCCGCCACAAGTCCCTTTGGAGAGATGGAGGGAGGGGAGGTACAAAATAAAGTTGTTATTGTTATTGTTGTTGTTATTATTATTATTATTATTATTATTATAAAGGAGGTCCCGTCGTCGAACGACTGACAGAGACAGAGAAACCATCCAACGCAGAGACACCAAACTTGGCAACATAAATAGGCCTCAGGCACGGTAGGTTTTTAGCAAAGAAACTCCCCCCAAAACCCTAGAAGGCCCCCAAAACAACAATCCAAAAAAACCTACATTTCCCAGCATCCTCTGCGGCCGCCAATGAATCTCCCAGCCTCTACATTCTGACAACATGATTGGTTGCCAGTGAGGTAGTATTTGCATAACGCCTCTATTGGCCAGCCAACATGAACATTCCGACCCATAATAAACTGTCAGAGGAGGATAAGGCAAAGGCCTGAGGCAGTCTCCAACACAAACACCCAATTCACTTCCCACAGAAAATTTTAACCCCTACAAATCACAAACCAAGCCCAAAATTGACAGTAAGGCTTCATTAACTTGATTTCCCTGACTAGGCCTCACTTAATGGGATGCTGTTTAAGCTCTGAATTGACAGTAAGGCTTCATTAACTTGATTTCCCCAACTAGGCCTCAGCTCATAGGACATTGTGTATGGCCTGAATTGACAGTAAGGCCTTATTAACTTGATTTTCCTGACTAGCCTTCAGCTCATGGAACATTGTATCTGGCCCGAATTTACAGTAACCTACCTTGGCACACAGAGCCCCTATAACCCACGCTACATTCTACTGCAGTTTGGAGGAGGGTGGACCATGGATGATGGGATTTGATGTACCTCCATGGATTATGGGATTTGTAGTACTTTCAAACCCTTCATTCCCCACAGACCACTGTGGCCCAGAACCAAGACCGATAAAGACCCAACTTGGCACACAGCGCCCCCATGACCCACACTCCATCCAACTGCTGTTTAGAGGAGGGCACACCATGGATGATGGGATTTCAAGTACCTCCACTCACTTCCAATGTACCCCACCCGCACAAGCATCAACCTCTACATCAACACAGCAGACGGAAAGACAAAAAACATTGTATATCCACAAGCTATGCAGAACGCCAGCAACACCACACACCGACAACTCCACAGCACTTCAACATCCCACCCACCAGAACAACCCACAACGACACAGCCATTACCCCACCAAGACCGTAAGTAACATAAATTCCAACCCTTACATACTCAGACTTTCTCGCATCTCCTAAATAGGGCACAGCAACGCGTGCCGGGTACAGCTAGTTATTATTAAAACTGTGGAAACAGGATGTGCACAATTTGTTTTTTGCATGAACACTGTTTCCAGAAATGCATGTGCCTTTTTTTTTTTGCAAAAAACCCTATTCTTTTGTGCATAAGATATCGTTTTGCACACACAAAAAGTTTGCTTCTGTAACTGTGTTTTTGTGTGTGAAAGCTATGCTTTTTGATTAAGCTCCATGGCTTTTGCAAAGATGAACTGATTACAAGAATAGATGTTAAGGACAAGGGATCCAGAATCTGGTAAAGCTGAGCAAACCGGATAATTTGGTAGTCCAGAGTCAAGAGTAGGTTGAAAGATAATTTTTGAGCAGCTGGGCAATCAGGAAAATGTGCCCAAAAGCAGCAACCGTTTGCTATCATTCCCACTAGATGTCACTGCATGTAGATTTGCCAACAGCACACATGGCAAGTTTTTCCATATCTTACATTGCTACTATGGCTTATGAAGGTTTACTATTAGCCCTGGGAGAATTTTATTTTTGCAAATACAAAACTGCTCAAGAGTCATGATACTGGTTCCCTATTATCTGCCTTATTCACTAGCCCAAGCGTGAACCCATTTTCTCTTTCTTCATTCCCCTAATCCCTCTCTTGACTTTTTTTTTCATGCACCAACATAGCACAATATTTGTGGTCCCCCAGAAATTATTCTCCTGTTCACTGTATACTGAACCAATAACCAAATTCTTGGGATCTATTCGATCTTAGCTCCATTCCAATCATGCTTCCAAAAAAATGTTCTATCTCCTGTGAGATACAGTAGAGCAGGGGTAGGGAACCTATGGCTCGGGAGCCAGATGTGGCTCTTTTCATGATTGCATCTGGCTCTCTAGAGCACCCCGGGCCTCAGTTTCCTAACATGCAGCGGGGAGGAGTGACGCAAATGCGCCCCTTCACCCTTTCCTTCTCCTTCTCTCCTTCCTTTTCCCTCCCTCTCTCCCCTTCCTTCTTTCCTCAATTCTCCTCCTTCCTTCCTTCCTTCCTTCCTTCCTTCCTTCCTTCCTTCCTTCATCAGATTATTGCATTTTGAATAGCAATTCATGAGTCAGCACAAGATATATTTTCGCAGTTTGAGATGACCTGCAGTGTGACATGTTTGACACCAGATGGCGCTGTCTCAAGACTGCTAAATGGAACTTTGAGAAATGTCAGTTACAAAGTGACAGTTGGGATTTGTCAGTTGGGATTCAATATCTGTGAGGAAAGGATGTTTAGAAAGGTAGCTGTGATGGCTGTTGTTGTTCGATGTTTTGCCAGTTATTGTTAAATACAATTCAATACAAAGTTATATATTTTTCTTGTGAATTGAATGAGAGTTTCATTATTCACACGAACAGAGACTGGAGTTTTTGGGCCGATGGGGAATTAAACTTCTATATTTCTGTTGCCTATCCGCTGTGACAGGAGTGACGCAAATGCACCCCTTCACCCTTTCCTTCTCCTTCTCTCCTTCCTTTTCCCTCCCTCTCTCCCCTTCCTTCTTTCCTCAATTCTCCTTCCTTCCTTCCTTCCTCTTCCTTTCTTTCTCCCCTTCACCCTTTCCTTCTCTCCTTCCTTTTCCCTCCCTCTCTCCTTTTCCTTCCTTCCTCTTCCTTCCTTTCTTTCTCCCCTTCACCCTTTCCTTCTCTCCTTCCTTTTCCCTCCCTCTCTCCCCTTCCTTATTTCCTCCATTCTCCCTCTTCCTTCCTCTTCCTTCCTTCCTTTCTCCCCTTCACCCTTTCCTTCTCCTTCTCTCCTTCCTTTCCCCCTCTCCCCTTCCTTATTTCCTCCATTCTCCCTCTTCCTTCCTTCCTTCCTCTTCCATCCTTTCTTTCTCCCCCTTCACCCTTTCCTTCTCCTTCTCTCCTTCCTTTCCCTCCTTCTCTCCGTTTCCTTCTTTCCTTCATAATCCCTCCCTCTTCCTTCCTTCCTTCCTTCCTCTTCTATTCTTTTCCCCCAAGTCTTCCTTTCCTTCTCCTTCCTTTCTTTTCACTTCCCTCTCTCTCCCCTTCTTTCTTTTCATCTTTTCCCTTCATTATTTTACTTTTTCCTCACTCCCTTTCTTTTCCCCACCCTTTCCTTTCCTCCCTTCCCATTTCCTTCTTTCTTTTCCCCTCCTTGTCTCTCTCCTGCTTTTCTTTTCTTCCTTTTCCATAGTTTGTTCTTCTTTTCTTTCTTCTTCTCCCCCTCCCTCCTTTATTTCCTCTATCTGTCTGTCTTTCTTTCTTTCCCCCTTCCTTCCTTCCGCCTTCTCTTCCTTCCCAGAGTCCTGAGCATGCCTTTTGCAGAGCCAGGTCTGAAGTGTACTGTCACTCTTGCCGGGGGAATCCTTTGCTCATCGTATGTTTGTATATACTCACATTTAGTTGAATTCAGTCTTAAAATATATTATATATATTATATGGCTCTCATTGAAATAAATTTCCAAATATTTTACTTTCATGGCTTTCGGAGTCAAAAAGGTTCCCGACCCCTGCAGTAGAGTCTCGCTTATCTGACATAAACAGTCTGGCAGAATGTCAGATAAACGAAAATGTTGGCTAATAAGGAGTCTCCTACTGTTACCCGTCCGATGTGGCGCTAGACACCTAGAATACTAACAATAGGGACTCAAAGGGTTAAAGCAAGGCAATAATAATAATAATAATAACAACAACAACTCCCGCCATCATCTCCCCGAAGAAGCTCGGGGGGGGGGGGGCCTACATGGGGACAAGCCCAGTAAAACATAAAATTAAAACATAAAACAGCACAGTAAAATTTATAACAACATCATAAAACAACATAAAAACATTGTCAAGCAACCCATTGAGTGGCATAGTAATCAAATACTAAACTCGGCAATGCCTCGGGGCTAGAGCGGCCCAGCAGGCAGTGCCCAGATGTGGAAGAGGAGAGTAGAAATCACAGAGGGAAAGAGGGAGGGCGCTTCTGCTTCTCGTCCTGCCTCTTTTCCCCCTTTCCTCCTTCCTCCTCCTCCTCCTCCTCTTGCCCTTTTCACTTATTGGGAATGGAGAGAGAGTTGGGGAGCTCTCCTTTAATCCAAGAGGAAATGCTTGAGGAAAAGTGGGGTGTTGGATAAGAGCGTCGGATAAGACAGAATGTTGGATAAGCGAAGGTCGGATAAGCAAGACTCTACTGCAGTGTTTCCGTGAGCGATCACCTAGTGTGCTACGGGAAAACCTCCCGCCCCCCTTTCTTCCCCCTCCTGGCTGCTGCTGCAGCTTGGGGGGGGGAGGAAGGGGCGGGCACCGGCAGCGAAAAAGGGCCTGGGAGCTGAGATGAGCCAGCTTGCGTCTCCCGTGGGCTCAGCGAACTGGGCGAAAGGCTCCTCACAGGGCCCAGGCCCTCCCTGGGAGCCAGGATTGGCTGGATCGTGTCTACTGCTGGGCTTGGTGGAGCTGCGAACTGGGAGAACGGCTCCCCGCAGGGCCCAGGCCCTGAGCTGAGCCGCGAGCTGGGCTTGAAAGTGGTGCGAGCCGGGCAAGAGGCTCCATCCCAAACCTAGGCCCAACCCCTTGGCCTACAATATCACCTGGCTCCATGCCACCTCCCAGGATCCTCACCCAATCCAGGACAGGGATGCCTGCCAGGTAGGTGCCAAATTTTCTTGAAAGCTCTCCAGTATTTTCTCTTGGTTATGGGAGTTCTGTGTGGGAAGTTTGTGTCTTTCTGCCATTCCTGCCAGGATATCTATGGTGTGTTCATCGAAACAGGCCTAGGTTTCACACTGAGTGTATAAATAGTACATTTAAAAACATACTAACTATATGTATTACTGTGTTGGAGTGTCATTTTGTGTCATTTTGGTTGGTGGTGTGCCCCAGGATTTGGTAAATGTAAAAAGTGTGCTGCGGCTCAAAAAAGGTTGGGAAACACTGCTCTACTGTACCAATCCATGACAACTGAAAGGGTTTCTCTTTTTGCCTTGGCAGCAGAGCAAATCCAGGCACAATTTATCACCGATATTGCAGTTGATTGCTCTGGAGATGCTTTTATGTAATCTAATTTATCTCATTTAAATGTTAGCATTGTTTATAGATAATGTGTTCTATTGTATTTTAATTTTATTGAACTTTTAACATGCAAGATCCACATCACAATTATTTTATGTAGTACTTTTATATTGTCGCACTTGTAGGTGGGTGTGCTGAGGGATTTAATAGTATATTTTGTATTTTTTATTAAGTGGCAATCCACTTGGTGGGCGTTTCGCTAAATAATCACCATCTTCTTTGTTTTTTATCATCTGAACAGGGGGGGAAACCCAGAAACATACTTTGATGGCGTTTAACCACATGTCTTTGTTGAATGAGAATCCATGAAGCATCAACACCGATGGCTGGGATCCAGGCTCCCCGCGGGAGAAATAACAGAACGTGTAGCCATCTTTCTCAATGTATTTAACTGTCACACCCCTTTTCAGGCGTTTGTACCTAAACACGGAGCAAGAAAAAAGAAGAAGAATGGATGAATTCTATGGCCAAAGTCAAAACGGAAATAAGGTGAGCAAAATGGGGTCTTACTGTAAACATTGTTGGTGATGAGGCCAGCTAGGAGAGCAAGCCAAGAGGTTCCAGACTGAATAAAGGGTACGGATCCTATATTTCTAATAAGGAACAGATCCAGGAGCACGAAAGTGTAGTATGAAGTTGTCAAAGGCTTTCAGGGTCAGAATTGCTGGGATGTATGGGAATGTGCCAGAAGCATTCTCTCCTGACATTTCGCCCACAGCTATGGCAGGCATTTTCACAGGATGAGAGGTTGACCCCTCAACTTATGATGATGACTGCCATAGATGTGGATAAAACGTCAGGAGAGAATGCTTCTGGAACATGGCCATACAGCCCGGAAAACTCACAGCAACCCTGTAGTATGAAGTTTTGCAAATCTTCTTGGCTTTTCTTCGCCAACGAAGATTCAGGAAGGACTCATCCCACGCTTTCTACAAGCGCATTGATGACTAAGATGTGTCCTTCGAGCCTGTGCAATGGATTTTTCTGGTGGAGGGCAGCATGCACAGAACTGGCCTCATTTAAACCAAAGGTTCGTCTGCCAGGGCCTAGCGGGCTTGGATGGTGACAGCGAGATTCTCAGGTCGTAAGTTTGGTTTGTGACCTGTTTAGCGTGGGAGGCCCAACCGGTGGCTATTTTGCCACCGCAAGCATAGCCCACAACTTCATTAGGGTAGGCAATCCTCTCCCCCACAACAAGGGGGCACCAACTGGGAGGATGATTATAATATTGCATTATTAGTAGTAGTATTATATTATTGTTATAAATTCTATAATAATTATTATGTATTATAAATTCTATAATAATTTTATTTTAAAAATTGTATTATTATTATAAGTTTTATACTAAATTATTAGTATAAATGTTATTATTATAAATATTATTGTTATAAATTATTATTTATAAATATTATTATTATAAATTATATAATAAATTATTATTATTATAAATACTATTTTAGTACAAATATTGTTATAAATTATTTATTATTATTATAAATTATACAATAAATTATTATTATTATAAATATTATTTTAGTACAAATATTATTGTTATAAATTATGGAGAAATATTTATTATTATTAATAATAATAAATTCTATAATAAACCAGTATTATTGGGTTGTTGTAGGTTTTTTCGAGCCACATGGCCATGTTCTAGAGCAGTGCTGTCCAACTTCTGCCGACCCAAGGGCCGGACTTCTGGTGAGTGATCACCTGGGGGGCCGAGTGGCCATGCCCCCTGGCCACGCCCCCAGTCACGTGGCTCCGCCCCCTCTCCCAAAGCATCACAATAGCTTTGGAAGCGGGCGATTTCGCCCGCTTCCGAGGCTGTTGTGGCGCTTTGAGAGGAGGAGGAGCCACGGGGAGCCTTCCGTGGCTCCGCCCCCTTGCCCAAAGCATCACAACAGCTGTTGTGACACTTTGGGGGAGAGGGCGAAGCTGCGGGTGCCAGGGGGAAAGGAGGGAGGCAGGACGGGGTCCTGGCAGGGAGGAGGCAGCGGATCGCTGCCCCTTCCTTTCCAGGACCCTTGAGTCCCTCCTTTCCTCCTGGCAGCGGCGTCCCAAATGGAACGCCGCTGCCAGGGGGAAAGGAGGGAGGGAGGACGGGGTCCTGGCAGGGAGGAGGGAGAACTCCGCGGCGCCCGGGAAAGAGGAGGAGGAGGGAGAGTTCTCCCTCCTCCTCCTCCTCTTTCCCCCCGCCCGCACCCCCTGCCCCGATCCGGCGCCGGCGCGTGGGGAAAGAGGGCGAAGGAGGAGGCAGCCAGCTGACTGCCTCCTCCTTCGTCCTCTTCCTCCCAGCGGGACGCGCCGTGGCTCAATCGTGAGCCGCAGTGAGGGAGAGGGGGAGGAGGAGCTGGCTCCCTCCTCCCTGCCCGCCCCTCCCCCAGCCACCATTTTTTTTAAAAAAAAATTAAAAATGGCGGCCAGGGGCATAACACCGTGTCCAACAGGCTGGGGGGCCGTGTACGGCCCCCAGGCCGCCAGTTGGACAGCCCTGTTCTAGAGGCATTCTCTCCCGAAGCCTCACCCGCATCCATGGCCAGCATTCCCAGAGGCAGTGAGGTCACAACCTTGCACAACCTCTGGGGAGGATGCCCGTAGAACCATGCACAACCTCTGAGGATGCCCGCAAGTAGAAACAATACAACATCTCCCTGTTGACCTCTCCAAAATTCCACATTTTAATTGTGGCATTTTTTGCCCAACGTAGTCATATATGGCCAGTGGAGAATGGCTTAATGGCAGAGACACATCTAGCTACATCAGGCAAGGGCAAACTTCGGCCCTCCAGGTGCTTTGGACTTCAACTCCCACAATAACTAACAGCCTTGGGCCCTTTCCTCCCCCCCCCCCCCAGGGCCTGAGGCTGTTAGGAATTGTGTGAGTTGAGGTCGAAAACACCTGGAGGGCTAAGGTTTGCCCATGCCTATGCTAACCTATAGAAAACATAAATTTCCTTAATTTGAAAAGAGTAATTGCAATCTGTCACTATCAGAAGGCCACTGAGTCCAAAATCACCAAACTGTTCCACTTTGTATACCTTCCTATATAGGCACTTACCATATCATGATTCTAAACAATAGGGAAGGCCACGAGGAATATTTCCTGTCAAAGAGACCTGCAATGAACTGTGTGATCATCAGTAATATCTTGTTGATGTCGAAAGCCATTTCTATCCGTTGGAGTTCTCTTTACTGTCCAGGCAAGACATATCAGACAAGAGGAGACATCATCAAAATCAAATATTATGATGAAATAATAATAATAATAATAATAATACACTTTATTTATATTCCGCTCTTCTCACCCCGAAGGGGACTCAGAGCAGATTACAGGTACACAAACTTAGCAGACAATCCCTGCCGTTTCCACATACACACATATAGACGAACAGAGGCAAACTCTGGCCACCAGGGGGAGCTGACGCACTCCTCATCTCTCAGCGTTCCCAGCGTCCCTTTGTTGTTCCTTCCGCATTCCTCGGCGTTCCTGGAGTTCTTTAATGGCCTCATGATTCAGTCAAAATTTGCCTTCCCACTTAATGTGGTACCTTTATCTCCTACTTGACAGCTGCAACTGTCTTTTGGGCTGCAAACTACACTTAAAGGTCGAGCACCCACCTCGACCCAGGCAGGCCTCGAACTCATGACCGACTAGTCAGAGATCTTATGCAGCTGACACTTAGCCAGTTGCGCCACATTCCCAGTGAAAAGGAGACAAAGGATGGTATGCAATAAAATTAGGACTCAACCATTAACATTGCTTCTGGGGTTAGATCTATCTCTATGAGACACATATTGAAACCAGGAATGGATTTACCATATCCTCAACATGGGAGAAATGTAGAATCATAGAGTTGGAAGGCTCAACAGCAGTACGTGAGGAAACCATCTTGAGAGTCCTTGTGGAGCCAATATGAACCAACAATGTCATTCGGTGGCAAAAAAAAAAGCCAATGGGGCTGCTATCTGCTATTGTGCAAAGGCCTAGTCCCAAAGCCAAGATTTTACTTTTTTCTAAATGCTAGGGGGGATGGGGTCAATCGTATTTCACTTGGAAGCGCATTCCACAGGCGGGGAGCCACAGCCAAGAAGGCCCTGTTCCTCATCCCCACCAGCTGCACTTGAGAAGCTGGCGGGAGCGAGAGTAGGACCTCCCCGGATGATCTTAAATTGCGAGGTGCGACGTAGAGGCAGATGCTTTCGGACAAGTAAGCTGGGCCAGAACCGTATAGAGCTTTATAGGTCAAAACCAACACTTTGAATTGAGCCCGGAAATGGACAGGCAGCCAGTGAAGCTGACACAACAGGTATGCTCCCTGTATGTAGCTGCTATGAGTAATCCGGCTGCCACCCATTGGACTAGTTGCAGTTTCCAAACTGTCTTCAAAGGCAGACCCACCTAGAGTGTGTTGCAGTAATCTATACGGGATGTGACCAGAGCGTAGACCACCGTAGCCAGATCAGACTTCCCAAGGTACGGGCACAGCTGGCGCACAAGTCTTAGTTGTGCAAAAGTTCCCCTGGCCACCGCCAAGACCTGGGGTTATAGGCTCAGTGATGAGTCCAGGATCACCCCCAAGCTACAAGCTGTAGCAACCCAGTTCTCGTTCGTGCCTGGGGGACAAGGGGCATCCCCAGGGGTCCCACTTGCATTAGAGCCAGCTGGAGCTGAGGTAGATTCTGAGGAGGATTTGGAGGGGCTGGAAGAAGGGGATTTTGAGTTAGCTGGGCCTTCTTCTCCCACAGAGAGCCTGGCGTGGGATCCTGGCTGGCCTGATCCTTACGAGAGTTTGGAAGGCCAGATGGATTCTGTAAGCAGTGATAGTGAAGATTACGAATGGCCGGGGGGGGGGGCGAGATTTGCAGGAAAGAATGTGGGAAACCATGGAGGAGGAGGCCCGGGAAGTTGATAGGGAGTCAGACTCTCACGAAGATAGGGATGCAGGTGCTGGGAGGCAAGGACGAACCTTTGATAGGAGACGGAACATCGAGGCTAGCAGAAGGGGCTGGTTTCACAGCCTAGACCAGTCTTTCTCAACCAGTGTGCCGTGGCACACTAGTGTGCCATGACGGACCTCCTGCTGTGCCGCGAGAAAAGCTCTCTGCCCCCCTTCCTCCCCCCCTCCTGCCGAACTCCTGCTGCTTGGGGGAGGAGGAAGGGCCGGGCAGTGGCAAAGAAAAAGAAGAAGGGACCGGGGCGCCGCCTCCTTCGGCCGTTTCCCCAGCCAGCCTCCAATCCGCCATGACTCCCACCATGACTCTCGCCCCTCGCTCACTGAAGCCCGTCCACCGCTCATGCTCCTCCTCTGTAGGAGAGCTGAAGCTGGGGGGGAGGGGGCAGGGCATGGCGTGGCCTGTAGGAGAGCTGAAGTTAGGGGGAAGGGGCGGGGCATGGCACGGCCTGGCTCTGCCCCTCCCTGGCTTCGGCACTCCCAGCAGCTGCTCCAGCCTTGAGGGACAGTGCCAAGCCAGCATTGTGCTGGCTCTGGCACCGCTGGCTTGGCACTGCCCCCTCAAGGCTGGAGCAGCTGCTGGGAGAGGTGAAGCTGGGGGTAGGGGCGGGGCATGGCGCAGCCTGGCTCCGCCCCCTCCCTGCCTTTGGCACTCCCAGCAGCTGCTCCCAGCAGGCCACCAACCCCAAGCCGTTCTTTACTGTGTTAGAGTGTCATTTTGTGTCATTTTGGTTGGTGGTGTGCCCCCCGAATTTTTTAATGTTAAAAGTGTGCCGCGGCTCAAAAAAGGTTGGGAAACACTGGCCTAGACCGACCGCGGTCTCGCAGCACAGATTGGAGGAGAAGAAGCCTAGAGCGTCGGGGGCCTCGCCAAGGGGATTAAGTATAGGATCCGTGGGAACGGATCCTCAGTACCTCGGCCACGTCTATCCTATACAGATGTGTAGCGAGGCAAGTCCACGTAGCTAAGTTAGGCTAGTGGCCTGCCAAGGAGTATCTTGGATCTTGGATCTTGCTTTGTTCCCTGATCCGCTTTTGCTGAGCGGAGCCCTGCCAAGTCTTTGGAAACTTCCATGCTAAGTTTGCTTTTGGACATTACTTTGCTTTTGGATTACTTTTGATATTTTTATGGACAATTACCTTTTCAACTGTTTCTTATTCTTCAATAAAGTAGTTAGCTGATTATCGTCTCTGTGTGTGTGATTAAGGGGCCGGCCAAGGTCTTGCATCGTGACACAAGCCTGTAACACTATGCCCTGTTCGGCCTTTTGACTGACCAGGAGGACCTCTGTCAGGATTAAGTTTCAATTTGATCTGCTTTAGACTGGATTATATGACTCTGCACTGCCAGATAATCTGGGATGAACAGATAATCTGGGATCAGATCCTGGGATATAGGGCAGTGCAGATCCAGTCAAAGACCCTTTTTTCACATCATGGAGCCCAGGTATATCAGGTGAAATGTCAGGTGAAAGGATGCAGAGACTAAGTAAGCGCAATCGGTTTGAGAAGTGAGGAGGAGGACCTCAGATAAGGCAGCTATGACTGGGTTTGATTAAAATGCATTATCTCTGGGTGGCACAACACAAACACAGTCCAAAACATCAACACACCCTTCTGTAGCCTAACAACTGAGATCAGTATGTGGATTCGGATGGGCTGGAAAAGTCGGTTCTGGGACTTGTTATTCACCAGTTATGTAAACCCCTTTGATTTCAATGGCCCTGCTCCTGTTGGGGCCAATCCTGGCCAATAGTGTACAATGGGTTGTTATGAGTTTTTCAAGCTGCATGGCCATGTTCCAGAAGCATTCTCTCCTGACGTTTCGCCTGCGTCTATGGCAAGCATCCTCAGAGGTTGTACAATTTTTGGGCAATGCATTCTGCTCCTCATAGATTTGTGAAGAGGACATTACTGTTTTGTAGCTGTTTTGAAAAGTCCTTTGTACCAGCCACAGAATCAGGGGCGGATCTAACGTTAAGTGAACTATGCGACCACGTAGGGTGCCACATGGTCAGGGGTGCTAGGTTCCGGCCGCTAGGTTCCACGCATGCGCATTTGGTGCGGCGCGGGCGGCCCCCTTCCATGGCTGCAAAACGCTCCTCCTTTTCGACCTCGTGTAGGGCGATTCACATCTCCGAACTGCTGGAGTCGTGCCGCACCAAATGCACACGCGGAGAAGTAACGCACATGCGCATTTGGTGCGGTGTGACTCCAGCAGGCCGGAGACACAAATAGCCCTACATGGGGCCAAAAAGGAGGAGCATTTTTCAGCCATGGAAGGGGGCCCACCCGCGCAGAACCAGCTGGCTCCACACCTGTGCATTTGGTGCGGCGCGGGCAGGCAGGCCTCCCTACACGAGGCCAGAGATGAGTCGCCTGCAGCGCGAGCTGCCCCCCCCCCCCCGAGGCCAGAGACCAAGGAGGAGCACCCGGCAGCAGGCCAGAACATTTATTTGTTTATTTCCAACATTTCTACCCTGCTTTTCTCTACCCCCGAGGGGGGACTCAGAGCAGCCTAACAAAAGGCACAAAATTTGATGCCAACATAATAAATACACTATAAAACCAAAAACATACAGCATTAAAACACATTAAAATACAATTAACACTAACACATCATACACATTCTCTTGAGTTAAGACAGTATTTCGTCCATAACAGGAGCATTGAGCCATATCCATCAACTTGCTGTTACAAATCCAGTCCAAAGTGCTGGATTGTGCTAATGTGCAAACGCTTGGCCCCACAGTCAAGATTTCACTTTTTTCCTGAATGCCAGGAGGGATGGTGTTGATCGTATGTCGCTTGGAAGCGGGTTCCACAGATGGGGAGCCACCACCGAGAAGGCCCTCTCTCTCGTCCCCACCAACCGCGTTTGAGAAGTTGGCGGGAGCGAGAGTAGGGCCTCCCCGGATGATCTTAAATTACGAGTCGGGACATAGAGGCAGACGCGTTAGGACAAGTAAGCTGGGGCAGAACCATATAGAGCTTTATAGGTCAAAACCAGCACTTTGAATTGAACTTGGAAATGGACAGGCAGCCAGTGGAGCTGACACAACAGGGGGGTGGTATGCTCTCTGTATGTAGCTCCAGTTAGTAATCTGGCTGCTGCCCATTAGACTACCTGTAATTTCCGAACTGTCTTCAAAAGCAGCCCCATGTAGAGTGTGTTGCAGTAATCTATTCGGGATGTGACCAGAGCGTGGACGACCGTAGCCAGACCAGACTTCCCAAGGTACAATATGTGAATACCTTTTATTTTATTGTCATGTGTACCTTTTATTTTTCAGTAATTGGGGGGGGAGGGATTTTGTCCACTTACCATTTAAAATTACCTTCGTCCGGGCCTGCACAGAATTGTGAATATGTGACAACACAGAACTGTGACTACACCACACAAAGAAGCAACTTGAATTGTTGATTCAGTCTCAATTTTCTCCCTCAGATTTCTGAATGTTTTTTCCCCACTTAGATTTTGAGGAAGGAAATCTATAAAGTCAGTGACAATTGATGGGGTAATAAATCCACTCCACGTTTCTCTCTCGGCATTACTTCGCGAACGAAGATTCAGGAAGGACTCATCCCACACTTTTTACAAGTGCGTTGATGACGAAAAAGGCCAATCTGAGATAGGCAAGTTTGGTTGCAGAAAGCGCAGCAGAAAGTCTCCTTGGGTGATTTTTTTCCAAGTTGCGGTTCTTTCTGCGTTGTCGTTTCTCTTCGAGACCCATTCGGCGTGTCTTCTCGAAAGAGGCCGTAGCATTGTGGATAGTGCGTCTCCATGCCTCCCGATGTGAGGCCAGGGTGGACCATTGTTGGTGATCAATCTGGCCGAGCCTGAGATGTTGTTTCAGGGAGTCCTTACATCTCTTTTGGGGGGCGCCTCTCTTGCGCTGACCCGTGGTGAGTTCACCATAGAGTAGTATCTTTGGGAGGCGGTGGTCCTCCATCCTAGAGACGTGCCCTGCCCAGCGCAGCTGTGTTCTCAATAGCATGGCCTCAATGCTGGTGATCCCTGCTTGCTCAAGGACAGCAACATTCGTCACTTAGTCGGTCCAGTGTATATTTAGGATTGTGCGAAGACAGCGCTGATGAAAGCGCTCGGGGAGTTGTAGGTGTTGGCGATAGGTGACCCATGTTTCAGACCCATAGAGGAGAATGGACAGTATGATAGCTCTGTACACACTGATTTTAGTGCTTTGTCTCAGGTGCTTGATGCTCCAGACTCTTTTGTGAAGCCTTCCGAATGCACTATATGCCTTTGATAATCTGTGATCTATCTCTTTGTCAATCTTGGCGTCTGAAGAGATGATGCTTCCCAGGTAGGTGAACTGCTGAACGGACTTAAGCACAGATGTGCCTATGCTGATGTGAGGATGATGGTGTTCTTTCTGTTTAGTGCAAAATTTAATGAAGTTTATCCCAGGTGATGAGCCTATTCGCCAAAGCAGGTTTCAAACATTATATAGTTGCTTTAAAGTTAATCACCGGCCCCTTCTACGCAGTTATGTAATCCAGATTATCAATTCAGATAATCCACGTCAGCTGCTTTGAACTGGATTGTATGACTCTACACTGCCATATCATCCAGCTCCAAGCAGATAATATGGATTTTATAAGGCAGCATAGAAAGGGTTTGAGGCTAAGAGAATGACTTGACCATGGTCACCCAAAGGGTGTCCTTGGTGAGCAGAGATTCAAACACTGATCTTATGGATCCACTCAGACCACTGCACCACACAAACACACAAAACAGCTGGAGAAATGGGTGTATGACTTTCTTTTTCTCCCAAAATTGCAACACAATACTTTTGTGGGAGGTGCTGGATTTCATCATACGTACGGCGGATGCATTCTGCATACATTAACATACCATCTGATAGCATCTCTTGCATTTTGATGAGGTACTGACACATCAGAGCCTCACAAAGTATAGACATGGATCTACCAGATACTACTGATGGGACTAAAGATAAGGGGATCCACTGGGATAGACGTTCTTAAGGATGGAGCTACACTGTCATGTAATCCAGGTTATCAAAGCAGGTTATTATATGAGTCTTCACTGCCATATAATCCAGTTCAAGGCAGATAATCTGGATTTTATATGGCAGTCTAAATGGGGATTAAAGTCTTCACTGCTAACCTCCAAGCTTTCATGTGAAGAAGAAGCCACACCGCCTCTTCCTCCATGCTGAGTCTGGGGAAAACTTTCCCCTTTGGAGCATTGACGCTCTTCATCGGACTGCTTGGTGTTTTGTGAATCCAACCCACCCGCCTGTGATCCCATCATCCCCTCCCGCCTCTCTTCCTGGGATTCCCTACAGTGGTTTTCGGCTCATCCGGAGCACCACGCAGACGCGAGACCGCCAGGCTCATATGACAGGACGCTTGGGATTCCCCTTCATCACAACACCATTCCATCTTCCAGGGGGATCCTGTCCACCACTTCCTACGTGCTGGCGTCATGGCTACATCACTGAATTGACGACGTCCGCATTTGGCGCTACCACACGTCATCACTCAGCGCCTCCTCCCCCTGCTTGCGCATCGGCCCACGCTGAGCCCGAGCTGCCGTACACAAGCTCTACACAGGGAGCGGACCCTTCCCAGCCACTATTCGCCACAGGGCAAGTACTTTGGGGAGTGTGTTTGGTTTGGCACCTTCATTGTACATGCAGATACTGTATATTGAATGTGTTATGTTATGCACTCATAAGGTATTACTATTGTGATATAATAGAGAAATATTTTGCATAACTCTGGGTGTTTTCATTTACAGTAACACTTAGCCTATATAGTCTGATACCATCTGGCACACACACACACTGCTGTTTGTGTTGATTAAGTCTTTACTGCCAGATAATCCAGTTCAAAGACGATAATCTGGAGTTTATATGGCATTGTAGATGGGGCCTCAGTGTGTTACATACGCCATGAATGATAAATTTATATTGAACCCACAGAACTCCTGAATTGAGATTCTGGGAAATAAGAAACAGGTTTTCCTGCATTATGTCTTGGTAATCTGCATTATAAATACCTTATGATCTTATCCATTTCGTTTATTTTCAGAGTCAACACTCCTCTTTTATCTGCATGCTTAATGACTCTGGTGAGATCTCGCAAAAAGTCAGATATTACTTCTGATTCTATATCCTTCAAACAATATAGATTATTGTTCGTTCGTCATCTTCCTAATGATTGTTTCTCTCAAAGACTTTCTGAACAGGCAGGTCCTGGGTTTGAGGCTCCTTTTGGGCTAGTCTGGGATTTACGCTGGTTGGGGATGATGAATTTTGTCGTCTAAAACAGTGTTTCCCAACCAGTGTGCCGTGGCACACTAATGTGCCGTGAGCGATCATCAGGTGTGCCGTGGGAAATTGGAACCTCCAAGACCCTTTCTTCCCCCTCCTGCTGAACACTTTTTCTTCTCCACTCAGGCTCCCTTCTTCCCAGCCTCACTCTGCTCACTTTGCCTCGCTTTGCTCTGGGGCGAGTCCGCACAGTAGCGCCCGCAAGGGTCACGTCTTCCTCCCTCCCCCCCTCCCCTCCTGAACATGCTCACGCTGCCCCCTCGGATCAAAATGGCGGCAGAAGCGTCAGTGTAGAAGAAAAAGTAAGTGTTCAGCAGGAGGGGGAAGAAAGGGCACGAAGGGGGAGGGGGGGAAGAGGTCTCTGTCGAAAGCTGGCATGGGCAAACGTGGACCTTCCAGGTGTTTTGGATTCCAACTCCCACCATTCCTAGCAGCCTCAGGCTCTTTTCCTTTTTCCCCCTCAGCCACTTAAGCAGGAAAGGGCCACAGGCTGTTAGGAATGGTGGGAGTTGAAGTCCAAAGCACCCAGAGGGCCAAAGTTTTCCCATGCCTGTTTCAGGGACCTTAAAGTGGTGAGCCTCCTTCCAACATTGTGACTCTGGATAGAAAACAAACAACAACATAACATAACATTGTTTGAGTTCACAGTGCTCTCTGGGTGTAGGTGAACTACAACTTCCAAACTCAAGGTCAATTCCCAAGCAAACTCTTTCAGTGCTTTCTCTTGGTAATGAGAGTTCAATATGCCAAGTTTGGTTCAATTCCATTGTTGCAAGAGTTCAGGATGCTCTTTGATTGTGTGTTAACTATAAATCCCAGAAACTGTAACTCCCAAATGTCAAGGTCTATTTTCCTCAAACTCCATCTGTGTTCACATTTGGCCATATTGAGTATTCATGCCAAGTTTGGTCCTGATCCAACATTATTTCATCCCACAGTGCTCTCTGAATATAGGTGAACTACAACTCTAAAATCCAAGGTCAGTGGCCACCAAACTCTTATAGTATTTTCTCTTGGTTATAGGAGTTCTGAGTGAGAAGTTTGCGTCTTTCTGCCATTCCTGCCAGGATATCTATGTTGTGTTCATCGAAACAGGTCCAGGTTTCATACCGAGTGTATAAATACATTTAAAAGCATTTTATCTATATGTATTACTGTGTTAGAGTGTCATTATGTGTCATTTTGGTTGGTGCTGTGCCCCGGGATTTCGGAAATGTAAAAAAATGTGCAGCGACTCAAAAAAGGTTGAAAAAAACTGGTCTAAAACAATGCCTCTCAAGCAGTGGATTGGCTATCTCCACAATGTACCAGAACTGGTAACGGTAAAGATTTCCCCTTGACATTAAGTCCAGTCGTGTCCGATTCTGGGGGTTGGTGCTCATCTCCATTTCTAAGCCGAAGAGCCAGCATTGTCCATACATACCTCCTAGGTCATGTGGCTGGCACGGCTGCATGGAGCACCGTTACCTTCCTGCCGAGGTGGTACCTAATGATCTACTCACCCTTGCATGTTTTCAAACCGCTAGGTTGGCAGAAGCTGGGGCTAACAGCAGAAGCTCACCCCATCCCACAGTTTCAAACCGGCAACCTTCTGGTCAGCAAGTTCAGCAGCCCAACAGTTTAACTTATTGTGCCACCGCGGCCCCTATATTAATATTATATTTTCACAATTACCTGAGTGTACAGAGGAGGAGTTGTTGGAGGCTACAGGCAATGCCGTTGCTGTTGCCCGTTTTTTGATATTTGCCTTTTATTTTTATCAGTTTTATACTAATTTATGCAATGCTTTTGATACAAAATAAATAAATTACCTGAAAACTTGGTACAAACTGGAATCCAGGGGCTCATAAACAACGGTCAGCAGCCAGATTACTAACGGGGGCGGCATACAGGGAGCATACCACCCCCATTATGTCAGCTCCACTGGCTGCCGGTCCATCTCCGAGCCCAATTCAAAGTGCTTTAAAGCTCTAAACCAGGCCTGGGCAAACTTCGGCCCTCCAAGTGTTTTGGACTTCAACAGTTAGGAATTGTGGGAGTTGAAGTCCAAAACACCTGGAGGGCCGCAGTTTGCCCAGGCCTGCTCTAAACGGTTCTGGCCCAGTTGACTTGTCCGAACGCATCCACCCCTGAAATGCGTCCCACCCTGAAATCTAAGATCATCCGGGGAGGCCCTGAACTCGCTCCCGTCTACAGCTCAAATGCACCTGGCGAGGACGAGAGATGGGGCCTTCTCGGCGGTGGCTCCCCGCTTATGGAACACGCTTCCGACGGAGGTAAGATCAGTTACCTCCCTCCTGGCTTTCCGGAAGAAACTAAAGACATTGTTCTGGAACCAGGCGTTTGGACAGATGTAAGGCAGCACGGTAAAGGGTTAATCTGGAATGACAATACGATCGACGAGACTGGACTACTGTTTTAATGATGGCTTTGTATGGTTTTTAATTATGTATTGTTTTTAATGATATGTTTTTATTATTGTATCATGTGTAATAGCCTCTTAACGGGGCTTATTGTAAGCCGTCCTGAGTCGTTGTCGTCCCCCCCCCCTTGGGGGTTGAGAAGTTGATGGGGTATAAATGCGGAAAATAAACAAACAAACAAACAAATAAATAAATAGATCAGCATTGGTCTGTAGACCCATCATTATGGACAGCAGCGATTTAACTTTATGGGAAGGGCAAGTGCACAGGAACTATTTTAAGCTAAACTAAAAGACTTCACACTTGAGCATCAATCGGAATCACAATGGTGTGATGAATTACGAAAGTAGCAGCATTTTGTAAACATGCGTATAATGAAGACGAAACTTTCCTCTTACCTATGCCAAAGTCTTGTTCCACCTGCCTTTCAGCATTCACGTTGCCCAACCATTTTTGGGATCATGCACAAACTTTTCCGGCATACAATGTGTGTATCAAAAGCTTACCTCGGATGGGAAGGTGTGCAGTGGTCCACGATCTCCTGGGATTCCTCCTGCCTCGGTTTCTGCTCTCTTCATCTTGAGGCTGGGTGGAGGACCTTGTATACAAATGCTGAAGGCTTGTGGGGGTGTGCAGAAAGCCACATCCTCCTCTAACATCTGGAGCATGGCCGTGGAAGAGCCTCCAGAGAATTGTTTAGGTAGCGATCATTTCATTGCCACACTACGTACTACAGGTTATGTCACCTGAAGGCCAAGTAGGATTCCTAATGACTCCTTCACTCTTGCAACCATGGATTATGCGCCTCTGTTTTGGTTGCTTCTAACTATAAAGAGATTAGCGTCTTAAACAACAAACTTGGAAAAGTTACCTTTAATTACAAATAACCTGGGCACCATGGCCACTAACCATTAAAGCCCCTTCTAAAGTAAAGGTCAAGGTTTCCCAGAGGTGGCCCAAAATAATTTGAAATGGTAGGGGGGAAATTATTTCCCCCCCCCCCAAACCAAACCTGGAGCAGGCGCGGAGACGGAGTTTTCAGCCAGCGGTGGTGCGCCCCTGAGGATTTGGCGCTCTTGGCAGGCGCCTACTCTGCCAAGTGCATTAATCCGCCCCTGAGGTTTCCCCTGACATTAAGTCTAGTCGTGTCCAACTTTGGGGGGTGGAGCTCATCTCCATTTCTAAGCTGAAGAGCCGGCGTTGTCCATAGACACCTACAAGGTCAGGTGGTCAGCATGACTGCATGGAGCATCGTTACCTTCCCACAGAAGGGGTACCTATTGATCTATTCACATTTACATGTTTTCAAACTGGTAGGTTAGCAGAAGCTGGGCCTAACAGCGGGAGCTCACCCCGCTCCCCGGATTCGAACTACCAACCTTTCCATCAGCAAGTTCAGTAGCTCAGTGGTTTAACCCACTGCACCACCAGAGGGCCTTTGGGCCCTTTCAACATGGCCCTATAAACCAGATTATCAAATCTGGATTTTATATGGCAGTGTTGAAAGGGGCCTCAGTCGGATATTTGTAATTCAGGGACTGCCTGTGAAAGAAGCCAAAAGTGAAATATAAAATAATTATAATAACAATAATCTAATTTATAATTATAATTATAATTATAATTATTTATTCATTTATTTATTTACATCATTTATATTCCGCCCTTCTCACCCCGCAGGGGACTCAGGGCAGTTCACAATGCACATATATAGGCAAACATTCAATGCCATAGACATACAACATATATAGACAGACAACAAGATACACAATTGGTCGAGAGCTCACCCAACCTTCTGGTCAGTAGAGATCTTATGCAGCTGACTCCCAGCCGGCTATGCCACTAATTTACGAGGCCATAAATCTCCAGGAAGTGTGCAAAGGAGTGCAACAGCTCCCTCTGGTGGCCAGAAGCTGAAATGTTAAATTGCCTCTGAGTGTCTTGTCTTACATGTTTGTATGTCAAAGGGTATTGAATGTTTGCCTGTATATGTGCATTGTGATCCGCCCTGAGTCCCCTGCGGGGTGAGAAGGGTGGAATATAAATGATGTAAATAAATAAATAGGTCAAAAGCAAGCTAGACTATTAATGGTCGGGAGCTTACTCCAACCCAGACTGGCTTCGAACTCATGACCTCTTGGTCAGTAGCGATTTAATGCAGCTGGCTACTAACTAGCTTCGCCACAAAAATAGGTAACATATGTACCACCATCTTTTGTTGTTTGACAAGGTACAACATTTCATTAAAACAAATAAAGAATTTATGTTAGAGCAGGCATGGGCAAACTTCGGCCCTCCGGGTGTTTTGGACTTCAACTCCCACAATTCCAATGACATCCCAAAAGAGACCTGATAATGTAAACAATTTTTTTAATCACGTAGTTAAGAGAGCGGGAACATTCTGCGTCCTCAAGGAGGCTGAACGGAGTTATATCTATGATAATGAATTGATAATGACAATTCCCTTGGAGTGATAATGTGATGAGTTTCTTTTAAATTACTGACCATATAGGACAGGGCTGTCCAACTTCTTCCGACCCAAGGGCCGGAAGAAGTGTCACTGATCACCTGGGGGTGTAGGTGATCAGTGAGCAGGGGCGGGGCCGCTGCGGGGGAGGGGCGGGGTCGCTCATAGCCCCTCCTCCTTCACCCGGACCGCGGCATTGCCGGATCCCGGGTGAAGGAGGAGGGGCTTTGGAAGGAGAAGTTAGCGGCTCCTTCTCCTCCATAGCCCCTCCTCCTTCACCAGGGCCGCGGCATTGCCCGGATCCCGGGTGAAGGAGGTGGGGCTTTGGAGGGAGAAGTTAGCCGGGTACCTACTCCCTCCTAAGCCGCTCCTCATTCCCCCCGGCAGCGGCATTGCCCGGATCCCGGTGAAGGAGGAAGGGCTTTGAAGGAGAAGTTAGCCGGCTCCCTTCTCCCTCCATAGCCCTCCTCCTTCACCCGGCCGCGGCATTGCCCGGATCCCGGGTGAAGGAGGAGGGGCTTTGGAAGGAGAAGTTAGCCGGCTCCCTTCTCCCTCCATAGCCCCTCCTCCTTCACCCGGGCCGCGGCATTGCCCGGATCCCGGGTGAAGGAGGAGGGGCTTTGGAAGGAGAAGTTAGCCGGCTCCCTTCTCCCTCCATAGCCCCTCCTCCTTCACCCGGGCCGCGGCATTGCCCGGATACCGGGTGAAGGAGGAGGGGCTACAGAGGAAGAAGGCAGTCGGCTCCCCCGCCCTTCCCTAGCAGTCGGCGGCGCCACGGGCGGCACGTCACCCCCGGCCTCTGACGCGCCGCCCTTGGCGCCGCCTACTGCTCCTTTTCGGCGGTTCCCCCCTCCCTAGGAAGGGGCGGGTGCGGAGAGAGGGGACGGAGGGGTGGTGCAGGGAGGAGGAGCTGGCTCCCTTCCTTCTCCCTGCCCCCTCCCTCCCTCCGCCACCATTTTTTTAAAAAAATGTTTTTTTAAAAAAAAGGCGGCTACACATTCCCAAATCAGGTGCATATATACCCCTTTCACTTGGCACCCATGCCAACATCGGCTGCTCACATTCTGAAAGAAGTGTGCCAGTTGGGCCGGCGTCCGATACCACCTATGTAGGAGTTTCCTTCTCATTTCCCTCACTCTTGTGTTTTTCATCTTTGCAATATTTCCCATTATCCTTTCCATCTCTAATTCTGATACTTGTATTTCCCTCTCCCACATTTTGGTTAATTCTTGTACAGGTCTTCCCCCCCTAACAACTTATATATCTTTCCCACCTGAACTCTTTCCCCTTCCTTCCTTTCCCTGACCAACTTTTCAAAGGTGGTGTCCTCTCATGCATTGCCTCTCTAACCTCCCTTTGCATAAAAAATTCACATACTGCCCAGATTTGCAACCACCACCTTTGTCCCAGCCAATTCTCTAATCTGTCCCTCCTAGTTCTGCCACCTTCATCCACTAATTGCTCCAATCTTGTGACCCCCTTCCCTCTCAATTCCCTTATTACTCTACTTATATTTTCCTCCCTTTTAGGGTTCATTACCTCTAAAGAGGCTACCTTCAAGACTCCCGGTGCCATCCTCCCTTGCCACTTTCTCCACACCTCCAACGTGGCTCACATAGGTCCTGTCAATTTATCCACTTCACCTTTTCCCCATCTCCTGAATATCAGTTCCTCAGGTCCAACTGCATTCACTTCTTTCTCCAATTTCACCCATTTTTTTCCTCCACCTGTAGTTCTATCAGCCTTCCTATCTGAAACGCGTCTCTATATAGCTCTAAGCTTGGGATTCCCCATCCTCCTTCCTTCTCACTGGCTATCAACCATTTATTCCTTATCCGTGGTTTCTTATCTCCTTCCACCCAATGGTTCACTTTTCTATCCCATTCTTTTATCTTAACTCCTGAAAGGATTCCTGGCAGAGCCTGGGCTAAATACAATAATTTTGGCAATATCATCTTTTTAACCACTCTAATTGTCCAGAAATTCTGGAAAGAGGTACAAGGGGAGATCAATAGGGCATTGAATATAAATTGGGTAATTATGAAGGAGATCGCGATATTGGTGAAAAGGAGTGACCTGGGCGAATATGGGGGAATTAAGGAAGCCATGATTGATAGCGCACAGTCTGTTATAGTCCTAGGCTGGAAAGATTTTTCCAAATGGACAATCAAGAATTGGCTGCGATATCTGGTAGAACACATCCAATTTGAAATTATGGAGATTAGGGTTAATGAATTGGATGAGAATAAATTGCAGAAGCTGTTGGGGCGATGGGACCGGGTAAGGAAATATATAGTTGGGAGAACCCGAGATCAAGATATGAGTAAAAAGTTGGATCTACTGTTTAACGTGTAATGTAAGCTGTCCAAAATGCTTGAAGGAGGAGAAGAAGAATAGTGATGAAACCCTCAAGGGGTGGAGGGGTGTGGATGGTTGTGAGGGTGGAGGAGACACTTCACAGTGCACCTTGTTTGTTATGTTCGTTGTATGGTTGTTTCATTTTATATGTTTAAAAAACTAATAAAAATTATATTTTTTTAAAAAAGGCAGCCGGGGGAGTAGCGGGGGCCGTGTCCAACAGGCTGGGGGGCTGTGTACGCCCCGCGGGCCGCCTGTTGGACAGCCCTGATATAGGACATTCTGACTATACAAAATGCCTTATAAATAATCAAGAGATTGGTATGTAGGGGTGGTCAAGATAAATCATCCCCTTCTCTCTAAACCTGTGTCCA
Source organism: Anolis apletophallus (assembly GCA_030556195.1). Classification (NCBI taxonomy): domain Eukaryota; kingdom Metazoa; phylum Chordata; class Lepidosauria; order Squamata; family Anolidae; genus Anolis; species Anolis apletophallus. The sequence continues at coordinate 5,712,193 of JARBWK010000001.1, forward strand.
GTTATGAGGAGACACCTTTGTGTAAATAATAGATGAGCTTAATTGTAATATGAGTAGTACTGGAAGGATAAAAGCTATTAAACACCTGTTTGCTATGCTCTGAAGATTATCTACATTACTAGAATTTCATTAATTCCAGGAATGTTATATATTTGTGAATATATCAAAGCAGAGAGGTCACTTCTCTAAATCTTCATTCAGTGCAACACATATTGCGTCTTCAGAGTGCTTACTCACACAGTAATCAACATACAGTGTTCCCTCACTTATTGCTGGGTTTCGGTTCCAGGACCTCCCTCAATATGCGGATGACACCCAGCTCATTCTGGGGATGGAGGGCCGGCCCGACTCTATACCCGATAATTTCCAACGCTGCCTTGAGGCCGTTACTGGATGGCTGCGAGCCAGTAGGTTGAAGGTGAATCCGGCTAAGACGGAGATGCTGTGGCTGGGTCATCCGGGAACAGGTGAGATTCAGCTTCCAACCCTGGACGGTGTGACACTTTGTCCGTCGTCATCCGTTAAGAGTCTTAGAGTTACACTGGACTCTCAACTGACGATGGAGAAACACATCTCCGTCGTCAGTGGAGTAGCTTTTTACCATCTTCGGCAGGCGAGGAAGCTGGCTCCCTATCTGTCCCGCCATGACCTAGCCACAGTGGTCCAAGCCACGGTCATCTAACTAACTAACTAACTAATTTTATTATTTATGAGTCGCCCTCCACAAATGTGCTCCGGGCGACTTACACAGCTAGGCATCTACAATACTAAAATATTAAAATTTTAAAATATTAAAATATTAAAATATTAAAATGTTAAAATATTGGAATAGACAGATTCCAGGACACCGATTGTCACTCATGCATATGCTCTTCTAAATAGCCATGTCTTAAGTGCCGCCAGAAATGAAGGCAGGTCGAGGATGGCTCTTTGGTCTGGCGGCAGAGAGTTCCACAGGACAGGGGCCACAATGGATAAAGATCTCTGTCTCATGGACTCCAGATGAGCCTCTCTCAGATCTGGGACACAGAGAAGGTTCTCGTAGGCTGGCCGTGGTGCTCTCAGATGGATGGTATCAGACGGTCTTTTAAGTATGTAGGACCCTGGCCCCGCAAGGCCTTAGCTGTCAGGGTCAGGGTCTTATAAAGGATTCTGTACTCGACCGGCAGCCAGTGCAAATGCTGTAAGGAAGGCGTTATGTGGCACCTCATTGGTGTTTTTGTGAGGAGCCTGGCGGCAGCATTTTATACAATCTGGATCTTGCGAGTTACTGACCGAGGTAGACCCACGTATAAGGCGTTGCAGTAATCCAGCCTTGATGTAACCGTGGCATGGATTACCATGGCTAGTGCCTCCGTTGGTAGGTAGGGCGCCAGTTGCCTCGCTTGATGTAGGTGGAAAAAGGCCCTTTTGCTCGTGGAGGCAATCTGGGCCTCCATCGTCATTTTAGAGTCCAGGATGACACCGAAGCTCTTCACAGTGGAGGATGGAGTCAGTCTCAAGATTGGACTACACTAACGCTCTCTACATCGGCCTTCCCTTGTCAGTGATCCGGAAGCTGAAGTTGGTGCAGAACGCAGCAGCTCGGCTACTGGCAGGTCTACCATCCTCCTGCCACGTTATGCCTGTCCTGCGCGCACTGCACTGGCTGCCGATCGAGCACCGGATCACCTTCAAGGTGCTGGTTTTAACCTTCAAGGCCTTGAATGGTCTGGGGCCAGTGTACTTAAGGGACCGCCTCGCCCTATATTGTCCCCCAAGACCACTGCGTTCAGAGTCTCTTAATCTTCTTGTGGTCCCTCCATTTGACGTCGACACGGAGGAGAGCCTTCAGTGCCATCACCCCAGTGCTTTGGAATGCTCTCCCTCCCGAGGTCCGCGCACTCTCCAACTTGCTCGCTTTCAGGAAAGCCTGTAAAACTCTTTTGTTTGGGCAGGCATTTGGTTGATAACTCCAGTCCAGGCGTTGGGAACATTTACTGAGTGCTATGTTTCACTGTGTAATCTAGTGTAATTTCTGATGTTTTCAACTGCATTGCGTGTGTTATTTTATTGTGTGTGTTTTGTGTAAGTCGCCCCGAGCCTGACGGGAGTGGCGACGAACAAAACGAAATTATCGTGATGTAGGGACGCTCTATTTATTTTAATATATGATGCTCCAAAGGGCTACGGCAGACCTCGAAGAAGAAGAAGACGGCATATATATACGCCATCATACTGACGGTAGCTTGTTCAACTTAAGCCATCTTAGACTCTAAACTATCTAGTCCGTGAGCTGCTTTTTGCAGAAGATGCTGCCCTTGTCGCCCATTCAGAAGCAGCCCTGCAGCGCCTCACATCCTGCTTTGCAGCGGCTGCAGGGCTGTTTCGGCTGGAAGTCAGCCTGAAGAAAACGGAAGTTCTCTACCAGCCCGCACCACAGGAAGAACACCATCATCCCCACGTCACCATAGGAACATCTGTGCTTAAGTCCGTTCAGGGGTTCACCTGCCTGGGAAGCATCATCTCTTCAGACGCCAAGATTGATAAAGAGATCGATCACTGATTAGCAAAGGCATAGAGTGGATTCGGAAGGCTTCACAAAAGACTCTGGAGCAACAAGCACCTGAGGCAAAGCACCAAAATCAGTGTGTACTGAGCTATCGTACTGTCTATTCTCCTCTATGGGTCTGAAACATGGGTCACCTATCACCAACACCTATGACTCCTCGAACGCTTTCATCAGCGCTGTCTTCGCACAATCCTAAATGTACACTGGACTGACTATGTGACTAATGTTGCTGTCCTTGAGCAAGCAGGGATCACCAGCATTGAGGCCATGCTATTGAGAACACAGCTGCGCTGGGCAGGGCACGTCTCTAGGATGGAGGACCACCACCTCCCAAAGATACTACTCTATGGTGAACTCACTACGGGCCAGCGCAAGAGAGGTGCCCCCAAAAAGAGATAAAAGGACTCCCTGAAACAACATCTTAGACTCGGCCAGATTGATCACCAAAAATGGTCCACCCTGGCCTCACATCGGGAGGCATGGAGACGCACTATCTACAATGCTGCGGCCTCTCTCGAGAAGACACGCCGAATGGGTCTCGAAGAGAAACAACAACGCAGAAAGAACCACAACTTGCAAACAACCGAACTGTGCTTTCTGCAACCGAACTTGCCTATCTCAGATTGGCCTTTTTAGTCATCAACGCGCTTGTAAAAAGCGTGGGATGAGTCCTTTCTAAGAATCTTCATTCGCGAAGTAATTCCGAGAGAGCTATACATTATTTTAGTAGTTATACACTATTTTAAGTCTTTATAAACTTAAAATAAAGCAAAGGAAAGGAAGGAAAGGCCCTTCAAGGCTGGAGGGAGGGAGGACTGAGGAGGGAAAGTGCCTCGGAGAGCGGTGGCGGCAAAACCCCACAAAGCAGCCAAAATACCATGATATATATCTTAAATTAATATGTTTTGGAATCTGCGAAATTGCGAGTCCGCAATAAGCGAACCGCGAAGTAGCGAGGGAACACTGTTTATTGATTATTTTTCCATGAGTAAACCAATAATTGGGTGCTCGGGGTCAGGCTCAGCTTATTTATATCTTCATGAATATCTTCCTCATAATTTCCAAAAGAGAAGACAGATATAATACAAAAACACAAGCCTCTCCCCCGCGACAAGGGGGCGCCAATGGAGAGCAAGTTTCATGCATCACTGAATCTAATGCGCACTTCATTATTATTATTATTATTATTACATGTATTATTTTACTCTCTTTATTAGTATTGGAAGGATACATAAGCTCATTTACATTGAAGAAGGATGGAATAATGGTTTGATCACAGTTGTACCTTACCTTAAAGTACAGTTTTATGTTAATATTCAAAAGATTTAACCTACTGATGCCTCAATTAATGTAATTATATCAGTATCTATTTTTATTTTGAAATATACCAGTAGCTGCTGCATTTCCCATCCTCGGCTTATACTTGAGTCAATCTGTTTTCCCAGTTTTTTGTGGTAAAATTAGATGGGTTGTTGTAGGTTTTTCAGGCTGTATGGCCATGTTCTAGAAGCATTTTCTCCTCATGTTTCGCCTGCATCTAACAAACTAACAAAACCACAAGAGAGAGGCTGCTGTGCTGGCAACACTGGAAAACCTCACCACCTCTGAGAGTGCATGCCATAGGTGCAGGCGAAACATCAGGAGAGAATGCTTCTAGAACATGGCCATGCAGCCCGAAAAACCTACAACAACCCAGTGATTCCGGCCATGAAAGCCTTCGACAATACAATAAATTAGGTGCCTTGGCTTATATTCGGGTTGGCTTATACTCGAGTATCTATGGTAGCTCCCATCTGCTAGCTCCCATAATGAAAATATTATAAACAGAAAAAAAATATAAAGATGGATGAGTAAATAGATGATAGGTAGGTAGGTAGATAGATATGGGGGCTGGTCAATAAGTCTGTGACTTTTTGAATTTCCTGCCTCTTAACTGAAAGGGCAACACTGCTCCTGTCAACAGGCATCTGTCAGTTGACTCCTGTCAAAATCTGAACAAGCTGCATCATTTAGTTTGTGTTTGACAGCCATTGATAGCAGACTACCGCGTGATTTGAGGAGAAAATGGAAAAAAGTGGACTTTGTGTGCTCATTAAGCATTATTTTTTGCGGGGAAAAACCATCACTGGAGTGAAGATTTTTGCCTTTTCCTTTATCACCATATACTTACCATTGTCTCCTTCACCAGGGACGATCCTCTCTGTCCCTACATTACAAAAAGAAACCTGCGTAGATCTTGGGAACTTTTATCGTTACTTTGGACGCGGCTAAAACCTTTCCCTCCATGATTCTTACTTAAGTATTACAATCATGTGTGTACAACCTATGGAATGGGCACTTTGAGATCTAAATTTGGCCCATTGGGGTGAAGATTTTTGACGATCCTCTCTGTCCCTACATTACAAAAAGAAACCTGCGTAGATCTTGGGAACCTTTATCGTTACTTCGGATATACCACCAACAATACGAAATATAGTTTACTTCTACAATTCAGCTCCATTAGCTCCTTGGGAACGTAGGATCCCAGCCTCCCTTCGTGGCGGATCACCATTTGCTACGCACCCGAGATACAAACGCCCTACAGCGGCGTTTCGGGCGTCTACAAAGGATAACCCGCGGAGAGCCGCTGTTGAATTTGCAAACTGCAAGTCCTCCGTCAGGAGCCTACACAGTTCAAGTAAACACAGTACTTACATCTTTTTTGTACATTCTAGTTTGGAATTGCATTGCCCTGATTTCTTTGTTTGGATTGACCAATTCGGATCATTAGAGACACAACTTCCAAGCAAACGAAAGAGCGGCTTCTCCGCAGCCTCCATTTGCGGCTTGCTAGAACTCCCAGATCGCAAATATTCCATCACGGGAATGTAATTTGTTTACTTTCCCATTACCTACCATATATAAATAGGCTAATATAGGGACTTGGGACTTTGTAGGACAGTGTATATAGATTTTGTTTCATCAACATTGCCTTGTATTAATTGTGGATAACTGGATTATGTGATATATTTTGTATATTGATATTTACCATTACATATGGCGTGTTCTGACTTTGGGGACAATGTTCTCACACGGAGAATACTAAATGATTGATGCTATATAAACTCTTTTTGCATTTATACTTTATATTGTGCAGATATGCATACCCTTAAGCCATAACAAGGGATGTCAATGGTGCCCTCTCCTGTTTTTTTTTTAAAAAACCTTTGTTCCTATGTCCTTATACTTTCTGACTTTGCAAATGCTGACTCTGTTGGAGCATGCAAGAAATCAGTTAGTGTGTGCGTCAACTGTAAAATAAGATGTACAAAGCTGATTGGCTGGGCAATGCCCAGGGAGCTGATTGAGCCTGGGACTTTTGGATACTGTTACATTTTTCAGGCTTGAGCTATGCAGGTGCTTGCAGAGAAACTGAGAGAAGCAGAGGGAGACAAAGTTTCGAGTGTGCTCTTGCTTCATGAGCTACTGGAGGAAGATTCTCCACAGAGGTGGCTCAACGCACTCAGCGGTGTAGGTGGCCGCCAAGAGTGCCAGATCCGGAGGGTGTTGCACCTCAGACCTGGGACATACCCCCTAGATCACACACACAAGCAACTCGGTAAGAATACTTTTATTTAGAATAAGAAGAGTCCAAAGAATGGAAGAATTAAATGCAAAAGTAAGTCCAAAGGCAAAACTTGTAAAGTTCTTAAACTGGAGTTAATCCCAAGGAAAGCAATCCAAAACGAAGCCAGGCCGCTCCGGCGGCCGAAACAGGAACTTAGAGTCCAAAGCAAACTGTGGCAACGATCAAACGGGAACACGGCTCGGCAGGGCAAACCGCTCCGGCAGCCTACTTGAAACGGAGAACTTGAGCATGAACAATCCAAGCCAAACGTAGCTTCAGTTCTAATGAGATCTTCCCCGGACCAGTCTCTTAAAGGAATCTATTTTCTGTAGGACCACTGAATTCCCCGTCGCAAATTCCAATCTCTCCTTGAGGATCTGATACTGGCCCTTCTATCAAAATCCAACAGCTCGTTAGGAGGCCCAGGTGGACTCATATCTTGCTGAGAAAGCTCTTCCTCCCTATTTCCCGGGAGCTCAGCTGGCAAGGGAGTCAAGTTCCCGTGAGAGTCAAGGTTACTGGAGTTCTCGCTAGCTGTCTGGAAACTGACTTCCATAGAATCTTCATTAACCCTTTCCTCGGGCCAATACCCATGCAGTCAGTCATTATCCCAAGACAAATCCCCAGTTGCAGACATGTCCCCATCTGGCCATTCATCCTCCCCATCCAGGCCCTGATCCACTGGCACCACTGGTGCCTGTCTCTGACCACTAGGCTGGGGCATCACACTGCTAGGCTGGAACACCACAGAGGGATGCACTGCCGCCGGCTGGAAACTCCGCCTCCGTGCCAGAAACTCCGCCTCCACGACAGGTGGAAACTCCACCTCTGCGCCTGCACATTTGGGCACGCGGGAGCCCAAGGTGCTGAAAACCACGAGGCCGCTGAAAGTAGGCAGGCCATAGTCGTGGAAAGGGGCTGGAGATGCAGGGCAGGTGAGCGAAGCCATTCCTCGGCTTGGGATTGGCCGAGAGTGCAGAGCGCACTCCGCCTATTGGCTGGGCCCCCTCCTCTCCCTTTCCTGGCAGCGGCAGGGTTTCCAATTTGGTCCTCCTTCCAGGCTCTGCCACCTCGCTGCTGCCACTGCTGCCTGGAGTGGAAGCGGGGCGTGATGGATCTGGGGCTGTTTCACGTGTGGTGGGCGCTGGACCTTTGTCCTCAGCAGGGATTGTGGGCTCTATTGTGCAAGGGCTTGTGGGATCCACAGTGCAGGATGGACATGGAACTTGTGCAAAGGCATGGCAAAGACAGTTTGGGAATAGTTGTTAGGGAGTCATCAGTGCGCACAGATAAGGCACCTGGCTGTGGGACTTGGGATAGAAAGAAGGAATGTGTTAATTGGCATCTCAAGGTCTTTCCTTCCAGCAGTGGTTTCGGTTTGCCAAGTAAGGGAGGGAAGTGAGAGAATCTAGTTTCTTGCTATAGCTATGCTTTGCAGCTTGAATTTCAGATCTAGGTCAACTTTGCAATAAGCTTCATGTGTCTCAAGCCTCCTGTATTTTAGCTCATGCATTTTAGCCTCATGTGATTTCAGCCTCCTGTATTTCAGCCCAAGTACTCAAGTCTGGACTTTGATTTTCCCTGGAAACTCTTTGGACTTTATCAGCTATTGGATTTTGCCTGCCTTGGATTTATGGAACTCCTACTGAAATTTGCCTGCTTTGGATTTACTAAGTGATTCTGCAGCATCCATGCTGCCTTTGGAACGAATCCTTGGACTATTGATTGGATCATATCTCCTCTATATATTTATACTGCTTATATTGCTTTCTGTTTGCTTCAATAAAAGACTATTTTTTCAGCTGGAGTTGTGTGTTTGGATTCTAAGTGCCCAGGTCTACGCTGGTGTGCGTCACCGGGTGCCGGGGGTCCAGGCTCTTCCCCTTCAGCTCGGAGCGCGGCAACGCAGAGCTGGAGCCCAGGGATGCCACCGCCTCCCTGCCCCTGGATCTCTGTGCCCCGTTCTGCTTCTACGGCTCCGGTGTGGAGACCCTCTATATAAGGAGGCAGGGAGAGAGGGAGGAGGGGGGCTGCTCTGGGGAGAGGAATTGTATTTATATTCACTAATTATTACTGTTTATTAGGCTTTTATTTTCATTATACATTATTTATATTTATTAGGTTATTATCTATCATATTATAAATTATTAGTAGTTTTATAATTATTGGGGGGGGATGAGATAGGGGGTGCCAAAATAATGCTCACCTATCTTGTTGTAGTTGAGCAAGCTGAGCCTGTAGTTGCTACAGGTAGTAACAGGGAGGAGGATACTTTGTCGGACATGTCACTTGAAGAGGGAGGTTTGGGCAGAATTACTGCAGCTGGGAGGAAGAGAGCTGCAAGTGTTGTGAGTTTGGAAGGTACAGAACAAAGGAGAAAGGTCCGACAAATACTTAGGGAGCGTACCAGTGATGACACTTTTGAGGGGTTTGAAGCAGAGTTAACCTCAGAAGAGAGTGATACAGAGCTGGACTCAGCGTTGGTGCAGGATGTCAGGAATGTGTTAAATGCTGAGTCCAGCGAAAGCTCATTTTTTGGCTTTTCGAGTGATCCTGATTGGCCTAGTGGGAATGTTGAGTCGGATTGGGGTCCTTTAACTGTTCAGCAAAGGTGGGAGGATTGGAGGAACACACCCAGTGCTGCAGCTGTGGGGACTGAGGCAGATTTGGATGGGGAGTATGATGACTCTGAGTTGTAAGGGTATAAAAGTAAGGTCTGGGGATTTGGGACTCTGCGGTCGGCCAAGGTGTTGCTGGTGTGTTGCTAGTTCCTGTATCTGGTGCTCTTGATTCTTGGTGTCTTAGTTCCTGATTCCCAGCAAGCTGTGAGTATTGGGCTGTTTTCATGTTGGGTTCTGGGGGAGCTGCTATGGCAGCTCTAGCTGACACTTGCTTGTTGGGGGGTTGGGGCTTTAATGTGTGTTTTTATGTTTAGCGACTACCGCGTTTCGCTTGATCATTTTCTGTGTAACTGTGAGTGCCTGTCTCTTTTTGGTATTGTATAATGGGTGGAAGGGGGTTGCTGTGGGTTGCGGGGGCTTTGATGTGTTTGTTTGTATATTTAGCTCCTGGAATTTGAGAAGCACTCCTCCTTTCCTTCTCGAACGGATCTTCGCATCACACAGACTTCGAGCCGGGATAAAGGCCAAAGACTACGAAAGACGGACGTCTTCTCTGTTTTGTTTATAGGCTTTTTTTTGGGTGTGGGTTTTTTTTATGCCGGACTGTGGCTATGTTTTTGTTTGAATAAACTGTAAATATTTTTACTAGCTTGGCGTGCTTGTGAGCCATCTGTGGGAGTCTCAACATACCTCTTAAAATTACCTAGGGCCGCCTCTGATTCTCCACATGGACAAAGAAAGGCCATTTTAAATCTCTCTAAAGGGATATTATGTGAGTCAATACAACTGATCACACGATTGTTGTTCTGAACTGCGAACAGTAAATTACTTGTTCTTTATTGTTCATCTGCGTGGCATATTTTCTATCTCTGGCAAGGCAGTGTGTGGGCTGATCAAATGTGAACTACACGTGATTTATTTTACATTACGCCACATCATTCTGTCATTCCATCACTGGGATAGGGCTGACTTCTCCAGTTAGGGTGACATTACATTATTATTTATTATTATTTACATCATTTATATTCCGCCCTTCTCACCCCGCAGGGGACTCAGGGCAGATCACAATGCACATATACAGTTGTGTGATCCTGGACTCATCGCTGAGCCTGGAACCCCAGGTTTCGGCAGTGACCAGGGGAGCATTTGCACAGTAAAAACTTGTGCGCCAGCTGCGCCCGTACCTTGAGAAGCCTGACTTGGCCACGGTGGTCCATGCTCTGGTTACATCCCGTATAGATTACTGCAATGCTCTCTACGTGGGGTTGCCTTTGAAGACTGTTGGAGAGGCCCTGCTCGCGGTCCCGCCTTCTTCGCAGGCGCGACTGGCGGGGCGAGACACAGGGCCTTTTCAGTGGTGGCTCCTCGGCTTTGGAACGCCCTCCCTAAAGACATCAAATCGGCCCCCTCCCTCCTGACATTTTGCAAGAAAGTCAAGACCTGGATATTTGAGCAGGCATTTGTTGATGAAATATAAGGCTTAATTGGATATAAGGAATGACGACGATGTGATGGAAACTGATTTCACCATGACGCTGAGGCTGCAATTGTATGTTTTTAATTGTTAAATTGTTATTTTTTTTTTCTGGGGGGGGGGTTGACTTGTTGCTGTGTTGTATTGAGGGCAGAGACTGCCTGTGTAAACCGTCCCTAGTCGCCTTCGGGCTGAGAGGGGCGGTATAGAAACGTGACAAATAAATGAATAAATAAATAAATAAATACAGACAAACATTCAATGCCATTGACATACAACATATATAGACAGACATAGAGGCAATTTAACATTCCAGCTTTCTGGTCACCAGGGGGAGCTGTCGCATTTCTTCATTCTTTTTTGTGTACTTCCTGGAGTTTTTATGGCCTCGTAAATCAGTTAAATTTAGCCTCCCCACACAAAGTGGTTCCTAAATTTCCTACTTGACAGATGCAACTGTCTTTCGGGTTGCAAAGGTCGACAACGAGCTACACAATTGGTTGAGAGCTCACCCTGACCCGGGCAGGCCTCAAACTCATGATTTTCTGATCAGTAGAGATCTTATGCAGCTGACACCCAGCCAGCTGTGCCACATTCCTGGTGAAATTGTTGAAATTAAATAAAGAATGGTTGACATTAAATAAAGATTTCAGAAGTACCAATCTTCCATTCTATGTATAATTTTTGAAAATGTGCTAAAGCGAAACGATCATTTGCATCCATTCAAAAATGATTCAAGGAGGAGTCCACCCTTTTCATAAACAAGTGTTAGGACTGCGCGTTTGTGCGTAAGCAATCAAGCATGCCTCTTAGGCAAGAAGAACTGAAGAAAGAGCAGACTCCCACACCAAATTAATGGAAATTGTCTGTGAATTTGCAAGCGTTGAAAGAGCAGGACTTCAGTGAGACAACAAAAGGAGGAGGAAGACAAGGTTTTTTTAAAAAACCTGTCTCTCCTGACAAGATTATTATACTTTATTATATTTATTTCAGTTAATCCTTCATTCTTTCATCAGGCTTCTGCGATGTTGTTGTTGTTGTTTATTCATTCAGTCACTTTTGGCTCATGGGCCAGCCCACGCCAGAGCTCCCTGTTGGCTGCGGCCACCTCCAAATCCTTCAAAGTCAAGCCAGTCACTTCAAGGATACCGTCCATCCATCTTGCCCTTGGTCGGCCCCTCTTCCTTTTACCTTCCATTTCCCCCAGCATCATTGTCTTCTCCAAGCTTTCCAGTCAGTCAGTCAGTAGCCTTTATTTCGGTCAACAAACCATCGGCTAAGTCAGGTGAAAGTAGAACAATAGAATACAACATTTAAGAAATTAATAAAATCACATTTGGGTTATGATTATTAAAAACAAGTGTCACAGTTCGCTATCGGTTGAATGACTGCCTTTATCATTTAAAGCAGGAACTGATTGCCAATTAATAATAAGTGTTCTGAGTACTCTTTGTTACACTCTTAGTGTTTACAGGTTATTAATGAAGCACTTGCGGCTTTTTGCCGCTGCAAAGAGAAATTTGGGTAATGGAGGAGGGGGTTCACTAGTAACAGTAAGAACAATGAGGGGCAACCAACTTGAAATGAATAATGCTGTTGTATTAAACAAATAAATCGCAATATGCAGGTATACAACTAGCAAGTCATGGTACAATGTAAATACAGATTATAATACATATGCGGGGGAACGTTTCCCCGAAGCGTACTCACGCTTTTAGAGCCCACAATGGGAATGTCTCTGCAAATAATATAGCCCAAAGGCCAGTCTCTTTCCCGTACACGGGGGACCAAAGTCAAATCAAGAGTGCCAGGGGAGGGCGGAAAGATGTAGAGGGAAGATTCATGCAGAGGGGATTCCAGGGTCGACGATAAAGGGGTATCCTAGCGCCGTATCGTTTCGCCTTGGGCGGCTTCTTCCGGACCCAGGACTCGAATGCAACACAAGGTCGCGGCTAGAGGATTTGGAAACCATGGTACAATGAAATAACAATAACTGAACTGAACTGAACTTTATTATTTATGAGTCGCCCTCCACGTTTGTGCTCCGGGCGACTTGCACAACTAGCGATTAAAATATTAAAAATATTTAAATTTTAAATGGTTAAAATACTAGAATATCAGACTCAGTGAATTCAGTCGCTGGTTCCGTGTTATGCGTAGGCTTTCCTGAATAGCCATGTCTTAAGTGCTGCCAAGAACTGGGGCAGGTCGAGGGAGCCTCTTTGGTCTGGCGGCAGAGAGTTCCACAGGGACGGGGGCCACAACAGAGAAGGATCTCTGTCTCGTGGACTCCAAGTGAGCCTCTCTCGGACCCAGGACACAGAGGAGGTTCTCGTTTGCTGGCCGTGGTGCTCTTGGGTGGGCAGGTAGGATCAAGCGGTCTTTTAAGTATGAAGGGCCCTGGCCAGGGCCTTGAAAGTCAAGGTCAGGGTCTTATAGAGGGACTCTGTATTCGACCGGCAGCCAGTGCAAACGCTGCAGGGATGGTGTGATGTGGCATCTCATTGGTGTTTTTGTGAGGAGCCTGGTGGCAGCATTCTGCACAATCTGGATCTTGCGGGTTAGTGACCGAGGCAGACCCACATATTAGGCGTTGCAGTAATCCAGCCTTGATGTAACTGTGGCGTGGATTACTGTAGCTAACGCCTCCGTTGGAAGGTAGGGCGCCAGTTGCCTCGCTTGGCGTAGGTGGAAGAAGGCCCCTTTGCTCGTGGAGGCAATCTGGGCCTCCATCGACATCTTAGAGTCCAGGATGACACCGAGGCTCTTCACCGAGGGGGATGGGGTCAATAAGTACATGGCCCCATAGTGAACCCACCGGGACAAAAAGACAGTACATACCAATTTGTGAAATCATTCGGATATAACTGGAGAAATTTGGCCACCTGTTCCGTTACCCTTTTGTCAAGATCAGACAGTAAATAAGTACAGTACCAATGTAGGGTTCTTCCTGGCCATTTGGTGAGTAGAGGGGATATTAACCTTAGTCTATCATCCCTGTAAATTGTGCAAATAAAAAGTACATGTATTACCGTTTCTATTTTACCCTCCCCGCAAGGGCAAACTCTGTGTTCATAGCCAGTCCCTTTGTATCTACCTTCTAGTATGGCTGATTTAAGGGCATTAAATCTGGCCCAACTGAAAGCAAGACGAAATTTTGGGATATTTAAATTTTCTAAGTATTTGAGTTTCCAAGCTTTCCTGTCTTCTCATAATGTGGCCAGGATCCGGTTGCCAGGATCTTGGGGGGTGGGGGGTGGGGGTTATGTTTAACTGCAACCCAGCTTTTGCACTTTCCTCTTTCACCTTGATTAGAAGACTCCTCGCTTTCCACCATCAAAGTGGTATCATCTGCATATTTGAGTTTGTTCAGGTTTATTCCAGTAGTTTTAACTCCAACCTGGAGTTAATAGTCATAGGGATGCATCTACACTGCCAAATTGATGCAGTTTGTCACCACTTTGACTGCCATGGCTTAATGCTAGGAACCATGCATAGTTGTCGTTTTATAAGGTCTTTAGCCTTCTCTGACCAAGAAGGCCCGTGACTCACCAAACAATAAATCCCACAATTCCATAGCAATGAGGCATAGCAGCTGAAGTGGTGTCAAACTGCATTCATTCTACAGTGTAGATGCACCCTGAGACGTACAACTGTTTTATAAGATTCAGTTTTATAAAATTATGTATTTTATGTGTTTATTTGTTTGTTTATTTATTTATGACATTTATATGCCACCCTTCTCATCCTGAAGGAGATTCAGAGCGGCTTACAACATACATGCACACACACACACACACAATATATTATATTATTAGCATAGTACAATATCAGTATTATTTATTCAGTCAGTCAGTAGCCTTTGTTTCGGTCAACAAACCATCGGCTAGTAAGTATTATTTATTATGGTATTTGTATACCGCCTTTCTCAGCCCGTAGGCGACTCAAGGTAAAATTCAATGCTTACAATATCATGAATACAATTAAAAGCATAACATATAATAAAAACTAAACAAATCAATAAAATATAAATTCATAGTGTGTACTTGTTAAAAACGCTGTCCAGTCTCATTGTCTAGTCGTTCCATTTTCTATGTCAGTTACTTCAAAAAGCTACGTCTTGACTTTTTTCTGGAATGTTAAAAGGGAGGTGGCAATCTAATATCTATAGGGAGGATGTTCCATAGCCGAGGGGGCCCCACTGAGAAGGCCCTGTCTCTCGTCTCCGCCAAACGTACTTGTGACGAAGGCGGTAACAAAAGCAGGGCCTCCGCCGATGATCTTAATGTCCTAGATGGTTCATAAGGGGAGATGCGTTTGGACATGTAAGTTGGGCCAGAACCATTTAGGGCTTTATAGGCTAAAGCCAGCACTTTGAATTTTGCCCATTAGCAAACTAGCAGCCAATGGAGCTGGCGCAACAAAGGAGTTGTACTCTCCTGTTAGCAACCTGGCTGCCATTCGTTGGACCATTTGAAGCTTCCGAACAGTCTACAAAGGCAACCCCACGTAGAGCGCATTGCAGTAGTCTATACAGGATGTAACCAGAGCGTGGAGTACCGTGGCCAAATCAGATTTCCCAAGGTATGGGCGCAGCTGGTGCACAAGTTTTAACTGTGCAAATGCTCCCCTGGTCACCGCCGAAACCTACTTTACTATATTGTACTATACCAGGGCTGTCCAACTGGCGGCCCCGGGGCCGGATCCGGCCCAGTAGCCTGTTGGACACGGCCCCACCTATGCCCTCAGCCGCCATTTTTAAATTTTAAAAAAAAATCAATTTTTTTTAAAAAAATGGGGGCCGGGGGCCGGGGGGGTGGGGGCGGCGGGGCAGGGAGGAGGAAGAGAGCTAGCTCCTCCTCCTTTTCGGCGCCCCCCTTCCCTACCTAGGGCGGGGCCGCCGAAAAAGGGCAGAAGGCGGCGCCAAGAGCAGCGCGTCACAGGCCTGGCGTGACGCGCTGCCCTGGCGCCGCCTTCTGCCCGCCCCCTCCCTTCCTAGGGCGGAGGGGGAAAGGAGGAGTAGGCGGCGCCAAGAGCAGCGCGTCACGCCAGGCCTGTGACGGCTCTGCTCTTGGCGCTGCCTACTCCTCCTTTTGGCCCCCCCCCCTACCTAGGGCGGGAGCTGCGAAAAAGGGCAGAAGGCGGCGCCAAGAGCAGCGCGTCAGGCCTGGCGTGGCGCTGCTCTTGGCGCCGCCTTCTCACCCGCCCCCTCCTTCCTAGAGGCGGAGGGGCGCGAGGAGGAGGAGTAGGCGGCGCCAGAGCAGCGCGTCACGCCAGGCCTGTGACGCTCTGCTCTTGGCGCCGCCCTCCCCTCGCCCCTCCGCCCTAGGAAGGAGGAGGCGCCGAAAAAGGAGTAGGCGGTGCCAAGGGGCAGCGCGTCACGCCAGGCCTGTGACGCGCTGCTCTTGGCGCCGCCTCTTCTGCCCCACCGGCCGTTTTGGAAGGGGCGGGGCCTGGGGTTGGGGGCGGGGCCTGGGGGCGGGGCCGAGCGGCCCCCTAGGTCATCAGTGACCTCTTATCCGGCCCTGGACCCCGCAGAAGTTGGACAGCACTGGACTATAACATTATGCGAGGGCAGGTCAATAAGTCTGTGACTTTTTGAATGAAACACAGTTTTTTTGATTTTCATTTTTCAACGTCGTCTCCTTTGAGCTCTATTCACTTTGTCCAACGTTTCTCCAATTTTTTAATCCCTTCCAAAAAAACAAGGTTTGTCAGGGTCATCAAAATAGGTATTTGTTTGTGAGATGATTTCATTGTTGGAGTCAAATCTCTTTCCGCCGAGCCATTTCTTCAGGTTTGGAAACAAGAAATAGTCACTCGGGGCTACATCCGGAGAATAGGGCGGATGAGGGAGCAATTCGTATCCCAATTCTTGGATTGTTGCCATGGAAACTGCACATGTGTGCACCCTTGCATTGTGCTGGTGCAAGACAAATTTTTTCTTGGCCAAATGTGGTCTTTTTCTTTCCAAATCCTCATTAAATCGACCCATTAAGTTGGCATAATATTCGCCATTGATTGTTTTACTCTTTTGAAGGTAGTCAATGTGGATTATACCGCGTGCATCTCAAAAAAACAGTCGCCATGACTTTATTGGCTGACAAACCCACCTTGGCCTTCTTTGGCGCCGATTCACCCTGAGAAACCCACTGTTTTGACTGCTGTTTGGTCTCTGGTGTGTTGTGGTGGAGCCACGTTCCGTCCACAGTTACGAAACGGCGCAAAACCTCGTCCATATTGCGGTTGAACAATGCCAAACACTCCTGCAAAATCGTCACACGATTGCGTTTGTGGTCGATTGTGAGCAAACGCGGTACCCATCTTGCGGAACGCTTTCTCATACGCAAGTGATCATTTAAAATTGAAACCACTGAGCCACATGAGATGCCTATGGCTCCCACAATCTCTCGCGCTTTCAATCTCTGATCGGCCAACACCATGTCGTGAATTTTTTCAATTGTTTCGGGTGTAGAGACCTCAACTGGGCGTCCAGAACGTTCGGCATCTTCCGTGCTTGTACGGCCATAACGAAATTCAGTAAACCACTTTTTTACCATTGAAATGGATGGTGCAGAGTCCCCGTAGTATTTATCAAGCTTTGCCTTGGTTTGAGTGATGGTTTTTTACCATAAAAAATAATGCTTAATGAGCACACACAATTCACTTTTTTCCATTTTCTCCTCAAATCATGTGGTAGTCTGCTCTCAATGGCTGTCAAACACAAACTAAACGACGCAGCTTGTTCAAATTTTGGCAGGAGTCAACTGACAGGTGCCTGTTGACAGGAACAGGGTTGCCCTTTCAGTTAAGAGGCGGGAAATTCAAAAAGTCACGGACTTATTGACCCATACTTGTATTGTAATATTATTAGCAATATAATATAAAATATATAATTATATCATAGTAGCAGTAGTAGTAACAACCGGGGCCACATAATTTTTTCTCAGGCTGAAAGAGGTCACAAGTGGAAGAGTTGACACTAAATCAGTAAATGGGAAACCAGTGTTTCTCAGGGAGTCACAACTGGGTGCAATGATCCTATCTGAACACTAGGGGTCACAGCTGAGTCTGCCTGTACTCAATTCCCCAGCTCTCTAACGCCGGTTGTTACTACTACTACTACTACTAATATGATATAATTATATATTTTATATTACATGTCTCTCTCTCGGCATTACTTCGCGAACGAAGATTCTTAGGAAGGACTCATTCCACACTTTTTACAAGCGTGTTGATGACTAAAGAGGCCAATCTGAGATAGGCAGGTCCGGTTGCAGAAAGCACAGCAGAAAGTCTCCTTGGGTGATGTTGTTTCCAAGTTGTGGTTCTTTCTACGTTGTCGAGACATAATGAAATGTTCTGATACACCAGCCAATGGGGTTGATAAAGAAGGGTGGGGGAAAAGATCTGCCGCCATGAAGGGTATTTAAGGAATGTTCTTGTTATGTGAGGGGCCGTTTGCCCAAAGCAGCTTGTTCTGTGGGTAAACCCCACCAGCTGGTGTTAAATTTCAATAAACTTGGCTTCATTTTACAACAGTACATTGGTGTGTTCTCTCGTTCCTGTGCCTGCACGTCCACGCTTGCTGCTTGGTAAGAAATAACCTGCCATAGGGAGTTCTGGGACTCCTAATTTGCTGCTACACTACGACCTGAGGACCTTGCTGCCACCGTCCAAGCTTGCTAAGCCCCGGCAGGCGAACCTTTGGTTTAAAGGGTTGAAACGCTGTCATCAGCGCTGTCTTCACTCAATCCTAAATATACGCTGGACTGACTATGTGACGAATGTCGCTGTCCTTGAGCAAGCAGGGATCACCAGCATTGAGGCCATGCTATTGAGAACACAGCTGCGCTGGGCAGGGCACGTCTCTAGGATGGAGGACCACCGCCTCCCAAAGATACTACTCTATGGTGAACTCGCCACGGGTCAGCGCAAGAGAGGCGCCCCGAAAAAGAGATAGAAGGACTCCCTGAAACAACATCTCAGGCTCGGCCAGATTGATCACCAACAATGGCCCACCCTGGCCTCACATCGGGAGGCATGGAGAAGCACTCTCCACAATGCTGCGGCCTCTTTCGAGAATACACGCCAAATGGGTCTCGAAGAGAAACGACAACGCAGAAAGAACCGCAACTTGGAAACAACATCACCCAAGGAGACTTTCTGCTGTGCTTTCTGCAACCGGACTTGCCTATCTCAGATTGGCCTTTTTAGTCATCAACGCGCTTGTAGAAAGCATGGGATGAGTCCTTCCTAAGAATCTTCGTTCGCGAAGTAATGTCGAGAGAGAGACATGTAATATAAAATATATTATTATACTAGCTGTACCCGGCACGCGTTGCTGTGCCCTTTTTAGGAGATGCGAGAAAGTCCAATCATCCACGGTGTGCCCTCCTCTAAACTGCAGTTGGATGGAGTGTGGGTCCTGGGGGGCATGGTGTGCCAAGTTGGGTCTTTATTGGTCTTGGTTCTGGGCCACATTGGTTTGTGGGGAATGATTGGTTTTGAAGTACTACAAATCCCATTTTCCATGGTGGTACTTCAAGTCCCATCATGCATGGTCGGGGCTCTGTGTGCCAAGGTAGGTTACTGTAAATTCAGGCCATACACAATGTCCCATGAGGTGAGGCCTAGTTAGGAACAGCAAGTTAATGAAGCCTTACTGTCAATTCAGGCCATTCACAATGTCCAATGAGCTGAGGCCTAGTCGGGAGAATCAAGTTAATGAAGTCTTACTGTCAATTTAGAGCGTAAACAAACAGCTTCCCAGTAAGTGAGGGCTAGTTAGGGAAATCAAGTTAATGAAGCCTTACTGTCAATTTTGGGCGTGGTCTGTGATTTTTTGGGGTGTAAATTTTCTGTGGGAAGTGATTTGGGTGTTTGTGTTGGGGATTGGCTCAGGCCTTTTCCTTATTCTGTTTTGGCAGTTTAGTATGGATCGGAATTTTCATGTTGGCTGGCCAGGGCAGCAGTTATGCAAATCCGCCCTTATTGGCAGCCAATCATGTTGTTCAGAATGTAGAGGCTGGGTGAGTCTTTGGCTGCCCCGGAGGATGCTGGGAAATGTAGTTTTATTTTTACTCGTTGTTTTGGGGGCCTTTTAGGTTTTGGGGGGGGGGGGAAGTTTCTTTGCTACAAACGTACCTTGCTTGAGGCCTATTTCTGTTGGCAAGTATTGTGTTTCTGCGTTGTGTGGTTTCTTTGTTTGAGGTATACATCACATGACGTGAACCCATTTATATAATAGATTATATTATTATTATTAGTAGTAGTAGTAGTAGTAGTAGTAACAACCGGGGCCACATAATTTTTTCTCAGGCCGAAAGTGGTCACAAGTGGAAGAGTTTAAGAAGCCCTGCTTTGGTTGACACTAAATCAGTAAATGGGAAACCAGTGTTTCTCAGGGAGTCACAACTGGGTGCAATGACCCTGTCTGAACACTAGGGGTCACAGCTGAGTCTGCCTGTACTCAATCCCCCAGCTCCCAAACGCCAAAGGGAAACTACCATGGGAAAACGCCGCCCTCCATTGCTCTCTGTAGAGCTGTTTTTACCAAATTAGATCTTTGGACTTCAGTTCCCAGAACCCCTTCCCGTTGCCAAAGCAGCTGAGGCATCTGGGAATTGAAGTCCAAAAAACGAGGGTTGGACTAGAACTGTAGAGCACCAATCCGCGCAGAGGTAAGAAAAGTAATTACGTCGCGAAAAAAGAGAGGAAAGCTATCAGTCACGCTATTGGGTGACGGCTGTTGAAAACCTACCAATCGTCTTCCACAAATGTTGACTAATCGGATATGTTGCATTTCCTTCACTGCCTTCCATTGGTTCGCTAAGAGCTGGGCCTCTTTGTTGCCATTGGACAGAAAGGGGCGATGGAATCTCACTGATTGGCCAGAAAAAATAGCGGAAGTACAATTGTGGTTTTTTACAAAAAGTTACAATGTTGGTTTGGCGCATGCGCGAGAAAGAGTGGCCCAGGTAGGCATGCATGCACAAGGCGCCTCTTATTTCAAACTGTCTTTAATTCTGTTTAACTACTTATAGTATTATATTTATTATAATATAATATAATTCTGTATAACATTTATACTATTATAGTGTCATACAATATAATACTAATAATAATATGATATTATAATTTTATAATTATATTATATATTATAATTATATTATAATATATATATATATATCATTATAATATATATTTTGTTTGTAATATTACTAATAACATTACAGTATATTATATGCCGAGAAGGGAAATAATAATAATAATAATAATAATGGTATAGTACAATATAGTAATATGTAATACTGATATTGTGCTATGCTAATAATATAATATTGTGTGTGTGTATATATATATATGTATATGCTCTCTGGCATTACTTCACGAACGAAGATTCTTTAGGAAGGACTCACCCCACGCTTTTTACAAGCGCGTTGATGACTAAAAAGGCCAATCTGAGATAGGCAAGTCCGGTTGCTGAAAGCACAGCAGAAAATCTTGGGTGATGTTTCCAAGCTGCGGTTCTTTCTGCGTTGTCGTTTCTCTTCAAGACCCATTCGGCGTGTCTTCTCAAAAGAGGCCGCAGCATTCTGGATAGTGCGTCTCCATGCCTCCCGATGTGAGGCCAGGGTGGACCATTGTTGGTGATCAATCTGGCCGAGCCTGAGGTGTAGTTTCAGGGAGTCCTTATATCTCTTTTTGGGGGCGCCTCTCTTGCGCTGACCCGTGGCGAGTTCACCATAGAGTAGCATCTTTGGGAGGTGGTGTTCCTCCATCCTAGAGATGTGCCCTGCCCAGCGCAGCTGTGTTCTCAATAGCATGGCCTCAATGCTGGTGATCCCTGCTTGCTCAAGGACGGCAACATTAGTCACATAGTCAGTCCAGTGTATATTTAGGATTGTGCGAAGACAGCGCTGATGAAAGCTATGCTAATAATATAGTATTGTGTGTGTGTGTATATATATATATATATATATATATATATATATATACTAAGCTGCTCTGAGTCCCCTTCGGGCTGAGCCAAGTCTTCAGTGCGACTGTAAAGCATCTCAGTTCGCACATGGCTCGGATGTCAGGCGGCAGAGAGTTCTACAGTTTTGGGGCGGAAGCTGAGAAAGCTCTCCGCCTAGTGACCTCCAGGCGGATTTCTCTAGGGCCCGGTATATGGAGGGAATTCTCTTGGGAAGATCGAGGTGACCACTGGGGTTGATACAGGGGAAGGTGTTCCCTAAGGTACGTCGGCCCCTGGCCGTATAAGGCCTTAAAGGTCAATACCAGCACATTGTAGGAGATCTGGAATTTGATAGGTAACCAATGCAGCGGACACAGGTGTTATATGGCATCCCACAGGAGTTCCTGTAAGGGGCCTGGCAGCTGCATTTTTAACTATAGGAAGGTTCTGACAAAGGAAGGCCAACGTATAGAGTGTTACAGTAGTCCAGTCTTGAGGTGACCGTGGCATGGAGCACTTTGGCTAAGGCCTCCCTGGAAAGATAGGGCGCCAGCCGCCTAGCCTGGTGAAGATGGAAAAACGCCTGTTTGCTGACGGCGGAGACCTGGACCTCCACCGTCAGCAAAGGGTCCAAAATGACAACTAGGTTTTTCACAGTGACAGATGGAACAAGAGGCTCACCGTCAAGAGTAGGCAGCAGGTGCTTCACTCCCACAGGGCAACCAGGCCATAGGATCTCCGTCTTCGCAAGATTCACCCTCAGCCTGCTAGCACGTAGCCATCCAGTCACAGCTTCAAGTCATAGAGTGAAATTATCGGGTACCAAAACTGCCTCAATCTCCAGACACAGAAGGAGTGGGTGTCATCAGCGTACTGATAACACTCCAGTCCGAAACTCCATACCAGCTGAGCGAGCGGTCGAACATAGCTGTTAAATAAAAGAGGGGAAAGGATAGTCCCTTGTGGCACCCCATAGTAAAGGGGGCGCCTCTCGGAGACTTGTCCCATCCACTCGTTGCCCCCGATTCCAGAGAAATGAGTGGAACCAATTAAGGGCCAGCCCACGGACTCCGGACGCGCGGTGTATCAACAGATCGTAATCGACAGTATCAAACGCTGCAGTGATATCAAGAAGCACTAGCAGCGCCGATCCGCCTTGATTGAGCTGGCAATATGTATTCAGCTATTGGACATAAAGCCCAGTTTCAATACTCCAAATGTATTCCCATCTGGCAATACATCCTCAGGGTTCTAGTCAAAAGTCTCTTGTATTCTATTCATATCACTCCATCTGAAAGAGTTTTAAGCAGAGGCTGGATGGCCATCTGTTGGGACTGCTTTGATTGTTTATTCCTGCTTGAAAGGGGATTGGACTGGATGGCCTCTTCCATCTCTGGTTCTGTGTATGAGTGTCTAACTGATCCTTTCTGAAAATATCAGTGAGTGCCCTGAAATAATAATAATAATCTTTATTTATACCCTGCCACCATCTCCCCAAAGGGGACTCGGGGCGGCTAAGATGAGGCCAAGCCCAAAGGTACAATATAGCAAAAAATAAAATACAGACTGCAGACAACAAAAATTGCATCAGAATAAAATACATACAGTAACAAAATAACATAAATAAAGCAAATTAACGCATTATAAAATCGAACAGAATGGGCAGGCCAAATGGACAAAGTAAAATGATAAGAAAAGCTCTCTGTCCCCCTTCCTTCCCCCCTCCTCCTGCCAAACTCCTGCTGCTTGGGAGAGGAGGAGGAAGGGCCAGGTGGCAGCGAATAAAAAGAAGGGACCGGGGCGCCGCCTCCTTCGGCCATTTCCCCAACCAGCTTCCAATCCGCCATGACTCTCGCCCCTTGCTTGTTGAAGCCGCGCGGAGGAGCCCTGCCTACTGAAGCCTGTCCACCGCTCATGCTCCTCTGTGGGAGAGCTGAAGCCAGGGGGGAGGGGGGGCATGAGGCAGCCTGGCTCCGCCCCTCCCCCCAGCTTCAGCACTCCCACAGCTTTGCCAGCCTTGAGGGGGCAATGCCAAGCCAGCGGTGGCAGAGCCAGCACAATGCTGGCTTGGCACTGTCCTCTCAAAGCTGGCGAAGCTGTGGGAGAGCTGAAGCCGGCGGGAGGGTTCAGGGCATGGTGCGGCCTGGCTCCGCCCCCTTCCCCGGCTTCAGCACTCCCACAGGTTCGCCAGCCTTGAGGGGCAGTGCCAAGCCAGCGGTGGCAGAGCCAGCACAATGCTGGCTTGGCACTGCCCCCTCAAGGCTGGCGTTGTGGGAGAACTGAAGCTGGGGGGAGGGGGCGTGGCATGGCGTGGCCTGGCTCCTCCCCCTCCCTGGCTTCGGCACTCCCAATAATTATATAAAAAAAGAAATGGGATAAACGGTCACTCTCTGAAGGAAGGCACATCGGAACAGCCAAGTTTTCAGGTTTTTCTTGAAGGCTGCTAAGGTGGGGGTTTTGCCTAATCTCACCAGGCAGTGAGTTCCAAAGTCAGGGAGCCACAGCGGAGAAAGCTTTCTCCCTCGTTCCCACAAGTCTTGCCTATGATAGAGGAAGAGGCAAAGGGAGGGCCTCCCCAGAGGATCGGAGGGATCATGCAGGTGGTAGGAGTTGCGGTTTCGAAGGAGATGCGGTCTTGAAATCCTAATTAAGTTTGCTTCCTGTCCAGTCTCTAATGATTAGTCCTTCACAAATGCCCCTGACCTGGCATGGAGTGCTTCCTCTACCTGTTTACAGACCTGAGATGTGTTGCTCATGCTTCCAAGGGAAGATTTGTTTATGCTTTGAGATCTAAAATTTTGTTAGTCAGGTGGTTTGAGATTTTGGGTGCATCTGCAATGTGGAATTGATGCCGTTTGACACCACTTTAACTGCCATGGTCCAATACTATGGATTAATGAGAACTGTATATCTTATTTGTTTGTTTGTTTGTATGTAATATTTGTATCCTGTCCATCTCACCCCGGAGGGGAACTCAGGAAGTCTTCACAACAGGCATTCATCCAATGCCAACAGCAGTATAAATGATAAATTTGTTAATGCTTTAAAACATTGTCTAAAATCACTCCAGGTGAGTCCATTGTCATTCACACAAATTGGGTCTCATTCTAAATTGCTGCCTCTACTGTTCGAACATATTATAAAGTACAAAGGGGGGGGGAATCTAATGTCACTAGGTAGAGAGTTCCACAGGTGAGTGGCCAGCACTGCGAAGGCCCTGTCTCTTCTCCACCAGTCACATCTATGATGATGGTGGGACCAAGGGCCTCTCCTGTCGATCTTAGGTGTGATACTTCAAGTATATTCCTTGGCATTTATGTGAGATTGGGGTTTGGCACCACCTTCATGGCTGCCTTACACCATTTTAATAACGGCATCCTGTATAAGCTTCTCTTGACATTCACATTCCTCTTTGGGAATTATTAGACAATATAGCTGCCCACTGTACATACATTTTTGTAAACATGTTAATATAGTTGCCATTTGTGATCGTGAATGTTGGTTTTGAGGATATGAGGACATTTTTCCCTCTTTCAGAATTTGGCTGAGATGGTTGAAATTGGTGATGGAGGCAAAGGCATCCAGTCCAGCTCCTACGAAAGGATAGTTCTTAAGAACACTTCTGAATATCATTATCTGAAGATCCATCTGTAAGTTCAGGTTCCAAATGTTCATATCTTGTTTTTATGTAGAACTTTGTGTTTTCGATATGTGAGAATATCTGATCTAATAATACTAATAATCAAAATATATTTTAGGGACTTAGAAGATGCCAACTTTAGCCTGAATGCTGTTGAGTTCAAGCAACTCATCATCTCCGCTCTGAAACGTTTACATGGTGAGGTACGTTGTGGCTGTTTGTGTGGCTGAATGCTTGCTGTTCTGAGATGAATTGCTCTGGATTCTTGGGAGGAAGGCTGGGAGCTGCAGTTTCACAAGACCTGGACAGCTACTTGATTTCCACTTCTGCAATATTTGTTCAAAGAGTTTATCAGATAATTTGAATACTTTGAAGAGACTGAGTTGCTTCTGTAAAATCCATTCTGTTAGCTATTTATTGCAATCAACAAGCGGTGGCCTTGTAAACCCAAGATACAGAGAGAAGATGCAGCTGTTGCCACCAAATACGGTTTTTCTTCAACCAGGATATTCCAGCTGCTTCTCCCACTGTTTAAAGGACTGAGATATTGCAGTAGTTGTGTGAAAAGGGAAAGGAAAGGAAGGGAGTGGTGAGGAATATAGAAACATAGAGTTGGTAGAGACTCTGTAGGCCAGGGGTGCTCACACTTTTTCAGCATGCGAGCTACTCTTTTTTTTTTTTTAAGGTTTTTATTGCGCATAAAAGAAGACAAATACAAGATAGTACAATCATACCATGCCCCCTCCCCCCAGGTGTAGAGAAAGCCCTGGGTGGAGGCCCACACCTATACATATCCATCACCTCATCCATCCCCTACATTGTCCCCTACTCATACTCCCATTCCCTCTAACTCCCCTATACAGAACCGAGAATAGACTTCCTAGACATTTTGGGGTAATTACCATCCTTTGGGGTAATCCGTCTTCGGTATCCCTATTATAACCTTGGGTCTTTTGGGTTTTCATTCACAAAGATTATATTTGGCCTCTATAGATCTACCACCTCGCATTTGGTTTTATAAGTATTTATATTTATTTTTTCTTATAAATTCAATAAACTTCTCCCAATTGGTATTGCTCGCCGGGTTTTCATTTCGTGCAAGCCTTTGGGTCAGTAGATCCATATTCATGATATCCAAGGATTTTAACATCCAGTCATTGAAATCAGTCATTTCCTCAGCATGCGAGCTACTCTTAAAGCAACCAAGTCCAAAATATCTACCTGCCCCTGCCGCCGTGCGCTTCCGCCACCGCGCATTTTCCTGCTGTTGTTTTCCGCTCGCGCAGCGCTTCTTCCGCCTGCGGGGCATTGCAGGAAGGAGAAAGCACGAGGCGGGGCATCCAGAGGGAGCACTCCACCCTGCCTGTCTCACCGGCAACGGAGGCTGCACAGCTGCTTCTGGACGAGAGAGAGGCAGGGCGCTCCCTCCAGAGGCCCCGCCTCATGCTTCCTTCTTCCTGTAATACCCCGCAGGCGAAAGAAGCACTGTGAGAGCGGAAGCCAGCAGCAGGAGTGCGCGTACGCGCAGGGTGTGTGCACGCATGGCAGGAGCGCCCCATCCGGTTGGTGAGGCCCAAATATCACCTGGAAGAGGGCCGAAGATCTACTAGTAGCTCCCGAGCTACCTAATGAGCACCCCTGCTGTAGGCCATCCAGTCCAACCCCCTGCCATGCAGGAAGCGCACAATCAAAGTACCCCAGAGAGATGGCCATGCAGCCTCTGGTTACATCCTGTATAGATTACTGCAACACTCTCTGCATGAGGCTGCCTTTGAAGACTGTTTGGAAGCTTCAATTGGTCCAACGCACAGCAGCCAGGTTGATAACAGGAGCGGCACTCGGAGAGTGTACAATCCCTCTGTCGCGCCAGGTCCACTGGCTGCCGGTTTGCTACCAAGCACAATCCAAAGTGCTGGCATTGGCTTTTAAAGCCCTAAATCAGGGGTGCTCATTAGGTAGATCGCGATCTACTGGTAGATCGTGTAGGGTGTCCTGGTAGATCACAGGCAGGACAGGAGGAAGGTTCAGTCCTGGCCCGCAGGCTCCCGACGCCGCCCAAGTGCTGCCGGCCCTGGGTTATCTGAGGTCCTTTCACACAATTGAATAAAATCCCATGTTATCTGCTTTGAATCAGATTATATGGCAGCATGGACTCAGAAAACCAGTTCAAAGCAGATATTGTGTTATATGTTTCACATTTTTGTAGTGGGTAGATAGATCATTTTGACTTGGTTGTTTTATAAGTAGCTCGCATGCTGAAAAAGTGAGCACCCCTGCCCTAAACGGTTCTGGTCCAACTTACCTGTCCGAAGGCATCTCTCCCTATGAACCATCGAGATGTTTAAAATCATCTGAACCCGCCTGCCTCACAGGCGCGTTTGGCGGGGACGAGAGACAGGACCTTTTCAATGGTGGCTCCTCAGCTTTGGAACGCCCTTCCTAGTGACATCAGATCAGCCCCCTCCCTCCTGACATTTCGCAAGAAAGTCAAGACTTGGCTGTTTGAGCAGGCATTCGCAGATGAATTGTAATTATTTAATTGAAATCAAAGGAATGTTATGACGATGCTACAGAAACCGATTTTAAGAATGAGATGCTGAGATTTATATTTTATAATTTTAACTGTTAATTGTATTCTTTTTATATGGTTGTTTTTACTATTTTTTATGATGCGTTTTATCTGTGGGCATTTGTTGCCATGTGTTCACCGCCTCAAGTCGCCTTTGGGCAGTATAAAAGTATAGTAAATAAAATAGTAAATATTTAAAAGCCTCCAAGGAAGGAGTTTTCACCGGACTCTGAGGCAGAGATGTACACTGCTCTCATGGTCAGGAAGTTCTTCCTAATGTTCAGGATGATCCTTGTATCTTTGGGACAAAGATCTGCAGCTTCATTGATCCTATTTTGAAAAAGCATGTCGTCTCTAAACATTTTCTAGATTCTTCAGTGTGAATCAATATTTTGGGGGCAGAAGTCTTTCATTTCATTAGGGTTCACTATTACAGTTTCACCTATGCTTAGGAACTCCAGGAACACTCTCTCTGGAGAATTGTAAACATAGACTAGATGGCCAGCTATTAGGAGTGTTTTGATTGTGTTTTCCTCTGGGGCAGAATGGTTTTACTTTGTGTTGTGTTTAGTCTTGTTAGTTGCATCGGGCCTCTTTATGGAAAGATAAAGTGGGATATAAATAAATGCAATGGTAGTGTTGAACTGGGTGGCCCTGGTGGACTCTTCCAACTCTTACCATTCAATCATTCCGATATGGGAATTGGAGCTTGTTTGAACTTGGACTGAAATGTGCTTGAGAAAGAAATCTAGTCCTTTTCTCTTTGACTTGATCTAAATACCAGTCTTGTAATGATGCCTGTACACGGTATCTAGGTTTTGAATATGGAGACTACAACTTGTGTTGTCAAGAGAGTTTTCTTAAATATTTTATTGGAGAGTTTGACTTACTTTCCAATTACAGCCATGCATTTCCTTTCAGGTTGGAGCAGCTTTGCCTGTTGATGTATTGACGTATGAAGAACAAAACTTGTCTGCAATTCTTAGAGTCCCTAATAGGTAAGAAATTTGAAGATGCATTCTTGGCATGCTCTGCCAGATGAAACCAAGACTCTGTAGTAAATTTAAATAAATATTCAGTGGGCCCTTGGTGTCCTCTGAGGTTTGGTCCCAGAAACTCCCGTGGGTATCAAAATTCATTGATGCTTTCTTATTTATTTATCGTGTCAGAAGCAAATTGAGTACAGTTATAATGCATTTAAAAACACAAAGTTTAAAACTTGACATTATGCTAAATGTCCTTTGACCAGAAGCTGACCAGTTCAAGTGCCTCTGGTGTTGCTGGAAGAAGGTCCTCCATTGTGCGGAGGACCTTCAACCCCCCTGTTTAAGGAGCTCCATTGGCTGCCGTTCATCTTCTGGTCCCAATTCAAGGTACAGGTTCGTACCTACAAAGCCCTGAACGGTTTGGGACCTGCCTACCTGCGTGACCGCATTTCTGTCTACGAACCCAGGCGATCTCTCAGATCATCTGGAGAGGCCCTACTCTTGCTCCCCCCACCTTCGCAGGTGCATTTGGTGGGGACGAGGGAGAGGGCCTTCTCTGTGGTGGCCCTCCAACTCTGGAACCCGCTCCCCAGGGATATTAGGCAAGCCCCTACATTGGCAGTTTTTAGGAGGAGCCTGAAGACATGTCTATTCCAATGTACCTTCCCTAAATAAAGCAAGAACACCCTGCTGTGATCAATTCCTTGCAAAATGTCCTCATAAACACTTTAACTACCTGTTGGGTTGTCTGCTCCACATTATCCTGTAAGACCTCCCTGTTACATACATTCTATCTCTGTTTGCACCCATTATTATTTGTTTTAAAATTTAATATGTCGCATTTGGCCTGCTCAGAATGGTTTTATACTGTCTTTTATTGCTGGTGTGTACGTATATTTATTGTATTGTTTTATTATTTGCTGTTATGTTGTTACTATGTGATATTGGGCTTGGTTTCTTATAAGCTGTCCCGAGTAAATAAATGAATGAATAAATAAATAAATAAATGTGGCAGGGCTCAGGCTGCATTGTAGTAAGTAGTCTGTGGTTTGCTCTTCTCCATACTCACGTGTTGTAGACTCCACTTTGTAGCCCCATTTCTTAAAGTGGAGGAGAAGGAAGGAATCCTGCTGCTTCTCCCCCTCCCCTGCCCCCAAGCCAGCTGAGAGGAGAAAGGGGGAGTGGGGAAGATACTTTAAAAACACCTGTCTCCTGGTTGTTGCTTATTGTTTCTGTTGTGATTTTATATTGTACTAGCTGTACCCTGCACGCGTTGCTGTGCCAATTTGTGTTTATATGTGTGTATGTGTATTGTGTGTGTGTTCTTTTGTATATGTGCTTGTATGTATATGTGGGTATGTGTGCATGTCTTTATGTATATGTGTGTGTGTGTGTGCTGATGTGTGTGTATATATGTGTATAATGTGTGTGTGTGTTCTTATGTATATGTGCATGTACATATGTGTGTATGTGTGCATGTTTTCATGTATATGTGTGTGTGTGCTGATGTTTGTGTGTATATGTGTATATGTTTGTGTATGTTTTCTCTCTCTTTCTGTCTCTCCCTCTTTCTCAATTTTTCCTCTCTCTCCTCTTTGTCTTTCTCTCCCTCTGTATCTCTCTCTCTGTATCTCTCTCTGTCTATCTCTCACTGTGTCTGTCTTTCTCTCTGTCTCTTTCTCTGTCTTTCTCTCTCTTGTCTCTTTCTTCCTATCTTTCTATCTCTCTCTCTTGTCTCTCTCTCTCTTTCTGTGTTTCCTTCCCCTGATTTCTTTCCTTATGCTGGAAGGAGGAGGCGGGCCTAAGGAGGAGAAAAGGAGCCGCTTCCTTCTCCCTGGCCGGCCCCCTCCCTCCCTTCTTCCTCTGTCTCCACCGTTCCCGTTCGGAGCGGCGCAGGCGGTAGCGGAAGGAGGAGGTGGGCGAGGGAGAAGGAAGCGGCTTCTTTCCTCCCCCTTAGGCACGCCTCCTCCTTCCGCCACCGCCCCCGCCGCGTAGATTGGGAATGGCGGAGGCGGTGCCGAAAGGAGGAAGCGGGCCAGGGAGGAGGAAAGAAGCCACTTCTCCCTGGCCCGCCCCCTCCCTCCCTTCTTCACCCTCTGGCGAAGGGAAACTGTGACGATCTCGGTCACCAAAATTGACTAATTGACACTCCCGGTAGACTGCCACCAACCTAATGGGTCATTAGGATTTACTTTCCAATTAAACTCTTAATTAAATGAAGTGTCTGTAGCGTTAGCCTATACAACCACCCACCAACCAAGAATGTAAACTGAGGAGACCGAAAGATGACGGAGGCTTCTTTTAAAAGTTAATAATAAAAGTGTTTATTAACTACAACAAGGCTATCAAAATAGGCACAGATCGTATTGGTTTTTCTAGGAGGCAACTAGCGTACGGTTACAGCAATGATATACTTAGAACAGCGTGATGGTTGCAAGATACTATATATGTGCTAGAGTGTAGAGGTTACTTATTAAAAGGCTATTAAATCTTCTTGAGATGGTACGTTCAGTTCCACAGACAGTACTGAGACTTGTCTCTCAACTCCAACCTAATAGTTCCACTAGATGGTTGTTGTACTAAACTTCTGGAACATCTAATCACCTAGATCGTTCCCTGAGTCTGGCTACTACTGGGTTACTTGTAACCCACACAGTCTAAGAGTCCAACTACCTGTCACTCTATCTCCAGAGATGACCAGGTAACCCAACTGCCTATCACAGGAACAGTTCTAATTGGCACTCTTCCACAAGCTTCCCACTAGAATGACTACTGGCCCTAAGAGCGGTCAGAACTGAGTCGTGACTCCCACTAGTCCAGCCTATTCCTACGTGGTGAATTGCTTAGGACAGACTGTCAGTCTCTGTTGCCAAGGCTCTGGTGATACTCCCCCAGAAACCTTGCTCAAGACTGCCTCAGGCGTAGATGCTGAATCTACAGCCTGACTCTAAACAGCAGAGGCTGGAGATGTGCGTCTGCACAGCCTCGCTCCAAAACTCCAGACTTCCAGACTGAAACTTTCTCTGACAGGACTTCTACTCTGCCAGCTCCAACTCCTCCCCTTCTACTCTAGCCAATCACAGCCTCTACACTGTATCTAGGCACAAGCCTGCAAGGCCACGCCCCCTTGCTCTGGCTTCCCTTCCCTTAATGGTTGCTGGCTGCAGCCACCTCTCCAAGATGGATGCCAGCACGACCAAAACAGGATTTCTAAACCCCTTCTAAGCAGGCCTCGGCCCTGCTTAAGGCAGGTGAGTCCTTACAGAAACCCCCCCTTCGGAGGCCCCTCCCTGCCTGCGAGGTCTTTGTATGTTTCCCGCTGTCGCTCTCGCGTTGCCTGTGGGAGCGGGAGACACACACAGACCGTGAGGGAGAGAGACCGTGCGGGCCGGGTCCGGGAGCGGCTTGGAGGAGGGTGTGGAGGCGGCGGAGGAGGGGGCGCGGGGGCGCCGTCGTCGTAGTGAAGCCCCCCCCCCTTTCGGGCCCCCTTCCCTGCCTGCGACGGCGGCGGCGCCACGGCCGCCTCCTCTGCCTCCATGCCAGCCTCCGCCTGCTCCCTCCTCCGCTCCCTTCTTCTCGGCGACTCTGTTGCCGCGCTGGCCTTCTCGGCCCCCGGCTCGGCCTGGTTCTACCAGGGCCTTCCTGGCTCTAACGGCTTCTCTCC
Organism: Anolis apletophallus; assembly: GCA_030556195.1. NCBI lineage: Eukaryota > Metazoa > Chordata > Lepidosauria > Squamata > Anolidae > Anolis > Anolis apletophallus. The sequence goes on from JARBWK010000001.1 coordinate 5,744,268, forward strand.
TTCCCCGCCTCTGGCTTGGCCTGTGGTGATGAGCTTTTTTATGTTTGGTAGAGGGGGAGGAGAGCGCTCTGGCTGTCATACATGCGTGAACGTTCCAAACGTGCGCTGGCAGCGGAGAGGTAGGGTTTGCCTGGATCCGTTGGCCATTTTTGGGGGGTTCTGTTTGGGGGTGTTGCCAGGGACTTAGGTCCGGTTTTTTTGGCCGAAGACATACCTTGTGGTATGTTTGCATGGGTTGATGATTTCAGTGCTTCTGCGGCTTATAGTTTGGTTGTCTATTTGCCGAGTTGCACGACGTGAAGAAAAATATATATATATAGATTTAATGTTTTTATGTGCATTACTTGCTGCATGTAAACCATCTTGAGTCGCCAAAAGGCTGAGAAAGGCGGTATACAAATACAGTAAATAAATAAATAAAGTGAGCTCTGCATCTCACAGTGCCAGAGCGCAGGCTGTTCAGTGTCTTCCAGGTTGCCCAATCTTCTGTGTGTCCAGGCGGGAGTCTCCCATCTGGCATCAGCCACTGATTAAGGTTCTGGGTTTTCGCCTTCCACCTTTGGACTCTTGCTTGCTGTGTTGTTCCTGCGAGTGTCTTTATAGATCTTAGGAAGCCGTTTCTTGATTAATTCCCATTATTCCCATTATATTAAATGACTTAGTAAAATGGTGCCCATTATATAAACAACAAAGGTTTTCTTTTTAGAATTTTTGAAAATATTTTCAAGCCAATGATGATTGAATCCACGGATAGAGCAGAATGATTCCTTGTTTTATGTTTAACCAAAATCTGGAAAACCAGGTGTAAGGACTCACTTTCAACTGTGGCCGGGTAGTTTTCTTATTCCACCCTTACCACCAATTCATATAAAGGCTTCTTTATATTTCCACTTGCTGCCACCATATAATGTAATAAGTATTCACACAGGTCAGCTTTCCCACGGACCTTTCGATTACTGTGTCAGGGCAGGGTATCTCTCTAACCCAAACTCCCACTTACACTACCTTGTGTGTGAAGGAACTACGCGGGGAGATATGTTTGTTAAAGAACTGCAAGGTTTATTCAAACAATGTTCTAAGCATGGAGGTTTCAGAGTTCAAAGCTTAGGTGGTTACAGTATGTTCTTAGAGGCATGTATCTTAAGGTTACAATACACGAACTATGGAGATGCAACTTGATACTATATAGCTGTACTTCCAGAACAAATAGCTCAGCAGTCTTTACACGAACTGCTTGTCCTTTAAACTCAACTGCTTTTCTTGTAGTTCAAACACAGCTTTTCTTCTACTCTCTCACAAAGTAGAGTCAGAGTCTTTTTTAAAACCCGCTAACAGCTGGCTAAAACGGACTCTCTAATTCTCCACACATCTTCTCTCCGACTTTCACTGCCAACTCCAACTGCTAAAGTTTGAATTAGAAGATTCTAAGGCCAGTTGCAGGCTCCGCTTCCTGTTTCCCCGGTAACGGAAACCCCTTGGAGGTTCTGCACGCTAATATCTCTGCTAACCCTTTAAGGTTTGCTAAGTTTTTACCCCTTCAACATATATACAGTACATATATATAAATATCAACCATATTAAAAACTTGTAATAAAGAAATATGACTTCACCACACCAGGCTAATCTATATTGATGCTATTTGGCTGTATGAGTGTCATCTGATAGTTGTTTTGGGTGCATACCTCTTCTTTCTCAAATTGTTTGTTCTACTGCTCTTTCCAAGATCATGGTTGGAAATTTACTCCAAATTCCAATAATCCTTGCTCAGATCCTTAGGAGTATTTATCTACTGTGATAAAAAGAAGCAAACAGGTTCCAAAACATACTTCTGAAAACCATGTTAGATGTTTGAAATAGTTGTCACATTAGGGCACCAGTAATTATGCAGCCTTAGTAAATCAGAGTTGCTCCATTTGTTCTGACTGGTCAGCATAAGTACATTTTGGACATTTTGAGCATTTTCTGAAAAAACTGATACCTTTTTATATAAGCCAGTGCAAACATTAGGATTTTTAGGGGAAGGCATTCTTAGCATATCTATTTTTTTTTAAATTGTTGTGAAGTAAGTGTTTAATGGTATTGTAAACTGCCTTATATCCCATTCTGGAAGAAAGCAGAATATAAATCCCAGAAATTATGGATCTCATTCTAAACAGATTAATCATTTTATGTGTGATGCTATTTTGCTTCAGAGCTGCAGTGGCGCAATGGGTTAAACCAGTGGTTCCCAAAGTGGGCAGTACCACCCCCTGGTGGGCGGTGGGGCAATCTAGGGGGGCACTGGAAGGCCCGGGAGAATTTGGGGGGCGCTGAACCCCTGTAAGGGGGCGGTGGGGGTGGTGGCGTGAGCCAGGTGACAGGCTACCATCCATCTGTGTGTGTGTCTCTCTTCTTCCCTCCTCCTGCTCCCTCCTCCTCTCGCCAAGCAAGGGATAATAATAATAATAATAATAATACCTTTGGGGTTCCCTTCCAACTGGTTGAGTCTTATAACAATAATAATAATAATGTCCTTCAATATATTTAGTGAAACGTGGATTCAGTGCGGTAACCAATTTATTAACAAAAAAAGAAACCGATTGCAAAATAGTCAATCGCGATGATTTGAGATTACTGCTGACAAAAATAGAGCCGAGGATTACTAGATTGGTAGCAGCATGCCAGGTTCATCCTTCTCATTAAGATGATTTTGAATGTTTTAACTTTTTTGTATTACCTTTCTATTCTAAGTTCAATAAATAGTTTCATAATTTCAAACTTCAATGTTTCTAATTTACAACTTTATTATATTTTACAAAAAAGGTAGAAATATTAATACATATATCTTTCTGTTTAATTGCTATTAAATAATTAAAATTAATTTCTAGGGGGGCGCTGAGTAAAAAATTTTCTGGAAAGGGGGCGGTAGGTAGATAAATAGGTACCACTTTGGCGGAGAAAGGCAAAGAAATGCTTCAAGCACTCTTGCTGGCCACACAACCAGGAAGTGACAACGCAGGCTCCTTGGCTTAAAAATGGAGAAAGCCCCTCCCCAGAGTCAGAGATGAGCACTGCTTCCATAAGCTGGAAATGAAAGGAGAATCCTCTGCCTTTGTTTGTGTTTGTGTGTCTCATTGTATATGATTGTAAAAGCATTGAATGCTTATTTATGTAAATGCTGTAACCGCTCTGAGTCCCCTAGGGGAGAAGGGCTGAATATAAATAATATGGATGATGGTGATTATTATTATTATTTTACTGGAATATCTCCTGGTAATTTTTAATCAATGTACTTCCTCCTACCATTTGTACAGTGGCCTGGTAAAGCTGTGGAGTGCTCTGACATTGCTTGGTTCCTATCAGAACAGAGATTGTGCTTTCAGGGTAATACAGGTAAGCTTAAAGAAAATAATTCAGTCAAGATTAGCAGTTCTGTGCAGGTCTTCTCAAAAATAAGTGCCAGGGATTTCAGTGGCACTGACCCAAAAATAAGTATGTATAGGGATTGCAGATTAAAGGGAGTGGAAAATATGTATAATACCTGTATGCATCTGAGTTTAAGTATGTTTGTGTGTGTGTGTAGATTTTATTTGGCAGATCTATTTTAAATCATTGTTTGGAGTGGCTAAAAACAATTTCCAACCAATAGCATCATGTGCAAATAAAAAAAATTCCAATAAATTAACATTTTGAGAACTATATTATAGCTTTTTCATAATGAAATAACTGCAGTTGTTTTGATTTCTTCCCTCTGACCTTAATTGTCCTGGATAGCTCAATTGTCTTTCTGGCAGGGAGTAATTGATACGATGACTATGATTCTCATCTTAAAATGTAAATACCAACATTAGGACATGCGGGGAATTTAAATCAATTTCTAATCATTTGATGTCCCTTAATCCTCATGTCATCTTGCAAGTCCAACATGCTGCCTCTTCATGACCTTTTCCACCAAGAGATTATCCATTGGTGACCTTTTGACATCCTTGTAGCCGCTTTGAAGGCTCAGTGTTTCTTTTAATCTTCTGTCCACCAGTCAGTGTCACTGATATGCTACTTCCTTCCTTCCAGGGATTATGTTTCTGTAGTTTGACTACATTAATGTCAAACTACATTAATTCTACAGTGCAAATGCATAATGTAGTTGTTTATGATAAATGACAGCATACTATATCACTGGGGCAAGTTACAGGGAGCGGTCAACCTCCCTGTTTAAAAACTGCACTGGCTGCCATTTATTTTCCGGTCCCAATTCAAGGTACAGTTGATCACCTATAAAGCCCTAAATGGATCGGGACCCACCTACCTTCTTGACCGGATATCCCCCCATGAACCAGCTCGAACCCTCCGCTCCTCGGGGGAGGCCCTCCTGTCGCCCCTCCTGTCGCCCCTGCCAGTCTCACGGACCCGTCTGGTGGGCACAAGGTGGGCCTTCTCCTCTGTAGCCCCCCCGACTCTGGGATTCCTTGCTTGGAGAGATTAGGAAAGCCCCCACTCTGGAGACCTTTAAAAAACATCTGAAAACCTGCATTTTCCACTGTGCTTTTGGAGAGTAGTTATTTAATTTCTACCATTGCTCTCCTCAATGCCCCCGTTCTTGGAGTCCATCCCTCCCGGCGTAAAGGATGCCATTCCGCTTATCTCACCCTGAGTTTTTAACACTTTATATGTGTGCCTGCGGCCCGCCCTGTCCTTGTGATTTTAGATATCTAGTTGTATATTGTTGTATACAGTTTAATCAAATGTGTTTCATTGTCTCGACTACAAACGTGTTGATCAAAGTTCAAAGCTTGCCTAATGCCATTGGCTTGGCTGTTGCTCAGGAACATTCAGCTGGAAGAAATATGTGAATTGCACTGTGTTCATATTAGTCAAGGTCTCCTGTGTCTAAAATACCATCTGCTCTGCAGTGGCCTAGATCAGTGTTTCCCAACCGGTGTGCCGCGGCACACTAGTGTGCCGTGAACGATCATCAGGTGTGCCGTGGGAAATTTGCCTCTGTCTCTTTAAGCATGGAATGAGCCCGGCAGAAAGGCGGGGCAGGGGCGAGAGCGGCAGCCGGCAACAAACCTCACGGGCGGCCAATCGGGAGCGCAGGGGTCCCGTCCCTTGGCTTTCCATTGGCCTCCTCTTCTCCGGAGGGGGGAGGGAGTGACGTTGCTCTGACCCCATCCCCTTTGCAGCAAACGCCGCCGCCATTTTGACGAGGCAGAGACGGGCGAAGAGGAAGGAAGGAAGGGAGGAGGTGGTAGGAGAGGGGCAGGGGGAAGTGGCCTTAGGGGCGGAGAGGGGTGGAGTGACCCCTCCGGGGCTGAGAAAGGGGCAGTGCGGCCTCCCCGAACACGCCCGCCTGCCTGCCAGCCAAGGGCCGCCTCTTCTGTGGTCTTGAGGAAAGAGAGAGAGAGCGGCCTGGCCCAGCTCTCCCTTCCTTCCTTCCCGAAGCACGCTCTCCTGGCGTTTCTCCTGCATCTTGTTTCTCCGACTAGCCTCCTCGGAGGTGGTGAGGTCTCCTTCCCTTCCCCTTTCCCCCTCCCCTCCAGAGATACCCCTGCCCTGCCTCTTGCCTCCTCCTTCTTCTTCCTCTGTGTTTGGCCTCCCCTCCTGCCTCTTCAGGTCCCATATCTGACCATAAGAGACTCGGATCCCTTTGGAAGAGCCAGACAACCCAGTCCTGCCTCTTGTCTTCCGGGCTTCATTTCCCCTCCTGCCTCATTAGCTGTGCTCTCTGGCCTTCACAGGCTGGAATTCCATTGGAATAGCCAGAGATTCATAGAATCCGAGAGTTGGAGGAGACCTTGTGGGCCTCTTTCACCCAATATGCAGGAAAATTGCCTTCAAAGCACCCCTGACAGATGGTCTGTGCTTAAAAGCCTCCAAAGGAGCCTCTATCACACTCCAGGGCAGAGAGTTCCACTGCTGAACGGCTCTCACAATCAGAAATATATAAATACATTTAAAAGCATATTAACTATATGTATTACTGTGTTAGAGTGTCATTTTGTGTCATTTTGGTTGGTGGTGTGCCCCAGGATTTTGTAAATGTAAAAAATGTTCCACGGCTCAAAAAAGGTTAAAAAACACTGGCCTAGATTGCTTGTGTGTAGCTTTATGCAAAAAGACATGGGTGCGGCTACTAAGACCTTTCCTGCTTCTGTTTTACAAATACATGCGCTTTTCCCTTTCTCCCCAGACTTCTCCATTTCTTCTTGCATTAGCCGGAAACAGCAGAGAGCTGGTGCTAGATTAAATACACAGAAAGACCAAGTGATTGGAGCCTCTGGAGTACCAGCGCTGACCAAGATGCTGATATTGTCGCCCAGATGCAGGACTTTGTATTCACATCTCCAGGGATTGTTTCTCACGAAGCCAGAAGCCATCGCTGCATTCTTCACTCAACCCTATGTGAAACATTTATGCCTGCAAGTTGGGAGCAGGGCTGAACTGACCAAGACTTTTACGCAGAAGGATATTGCCACCTTTTCTGACCTCACAGGGGACACAAACCCATTACACCTGGATGAAGACTATGCAAGGAAGACCAGATTCGGTAGAACCATTGTGCACGGGGTTTTAATCAATGGGCTCATCTCTGCTGTTTTGGGGACTCGAATGCCTGGGCCTGGCTGCGTATTTCTTTCACAGGAGATTACATTTCCAAACCCTTTATATGTCGGAGAGCAGGTTTTGGCCTCAGCAGAAGTGGCGAAACTGAAGAGAAGCCTTGCTTTTATTTCCGTGTCATGTACAGCTGTAGAGAGTGGTAAGACTGTTATGGAAGGGACTGTTAAAGTCATGGTACCAGAAGATCGCACGTCTCAGGTCTGATTCTGCAATGCATCACATTCTGTATCGGAGAAAAAAATCAGGAACCTCCTCTAATTACTTAGAGCAGTGGTTCTCAACCTGCGGGTCCCCAGGTGTTTGGGCCTACAACTCCCAGAAATACCAGCCAGTTTGCCTGCTGTTAGGATTTCTGGGAGTTGACGGCCAAAACATCTGGGGACCCACAGTTTAAGAACCACTGACTTAGAGAATCAAATATTTTGGCAACGGCGTATAATACATAATACATTTTTTTTGTATTCATTGTGTAATCCTGTCCCATCTTACAAAACCGAAAGTTTGGCATAATTTGTATTGCAGTTTGACAGTGACTCCTCATTTATAAAACTATTTTGAAAATGTATCTTCTTATGAAGAACTCTTAATGGGAGATCTCACCGGACTGTTCAGATATTTATTTATTTATTTGTTATTTCGATTTATGTATACCACCCTTCCCAAAAAGGCTCAGGGTGGTTCACAACAATGAATACACAACACAACACAGTTAAAAACAGAATAAAAACAGATTAGGACCAGAATGGAAAGCACAGCCTTAGAGATTAAACGCCTGGCGGAACAGGGTGGTCTTACAGGCCCTCCTGAAGGCCTGTAACTCTGTCATTGCTCGTGCCTCTGCCGGGAGGGCGTTCCAAAGGGTAGGCACTACTACAGAAAAGGTGTGCTGCCGAGTCGATGACTCTTGAGTGATGGAACCTCCAATAGGTTTTGGTCCATGGACCGTCGTGGTCTCTGGGGAATGTGCAGGGAGAGGCGGTCCTTCAGATACACTGGCCCCAGACCATGTAAGGCCTTAAAGGTTAGCACCAGCACTTTGAAAGCAATCCGGTACTCGATGGGAAGCCAGTGCAAATGCTGGAGGACTGGTGTGATGTGGCATGTTAGTGTCACTCCAGCCAGCAGTTGAGCCGCAGCCTTTTGCACCATCTTCAATTTCCGGATTACCGACAAAGGAAGGCCAATGTAAAGGGCGTTACAGTAGTCCAGTCTCAAGATGACCGTGGCCTGGATTACCACGGCTAGGTCGTCACCTGAAAGGTAGGGCGCCAGCCGCCTCACCTGGCGCAGATGGAAAAACGCTGCTCTGCTCACAGCGGAGACCTGAGCCTCCATCGTCAGCAGAGGGTCCAATTGGACCCCCAGGCTTTTAACCAGCAGCAACGGACTAACCACCTCACCATCCATTATTGGCAGCCAGTGCCACACCCCCCTGGACAACCCAGCCACAGGACCTCCATTTTCGACGGGTTCACCTTCAACCTGCTGGCCCGTAGCCACCCCTCATTGGGCTGGCCCTCCATCCTCATTTATTTATTTAAAACTTTTATATCCCGACCTTCTCGCCTCCGAAGAGGGACTCAGACCGGCCTTACAGCAAGAATTCAGTGCAATTGATATAAATTAAAAACGTGATACAATACAAAGTTAAAATACGTATAGATAAATGCATATAGATAAAATACATTTAAACCAAATCACCAGATAAAATCAATTCACCTCAATCCATATATGTGGTCATTAACTTTGTCTAAAAACAGTCTTGGTCTTTATTCTGGGAATGCTTCCTTCCAGAGCCAGGATTTCACTAGCCTCCTAAAGGACAGAAGGGAGGAGGCCGATCTGATCTCACTTGGGAGGGAGTTCCATAGCTGAGGATCCACCACAGAGAAGGCCCTGTCCCTCGTTCCCACCAGACACGCGAAGATGGCGGGACCGAGAGCAGGGCCTTTCCAGAAGATCTTGGTGTCCTTGATGGTTCTTAGGGGAGAACACGTTCGGACAGGTAAATTGGGCCAGAGCCGTATAGGGATATATAGGTTAAGACCAGCACTTTGAATTGTGCTCGGAAGCTAATTGCCAACCAGTGGAGCTGCTGTAGCAAGGGCGTTGTACGCTCCCTGTACCCCGCTTTTGTCAATAGCCTGGCTGCCGAGTGTTGGACTAATTGCAGCTTCCGGGCAGTCTTCAGAGGCAACCCCATGTAGAGAGCATTGCAGTAGTCTATTCGGGATGTAACCAGAGCGTGGACCACTGTGGCCAAGTCAGACTTCCCAAGGTACGGGCGCAGTTGGCACACAAGCTTTAACTGCAAAAAGCTCTCCTGGTCACCGCCGAGACCTGAGGTTCCAGGCTCAGCGATGAATCCAGGATCACTCCCAGACTGCGAACCTGCGGCTTTATGAGGAGTGTCACCCTGTCCAGCACAGGCTGTAACCCTATGCCCTGTTTGGCCTTATGACTGACCAGGAGGACCTCTGTCTTGTCTGGATAGGATTGGAATAACTGAAATTCTTTGAAGTTTTAAATTTTGAACTTAACCTGATGTTTGCTGATTGTTCAATAGAATTCAGAAGCAGTCATGGTTTGGACCACTGGGTCACACTTCCTCTGCAGTCAACAAACAGTTGCTAGGCAAATGCCTTGTGGAAATTCACGAGGGAAGACATCTTGATGAGATTCAGCCCTGACATTAATAGCCAACATCTGGCCATAAGAACTGTGCTGCAGATAGATTTACTGTTCCTCTTTTCTTCCTCAACCCATTTGTGGAGGTTGTTTCCAAAAGGTACCAAATAAAAAAAATGTTGAAAAATGAGTTACAGATGGAAGCCCATTGTTGGCTTGGAGTAGAATATTATGTATAGATCAAAGCTATCAAAATGTATTAAATCACCTTGCTAAAGGTTTTGGAAAATCGCCTTTCATAGCAAAGAGAGAGCACATCCTCAGTATGTATTTATTCCTGTAAAATTTATTCAGATGAATTTGGTACCTTTTGCAAAGAAGCTCCGCATTTATGCTTTCACACCATCCTGTACATTGTAAAGTCCAAGCTTACTTTTTTTGCAAAAGTAAGTGAAGGTTTCCCCTTGACATTAAGTCTAGTCGTGTCCGACTTGGGGGGTGATGATCATCTCCATTCTTTAAGCCGAAGAGCCAGCGTTGTTCATAGACACCTCCAAGGTCATGTGGCCGGCATGACCACATGGAGTGCTGTTACCTTCCCACATAAGCGGTACATATTGATTACTCACATTTGCATGTTTTTGAACCTCTAGGTTGGCAGAAGCTGGGGCTAACAGCGGGAGCTCACCCTGCTCAGATTCGAACTGCCAACCTTTTGGTCAGCAAGTTCAGGAGCTCAGTGGTTTAACCCGTTGTGCCACTGGAGGCTTTATATTTTCTGTATCTTTGAGGCATTCTCCAAGAGGAACATATAATTGGTTATGAATAGGTTTTTCCCCCCATTCAGTTGCTCACCTTATCTTTACAGCAGGGGTAGGGAACCTATGGCTCGGGAGCCAGATGTGGCTCTTTTCATGATTGCATCTGGTCTCCAGAGCGCCCCGGCCCTCGGTTTCCCAGCATGCAGCGGGGAGGAGTGACGCAAATGCTTCCCTTTCCCTCCCTCTCTCCCCGTCCTTCTTTCCTCTCCCTTCCTTTCTCCCCTTCACCCTTTCCTTTTCCTTCTCTCCTTCCTTTTCTCTCCCTTTCTCCCCTTCCTTCTTTCCTCCATTCTCCCTTCCTCTTCTATTCTTATTTCCCAAGTCTTCCTTTCCTTCTCCTTTCTTTCTTTTCACTTCCCTCTCTCTCCCCTTCTTTCTTTTCTTCTTTTCCCTTCGTTATTTTACTTTTTCCTCGATCCCTTTCCTTTCTCTTCCCCACCCTTTCCTTTCCTCCCTTCCCATTTCCTTCCCTCCTTGTCTCTCTCCTGCTTTTCTTCCTTTTCCATAGTTTGTACTTTTCTTTCTTCCTTTCCCCCTCCCTCCTTTATTTCCTCTGTCTTTCTTCCTTCCTTCCTTCCTTCCTTCCTTCCTTCCTTCCTTCCTTCCTTCCTTCCTTCCTTCCATCTTCTCTTCCTTCCCAGAGTCCTGAGCGTGCCTTTTGCAGAGCCAGGTCTGAAGTTTCCCGTCATTCTGCCGAGGCAGGCATGTAGCCGGGGGCTAGGGGGCTTCAGCCCCCCCCCCGAAATTCTCAGGGTGGTCCGCGAAAAAGGCCTTACTGGTACATTATTTAAACTGTTACGTGCATTTAAATCATGATCTGATCACCATGCTCATTATATCCCACATTTATGGGGTTATTGGGATAAAAATACAAAAGGTTTGCTGGGGTTGGGCCAGGCAGTGGCGAAGAAAAAGAAGAAGAGACCGGGGCGCCGCCTCCTTCGGCCGTGTCCCCAGCCAGCCTCCAATCCGCCATGACTCCCACCATGACTCTCGCCCCTCGCTCGCTGAAGCCATGTGGAGGAGGAGCCCCGCCCACTGAAGCCCATCCACCGCTCATGCTCCTCCTCCGTAGGAGAGCTGAAGCTGGGGGGAGGGGGCGGGGCATGGCGCAGCCTGTAGGAGAGCTGAAGCTGGGGGAGGGGGCGGGGCATGGCGCGGCCTGTAGGAGAGCTGAAGCTGGGGGAGGGGTGGGGCATGGCGCGGCCTGTAGGAGAGCTGAAGCTGGGGAGGGGCGGGGCATGGCGCGGCCTGTAGGAGAGCTGAAGCTGGGGGAGGGGCGGGGCCTGGCTCTGCCCCCTTCCCCAGCTTTGGCACTCCCAGCAGCTGCTCCAGCCTTGAGGGGACAGTGCCAAGCCAGCATTGTGCTGGCTCTGGCACGGCTGGCTTGGCACTGCCCCCTCAAGGCTGGAGCAGCTGCTGGGAGAGGTGAAGCCGGGGGTAGGGGTGGGGCATGGTGCAGCCTGGCTCCGCCCCCTCCCTGGCTTTGGCACTCCCAGCAGCTACTCCCAGCAGGCCACCAACCCCCAGCCGTTCTTTACTGTGTTAAGAGTGTCATTTTGTGTCATTTTGGTTGGTGGTGTGCCCCCGGATTTTTTTAATGTTAAAAGTGTGCCGCGGCTCAAAAAAGGTTGGGAAACACTGTATTATATGGCTCTCACTGAAATAAATTTCCAAATATTTTGCTTTCATGGCTCTGAGTCAAAAAGGTTCCCGACCCCTGGTTTACAGGGTGACTTTGTTGCCTTTGATTTGCCTGGTGTTTTTCATAAGAGAATTTCAGCCACATATATTGGATGATAACATTATTCATTTAAAATATTTTATACCAACCATCTCCTTGATAATTTACCTATCCAAAAACAGTGCAAAATTCAGGGCTGAAACCCTAATACACATATTCAGATTGTCCTTTATTTTCAGTTATTTCATTTAGTTTAGTGTCTGAATTCTCCAAATTCGGAATCCTTCCCATTTCCTCCGCAACTGTTGGCTGAAATGAGAGCATGAATGAAGAAAGCAACTTCCTGCCTCTTCTCTCTTTCCGAAGCCCAAATCCACTTTGATAATGAGATCTCACCTTCCTGCTTCCCTCGCAATCCTGGACGTGTTGGAGCTGACTAGTGTTGAATGAAAGGTGACAGACGTAAATACTTTTTAATAATTCAGAAGGTGATTTTTGCTAATGCTAAAAAGGCAAGCTAGTCTTTCCCATCTTTCTCAAGTTGTGCAATCCATTATCTCCAAAGTATTTTCGGGTACTTAAGGCTGATTGGATCCATTAAATAGGCAGGATGAACAGCAGGAGGAGCTCTCTTGAAAGGGAGCTTTAGCTTTAAAGGTTAGGCTAAAGAACCATTTTAATCCACGGCAGGTCATGAAGTTTGCAGACTTACAGTCGAGAAATAGGCACACATTTAATTGGCCAAAGAGTTGCAGCCCAGGATTTCCCAGCCTGGGATCTGATGCAGGAAGATTCTTTGTAATAATAATAATTATTATTATTATTATTTGTACCCCGCCCCCATCTCCCCAATGGGGATTTGGGGCAGCTCACATGAGGCCAAGCCCAAACAGCAAATTACAATAAAATAAAATCAAAACATCAGCAATAAATCTCTCGGCATTACTTCACGAATGAAGATTCTTAGGAAAGACTCATCCCACGCTTTTTACAAGTGTGTTGATGACTAAAAGGGCCAATCTGAGATAGGCAAGTTCGGTTGCAGAAAGCACAGCAGAAAGTCTCCTTGGGTGATGTTGTTTCCAAGTTGCGGTTCTTTATGCGTTGCTGTTTCTCTTCGAGACCCGTTTGGCGTGTCTTCTTGAAAGAGGCCGCAGCATTGTGGATACTGCATCTCCATGCCTCCCAATGTGAGGCCAGGAGATGCATTGTTGGTGATCAATCTGGCCGAGCTTGAGATGTTGTTTCAGGGAGTCCTTGTATCTCTTTTTTGGAGCACCTCTCTTGCAAGTTCACTGTAGAGTAGTATCTTTGGGAGGCGGAGGTCCTCCATCCTATAGGTGTGCCCTGCCCAGCTCAGCTGTGTTCTCAATAGCATGGCCTCAATGCTGGTGATCCCTGCTTGCTCAAGGACAGCAACATTCGTCACATAGTCGGTCCAGTGTATATTTAGGATTGAGTGAAGACAGCGCTGATGAAAGTGTTTGAGGAGTCGTAGGTGTTGGCGATAGGTGACCCATGTTTCAGACCCATATAGGAGAATAGACAGTATGATAGCTCTGTACACACTGATTTTGGTGCTTTGCCTCAGGTGCTTGTTGCTCCAGACTCTTTTGTGAAGCCTTCTGAATGTACTCTATGCCTTTGCTCATCTGTGATCTATCTCTTTGTCAATCTTGGCGCCTGAAGAGATGATACTTCCCAAGGAGGTGAACTGCTGAACGGACTTAAGCACAGATGTGCCTATGCTGACATGGGGATGATGGTGTTCTTCCTGTGGTGCGGGCTGGTAGAGGACTTCCATTTTCTTCAGGCTGACTTCCAGCCCAAACAATAATAATAAAGTAAAATAATAAATATAATAATAGAGTAAAATGATAAATGTAACAACAACAATAATAAATAGTGCAAAATAATAAATGTAATAATAATAATAACAGAGTAAAGTATAAACCGAGGGGATCTTTTTCAGTTTAAAAAAGGGGCTGAAAAACTAGGCTTATACTCGAGTATATAGTGTTAGTAAGAACAGATACATTTTAAGTGTAACTCCTGCCAAAAATATACAAATTGTAGTTTTTGATAGCATAGGGAAGGATTAGCAGCCCTGTGGTGTTTGTTCTGCTGTCTGTGCCCCTGTTCAGAAGATTTCACTCCACTTTCTGTCCCTGTGATAACTGGAATTTGGAAAAATTGGTTTGTTGTGGAAAGAAGGACTAACGACAAAGCTTCAGTGGAGATACCTTTACCCCATGATAACTCTTGCAGGAATTAATTTCCCTTCCTAAGGATAGATTTCTCTCATTTCCTGTTGTCTCAGCCTGGTTCTTAACTATGAGTCATTTGTAAGTTGGTTGTTTGTAACTCACTGGTTGTACTCATATGCTCTAGGCAGGGTAAATGAGTATGCATATACACAAACAGAAGGAAGAAAGAATAGCAAGCCACAAAATTGCACAACACAATTATAAAGCCAATTATCCAGCTGAAATGGAAAAACAAGCAAACACACAATGTAATACAAGGCAAAGTATGCACTGGCCCTGCCCTTACGATATCCTTGCGTGAGTCATCACCTCTTTTAGACTTGCAAAAACTTAGATACACAGACACAGAATGGCTGGCAACTTGCTTTACTGTATTATCTATGGAAAAGATCTAGGACTGTCGTAGACCAGAAGCTAAAGTGCTTTGATGTAGCAGGAAAATGTGAACTCAGTTCAAGAATGTATCGACAGAAGAAAGTGTCCAGATCAAGGAATGTAATATAGTCTTAAATCTTTCTCCCCTGGTCAAGTTCTCCAATGTAAGAATATTAGGTTAGAATGTATCCAAATCTGTAGGAAAAACAGTTGAGGAAATGGCATACAATTAACCTGGAGAAGAGAGGACTTTGGTGAGGGGGGGGGGATATACACTGTAGAGTTAATGCAGTTTGACACCACTTCAGCTACCATGGCTCAAGGCTATGGAATCATAGAAGTTGGCGAGGCAGCCGCACTTTTTGGTTGGGAAGGCTCCTGACCTTTTTAAACTGCAATGCCCATTGTTCCAATCCATAGCATTGAGACATGGGGATTAAAGGTGTGCAACAATGAAATAAACAGCCTGGCTATATATACAGACCAAAATTCAAAAAGGTGCCACAAACAAGGTTTACATAATAAGTCTATTCACTGTATATTCAACAACATATACATAACAACATATATATACATAAGTGTTTCAATTCCAGTCCTACCGGTCATTCATTGATAACGGGATATAAGAGTGGTCAGGTCCACAGCCAATTTCCAGTGCTTGGACATTTGTAATCCAAAGGTCATTCATTGATAATCATTGATAATCCGGGATAAGCAATCCGGTTGAGGGAAAAAGTTGTCATTTCCTCTGTGCTAATGCTCTGGAAGTTGAAGACGCCGACGGTATGCTAATGCTATAATCCAAAAGGCCATTAGAAGGTCCGTTTCTCCTTTATCAGGTTTTTCAAGGTGAGGCATACAGAATGTTAGGAACCAACTTCTGAAATTAATAGTATTCATAATCATAATCAATATATTCAAGGAAAGGTAAAGCACATTTATAGCCATAGTCAATATCTTAGAGTATACATACCATTCTAGGTAGCATCATGAGCACAACCCCTATCCATATCGGCGGGGTGACCAAAAAGGTGAGTAAAAGCTAAATCGCCCTTAGCGATAAATATCTATCTGTTAAAGGAGAAACGGACCTTCTAATGGCCTTTTGGATTATAGCATTAGCATACCGTCGGCGTCTTCAACTTCCAGAGCATTAGCACAGAGGAAATGACAACTTTTTCCCTCAACCGGCTTCTTTGATCCCATGGACACCTTTCCTGGATTTCCCATCACCTACCGTTACCCTTTGATTCATTCCTATTCACCTTTGGATTACAAATGTCCCAGCACCCTGAGGAATTGGCTGTGGACCTGTACCAGCATTAACTTTGCTTATCCCGGATTATCAATGAATGACCGGTAGGACTGGAATTGCGTGTCTGAAACACACTTGTGTATATATATGAACTCTTATGTATATGTTGTTGAATATACAATGAATAGACTTATTATGTAAACCTTGTTTATGGCACCTTTTTGAATTCTGATTAAAGGTGTGCCACACTGCATTAATTCTACAGTGTAGAAAATAAGAGGAAAATTCTGAGAGTGCCTTGGACCACAAGAAGATCAAACCAGTCATACTCCAGGAAATAATGTCCAGGTGCTCACTATTAGAGGCAAAGATGAAGTACTTTGTTCACATCATGAGAAGACAGGAAAGCTTGGAGAAGGTAATAATGCTGGGGGAAATGGAAGGAAAGGGGAAGAGGGGCCCACCAAGGGCAAGATGGGTGGATGGTATCCTTGAAGTGACTGGTTTGACCTTGAAGGAGCTGGGGATGGCAATAGTTGACATGGGATGGTCCATGAGGTCAGGAGGAGTCAAAAGTGACTGAACGATAAACAACAACAAAAAAGATGTACAAGTACCTATAGCTCTAGTTCACAAATATCTATGCTATATGTTAGGAATCATGTGGTTGGCACAGCTACCCATCTGTAAACAGCAGGATTGTAGGAATCATAAATTGGGGCATGTGCAAAAAAAAGATGATCAGCAAGGTGTGAGGCTGGCAAAAAAAATCGTATGAGGAATAGGGAAAAAAATCCCCTTTTCACACACTTAAAAGTAGGATTGATCTCTACCTACCTAGAAGCACAGCATGGCCTCTGAGAAATCACCACTTATGTGTGGGGTCCCTCAGGGGGCAATTTTATCTCCATTGTTATTTAACATCTATATGCGACCACTCGCTCAGCTGGTTTGGAGTTACGGGTTGGAGTATTACCAGTACGCTGATGACACCCTACTCCTTCTGCGGATGGCTGGCCGGCCGGACTTGGTTCCCGATAATTTCATTTCCTGCCTTGTGGCTGTAACTGGTTGGCTGCGTTCCAATAGACTGAGGGTGAATCCAACAAAGACTGAGATCTTGTGGTTGGGTCACCCTGGGTTGGATGATGTCCGGTTGCCTACCTTAGACAGTGAGTCTCTTCTTCCATCTGCCGCCATCAAAAGCCTCGGTGTAATTTTTGACCCGTTACTGACAATGGAGGCCCAGGTCTCCACTATCAGCAAGTCGGCCTTTTTCCACCTTCGGCAAGCTAGGCGGCTGGCACCTTACCTATCTGGGGATGATCTTGCCACAGTGGTTCATGCTACGGTAACGGCAAGGATTGACTATTGTAATGCCCTTTAAGTTGGCCTTCCATTGTCGGTGACCCGGAGACTTCGACTGGTGCAGAATGCGGCGGCCAGACTCTATACTGATTGCACTGGCTTCCGATCAAGTTCCAGATTACCCACAATGTGCTGGTACTAACCTTCAAGGCCTTGTATAGCCAGGGGCCGGCGTACCTACGGGAATGCGTTTCTCCCTGCCAACCCTGGAGACTTATTACAGATCCATGCTCAGACTTATTACAGATCCTTGGCCCTAAGGAAGCCCATCTGACACCAACCTGGTGTAGAGCTTTTTCGGTGATCGCCCCATCACTCTGGAACGCCCTCCCTCCCTATATCAGAGCTACCCGTGATTTAAAAGATTTTCGCACGGCTTGTAAAACATGGCTGTTTGAGAGGGCGTTTGGCTGAGAAACTGTTTTAGATTGTTTAAATTGCTTAGATGTTTTAGATATTTAGCTGCGTGTTTTATTGTAAATCGCCCAGAGCCACCTGGGATGGGCGATTAATAAATCTCTAAATAAATAAATAAAAATAAATAAAAATGATATACTTGCAGGATGTAAGCTTCTTCTGTTTGCAAGTGTATCTGTCAGAGTGTGATGAAGTCATATTTATTTGTTACAGGTTTTAAATGTGTTTGATGTTTATATACTGTATATGTATGTATATTGTAAGGGTAAAACTTGGCAAACCCTTAAAGGGTTAACAGGAATATTAGCGGACAGAACCTCCAGGGAGTTTCCGTTACTGTGGAAACAGGAGGCGGAGCCTGTGGGGGCTCTGGAATCTTAAGATTCAAAATTATGCCAATTGGTGGTTAACTGCAAAGCAGAAGGGTGTGAGGAGAAGTTAGGGAGTCTGTTTTTAACCAGCTATCAGCGAGTGTTAAAAAGACTCTTGTTCTACTCTGGGAGACAGTAGCATTGCAGCTGTGTTTAACTGCTAGGGAAGCAGGTTGATTTAAAGAACCTGCAGAGTGTAGAAAACTGCTGAGTTATTGTGTGTAGGAGAGCAGTGAGATAGTAGCAGACTGTATCTCCATAGTTAGCTATTGTAACCTTAAGAAAGTGCCTCTGTGTAAATATTGTAACCACCCAAGCTCTTGAACTCTGGAAACCTCTACGCTTAAGCCTCCGTTTGAATAAACTACCTGAGCCACCCCTCCTGTTCATATTCCATGTTTTTAAAACATTGTTCTAGGGTTTTCTTCTAAGTGCATTCTTTCTCACAAATATTAAAGTATTATTATTATTATTATTCTTTGATTAAAACATCTCTTCTAGTGATTCTTTCTCCCACAAGCCTTGAAAACAACCCTCTCCTAGTGGGTAAATTAAATTATATGGTGGCAGCAAGAGAAAAATTAAAAGAGTCCTTACATATTGTGGTGGCATTGGTAGGACATTCTGCCCTGTCACAGCCCTGTGTTCGAATACTCACATTCTCCCCACACTTAAAACACAGATTCGAATTCAGATCCTCACAAAGTTAGAGCCTTCACATAATTGGTAGCAGCGGTGGGATTCTAAGGGAAGGTCCACCCTGTCCAGTTAGTCAAACCGTCAATGCATCTTCACAAATTGATGCCAGCTGTAAGCAGTGTTTTTACACAGAGTATCTTTTGAACTGATGTGGTGTTGCTTATTAGGGTGCATCTATACCAGGCATTGGCAAATGTTGGCCCTCCGGGTGTGTTGGACTTCGAAACACCTACTGGCTGTTAGAAATTGTGGGAATTGAAGTCCAAAACACCAGGAGGGCCCAAGTTTGCCCATGCCTGGTATAGAATTAATGCAGTTTGACAATGCTTTAAAATGGCATGGCTCATGAGAGTTGCAATTTTGCTGAACGACAACTCCCAGAATAGCAGTTAAAGAGGTGTCAAACTGCATTAATTCTACAGTGTATATTCATCTTGACATAAAGCAGTATAGCATTGAGAGTCTGTCCAGTGAATCAAACACTGAATCCAGCCATACTTTTTCAAAACAATAGGAATGATCTCAACTCCATGTTAGAAATAGGCCAGCTTGCAGAAAATTAAACAGCATGGAGAGGGATAATAATAGTGTTATTCAGAAGGGAGGCCTCTAATTTTCTGCGTAACATGGAATATAAGGATGTGATCTTCTGCATGGAATTTACTTTAAAAATGTCCATCTTGCCTTTCATACAGTGGTGGCAAAACCATATTGACACCCTTATAGTATATTTCACAGACACACATTGCTGCCATGACCACACACTTTGACGCAGCCAGTCTTCCAGGATAGTTGAGAGTTGGACATTTTCTTGAAAACTGCCTCACTTCCTTTTTTTATGTCCCTTTTCTTTGAGCATCTTTGCGCATTTCCTTTTCTTACTAAAATGTGCCTATTTGGTATTATTGCTCAGACTGGCATTTCGCACACAGTACGATGTTGTTGTTGTTATATACTGCAATTTATGGTAATCCTAACATAGGCTTTCATCAGCAAGATTTATTCAGAGGTGTTTTCTGCTGGATTCCTCTAAGACTGCATCTACATCGTAGAATTAATGCAGTTTGACACCAATGTAATTGCCATGGCTCAATGCTATGGAATCATAGGAAATGCCGCTTTACATGGTCTTCTTTGACAAAGAAGCCTCACTAGAGTCCCCTTTGGGAGATGGTGGCGGGTTATAAATAAAGTTTCTTGGATTTTCTTCGCAAATGAAGATTTAGGAAGGACCCATCCCACGCTTTTTACAAGCGCGTTGAAGACTAAGAAGGCCAATCTGAGATAGGCAAGTCTGGTTGCAGAAAGCACAGCAGAAAGTCTCCTTGGGTGGTGTTGTTTCCAAGTTGCGGTTCTTTCTGCGTTGTCGTTTCTCTTCGAGACCCGTTCGGTGTGTCTTCTCGAAAGAGGCCACAGCATTGTGGATAGTGCGTCTCCATGCCTCTCGATGTGAGGCCAGGGTGGACCATTGTTGGTGATCAATGTGGCCAAGTCTGAGATGCTGTTTCAGGGAGTCCTTATATCTCTTTTTTGGGGCGCCTCTCTTGCGCTGACCCGTGGTGAGTTCACTATAGAGTAGTATCTTTGGGAGGCGGAGGTCCTCCATCCTAGAGACCTGCCCTGCCCAGTGCAGCTGTGTTCTCAATAGCCTGGCCTCAGCGCTGGTGAACCCTGCTTGCTCAAGGACGGCTATATTTGTATATGGGGACGATGGTGTTCTTCCTGTGGTGCGGGCTGGTAGAGGACTTCCGTTTCCTTCAGGCTGACTTCCAGCCCAAACAGCTCTGCAGCTGCTGCAAAGCAGGATGTGAGACGCTGCAGGGCTGCTTCTGAAGGGGCGACAAGGGCGGCATCGTCTGCAAAAAGCAGCTCACAGACTAGATAGTTTAGAGCAGTGGTTCTCAACCCTCCTAATGCCGCAACCCCTTAATACTTTTCCTCCTGTTGTGGTGACCCTCAGCCATACAATTATTTGGTTGCTGCTTCATAACCGTAATTTTGCCACTGTTATGAATCGTAATGTAAATATCTGATGTGCCAGATGTATTTTCACTCACTGGACCAAATTTGCCACAAATACCTGATATGCCCAAATTTGAATACTGGTGGGGTTGGTGTGTGTGTGTGTGGGGGGGCTATTGATTTTGTCATTTGGGGGGTGTAGTTGCTGGGATTTATAGTTCACCTACAATCAAGGAGCATTGTGAATGCCACCAAAGATGGAATTGACCCAAACTTGGCACACAGAACTCCCATGACTAACACAAAATACTGGAAAGGTTTGGTAGACATTGATCTTGAGTTTTGGAGCTGTAGTTCACCTACATCCAGAGAGCACCGTGGACTCAAACAATGATGGCTTTAGACCAAACTTGGCAAGAATATTCAATATGCCCAAATATGAACACTGGTGGAGTTTGGGAAAACAGACTTGATATTTGGGAGTTGTCGTTGACAGGATTTATCTCTCTCTCTCGGCATTACTTCGCGAACGAAGATTCAGGAAGGACTCATTCCACGCTTTTTACAAGCACGTTGATGACTAAAAAGGCCAATCTGAGATAGGCAAGTCCGTTTGCAGAAAGCACAGCAGAAAGTCTCCTTGGGTGATGTTGTTTCCAAGTTGCGGTTCTTTCTGCGTTGTCGTTTCTCTTCGAAACCTATTCGGCGTGTCTTCTCGAAAGAGGCCGCAGCATTGTGGAGAGTGCGTCTCCATGCTTCCCGATGTGAGGACAGGGTGGACCATTGTTGGTGATCAATCTGGCCGAGCCGGAGATGTTGTTTCAGGGAGAACTTATATCTCTTTTTGGGGGCGCCTCTCTTGCGCTGACCCGTGGCGAGTTCACCGTACAGTAATATCTTTGGGAGGTTGTGGTCCTCCATCCTAGAGATGTGCCCTGCCCAGCGCAGTGGTGTTCTCAATAGCATGGCCTCAATGCTGGTGACCCCTGCTTGCTCAAGGACAGCAACATTCGTCACATAGTCCAGTGTATATTTGGGATTGTGTGAAGACAGCGCTGATAGAAGCATTCGAGGAGTCGTAGGTGTTGGCGATAGGTGACCCATGGTTCAGACCCATAGAGGAGAATAGACAATATGATAGGTCTGTACACACTGATTTTGGTGCTTTGCCTCAGGTGCTTGTTGCTCCAGACTCTCTTGTGAAGCCTTCCAAATGCACTCTATGCCTTTGCTAATCTGTGATCAATCTTGGCGTCTGAAGAGATGATGCTTCCCAGGTAGGTGAGCTGCTGAACGGACTTAAGCACAGATGTGCCTATGCTGACGTGGGGACGATGGTGTTCTTCGTGTGGTGCGGGCTGGTAGAGGACTTCCGTTTTCTTCAGGCTGACTTCCAGCCCAAACAGCTCTGCAGCTGTTGCAAAGCAGGACGTGAGGCGCTGCAGGGCTGCTTCTGAATGGGCGACAAGGGCAGCATCTTCAGCCAAAAGCAGCTCAGATACATGGATACAATATAATATTACTAATGATATGGGATGTGTAGTACTGAGATTGTGCTATGGCAGTAATGTAGTTGGTTGCATTTCCAGTTTGGTGTAAGCCGCTCTGAGTCCCCTTCGGGGTTGAGAAGGGCGGGTTATAAATGAGATAAATAAATAAAATTAATAATCAATAAGTGAATTAATTAATAAGCTCCCAGGCTGGGCCTTCCCAGAAGAGAGGGGGGAGACCCGGCGGGCTTTAGGACCCGCGCGGCGGAGGGGGGCGGGGCCGGGCTGGCGGCTGCGAGTGCTGGCTTGACAGACAGCGGCTGGCCTCAGTCGTCGCTCTGGCGGGGCAGCGTGGTCCTCGCGGAGGAAGGCTCGCGGGGCCATGGCCTTCATGGAGAAGCCGCCGGCGGGGAAGGTGCTGCTGGACGACACGACGCCCCTGGCCGCGGTGGTCGAGGCCAGCCAGAGCCTCCACTCCCACACGGTGAGAGGGAAGGAGAGAGAGAGGGAGAGGGCCCTCCTCGGGAGGCCTCCCTGGCATGGCTGGCCTGAGGAGGAGGAGGAGAGGGGAGGCTGCTTGCTTGGGAGACCCAGTCTGAGGGGAGAGCAGCACCCAAAGACTCCTCACCACAGTTATTCTACTCCTAATACTACTACTACTACTACTACTCCTCATGTCTGTAAAGGGGAGAGAAGGGTGCTTGGGAGCCCCAATTTAAGCAGGAAGCAGAATATAAATATTACTGTTGACATTTGTACTACTACTGATAGTAATACTACTACTAAACATGTCTGTAAAGGAGGAGGAGAGTGCTTGGGAGCCCCAATTTAAGGAGAAATCTGGATATATTACTACTACTATTTTATTTATACTACTACTATTGATAATAGTACTACTCATCATGTCTGTAAAGCAGGGAAAGGGTGCTTAGGAGACCCAGTTTGAGGGGGAAGCGGGATAGGAACACTCCTACTCACATTTCTACTACTACTACTCCTCATGTCTGTAAAGGGGAGAGAAGGGTGTTTGGGAGTCCCAATTTAAGCAGGAAGCAGAATATAAATATTACTGTTGACATTTATACTACTACTGATACTAATAGTACTACTAATCGTGTCTGTAATGGAGGAGGAGAGTGCTTGGGATTCCCAATTTAACTAGAAAGCAGGATATAAGTATTACTACTGACATTTGTACTACTACTGATACCAATACTACTAATCGTGTCTGTAAAGAGGGGCGAGGAGAAAGCAGGGTAGAAAGACTACTTCTCACATTTATACTTCTACTAATAGTTACTGAAAAGGACATCCAAGTGCCGCCTCGGAGTTGGTTGAGGTAGGCAGGATTTCCCTGGGTACTGGTTGTGGGGGGAAGGAGCAGGTCAGGGTTTTGCCTCCCTTCTGCTCGAGATCCCCGTGTACAACTGGTGGGCCACTGTGTGATACAGAATGCTGGACTAGATGGGCTGAGGCCCGATTCAGCATGGCTCTTCTTATGTTCTTATGTAATGGTACTCATTATGTCTGTAAAGTGGAGGAGAAGGGTGTTTGGGAGACCCAATGTGGGGGGAAAGCAGGATATAAATATTACTACTGACATTTATACTACTACTGATATTGATTACACTCCTAATCATATCTATATGTAAAGAAGAGGAGACTTATCAGGAATCCCAATCTGAGGGGATAGTACGACAGAAATATTACTACTAATCTTTATACTACTGATGTTAATAATACTACTAATCTTGTCTGTATTTCTGTAAAGAAGGGATGGTGTATTTGAGGGGAAAGCAGGATAGAAAGATTGCTACTAATACTAATGATAATGTATATCTGTAAAGCAGGGGATAAGGGATAAGGGTGCTTGGGAGTCCCAATTTAAGGAGAAAATAGGATAGAAAGATTACTACTAACATTTATAGTATTACTAATATTAATACTATACTAATACTACTACCAATAATGGTTGTCTGTAAAGTGGGGCATAACGTTACTTGGGAGTCCCAATTTAAAGCGAAAGCAGGATATAAATATCACTGCTGACATTTATACTACTACTGATATTAATTATATTACTATTCATATCTGTCTGTAAAGAAGAGACTTATTGGGGATCCCGATCTGAGGGGATAGCAGGACAGAAATATTACCAGTGAAATTTATACTACAACAAATATAATATTAATAAGATTAATAATATCTAAAGTGTGTCTACTAGTACTACTACTGATCGTAAGCTGTCTTGAGTCCCCCTGTTGGGGTAGAGAAGGGCGGGGTACAAATATGGCAAATAAATAAATAAAAAATAGTTGTGTATTGGGAGGGAGGGGGCTTGGAAATAAATACTATTACTACTGATAATAAAGCAATAATAATAATAATACGTACTTCAATCTTAATTTGAGCAGAAAGCAGAATGTAGCTACTACTACTAATATTAATGCTATTAATATTTTTTATGTCTGTATGTGTGTCTGTAGGGGGATGAGAAGAGTACTTTGGAGTCCCAATTTTCTATGGGGGAGCAGGTTATGAATACTACTCATACTAATTTTCTTTGTGTGTGTGTGTAAAAGTAGGGAAAGAAGGCTTTTATCATACTATTTATAGGATCTCTTGCTCTGTCTTCTAGTTTCATTTGTTTCCTATAAAGTCTCACAAGTAACTTCACATTTTCCCCCAGTCATTTAGTGTGTTTAATGTTAATGATGAATCCCAGGTGTACATAGTGACTGCTGGAGTGCGTCAGACAAGGCCTGGGGGAGAGGCTTGGGTTGTGATATTGCTCCTGCTATTTATTTATATAGCAGCATCAATTTGTATGGTGCTTCACTTGCAGTACAGCCAAAAACTGGGCTGTGTAGTACAGACGTACAATTTAGAAAACACTAGCTGTACCCGGCACGCGTTGCTGTGCCCTATTTAAGAGATGCGAGAAAGTCTGAGTATGTAAGGGTTGGAATTGTTGTTAGTTATGGTGTTGTTGGGGCCCTGGTTGTGTCGTTGTAGGTTGTTCTGGTGGGTGGGATGTTGAAGTCCTGGGGAGTTGTTGGTGTGTGGTGTTGCTGGCGTTCTGCATAGCTTGTGGATATACATTTTTTGTCTTTCCATCTGCTGTGTTGATGTAGAGGTTGATGCTTGGAAGTTAACTTTGGAAGTGAGTGGAGGTACTTGAAATCCCATTATCCATGGTGTGTCCTCCTCTGAACTGCAGTCGGATGGAGTGTGGGTCATGAGGGGCATTGTGTGCCAAGTTTGGTCTTTATTGGTCTTGGTTCTGGGCCACAGTGGTCTGTGGGGAATGATGGGTTTTGAAGTAGTACAAATCCCATTATCCATGGAGGTACTTCAAGTCCCATAATTCATGGTCCACCCTCCTCCAAACTGTAGTAGAATGTAGCGTGGGTCATAGGGGCTCTGTGTGCCAAGGTAGGTTACTGTAAATTCAGGCCATACACAATGTCCCATGAGCTGAGGCCTAGTCAGGAACAGCAAGTTAATGAAGCCTTACTGTCAATTCAGGCCATACACAATGTCCAATGAGCTGAGGCGTAGTCGGGAGAATCAAGTTAATGAAGCCTTACTGTCAATTCAGAGCGTAAACAGCATTCCATTAAGTGAGGCCTAGTCAGGGAAATTAAGTTAATGAAGCCTTACTGTCAATTTTGGGTGTGGTCTGTGATTTGTAGGGGTGTACATTTTCTGTGGGTAGTGAATTGGGTGTTTGTGTTTGTGGCTCAGCCCTTTGCCTTATCCTCCTCTGACAGTTTATTATGGGTTGGAATGTTCATGTTGGCTGGCCAGTACAGGAGTTATGCAAATCCGCCCTTATTGGCAGCCAATCATGTTGTCAGAATGTAGAGGCTGGGAGAGTCGTTGGCAGCCCCGGAGGATGCTGGGAAATGTAGGTTTTTTTTACTCGTTGTTTTGGGGGCCTTTTAGGTTTTGGGGGGGGAAAGTTTCTTTGCTACAAACATACCTTGCTTGAGGCCTATTTCTGTTGGCAAGTTTGATGTTTCTGCGTTGTAAGGTTTCTCTGTTTGGGACTGTCGTTCCATGACGGGAACCCCTTTATATAATAGATATGTGCACTGGGCCTCCTGTATCTTCTGCGGTTCCGTAACAGAATCCCCACATATGTCAACATCTGTGGATGCTCACATCTCATTGTATACAATGTGTGCAGTAAAATGATACCTCTCGTATAAAATGACAAAAATAAATTTTTCTCCTTTGGATTTTTCTTTTGTGGAGTGGGTGAGTAGAATATGTTCAAGCCTTGGATAGTGGAATTTGTGGATACACATGGTTGTGTAGAAAGAAGGAATGAATAATAAAACGTAAAACTATGCAATCAAATTGTAAAACATAACCAGGGTCCAAATCTGTCCCCAGCTTCAAAGCCTGGACTTTGAAGTCACAGTGTTTCCTCCTAAACTAGCTGAGCAGGTTGTTGTGACTATGATGTGTAGTGGCCATATCATGCTAGAGAATTCTTTCTTTTGCAATCTCTTGACCTGTCACAGGATATATTTTAGGAATGGACTAGCACAACTATTTCATTGAGCAGTAGTAGGTCGTCACAACTATGTATAGTGTTTTTTATGGAGGGATGCCAGCAACAACTGTGTTTATCCATAATTTCATGTGAAGTGGGGGAAAAAAAATCTCCATTTCAGTCTCCTGCTACAGGAGTTTTACGCAGGCATGGACAACATGATTATCTTTGAATGGTAGTAGGCTGTCATAACTGTGTAGAGTAGCTCTCATGGAGGGATGCCAGCATCATCTATTTATCCATAAATGCATATGGAAGATACCTAGAAGTGCCCCTGAATCAATGAAGAGTGCATTTTTTCTGTCGATAGCGTGCTTAGAGCAGTGTTTTTCGACCTTCTTTGAGCCGCGGCATATTTTTTTACATTTACAAAATCCTGGGACACACCACGAACCAAAATGACACAAAATGACACTCTAACACAGTAATACATATAGTTAATATGTTTTTAAATGTATTTATATACTCACTTAGTGTGAAACCTGGGCCTGTTTCGATGCTGGGAGTTATAGTTCACCCGCAATCAAAGAGCATTCTGAACTCCACCAATGATAAAATGGAATCAAACTTCCCACACACAGAACTCCCATAACCAAGAGAAAATAGAGAACTCCCATAGAAATAGAACTCATAGAAATAGAACTCCCATAACCAAGAGAGTTTGGTGGGCATTGACCTTGAGTTTTGGAGTTGTAGTTCACCTACATCCAGAGAGCACTGTGGACTCAAACAATGTTGGATCAGGACCAAACTTTGCATGAATACTCAATATGCCCAAATGTAAACACAGATGGAGTTTGGGGAAAATAGATCTTGACATTTGGGAGTTACAGTTTCTGGGATTTATAGTTAATACACAATCAAAGAGCATCCTGAACTCTTGCAACAATGGAATTGAACCAAACTTGGCATATTGAACTCTCATTACGGAAAGTACTGAAAGGGTTTGCTTGGGAATTGACCTTGAGTTTGGAATTTGTAGTTCACCTACACCCAGACAGCACAGTGGATTCAAATAATGATGGGTGGATAGGCCTCTTCCTCATGGGGAGGGGGACACGCCACCCATTTCTGACCCTCCCTCCGCTCACCTCAGCCTCTCTGCCGGCCTTTCCTCCTCCTCAAATGGCGACCACTGGGAAGGGGGTGGGGCCCGAGTGACATCACCCTTCCCTCTTCCCTTCCTCAATTGGAGGCTGGCTGGCATGCGCGGAGGGGAAACGGCCGAAGGAAGCGGCACCCCGACCCCTTCTTCTCGCCTCCTCGGCCCTTCCTCCTTCCCATACAAGCAGCAGCAGCAGCAGGAGTTCGGCAGGAGGGGAAGAAAGGGTATATTGGAGGTTTTTCCACGGCACACCTGATGATCGCTCACAGCATACTAGTGTGCCGCGGCACACCGGTTGGGAAACACTAGCTTAGAGAAGTGCCCTTCACATTGGAGAGCAGGAGCATAGATTTCCAGGCAAGGTATCTTGTTTCAAAACATGTGTAAGTTCTAGTTAGAAATCCAGCACTTGTTCAGGTGGAGGAATGTGTTTACTAGAGACTTTCTGGAGTTAGTAGATGTATGAGACATGGATGTGTTGTGAAAGGATATCATTTAAGGAAGATGGAACAAGCTTGTTTTTGTGCTGTCCTGGAGACTAGGATGTGGAGCAGTGGATTTAAACGACAAGGAAGGAGAATCCACTTGAATATTAGGCTGACTGTGAGAGTTGTTCAACAGTGGAACTCTCTGCCCTTGAAGTGTGATGGAAACTCCTTCCTTGGAGGCTTTTAAACTGGCTGGATGGCTGTCTGTTGGGAGTACTTTGATTGTGCTTTTCCTATTTACATGGCAGGGGGTTGGATTAGATGGCCAGTGTGGTCTCTTCGAACTCTAAGATTCTATGAAATGTTAGCAAATCATTCTTTAATATTTTAGTGCAAATCGCTGGGAATGTGGCGCAGCTGGCTGAGAGTCAGCTGCGTAAGATCTCTACTGAACAGAAGGTCATGAGTTCAAGGCCTGCCCAGGTCGGGGTGAGTGCTCGACCATTTGTGTAACTCGTTGTCAACCTGGCAAGTAGGAAATTTAGGTACCAAGTTGTGTGGAGTCTAATTTAACTAAATCTCCAGGAAGTGTGTAAAAGTGTGACAGCGCCCCCTGGTGGCCAGAAGCTGAAATGTTAAATTGCCTCTGAGTGTCTTGTCTTACATCAGTGTTTCTCAACTTGGGGGTTGGGACCCCTGGAGGGGTCACGAGGGGGTGTCAGAGGGGTCGCCAAAGATCATCACAAAACACAGCATTTCCTGTCAATCATGGGGTGTGTGTGTGTGAAGTTTGGTCCAATTCTATCTTTGGTGGAGTTCAGAATGGTCTTTGGTTGTAGGTGAACTATAAATCCCAGCAACTACAACTCCCAAATGTCAAGTCTATTTTCCCCAAACTCCACCAGAGTTCACATTTGGGCATATTGATATTCATGCCAAGTTTAGTCCAGATCCATCATTGTTTTGAGTTGACAGTGCTCTCGGGATGTAGGTGAACTACAACTCCAAAACTTAAGGTCAATTCCCACCAAACCCTTCCAGCATTTTCTGTTGGTCATGGGAATTCTGTGTCCCAAGTTTGGTTCAATTCCTCCATTGGTGGGGTTCAGAATGCTCTTTGATTGTAGGTGAACTATAAATCCCTGCAACTACAACTCCCAAATGACAATCTCTCCCTCCAATCCCACCAGTATTCAAATTTGGGCATATTGGGTATATGTGCCAAATTAGGTCCAGTGAATGAAAATAAATCCTACGTATCGGATATTTACGCTTCATAACAATAGCAAAATCACAGTTGTGAAGTAGCATTGAAATATATGATTGGGGGTCACTACAACATGAGGAACTGTATTAAGGGGTCACAGCATCAGGAAGGTTGAGAACCACTGTCTTACATGTGTGTATGTCAAAGGGCATTGAGCGTTTGCCAGTATATCTGCATTGTGATTTGCCCTGAGACCTCTGCGGGGTGAGAAGGGCGGAATATAAATGATGTAAATAAATAATAAATAATAAATACTTTAAAATGTTAATTTGATTATGTAAACTGTTTTATGTCTGAGCATAGTTTACCATGGGGATACAGCACAAACGCCATAGAAATATGGTTAGAAGCGAACACAAAGGCCATTCAGGCCAACCCCATTCTGCAATATTGAAATATAAAATCAAAGCACTCCCAACAGATGGACATCCAGCTTCTATTTTAAAAACCTCCAAAGGAGAAAAACCTGTGATGGCGGTGAGAAGGCAATGTGGGTAGGGTAGAGATGGTCTGATGTACACTTTAGTGCAGTTGGGAAAGCTAAGCTAAGTTGTACTTAATTATCTGTGTTGTAAGAGCATACTTGATTGGGGGGGGGGGGGATTTAAAATATGCTTTCTGGGTGGGACTAACAAAAATTGTATCTGGACAAGTATTGTGTTTCCAAACAGTGCCCAGCTTTTGGAAAGTTTAGAACGGGACACTCCAATGTTTATGGAGTGCAAAGAGCACCAAAAAAACAGACCCTAAACCAGGTCTGGTATATTCTGTGCTTTTGAAACTGATATGCCCATTTTCCAAAGAACTGTGTTGGCCAGAGGTTAGTCAAATACATGATGCTATGCTTACAAACTGTGTAGAGTTGCTCTGATCAGTGTTGTGGTGCTGAGATTACTTTTTTGGTGAAAGAAATTCCACTATTTTTCTTTACTATGTAGAACTGTTTTAATTTTGAATTGTTAATTATTTCTGCTTTTGGTTGCTAACTGCATTTTATTAAACTGATGGCTTGTCAAAAGGACTGATGTTTCTTCATTGACTATCTTTTTGTGAATGGTTGTTTTTTTTTAAAACTTTCTGGGTTGGGTAAGCTGTCTAGGGAAATGAAGAGAAGAAATTAGCTTTCAGTTTCTATTCTTTCGAGTAGCTGAGCTGTGGATTGAGTAAGGCAGCCCATTTTGGATTCTATTGCTGTCTTTGAGAATCTAATACAGTGTCAGGAATGCTCCCTGCTTTTATAGTTGTCTTGTTTTCATTTGCTCTGCGTGTATAATTGTACATTTATAACACTGTTTCTCTTTCCCAATGATACTGACTCCTGTAGCATTCCCCTAGTTTTCTTGTTTATGTAAATAAGCAATACTTAACATTATATACCTTATGAGAGAGGGGTGGGGGGTGTTTAATAGTGTAGTCAGTGTTTCCAAACCTTTTTTGAGCCGAGGCACATTTTTTACATTTACAAAATCCTGGGGCACACCACCAACCAAAATGACACAAAATGTTTTATGGCATTTCGGCACCTCTTTTACACAACAGGCTGCGTATGCAGGGGACAAAGAGTAGGCAAAATAATAATATAGTGAAACTAGCAATATGCACAATTACAAAAGTTTTATAAAGTTAATGTATCAATATAGTGAAATTGAAAAACGGAGTACAGTTTGGCACCCACATGATGTTTGCACCTCCATGGGAGAAAAAGGAAAAATCTTCCTTTACAGCGTTGGATTAGGCTCTGTACTGGATAATCTGCAATATATAGAAGTTCAATATATAGGAGTTATCCACAAACAGAGGGCAGCATGCGAAGGAGGAGAGGAGCGCAAGTGGGCGGTTCCAAAAGTTATCCACAAGTGGGTGGCTCCAAAATGACACGGCGTCATTTTGGAGCCGCCCATTGGGCTCCTCTGCTCCTTTGCATGCTGCCATGTTCGGGGAGAGGAGCCCAGTGGGCAGTTCCAAAATGACGCGGCGTCATTTTGGAGCCGCCCATTGGGCTCCTCTCCTCCTTTGCATGCTGCGTAACGCTTTTCCCTCGCAGCAGGGGGCGTCTGCGGACAGAGCCTATTACCAACGTGGTAAGGGAAGATTTTTTCTCCCATGGAGGAGGACAAAATAATAGCGGCGGCAAAAGGAGGGGGGAAGGAAGGGGGGCAAAAAGTTTTCTGGAGGCACACCTGGATCTCTGCAAAGGCACAGGAGTGTGCCTAGGCACACTGGTTGAAAAAGACTGGAGTAAGGCAGCCCATTTTGGGTTCTATTGCTGTCTTTGAGAATCTAATATAGTGTCAGGAATGCTCCCTGTTTTTATAGTTGCCTTGTTTTCATTTGCTCTGCGTGTATAATTGTACATTCATAACACTGTTTCTCTTTCCCAATGATACTGACTCCTGTAGCATTCCCCTAGTTTTCTTGTTGTTTATGTAAATAAGCAATACTTAAC
Source organism: Anolis apletophallus (assembly GCA_030556195.1). Lineage (NCBI taxonomy): Eukaryota > Metazoa > Chordata > Lepidosauria > Squamata > Anolidae > Anolis > Anolis apletophallus. The sequence continues at coordinate 5,776,015 of JARBWK010000001.1, forward strand.
ATTACATACCTTACGAAAGAGAGGGGGTATTTAATAGTGTAGATTGATACAGACTTTGTTAGGTTGTAACAGACCTTGAAAACTGGTTCTTTAGATAAGATCATGTCAGCTAAGGATGCTAGAGATCTATAATGAGTCGGTACATAAAAACAGAATTAATATGAAAACTGTGTAGTCAGAACAAAAACACTATTACACTTCTTTGTCCTAATTTTCTCTAAATATAGTGTTTTTAAAAAAAAGCTTAGATACGTATTTACAAGACTTTGCTACAGACTTGTAAATAACTACTCATCTATTGGCCTGAGGCAAACAGCAGTTGCCTCCAAGCAATTGAGCCTGGAAGTTTTAGAAGTTGGAAGAGAGTATGTTTACTTTTCTTTCAGTGCTCCTCAAATGACAACACAGGAATGTGTGGGCAGTCAAAAAGTGTGAGGCCTAAAATCACACTTGTGGACTTAACTTGCAAGCTCCACATATTTGACAATCCCACGCAAATCTTTCCTTGGCAAATTGGGCATCTTATTAGCCCACATCCATTTTCTTTCCTACCACTCTTTTTGTGCCTGCAATGGCCTGACATGTCTTAGATATAATACAAAATGTTCTTCCAGCTGTTTGGCTAGAATGGTGTTAATGATTTCAAAATTTCCAGCCCTTCTAGCATGATTGGATTTGTTGATTTAATTTCTAAAGAAGCTTGCTTCGTTAAAACTATAACAAACCGTGTAGTATTGGTAATTGAAACATTTCTGACCAGTTTAATTTTAATACAGAAGAAATGAAATGCAATTCAGATGTTTACAACTGTCTCTTCATTCTGCATTGTTTGATGTGGGTTTTCTACTGATGGTTGTTGTTCAGAAAGTCAAACAAGGCAAGGTTTTCACTGACAACAAACATTTTAAAATGGGTCTTCAACCTTGGTGCTTGGTTGGAGGGGGGGCAGGGCATGTTGGGGGAGGAGGGAATTCCAGTGGTGGGGGGGCCCCCATAGAAATAAGACTGTCTGGGGAGGGGCTGCTCTCAATCCCACCTCCTTCGCAGGTGTGACTGGAGGGCACAAGGGACGGGGCCTTCTTAGTGGTGGCTCCTTGTCTATTGAATTCCCTCCCGAGCAAAATTAGATTAGTTCCCTCCTGACCAGGAACCCCCCCCCCCCTAAAAACATGATTGTTGGACCAAACTTTTGGCTAGTATTGAGCAGTCCTGTAAGTGATGATGAAACTGATACAATGACAAATGGAACAGCCCCGGATAATGATTTGGGATTGTGTTATTTTAATGATGTTTTAATGTTGATGTTTTTAAATGTTTGGTTTTTAATGTATTTGTTATGTAACTGGATGGCATCGAATTGTTCCCTTTTGTGAGGCTGCTCTGAATCCCCTTTGGGGTGAGAAGGGCGAGGTACTAATGTGATAAATAAATAAATAATACTTCATGGGCTGTGCCTTTGTGTTAAAAGTTGAAGAATACAAAAACTTTCCAGTCTTGTTATCGTTGAATTCAGTTTCTTTTTGTGAAATACAAAAAGGAATATTCCATTAGAAGTTATTTTAATCAAAAGTATGTCAGAAACAAGAAATACTGGTGGGTTTTTGTGGTTGCTTCAAAGCTCCGTTTACTCATATCTGATCTTTTATTTCATTTGTCAGGAGGTAAACTCAAAACAATTGTACAAGGAAATAATAGTGTATTCAAGGATTTTTTTGTTTTGTTGCTTTATTTTATCTTGCTGCTCTTGGTATCCTGCCAGTTTCCATTTGACCCTTCTGTAATCTGAAGCTCAAGCATGAAAAGCAAGCATATATTATGGAATAGACATTGCCTTTTGATGTAAACATTTCACTGGACAAATATAAGTGGCAGATTTTCAGTAAAACAAGTAACACAAGTGAACTTTGAAACCATTGAAACAACCCATGTACTTGACCGAAATTTGCAAATCAATTTTTTAAATAAAAAAGCTAGCTCTTAGTCATACAAAACACTGAAACATACGGCATTTCTTCAGATATTCAGGAGTCATTTTAAATTCATTGTTTACAAGTAGTGGTTTTCAAGTACCAGCGAAGGTTTTATTTATTTTCTTCGTCACAATTCAAAGGGTGGCATTGGAAAGTAGCCACTTTGAGTCTCATTTGTCAGCCGCTCTGAGTCCCCCTTTGGGGGTTGAGAAGGGCGGGGTAAAAATACTGTAAATAAATAAATAAAAATAAATAAATAAAATGTACATAATACTTCTAGGGGTGTTTATTTAGAGTTTGCTGTATGTTCTGTCCTTTCTTCAAAATTTATTATGGTATTTCTGCTTAGTGTTGCTGATACAGGATAAGTATGCATTGAGGGGAGAGAACAGAATCTTAATTGGGATAAGAGAGCTGGTGATGGTGGATACTAAAGTCGGTCTTGGAGGGAGTTATTGGTTTGTCTGTACAGCTCTCCATGCTTGATGATAGATTATTTTCTATTTCCCTCTGGTTCAAAGTCAGGGAGGTAGACTCTGGGTATTTCAGATTTAATATCAGCACAACCCTTATGCCATGTAATTAACGAGAAAGGACTTATTATTGATGCATTTCCCTTCTCAACTGTTGTGGGTATTGACCTTTCCCAACGGTTGTGGGTAATGACCTTTCCCATTGTGACTTCTGCTCCTTGAAACATCATGTTGCGAGGAATTTAGCCGGATACTTCCTTCCTGGTATTACAAAGACTAGTCAAAAGCTTTGTTTTTAGAAAAATGTTTAGATTTGCTTGTTCTTCCGGAGCTGTAGATTTCCATAATTTGCATTGTTTCAGGTTTTAACATTTCAGGAAAAAATTCCATCCTGGGGGAAAGATGAGAAGTAAAGCAAATAAATAAATAAATAAAAGCAAAGAATGTTTGTTCATTTTAGTCATCCAAGCTTTCTTGAGAATCATTTTTGGTCATGAAACAAGGTCCGAATAGCCATAACAAATAAATAGTTCCCTATTTGACCATTTAACGGTAATTCTGTTTAAATGGAAAGGAAGACCTGTTTAGAAAGGGATCTTTTTAGCAAGGGAGTGTGATGAGAAGAATGCTTGGGTCTTACTGAAAACGTAATAATTTCCAGATTTTTAGCTTGACTCTAGTGGTAAAATGAGGGTCTGTTTTGTATTTGTGTGATGTTATAGAGATGACATTTTTGTTTGCATTGAGAACCAGAGGGCACCTGGAACTGCAAGACCCTCACTAACTTGATATTTATCTCACATCTTCATTGGTAGCAACTTGACAAACTGGCAATGATCTGTAGTTGGTTTGGCGCCCGATAAACAAGGTTTAGGTTTGTGTGCGAGTGTCAGATCCTACTCATAAGGCAAAAGGGACATGACCACACTAGAACTAGGATCTGCAAAACTTTTATTTTGCATCAGTGAGGTAGAAACAGCATCTAGATCACTATTATACATCCTACTCGCTTCCAAAAGCAAAACAAAGTACTGAAACGAGTGTTAGATGAGGGCACAACCCAGTTTTGAGTTCAGATCCACCCGATTAAAATCAGAGGTAGAAATGAGGCCAGTCCTCAAAACATATCTCTGGTGGTGCAGCTTCTGATTAGGATTGCTTAAATAGTATTTCTGCCTGCCTTACTAACTTGTTAGAATTCTTTGAGGGTGTAAATAAACACATAGATAAAGGGGACCCAGTCGATATTGTTTACCTTGACTTTCAAAAGGCTTTTGACAAAGTCCCTCACCAAAGGCTCCTAAATAAGCTCTTCAGCCATGGAATCAGGGGACAGGTCTTGTCCTGGATTGGAACCTGGCTAAACTGTAGGAAACAAAGGGTGGTAATAAACGGACACTTCTCTGGGTGGAAAGAGGTGAGAAGTGGCGTACCCCAAGGTTCAGTTTTGGGTCCGTTACTTTTTAATTTATTCATTAATGATCTGGATGTAGGAGTAAATTCTGAGGTAGCAAAGTTTGCAGACGACACTAAATTGTTCAGGGTAGTTAAAAATGAAACTGATTGAAAGAGCTCCAGAAAGATCTCTCGAAATTGAGTGAATGGGCAACAAAGTGGCAAATGCATTTTAACCTAAACAAGTGTAAAGTCATGCACATCGGGCAAAGAACCCCAAATACACTTATCAACTGATGGGATCAAAGCTTTCTGAGACAAACCAGGAAAGGGATCTTGGGGTTTTGGTGGACAGCTCAATGAAGATGTCAACCCAGTGCGCAGCAGCAGTGAAAAAAGCAAATTCTATGCTAGGCATGATCAGAAAGGGAATCGAAAATAGGTCAGCAAATGTTGTATTGCCTCTCTACAAATCGATGGTAAGGCCACATTTGGAGTACTGTGTACAATTCTGGTCACCGCACCTTAAGAAGGATATAACGGAACTGGAAAAGGTACAGAAAAGGGCAACAAGAATGATCCAAGGGATGGAGCAGCTCCCTTATGAAACCAGGTTGCAACGCCTTGGTCTTTTCAGCCTTGAAAGACGGCGTTTAAGAGGTGACTTGATCGAAGTGTATAAAATCATGCATGGGATAAAGGTGAATAAAGAAAAAATATTTTCTCTGTCACACAACACTAGGACTAGAGGGCACTCCCTAAAGCTCCAAGGTAGGAAAATTAGGACTAATAAAGGGAAATATTTCTTCACCCAGAGGGTCATTGGGTTATGGAACTCACTTCCAGAGGAGGTTGTGACAGCTGTCAGCCTGGACAGCTTCAAGGCAGGATTAGACAGATTCATGGATACCAAGTGTATCGGTAGTTACTGAAAAGGACATTCAAGTGCCACCTCAGAGTTGGTTGAGGTAGGCAGGATTTCCCTGGGTACTGGTTGTGGGGGGTCGGGAGCAGGTGAGGGTTTTGCCCTCCCTTCTGCTCGAGATCCCCGTGTACAACTGGTGGGCCACTGTGTGATACAGAATGCTGGACTAGATAGGCTGAGGCCCGATTCAGCATGGCTCTTCTTATGTTCTTATGTTCTTATGATCGATAATAATATGAATATTAATAATAATATTGTTTATTTATATTCCTCTTTTTCTCTCCATAAGGAAGCTCAAAGTTGCTAACATTAAAAGCATTACAATACATTTTAAATATGCAATAAAACAGTATTAAACATCATTAGTAAAAAGAAGAATTCAGATTAATTCCACAAAAACATATAAAACATCCAGCTTTGTGAAATTATATGTAGATTTCTCTAGGTACGGACAATAAATATCTGCTTTTCTGCCCCATTAGCTACTTGTATTTAGTTTGAATGATAGATTTGAATAGTGAGCTTTTTTGTTGTTGTTTGCTATAGTTACATTTCAGGTTGAGTTGAGCAGATGCATGGCTCTTTAGAAGCTGTACATTCCTGAAATGAAAGCCATTGCTTGTAGAAAATTAGCATGCCGTCCATGTGTACATTTTGCAGTTTGCTGCATGTGGATTCCTAGTGCATATCGATTGGCTAGCAGTTCCTTGCTTGAGCACACAAAACGCACACATGTTCCATCTAAGTAATCAAAATGTATACATGGTTTTTACAGCATTGCCTACCTGGAAGTAGTCATGTTTAATAATCAAATTAAGTTTTGGTGGCATTAAATTATGGGACAAGGAATGTGTCACCTGGAACAACACAATGTTCTAAAAATCTGGAGATCTTGCACTGTTTCACATTTGTTAGTTGGTGAAATGTGTCATTTGCTATACCTGTGGCAAAAGTGCAGCCCTGTTGACTTAGGCAGCACAGGCAGGAAGACTTTAATGGCACACTTGAACAGGACCCGGGTATGCAATAAATGCCTGCACTGCGTTGCTACCAACTTGGTAGATTAGAGGCTGTGTAGACACTGTCATAGTAACACAATTTTATGTTTTATTAATGTGGAACTCATATGCTGTTCTTCAGCACAGGCTTTCAGAATAGCAACCTAATCATCCACTAAAACGGAAATGCTAAAATGTAGCTATACAAATTAAGCTATCAAACAAAACAAAAAAAACAACAGTAGCTTCAGAACAGTTGATTGGTAATGCCAGAAAGTTTGGGGTTTGCATGATACCAGAAGGATATTGTATTTGGAACTAGGCTGACTTCACTGGGAAGGGCATTGCACTTGCAGAAATGCCACCACTGATCGGTGTCTGCCTAACTTGCTAAAGACATGATAAAATCATAAAAATCCCATGATTCCATACCATTGAGCCATGGTAGCTAAAGCAGTGTCAAACTGTATTGATTTAAGGGTGTAGATGCACCCTTAAGAAAAAGGGATTAGTGTGATGAACCTGTAGAAAAATTCACAATGGTGGAATATTGGTTTACAATACTGACATTCCTAATGTAGAACTTTCTTTGTGTTCATACTTAGGGGTAGTATTTTCCCTCACATCTTACTAATACCATGTGAATAAAATGTCAGTTGTATTTAAGAAGGCTTTGTTCTTAGTACAATAAGCTTCTTCTTGTGTGTCCTCTAAAATCTAATGAGATTTGCCCTTTATTTGCGAACAATCTGTTGGACTCCAGAGTTCAATGACTACAATAATTCAGAAGGCAAACGACACACTTTATCTAATTGAGCTTAACTTCAAGTAAATGTACTTCATCCCGAATCTGCTTATTGTAAATCCATTGGGAAAGATGATACTGTATCTCCAGTTGAAATAGTTTTGGGTTGCTACATAAATACTTAGCAGCAATATTAATAGTTTTCCTCCTTATCTGGAAAGATGACTGAGATTATGAGTATTTTCATATGTCAGCTGCTGTGTGACTGGCCTGATGCAGATAGTAATATATCAAAAGTGGAGATGGTAGTGAGTGGGAAAATAAGAGGGTTAGTGTAAGACAGAAATACAATGTGGTAGGCCTGGCAGTAGAGAAAGATCTTTAGATGGTTTTTAAAATACGACAGTCCTCTGGGTGATGGTCAGCAGATGGGTTCTGACTGGGTGGAGTAACCACTTCACAGAGAATGTAAATGTTCGAGGTGGATTGTAAGGCTACCTGCTCAAAGGCAATCCCATATCTCCTGGTTGTCAGTTAGAGCAGAACTCAGGTGAAAGCCGTGTTGACCAAGAACACTTGTTAAGTGATGAATGGCTCTATATTAACTTGGAAGTATTTTCTGGGACCACCTGCGCAATAGGACTGTACAGTTTGAGATAGAAGGGAGAAGGTATTATGCCAAGCCACCCTTGTGGTAGCACATTCTTTGGTGGTCTTTGTAGGAATGCTTGTCATCTACACAAGGGCTGTCCAACTTCTACGGGCCCAAGGGCCGGAATTCCAGTCACTGATCACCTGGGTGGCCGAAGGGTCTGCCTCCGCCCCCTCCCCTGGCTCCACCCCCACCCCGGCTCTGCCCCTCCCCAGCTCCGCCCCCTCCCCGGCTCCAATTTACTTACAATTGACCTTGAGTTGTGGAGCTGTAGTTCACCTCCATCCAGAGAGCACTGTGGACTCAAATGATGGATCTGGACCAAACTTGGCATGAATACTCAATATACCCAAATGGGAACACTGGTGGATTTGGGGGAATGTTTCCTAATACCTTTGAGTTATTTGAGTCCACACTCAAATTGGGACACACCAAAAAAAACCCCAAACACCTCAATGCCGTTGCAGGGCTTGATGGGGTCTCCTTTCCCAGAGGCGGGTGGAGGAGGCCCAAAGGGCTCCCTCCCTCCCTGAAGGGAAAACAAGCCACGTTGCGCCCTGCATGCTGGGGAAGGCAGCACAACAAGGGGGAGGGGGCGTGGAGGAGGGGAAGGAAGCGTCGCCAAGGAAACCGCCACTGAGGGACCTCTCCCCCCCTCACCCAACGTCCCAATGTTTTTAGATTGATTGATTCGAGCCAGGCCCTTCCTTACCCATACTGCGGGAGCCCCGCCACAGGGCCGAAGCGCCAACGCCGCCGCCGTCCCTGAAGAGCCCCGCTGGAGCCGAGGCCAAGCTCAGGCCAGGCGCGGCGGCTCTCCCATCCGCGGGGCGGGAAGCGAGGGCCCTCCACAGGAAGAGGACGGAGCCAGGAGGGGCTTTCCCTGCCTCACTCCCCTCCTCCCTCTCTCTGAGGGAATGGGGCTGGCCTGGAAGCAGCCGCGAGGGAGGAGGAGGCGCGCGCCCAGGCCGGCCGCAAATCCCGCGGGACCTGAGATTTCGGCAGCTATTGCGAGACTACGCAGCCACAGACGGGATTTCGACCTCCCTCGAAATCCCGTCTGTGGCTGGCGTAGTCTCGCGATGCTTGCCTAAACCCGGAAGTAGGGTTTTTAAATTTTTTATTTTATTTTTTTTGTTTTTAATGTTTTTAATTTGTATTTTATTAAAACAAGTTGGGGGCCGGAGGGAAGGGGCTCGGGGGCCGTGTACGGCCCCAGGGCCGCCTGTTGGACAGCCCTGATCTACACTAAACAATGTGCAGCAGGGTTAGGGCAATATTATAGTCGAAACCAAAGAAATGGTTCTGGGTGTTCTTGTACGTTTTTTTTTTAAAAAGGAAACTTTTGTGTATTGTCTTGAGAGATCCACTTTAGGTCAGTAAGGGAAATGGAGAGAAAAAAAGCGGACCTTTACTGGGTTACAAGAGCTCTCATATTTGGAGGCAAGCTCACATTCATTATTGATGTTGAAGCCTTGTGGATGCTCTTTCCAGACAAAGGAAAAAGAGAGAAGGGGAAAGTGCAGGTAAGAAGTGAGCAAAAGGCTTGAACACAAAGATCAAAGAAAGATCCACATATGTGAAAACAAAGGGCAATCATTATCTAGATTCCTTTCTGTCACTGACTACTTTATACAAGTGTTGATGCCTCTTCGTCCCAACGGTCTTGGCTGCTGCAACCTCAGATCGATTTAAGATTGGCTGAGTCCATAGGATTTTGAGTTCCTGAGTATGGAATGTGGAAACCAATATGAACCCATTTCCATGTATGCTGGTTTGCTGATTTTACAAGATTGTAATTGGAAAGGAGGATTAGGGCCATTATGTTCAGGTCCCATCCTGGGCTGCCCTAGGTAGCCAGTCTTATTTTCCAGTGGACGATGCCATAGCAGGCATGGCAGTGAACCCTTCCTGGACTGGATGAGGGCTAGCAAATTAAAACTTAATCCAGACAAGACAGAGGTCCTCCTGGTCAGCCAAAAGGCCAAAAAGGGCATAGGGTTACAGCCTGTGTTGGATGGGGTTACACTCCCCCTGAAGATGCAGGTTCGCAGCTTGGGAGTGATTCTGGACTCATCGCTGAGCCTGGAACTCCAGGTCTCGGCGGTGGCCAGGGGAGCTTTAGCACAGTTAAGACTCGTGCGCCAGCTGCGCCTGTACCTTGGGAAGTCTAATCTGGCTACGGTCGTCCACGCTCTAGTCACATCCCAAATAGATTACTGCAATGCACTCTATGTGGGGCTGCCTTTGAAGACTGCTCGGAAATTACAATTAGTCCAACGGGCAGCAGCCAGATTACTAACTGGAGGTACATACAGGGAGCATACCACCCCCCTGTTGTGTCAGCTCCACTGGCTGCCTGTCCATTTCCAAGCTGACTGACTGACTGATTGACTGACTGACTTTATTATTTCTGAGTCGCCCTCCACGTTAGTGCTCCGGGCGACTTACATACAACACATTCCACAATTAAAATAGGGTATTTAAAACTAGATTAAAATATTCAGTGGTTAATGCAGGGGCCAGGCTCGGTATTTGAGTTCCTGGTTCTGCATTAACCATGGGCTGAACCATGGGCTGAACCAATTCAAAGTGCTGGTTTTGACCTTTAAAGCTCTACACGGTTCTGGCCCAGCTTACTTGTCCGAACGCATCAGCCTCTATGTCCCACCTCGTAATTTAAGATCATTTCTGCTCTCGCTCCCGCCAACTTCTCAAACACGGCTGGTGGGGATGAGAGAGAGGGCCTTCTTGGTGGTGGCTCCCCGTCTGTGGAACGCGCTTCCAAGCGACATGCGATCAACACCATCCCTCCTGGCATTCAGGATAAAGTGAAATCTTGGCTGTGGGACCAGGCGTTTGCACATTAGCACAATACAGCACTTTGGGCTGAATTTGTAACAGCAAGTTGATGAATATGGCTCAATGCTCCTGTTATGGATGAACTACTGTTTTTAACTTAGGAGAATGTGTATGATGTGTTAATGTTAATTGTATTTTAATGTGTTTTAATGCTGTATGTTTTCAGTTTTATATTGTATTTATTATGTTGGCACCGAATTGTGCCTTTTGTTAGGGCGCTCTGAGTCCCCCCTCGGGGGTAGAGAAGAGCGGGCTAGAAATGTTGGAAATAAATAAATAAACAATTCCTTCTGCTTCTCTTTACAGCTGGTGGAGATTGGGGTGGGCAGCTGATGATTGCTATTCCAAGTACAAGAGTCTGGGGTGAGGTCCAGACAGTTATTGCATTTCAATTGACACTAGGACTTCTGGTATTTCCCCTCAGTTGTACTCAAAGCATACCCTGCAAACATCCTGACACCACTCTTTTATGACTTTAGTCAGCATTGACTGATTTTTGGCCTTTAAAAACTGTTACTAGCTTTTGGGATGTGTGTGAAAGTGTTTTCCAGTGTGTGAGTATAGGAAACTAATATCAGAATTATTCTTTCCTCTTAATTGTAGTTCCTAAAAACCTTTATCCAGAAATTAGGAGGAAATGATCTGATAAAACTGTATCAGTTGAGTAACTACAGGCAGTCTTTGAGTTAAGAAACATCCAACTTCCAAACAACTTGTAGTGAAGAACGGGGGTGAAAGAACAGGAAGTGAGATAAATTTATTGATAGGAAGGGAATTTTACTCCTGAAAGTTATCATGGGGAAAAGGTGTCTCCATTTAAGTTTTCTCATCAATCCTTGTTTCTACAACAATCCATTTTTTTTCCAAAATCCAATTATCACGGGGACAGAAAGTGAGGTGACATCTCAGACAGCAAAAGAAACACCACAGGTGTGTTAACCCTTCCCAATGCTATTCAAAGACAGTCAGATAGATAGATAGATAGATAGATAGATAGATAGATAGATAGCTATGGCTGGAGTTACACTGAAAAATGTACCTGTTACGACTTACTTATGTCTTCAACTTAAGAACAAACCTACAGTACCTACCTTTTTTGTAACTTGGGGATTACCTTTATTAGGCTAACCAGTCCATGCAGTAAGCATCTTGGTTTACCTAATCTGGCATTTTCCCGTTTGTCAAAATTATTAGTTTTCCCTTGGTTTTTATTGTAAATTCTTAAGTAGCATTGCTTCTTTCATCACAAGACAAGAAATCAAGTGCTTTGCAGGAGGGAAGCTGCACATAATACTTGGTTCCTGGCTGACATGAGGAGCAAAATATTTTCTGTACTATGGAAGGCTGAAGGGCAAGGAAGGATAAAATAGTCTAGATTATGTGGTTTATGCATGTGATTGCATTTGAACAGGCTTCCCTCTTTGGATGAAACTTTAATTTATTTTACACTTCTCTGCTTACACAAGTCTCTTTATCAGGGAAGGGCAGAATAAAAGTAAAGTAAATAATATAAATAATGTTTTCCCCATCTTGAAACAGAAGACAGTGTATATAAGAATGAGGTAGTTTTCTTCCAAGTACAGAACTAGCATACACCTGCTTAGATTCAGTCCTGTTGCAGCTCTTGAGCCATATCTGTGCCCAAGGACATAGGTGAAGGAGCAGGCAAATAGCCACTTTTTGGTTATTTCTAGAATGCAAGGAAGAGTTGATTAATGTGGATCTTTGTGATCTTGTGCCAAATCAGGGGCCACACACTCCCAGCTTTGTGATCTTGGACAAATCACACACTCTCAGCTTTGTCACACTTTCACAGAAGAAGGCAGTGGCAAGCCTTGCCAGGAAAATATTATGATAGGTTTGTCTTCGTGTTGCTATAAACCATAAATTAATTGAAGGCACAGAACAACAACCACAAGTGAGCAAGGCCTCCTCTAGATGAATAGTCAGGGAAGCTTTGCATTAAAAACAAAACAAAGCAATTTTATTTTTCACATAAATATTAAGCAAAATCCGCATTTCAATTAACAGGTACTCAATGCCAGTTTGAGTCTCTGTTAAGAGAGAAAAAGTGGCATATAAATAAATATAATAACAACAATAGTATGTGTAACTCATTTTCCGGTAAAGATAGTTCTTTATCTTTATGTAGTAGAGATAGATGTACAATGAAAATGTTGTGTGGACTGGTCTATATTCAGGTTGATGGGTGGTTGGAATGTACTGTATTGAACTTTGGTTGGAACTTTTGGAGATGCCCTTTTGTGCATTGGTACAAAGATACATAGGGAAATGGACATTGGCCTGGTCAAGTTATGGATTCTCAAACTATGTTTTAATGGCACTGCTGCCCTTTTCTCCAGTATTTCAGCCCAGTGCTATGGCATAGGCCAGGGCTGTCCAACTTCTACCGGACCTGTGGCCGGAATTCTGGTCACTGATCACCTGGGGGGCCAAAGGGTCTGCCTCTGCCCCCGGCCCCGGCCCTCCCAGGGTCCGCCCCCTCCCCGGGTCCACCCCCTCCCCCATTAATAAAATATAATAATATCAGAAAGGACGGATGGAATGAGGGAATTTAAATACATTAATAAAATATAATATCAGAAAGGGACATGGATGGAGGGAGGGGATATACATACATTAATAAAATATAATTAATGCTTCCTGCCTGGGGGAACCCTCCCAACCCCTGAGGCTGTGGGTTCACTACCTGGGGAGGCGCGGGCGGAGGCGGCGATGGCGTTGCAGGCCTGCCTCTGTGCGGGCGGGAAGGGGTCCTGGAGGCCCGCACGGAAGGCGGCGGAGGCCTCGGGCAGGAAGGGAACCAGGGCCGGGCCCTCGCTGGCGCCGAGCAGGGCAGCCAGGAGCTGGAGCAGGCCCAGGCAGAGCTCCTCGCAGGCCCAGACGGAGCTCCTCGCAGGCCTCGCCTTGGCCTTGTACGGCCTCGCCCTGGCATAGCCGCTGAATCCCGAGATTTCGGCAACTGTATTAACTATCGCGAGACTACGCCAGGTCCACGGGATTTTGCTCTCAACGCGAGATCCCGCTTGGCTGGCGTAGTCTCGCAAGACTTCCTCCGGAACCCGGAAGTGGGTAATTTTGGCTATTTAGTTAGAACATAAGAACATAAGAAGAGCCATGCTGAATCGGGCCTCAGCCCATCTAGTCCAGCATTCTGTGTCACACAGTGGCCCACTAGTTGTACACAGGGATCTCTAGCAGAAAGGAGGGCAAAACCCTCACCTGCTCCCGACCCCCACAACCAGGGCCGGGAAATCCTGCCTGCCTCCATCAACACAGAGGTGGCACTTGGATGTCCATTTCAGTAACTGACTTGGTATCCATGAATCTGTCTAATCCTGCCTTGAAGCTGTCCAGGCTGACCGCTGTCAACCTCCTCTGAGTGAGTTCCATAACCCAATGACCCTCTGGGTGAAGAAATATTTCCTTTATTAGTCTAACTTTCCTACCTTGGAGCTTTAAGTGAGCTAGTGTTGTGTGACAGAGAAAATATTTTTCTCTATTCAAGTTTCTATCCCATGCATGATTTTCAGATCAATCACCTCTTTAGTTGTCACATGTTGGAAACAATGCTTTTAAGATTTGGGTTGACAAGTCCTTTAAATATTTCATATGTTCTGTGGTACTTGTAATAGAGTTAAATTCAGACAAGGTGGGTCAAATGAATACTATATGTTAGTGGGCCTTATATTGGAGAGGTACCTAATATTACATGTCTATGGTGATATAGCTGAAACTTGGTAATAAATGTGTCAGACGTTCAGTAGAATAATAATACGGTACAGCTGATCTCGAAGTGTGACAGCTGAACTTTATTTGTTCCGCAAAATTTAATTGGTAATCATGTACATCTGAACTTGACATTTTAATTTCTAAATTAAAGTATGCTTTAGGGATTAGTGTTTAAACCTAAAATAAAGAAAAATGAAACTGGGGCAACATGGAGTACTTTGAGTTTTGAAGGCAGTCATAATTCATTGGTTGTGCTTGTTACTATTATTGGAAGTAGAAAATTAGCAGCTGCAGGGCTGTCTGATTCCCTTTCAACGATTCAGTAAGTAGTTGGGATTTGGAAGGAAACACGATGTAGAGCAATGGTTCCCAAACTTTTTTGGCCTACCGCCCCCTTTCCAGAAAAAAAATTACTCAGCGCCCCCCTTGAAATTAATTTTTTAAAATGTTAATAGCAATTAAACAGAAAGATATATGTGTCCATGCAGTGGTTCTCAACCTTTCTAAGGCCGTGACCCCTAAATAAGGTTCCTCATGTTGTGGTGACCCCCAACCATATTTTCATTGCAACTTCATAAATACTTTTGCTACTCTTATGAATTCTAATGTAAATATCTAATATGCAGGATGTATTTTCATTGTTACAAACTGAGCATAATTAAAGCATAGTGATTAATACAAAAACAATATGTTTGGGGGAGTATGGACAATGGATGATGGGATTTGCTGTACCTTTGACCAATTCAGCTCGGACTTCCACAGCCGAGACCCCATGAATGACAGATCTGGACCAAACTTGGCACACAGAATCCCCATGACCAACAGAAAATATGGGAGAAGGTTGGGAGGAATTGACAGTGAGCCCTTCGTTCTCTCTCCTCCCTCCCCACTGGCCACAGGGCACAAAAAAGGCAGTGGGGAGAAAATGGAGGGCCCGCCCCCTCCCCTTCCTCACAAGCTGTGGGGCCAGTGAAGTACCAAAAGCGGTGCAAAAAGCAACGGGGGTGGCAGCCATTTTGGAGGGGGCAGGGCCAACCAAGGTGGCCTTCACTGCCCCCCTGAATCACTCCACCGCCCCAGGAGGCACTAGTGCCCACTTTGGGAATGACAGATGTATAGAGTGAAGCAAAATAAGTACACACAGAGAGGAGGGATCAAAAGGTAGAGATGTGCACAACATTGGAAGAAAATAAAGCTTCTCATCGAGAGGTATATTAAATCATGTATCCAAATTTAGCTTACCTTAGCTCAGTGTAACTGTCTTTAACGTGATCTCAGGTTTCTAATTTTATTTTCCTTCTCCTTTCTAGGAATACATAATTCGAGTGCAAAGAGGAATTTCCATGGAAAATAGTTGGCAGGTAACTTTTTTAACTATTATATAAACAAAACAAATAATACTCCAGTTCCTTACAGCCACGCATTCCGTTCTTCAGATTATTCATTTATTTATTGTATCAGAAGTGAACCAAGGGCACAATTGTAATGTATTTTAAAAAACACAAACTTTAAAAAATTGGCATTATGCTAAATGTTCTTTGACCAGTAGCTGGCCACTTGGAGTGCCTCTGGTGTTCCTATAAGAAGGTCCTCCATTATGTTTGTGGCAGAGCTCAGGGCTGCATTGGAATAAGTGGTTTGTGGTTTGCTCTTCGCATGTTGTGGACTCCACTTTGTGGCTCCGTTTTTTGAAGGTTGGCTCTGCATCTTGTGGTGCCAGAGTGCAGTCTGTTCAGTGCTTTCCAAGATACCCAGTTTTCTGTATTTAATATCAATCATGGGTTGAGGTTCTTGATTTTAGCCTGCCACTTTTGGACTCTCACTTGCTGAGGTGTTCCTGTGAGTATCTCTGTAGATCTTAGAAAATTATTTTTTGATTTAAGACATTGGGCATGCTGGCTGATATCCGGGATGAGCCGGAAATGTCACTGCCTGGGTCCTTTCATTATGGGCTGCTACTTCCCCAGAACATGTCAGGTGGTGCAATACCGGCTAAACAGTATAATTTCTCCAGTGGTGTGGGGCGTAGACATCCTATGATAATGTGTCATGTCTCATTAAGAGCCACATCCACTGTTTTAGCATGATGGGATGTGTTCCACATGAGCATGCGTACTCAGCAGCAGATTAAAGGTAACATAACAAGGCCCCCCTCATCAAAACTGTGCCAATCAAGTATATTTATTTACTATATATCACATCTTTCTTCTTAAGTGGCTTTTCACAACGTTAGCGCAAGATACAACTAAAGACTTGATTTCAAAACTATAAAGTAATGGAAGTAGCTTCAATAATATAAGCCCATCTTAATAACATAACAAGGGAGATGAACATGTAGCACACGCCTATTTAAAAAAACTTTCTGTACAGTTAGTTAATCCCCACATGCCTATTTAAATTTTGGAGAAATCTTTGCATGTATGGGTGCTTTCAAGGCCTGCCAACTTATGGTGATCCCATTAATTTCATAGGGATTTCCTTAATCATGGAATACTCAGAAATTGTTTTGTCATTTCCTTCCTCTGAAATGAAACCTATATTATTTGCCTAAAAGCAAAAAGAAAGAACATGAGGGCCAGCCAACTTCCTGTGGGAGGGCATTCCACAATTGAGGATCTGCCTTGGCGGCCCTTTCCCTTTTTCTCATCACTTGGCCCTGTAACAATGATGGGACCATAAGAATGTGCCCCTACCCAAGGCAGTCTTGTATAGAAAGACAGAGTTTTTAAGGTAGATTTGGTAGCATGGATTCTGTTCATTCAGCAGCGTCCATGTGATGCAGGAGGGGGCGGGGCCTAAGGAGGCCCCGCCACGACCCCTCTAAAATTGGCAAACACGACCCCCAGGTGTCAGGGACTGGAATTGTGGCCTCTGTTCATGCCTTGCTTAGACCCCAACGCCAGCCTCTCACATTCTGTAAACATTAAGATAAGCAAGCACCTGTGGCCTTGCAGTAACGGCTCAAGCTTTTGGCGCGAAAGGAGAGCCTCTTCCCGGGCTTTTCCTGGTTAAGGGGAGGGACCTTAGCTCAACTGGAGGAGTGTCTATATAAGGCTGCACCTTTGTCCCTTTGCCAGTTCTGTTTTTGATTGTTTGGCATCCTGAATAAAGTGCTTTCATGGGATCCGGTGAGCGTCTCTGCCGTGAGTCATTGAGGGACTTTCAGTGAACCTGACACCAGGTTGAGAACCGCTTGAGCCATTTTGGAGGGGGTGGGGCCAACCAAGGTGGCCATCACCTCCCCCCCCCGGATCGCTCCAGTGCCCCCCAGGGGGCGGTAGCGCCTACTTTGGGAATGACGGAATTAGATGAACTAGGGAGATGTTCTCTCTAGAAATCTCTAGGTCTTCTAGCATGACTGCAAGAATTTAGACTATAGAATCACACTGGAACACCTAGAGATTCATAAAGAGAACATTTTAAATCGAAACTGCAAAAGTCAAAACCTCAAATGTGGAGGGATGATTATAGAGCAAGCATGGGCAAACTTCGGCCCTCCAGGTGTTTTGGCCTTCAACTCCCACAATTCCTAGCAGCTGGTAGGCTATTAGGAATTGTGGGAGTTGGAGTCCAAAACACCTGGAGGGCCAAAGTTTGCCGATGCCTCTTCTAGAGTGATGTTCTTTCCCATCTTCCGTATGGAACCCTTGTATAGGTTAATGGTATTCTCCTGAAGTGATGTGCAGATGAGAGAATTTTGAATTGATACTGTCCTGAAATGTACAATTGTATCAGAAATGTATTGTTTCAGCATTATTTCCCTGTTGTTTTGCAGATTATAAGACGATACAGTGACTTTGATTTGTTGAATAATAGTTTACAGGTAAGAGCTTTTTCTCTTTTTGATACCAAACTATCTAAAGTTAGTAATATACAAATAAAGATGTTCTTGTTTGTGTGATTCGTATGTGTTCATCAGTCTCTAAATTACATTTCTGTCTGTCCCAAAATCTGCTCTTTAAATATTTATTTATTTACATTATTTTTACCCCACCCTTCTCAACCCCTGGGGGGGGGGGGATGGGACTCGGGGCAGCTAAATACATTAATGTAATACTTGTTTTATATGTATTTACTATCAAAATAAGCATTTGTATGAATGTATATAAAGGTGCCAGCCACAGATGCAGGCAAAACATCAGGAGAAAATGCTGCCAGCACACTGGCATACAGCCACACAACACTCCAGTTTATATGATACTTCATTTCTTTAAAAATTACACAAACTAAAGCAGTTTTACCAAATCTCATAAAATGTTTTGATGAGGGCTTTTGTGGCCAGGAACTGCATGGCAAATTGAAAAAACATGGGGTTAAGTAATTAAAAAGGATTTTTGTTTCAGATTTTGCAAACTCTTTAAGCCCCCCTATTTGTAGTACTGCCTCTATAATTTTAAAGGAGCATTTCCATGTGAATCATGAAAAACAAATATTCTAATAAAGGCAAGATAGAAAAGACTTGAAAAAAGACTTGCTAATTACAATTAATAAAGAACCAATCTGTGAGACCGAAACCCAGTTGCTGGTCCTAAACGAAGTGCATGCGCTCAAGTCAATTGCTGAATGGCAAATCAATATTTAATTAAATATAATTAATTCTAAGAGCCTGTTCTTCTTGCGGACTGATAATTGGATGTAGACTCTAGAAAAATAAGGCTTTGCTGGCAAGTCGTTCATTTCTTCATTTAAATACATTTCTGTATCACCCCCCAGGCAAGCTATAACAAATAAAAACGTTTACATACATAGATACAAACGTATAAAATAAGCTAAAACCCTTTTAAAAATAATTTAATATTCAACTGTTAAACTAGCTAGAGAAATTTCAAGGCTTGAAGGCCATGCAGAACAGCACCATCTATATATTCCTAGTAATCTAGAGCAGACCTGGGCAAACTTCGGCCCTCCAGGTGTTTTGGACTCCAGCTCCCACAATTCCTAAGAGCCTCAGGACCAGACCTGGGCAAACTTTGGCCCTCCAGGTGTTTTGGACTCCAGCTCCCACAATTCCTAAGAGCCTCAGGACCAGACCTGGGCAAACTTCGGCCCTCCAGGTGTTTTGGACTCCAACTCCCACAATTCCTAAGAGCCTCAGGACCAGACCTGGGCAAACTTCGGCCCTCCAGGTGTTTTGGACTCCAACTCCCACAATTCCTAAGAGCCTCAGGACCAGACCTGGGCAAACTTTGGCCTTCCAGGTGTTTTGGACTCCAACTCCCACAATTCCTAAGAGCCTCAGGACCAGACCTGGGCAAACTTTGGCCCTCCAGGTGTTTTGGACTCCAACTCCCACAATTCCTAAGAGCCTCAGGACCAGACCTGGGCAAACTTCGGCCCTCCAGGTGTTTTGGACTTCAAACTCCCACAATTCCTAAGAGCCTCAGGACCAGACCTGGGCAAACTTTGGCCCGCCAGGTGTTTTGGACTCCAACTCCCACAATTCCTAACAGCCAGCAGGCTGTTAGGACTCCCACAATTCCTGCCTCAGGACCAGACCTGGCAAACTTCGGCCCTCCAGTCCAAAAAACACCTGACCAGACCTGGGCAAACTTTGGCCCGCCAGAAGTTTGCCCAGGCCTGATCTAGAGTCTAATCATTTGAAATGTGGATAGTGGCAAATGTGATGGAATTGAAGATGTTGATACCAAGTATTATCCTCAGCTACTTCATCATTTGTGGCTAAAATAATTCCCTTTCTGCCTTGCTTTCAAAAGCAAAAAGTCATATGAAACTTAAGCACTGAAATGCAGTATGTGCAGTCGTTTTGCCCACATCCGAAGTATTTTCTGATGCTTTTCATCCTGCAGTGTTTTTTCTCTGTCACTGAGGATGTTCTTTCATTTTCCAGACACTGCCGCTACTGTGTCCTCGTACTCTCCCCGGACACTGATTTCCTTTTAGTGTGTGTGGGAAAATATAGGCAAGGGGCTGCATGGTGAGGAAGTGTTCAGTGACTTGCAGATGGATGAGGGAAGTTAGGCATTGCAGAATTTCATCAAAGTGGATTTCGACAGTTCCTTTCACTCACTTCCCCCTACTCTCTGTCAGTTGCAGATGGTACAAGAGTTGTCTTGGTGTGGGTTGAGTCATCGAAGCTAGAATACAACTGGATGGGGGTATATTGTAGTACTGAATTCACACAATGGCAAGAATGGGTACTGTCTTGAACTTTTATATGTATTGTTGATTGACAGTATGGAAATTGTACTTCATATAGTAAATTATATTACACGAGTAATGCTAGTTTCCTAGGAAGGGCATCTGATAGACTTTTAGATGCTCCAGACGTCTCTTTTTGTGGGTAGAAAGTGACTGGTTAGCAGGTAGAACTCCTTTTGTGACACTGGAAAGCTCATTTGCTGTTTCATATGTAATATCCTGAGGCAGTAGCCCTGAAAATTGGGTGGATTGACAGGATTTATAAGCTTCTTCATTTATGAATTCTCCCCATAGCATAGTTAATTCCCTGTTATTGATCACAAGAGGGAAGAACAAGAAAATGAAATCATACTACCTACCAAATAACTTCTTCCCTGACTACAGGAATCCCTGAGTGTAGGAGCATTTTGGATTTGGCAATATTTATTTATTTATTTATTTGATTTAGTAGACCGCTCTCTCCGGAACCCAGAACGGTTTACAAGCAATTAAAACCAGATAAAAACAGATAAAAACACATAAAACAGATAAAACAACATTCTAAATCAGTCTTTCTCAACCAGTGTGCCGTGGCACACTAGTGTGCCGGGACGGACCTCCTGCTTGTGCCGCGAGAAAAGCTCTCTGCCCCCCTTCCTCCCCCCCTCCTGCCGAACTCCTGCTGCTTGGGGGAGGAGGAAGGGCCAGGCAATGGCGAAGAAAAAGAAGAAGGGATCGGGGCGCCGCCTCCTTCGGCCATTTCCCCAGCCAGCCTCCAATCCGCCATGACTCCCACCATGACTCTCGCCCCTCGCTCGCTGAAGCTGCGTGGAGGAGGAGCCCCGCCCACTGAAGCCCGTCCACCACTCATGCTCCTCCTCTGTAGGAGAGCTGAAGCTGGGGGGAGGGGGCAGGGCATGGCGTGACCTGTAGGAGAGCTGAAGCTGGGGGGGAGGGGGCGGGGCATGGTGCAGCCTGGCTCTGCCCCCTCCCCCGGCTTCGGCACTCCCAGCAGCTGGTCCAGCCTTGAGGGGACAGTGCCAAGCCAGCATTGTGCTGGCTCTGGCACCTCTGGCTTGGCACTGCCCCCTCAAGGCTGGAGAAGCTGCTGGGAGAGGTGAAGCCAGGGTAGGGGTGGGGCCTGGCGCAGCCTGGCTCTGCCCCCTCCCCTGGCTTCGGCACTCCCAGCAGCTGCTCCCAGCAGGCCACCAACCCCCAGCCGTTCTTTACTGTGTTAGAGTGTCATTTTGTCATTTTGGTTGGTGGTGTGCCCCCGAATTTTTTTAATGTTAAAAGTGTGCCGCAGCTCAAAAAAGGTTGGGAAACACTGTTCTAAATCACTGAAACCCCGCTCCCAACAATAAAACCCATCAGATCGGTGACAATACAACGGCATTTCATTAAGTCATGGAATTCAGTCTTTCCTGTTAGGAATGGTCCCAAAGGCATGACTGTTTTTAAAAACTGACTTCAGGATGCTTTGTGATTTGCCCTTAAGTTGAAATCTGAATGTGGAAGAATCACAATCATTTCGTCAGGAGTGGGCACCTGTTATGGGTTCGTATGCCAGATTTCTGCCCCTGGAACCATTAGGGGGCTTCCTGGAATGACAGAAAAGCCCCAAAAGCAAGCCTCCCCCAAAGAGCCTAGAAATCCACTTCCGGTGGAATGCACCCACCTATATAGAATGGTGGTTTGATTGTTGGATCAGAACGCTTGGGAGTCCATGGTCTGACTCCCTGCTTGGCTATGTAAACAAACGACTTGGTGACATTTCTCAAGTCACTTTCTCTCACTAAATGCAGATCCTCTCCGAACAAATACCCCATGATAGGTTCACCTTGGAAAACCCTGTGGTAGGTTCACCTTAGAGGTGTCATCAGTCAGAAATAACTTGAAAGCACACAACTACCACATTCCTATCTGTCTTATCTTGTCTATCTCATTTATTTATTTATTTATTGGGGCTGTTGAGCAGTTCAGGAAGCCCCTGCAAACTGTTTATAAATGATTTACCATTTCCAGGATAGACAGTTCTCCCTATTCACCCTTCTTTTTGGCTAGTAATTTTAAATACTGTAATTTTAATATGCTGTAATTTTAATAGGTGGATTTGCTATTATGTTTTTAACTGTTTTATTGTGTTTTATGGTTCTTATGTATGTGAGTCGCCCTGAGCCTACGGGAAAGGGTGACTAAGAAATCGAACTAATAAATAAATAAATAAATAAATAGTAGTTTGGGTAATTTGGTGAGATTAAGGGATGCAAAAACACCTTTAGGGCCTGCATGCTTTGTCCAACCACAATGTATGCATTCTTTCTTATGCTTGTTTCTTGCATTAGTGCTCCATTCTCTTTTAGCACTTTGCTTTGTAATAACTTTTCTAGTTAATCTGGTAACATTAATAGGAAAGAGTTTTATAATATTCTTCCTCACTCAGCTTCCATAGAAATTCAAGGTTTTTTAACCCTGCTGGTCTGTCAGGTTTTACTATACACTTGTTATGTTCGGGTCATTTTTGACCCGGATGTTATTTTGAGCCACTGAAAAGTTATTTTTGAATACCTGTTGCATTATTATACTGTGTGTGATCATAGTTGTTCATTATCAAAGAAAAATTGAATAAAAAAACTTAATTTTTTTAAATTTTGTGTTGATTAATGTAAAAAGCCTAATTTGCATGTTACACCAAAGTAACAAACTTGTGCGTGAATAATCAGCTTTTATATCTTTTACAACATCAACAACAACTTCAGGTAACTATTAGTACAACTAACTTAAAACTAAAATAAATTTTAACAGTATAAATTTTTTTTGAAAAAAATAATCAGAAAAAATAATAAACTGAAAAAAATTTAAAAAAATCAGTTTTCCCCAAAAATCAGTTTTCCACACCCCTTTCCCATCTAAATCTTTCCCCCTTCTCCAGTTTCCCCCTTCCCACCCCAATCTGTCTTTCTTCTCCAGAAACCTCCTTTCCACCTCATAGCTGCCTCATTTCCCACCCTCAGCCTATACTCAAGTCAGTAAGTTTTCCCAATTTTTGTCGTAAAATTAGGTGCCTTATATTATATAGGTGTCAGCTTATACTAAAGTATATACTCAAGTTTATATGATATGTGCTTTCTCCCCTGTGTGGGTCCTTTGATGGATACACAGTTTGTCACTCTGACTGAATCTCTTTCCACATTCCGTGCATGTATATGGCTTCTCCCCTGTTACTGTTTTGCATAACAAAGGTACTATTCTGAGGGCAGGGAGGAGTCACACACACCTGGTAATACAGCCAGGCAGGCTATGAAAACAGTAGAAACACACTGAGGAAAAAGTCACTCTGAATAACCAGAAACTACTCACAAGGGTAGCAAAATATCAATAAACTGTAATATGTAGCAAAAGTAAAGGAAGGACATCCCAATACAAAGCATGGGACAATATATCTAACATCAGTAGTAATACATATCATAAGGAATAACAATCTACATGTATACAGTCATAGGTCAGATGTAATGCCTTCCAGGTGGGAGGTAACAGTACAAAATAGATGATCACAAATGGCTATTACATATCAGTCATATAGCAAAACACATGGCAATCATATATCAATCACATATCAGATATAATAACAGGCATATGAAAACACACAACAGTAAACATTCACATTACCTAGTCTGTTCACAATGAATTCAAGGCTTTGAGGTAAACTCTCTCAGCTGCTTCAGAAAATAGCTATCTTCAACAGCTTAGCAATTTCTGACTGAGGAAATGGGAGAGGCTAGTACTGTGTTACTGTTTTGCATAACTAAGGTACTATTCTGAGGGCAGGGAGCAGTCACACACACCTGGTAATGCAGCCAGGATAAGAAAAAAATTGGTACTGAAAGAAAATGCATATGGTTTGTTCTGAAATCATTTGCATAAATGTATCCATCCATTTATGTCCACCTAAAGCAAGTAGATAACTTGATAAACAATAGTAGATGCAATAGGTAGTCTCAAAATAAACTAAAAATCCTTTGTTTTACTCAAAAAAATGGCTGCAGATTAGCATAAAAGGCTACCGGGTCATTTTTGACCCGAACATAACAAGTGTATAAAAAACTGTAGAGCAAAAAGTAAGGCACCGAAACAAAAAATTTTAGTACCCTTAGTATGAACCCCGTAAATTAAGAAAAGTGAAGGAACCACAAGTTTCAAAATCAAAAAATGAATGAATAAACAAATATCAATTTCCACAACGGGTCATATTTGACCCGAACATAACAGCAGGGTTTTAAACAATGTGTACATTTGAAATACGAATGCATATATGCTTTGAATATATGATGGATGAAACTAGAATATATTATCTCTGATCTTCTATTTCTTATGGACTGTAGTTCCATGCATGATTCTTGATCAGTGGTCATTCTGGGGAGGACTGATAGATGTGGAGTCCAACATTTGGCACCACTGAGCTGAAAAGCCTCATTATCCCTAGCATGGATTATATAAACATAGCATCAGCAGAAAGACACTAAATTGCTTTTCAGGAAAATTGGGTACGTTCAGGGAGTATTTCTCTTGAAAAACATCCTCCAAACAAAGGAAGCTGCAATTTTGCTGCAAATGCAAATTCTGTGAACCTTCCTTCCTGTTTCCTCTATGCAGACTCATGATTCCTTTGAAAAAATAATACAATTCTTTCTGATAGATTTTCCCCTCCCACTTCCGGCAGGCAAAGCCCCTTTTCACTCTGTTAGTTCCTGTGACTTATAGTGTCCGAACAATAAATAAATAAATAAATAAATATGTTTTTAAAAGGGGGAAATGCATTGTGTTCTCTCTGCCTCAGCAAAATAAAACCCTTATGTTTGCAACTGCTTTGTTTGTTTTGTCCCACTTTTCTCCTGGTGAAGAGAGATGGCTTATACAATGAATAAAAGTAGACTACAGCTAAAATCCGGGCACTTGTAATGCTGAAAAAAAATGCATTGCCCTAAGAACATGTAATTCTGAATTAAAACTATTTAAGTAAATTTACAATACAGCAAAAGCTGTTGTGGAGTACACCACCTACCATTTCTATAGTAAGCTGTTAATGATTTGGTCTTGTCACACAGAGTAGCCATAGTTGGTATAGTCTTCAAACTGTTGTTTCGTGGCCAATAGAGAGAACAATTTAATAAAACTCTGGCCTTTTTTGGTGGAGGAAGCAAACGTTTTGTAGTGAGCCATTACTCCCATTAAATGTGACTCAGACTCTTACTTCTATGCACTTTTTGGTGGCTTTGTACTACTTGTATGCTTTATTTGGTGACTCTCCTCCTCTTTCAGCAGAGTGTGGCCCTTCACGAATTGTGGGACTGGAACTATCTACATCAGGGGTGCCCACACTTTTTCAACACGCGGGCTACTTATAATAAAAACAAGTCAGAAAGATCTACCTACCTCCTCAAGGATGGAGAGGGGAGGGGCGGGGGCGGGGCTTGGCACGGCCTGGCGGGGCTTGGCGCGGCCTGGCTCGGCCTGGCTCTGCCCCTCTGGCTCTAGCTCTACCAGCAGCTTCTCCAGGCTTGAGGATGGCAATGCCAAGCCAGCCTTGTGTTAACTGGCCTTGTCAAGCCTGGAGAAGCTGCTGGTAGAGTGGAAGCCAGAGGGAGGCGGAGCCAGGCTGCACCAAGCCCCTCCCCTCTGGCTTTGGATCTCCCAGCAGCTTCTCCAGGCTTGAGGATGGCAATGCCAAGCCAGCCTTGTGCTAGCTATGCCACCACTGGCTTGGCATTGCTATCCTCAAGCCTGGAGAAGCTGCTGGTAGAGCGGAAGCCAGAGGGGGGCGGGCCAGGCAGCACCAAACCCCTCCCCTCTGGCTTTGGATCTCCCAGCAGCTTCTCCAGGCTTGAGGATGGCAATGCCAAGCCAGCCTTGTGCTAGCTATGCCACCACTGGCTTGGCGTTGACACCCTCAAGCCTGGAGAAGCTGCTGGTAGAGCGGAAGCCAGAGGGTGGCGGGGCCAGGCTGTGCCAAGCCCCCCCCCCCCCCTCTGGCTTTGGATCTCCCAGCAGCTTCTCCAGGCTTGAGGATGGCAATGCCAAGCCAGTGGTGACATAGCTAGCACAAGGCTGGCTTGGCACTGCCATCCTCAAGCCTGGAGAAGCTGCTGGGAGTGCCGAAGCCGGGGAAGGGGGCGGGGCTTGGTGCATCTTGGCTCCGCCCCTTCTGAGAAGCGCCCCATCTGGCTGGGATCGACCTCCTTCGGTCTTGGGATCGACTGGTCGATCGTGATCGACTTCCTGGGCAGCCCTGATCTACATTGTTCCATGTTACTTATAATGGGTGGGATAGGTGAGAGTTGCCATCCAGCAGCACCTGTAGTGCAGAATTTTGCTCAACTTTTGTTTAAATGAAGACCCAATGGTGTGGACTTGGAACTTTGGAGTAGATTCGATGGTAAGAGTTTGCTTTCAGACAAGGAAGGACCTTTTGTCCCTTTGGAGATACCATTGTTTGCAACTTCAGTCCTAGTCAATCTTTAGGCACTTGGGGGGGCTGGGGGCTACAGACTGACAAAAGCTGGAAAACGAGAAGTTTCCCTAACTTGCCCTGCAACAATAGTCTGTATCTTCAACACAGATTAGTTTGGAGAAACACCTTTTGTGTTTTGCCTGTCAAGGAAGCCCCAGGGCCTCATCTGGTATCAGCTGGTGGCTAAGAAGACACAAGAAGGGATTTAACCTTTGTCCTTCCTGTGTAATACAAAGTGTTTCTTTCTATGGGTGGCTGGTTCTTATCTGTTTAAGAAAGAAAACAAGGGGAAGAACCAGTCAGAGTTGCTTTGATTTACTGGTTCGGAAATATGGACACTTTTCTATTTGGGGGAAAGTTGGCTATAGAATTTTAATCCTGACAGATATTTCCATAATGGCTCTTACAGTTTAGCAGAAATTAATGTACCAGCTTTGAAGAACCCTAGTCACTTCATTATGCTAATGTTTGCTAATTGGATTCTTAAGAAAACACATTCTTTTTCTCGTGACACTTCACTGCCGTCTGCATTTTTAAAAAAATCTTACTTTCGTGCAGTTTTCTTTCCTGTAACTACGATTTCAGAATCTTTACTGCGAAACTGAATGTTTTCCTGGATTTTATTCCTTTATGATTCATCGTTTCCTTTATGGAATTTGATGGAGATAATGAGTAATACTAAACTACTTCTGTCTCATTTACCAGAAAAATGGGCTCAGAAGGGAAAGATGGATAGCTCTGTCTTACCTTTTGATTGATAGTTCAGTGAACCCTCCATCTGGAAATGCATATTAAATGAAAGCTTTGTCACCTTGTAGAAATCTCTCGGAGAATAGCAATTTTGCTGAGGTAGGAAGACTTGGCTGGCTCTCTAGATTTGCTCTTGCAAGAAAAAACTGGAATCTTTCTAAATCTGCCGTTACGAAAACATGTCTTAAAGAATTAAAATAGCTCCCAAGTGTAGGACTCTTTCATAAACTCTGATTTCTTTTTTTTAAGCTGTCAGTTTGAGCTTTTTGGACTACGCAATATTAGCATTGCATTCTTACCTGGAGTTGTTCTCCTGTGATTGAATCAACCCCCCCCCTTCCCCACCACCCAAAAGAACAACTCATTTCCAAATAAGCTCTTATCCACTTTGATAAGGCTACAGTTGTGTCCCATTGTCCCACTGGGACAAGGTGGGAATTTAGGAGCCATTGAGTAGTGGTCATGGAACTGGTTCTTATCTTCATCTACTGCTCTCAAGTTTGCCACAAAAGTACTCAAAATTTCCATGTTTCAGTTGTGGAAAATAACCAACAGTGGTCTTTCTGTGATGTTGTAAATAATCTCTTTACGGTTTGGCAGTTTGTGGTATATATACAATTCCTCTATAGCACTACATTTCAAAAGAGTTGGGGTTTTTCCCTGTTAGCTTTCACAACAACACATAGAATGTAGAAATACTATGGTATGGAGTATTCAAATTTTGGCATTTAGTGATAGAGTTTTATACATGACAAGTTTGAACGTTTCCAGAGAAAGGCAACCAGAATGATCAAAGGATTTGGAAGCCAGGCACTATGAGGAATGGCTGAAGGAGCTGGATATGTTTAATTTGGAGAAGAGAAGGGACACAATAGCCATGTTTAACTATTTGAAAGGATGTCTCATTGAGGAGGGGGAGAGCTTGTTTTTGCAGCTCTAGAGCAGTGTTTTTCAACCTTTTTTGAGCCGCGGCACATTTTTTACATTTACAAAATCCTGCGGCACACCACCAACCAAAATGACACAAAATGACACTCTAACACAGTAATACATATAGTTAATATGTTTTTAAATGTATTTATACACTCAGTGTGAAACCTGGGCCTGTTTCGATGAACACAACATATATATGACTTCCTCTCACATACTTATACATGGCTATCATGTCTTCTCTCAGCCTTCTCTTCTTCAGGCTAAACATGTCCAGCTCTTCAAGCCGCTCCTCATAGAGCTTGTTCTCCAGACCCTTGTGAAATTTCACCCTGAGTGAAACTTGCTTCCAGTTAACTATGGATGTCATGAAGCTTTTAACTATGGATGTCATGAAGCCAACAGTTCCCGGGGGGGAGGCAACTCTCAAAAAAATCCAGTAAAATAGTAAAAAAAAAAATACAAGTGGAGAGGCTCAATTTGTTTCTTGGAAACCTGTGAATGCTTCAGCCTCCCGATGCTCCCGATGCTCCCAGGTTCGTTCACTGCCCAATTCACCGACGTGGAGCTTCCGGCTTTGGCTGTTCTCGCGAGAAATCCAAGCCAACGTGAAAACGCCAAGTCAATCACTTCGCCCCCTTTACGGGGGGAGGAGGGAGGCAGCGAAAGAGACCACATAGATCTATGAAACTCTGAAGCAGCCTGAGTGGGAGCTGGAGCCATGATGAGTCGAGGCTCCTGAAGGCTTCCTCAAGGCGGGTCTGGCCCTGGCATTCGGCGGAGCCCTTCCTTTGCCTCGGGGAAGATCTTTGGGGAGGGAAAGAGGGAGAAAGAGCTGCGGGGGGAGAGTGCCAATTTCCCACAGCAGACCTGATGATCGCTCACGGCACACTAGTGTGCCACGGCACACTGGTTGGGAAACACTGCTCTAGGGCACTGCTCCTTAAACCATGGGACCTCCTTAACACAGTGCTGGGACCACTAAAATTTGGCAACAGTAAAAGGTGTTTGAATCGACTGTTAGCAACAACATACAATGCTTATAGTGGACTCTGAAGAAATAGCTTCAGCTGTGCTTCATAACAAGGAAAATCAGCCTGTTCAGCGAAACTTGCAAAAAACTTGCAAATGCTAAATTTTTATAAGTAAATGCTTGATTTCTACACCTATTTTATATACCTATATATCTCATGTAAAATCCCTTGGGTGGAAAGATGTCACTAATATAAAAAGTTTAAGAAGCCCTTCTCTAGAAACTAAGATACAGATCAATGGGTTCAAATTGCAGGAAAATATATTCCAGTTAACATTAAGAAGAATTTTCTGATGGTAAAACTAATTGACATTTACCTCTGAGTGTGGTGGGGTCTCCTTCTCTGGAGGCTTTTAAGCAAAGGCTGGAAGACTATCTGTCAGGAGTGCTTTTATTGCGTGTTTTTGCATGACAGAATGGGGTTGGACTGGATGGCCCTCGTGGTGTCTTCCAACCCTAAGATTCTCTGATTATAATTTTACTCAATTCCTTCATAGTTGCTCTTCCCAGACCCAAAATCTGCTTCTGATTTCTTGAATACAGTTTCCACTTAGGGTGATAATTCAGCCAAAGTGGAGAAAACCTTGAATTATTTCATAATGCATTTTAAAGTTATGTAACCATCTGTAGTCATTATTTGTGTTTTCTTAATATTCAGCAGAAACCATGTGTTCACAGTTACTGTCTTAGCTTTCATCAATCATTACTCCAAATCTTCCATTTTCTGTGGTGTCATCTTTGTATCTTAAAATATGTATGCACTGTATGTATGTATTTATTTATTTATTTGACTTGTACACCACCTGTCGGCGCCGCTTGGCCCGTTTGTTGCGCTGGCGGCCTTTGAACTGGGCCCGCCCTTTGAAGTGCCAGGCACCTTTCCTGAACTTTGATATGCGGAGAGCCGGATGGTCAAGCCCGAGGAAGGAGGGGCCCAGCAGGGGGGCGGGCCAGGGAGGGTTTTGAAGAGACTGTTGCGCGGGAAGAAGTTAGTCTATCTTTCCTTGCCCTGGATTAAGGACCTATTAAACTACTTATCCTTCAACTCTGCTTGGAGTGAGCGTGGTTCATTAGACCCCCCTTGCCGGAGCTTACACCACCACTCCCAAAGGCTCAGGGCAGTTTACAACAGAGTTCAGTGAGAACAACAATAGATAAAACATAATATGCAATAGTAAATAAAATAAGTAAAGGACGGATAAAATCACAAGCTTTCGAAGGCCTGTCTGAACAAGTGCGTCTTGCAGGCTTTGCGGTAGGTGGTCAGATCTTGCAGATCCCGCGTCTCTGGTGGTAGCGTATTCCACAGAACCGGGGCAATGATTGATAATGCCCTGCGCCTTGTCGAAGTCAGATGGAAAGACTTCACACTGGGGATGTCTAGAAGAGTCTGGTCCTCTGAACGAAGTGATCTCGGAGGGTTATATGGAATCAGGCGATGCTGTAGGTATACTGGCCCCAGACCATACAGGGCCTTGAAAGTAAGAACTAACACCTTGAAAGTGATCTGGTATTCAATTGGCAGCCAGTGCGGGTTCTGCAGCATTCTGCACTAGCCTCAGTTTCTGGATCACATTCAAGGGTAGGCCAAAGAGCGTTACAGTAGTCAAGTCTTGAGATGATCCTCCCCTCAGTTTTCATGTCACCTGCCTCCAAATTTAATCCCATTTTCCATATGATATGTTCTGCATATAAATTGAACAGTTAGGGTAATAAAATGCAGCTTTGTTGGACCTTTCTCTATATTGTAATACAGCCTCTTATCCAGGCTATTGGTTACCCTATAAGATAATGTTGAGGTAAACACATTTCTTTTAGAGCCATTCATTGTTTTTCATGTTCTATGCAATCAAAGGCTTTATTATAATTTAAAAGCACAGTTTGCTAAATTGTTTTTTTAGCCATCACTTTGTTTACATGGAGATTATTGCAGTGAGCTATAGGCCCTTTTATTAGATCAGAATGGTTATTGAGCAGTCTGTGAACCATTGTTGTCTTTTCCATGGTTGTTGACAATTTTTTTGTTAGAATTTGGTTGGAGTCTATCTCTATAGTTTAAACCAGTTCTATTGGAATTCCATA
Source organism: Anolis apletophallus (assembly GCA_030556195.1). NCBI lineage: Eukaryota > Metazoa > Chordata > Lepidosauria > Squamata > Anolidae > Anolis > Anolis apletophallus. The sequence continues at coordinate 5,807,229 of JARBWK010000001.1, forward strand.
TCACTGTATTTGATCTCCATTCATTTTAAAATATTAGAGAAGCAGGGATTTTGACCTGTTTCCTTAAGGACAAAACTTAAAGGAAACAGAAACAATCTTTGTGAATGATTTCAAAAGATAGGTGCCATTAAAAACTCTCTTCCTCTTAGAAATTAGTTAGATTTGTAATTAAATATTATAAATATTATAATAGAATTATAATTACAAACAATATAGCCTTTTTAATGCTTTTCTTCAGGACTACAGTTTGGCACAAATGTTGCAAAGCAATACATACACAATTTCACTCTCACCTAAAAATGAAAAAAATACTCAAAATATTGAAAAGCTTTTCTTGCAATGTCGAGGAATCCTGATGAGGAAAATCTTGGCCTGATTGTTTTATGCAGGAAACAGGAATTCTAGTGCAGGAAAGAAGAACAATGCTTACAGATAGACACCACTTTAACTGCCACGACTCAATACTATGGCATGGAAATTGTAGTTTTACAAGATCTTTAGCTTTACCTGTCAAAGAGTTTTGATGCCTCACCAAACTATGTATTCGTGAATTCCATAGTATTGAATTATTGCGGCTCAAGTGGTGTCAAATTGCATTCATTCTATAGTGTAGATCAGGGCTGCCCAGGAAGTCGATCGCAATCGAACAGTCGATCCCAGGACCGAAGGAGGTCGATCCCAGCCGGATGGGGCACTTCTCAGAGGGGGCGGAGCCAGGCCGCGCCAAGCCTCGCCCCCTCCCCGGCTTCTGCACTCCCAGCAGCTTCTACAGGTTTGTGGAGGGCAGGGCCAAGCCAGCCATGTGCTAGCTATGCCACCACTAGCTTGGCATCGCCATCCTCAAGCCTGGAGAAGCTGCTGGAGCTCCAAAGCCAGAGGGAGGGGTGGGGCTTGGCGCAGCCTGGCTCCGCCCCTGTGGCTTCCGCTCTACCAGCAGCTTCTCCAGGCTTGAGGATGGCTATGCCAAGCCAGTCTTGTGCTAGCTATGTCACCACTGGCTTGGCATTGCCATCCTCAAGCCTGGAGAAGCTGCTGGGAGCTCCAAAGCCGGAGGGGGGGCGGGGCTTGGCATGGCCTGGCTCCGCCCCTGTGTGGCTTCGCTCTACCAGCAGCTTCTCCAGGCTTGAGGAGGGCTATGCCAAGCCAGCCTTGTGCTAGCTATGTCACCACTGGCTTGGCATTGCCATCCTCAAGCCTGGAGAAGCTGCTGGGAGCTCCAAAGCCAGAGGGGAGGGGGAGGGACTTGGCATGGCATGGCTCCGCCCCTTCTGGCCAAGCCCCGCCCTGCTCCCTCCCCTCTCCAGCCTTGAGGAGGTAGGTAGATCTTTCTGACTTAGTTAAGTATTAGAGTTGGATGGGTTTCTTTGGAAGGGCATGAAACTCTTTAAAAAATTCTGACTTCTCACTTTCGAAACAGTTTTGAACCATGCAGGAAAGGTGGGAGGGGCAAATCCAAATTTGAACTATTAACCTTTTCCCCCCCGGAAATATTCCATAATGTTCAGATGTCTCCCAAGGTTATTTTAATTTTCAGAACCATTAAGCAACTTTGGTAATGCCTAAAAAGTTTTAAAATCTCATGCTTTCCCTCCCTGGCGATGCAAGGGAAGGATGAGGTTAGCGTGGCTAAGCACAGCCCTTGTTGTCATTTGTGAAGGCCAGCCCACCCAACGGTAGAGATTGCAAAAGGCCCTGCTGTTAAACTATATTTCCCACACTTCCTTGCTGTTCATTAGCCAAAATAGCTGAAAGACCCCTATAGCTGTCTGTAGCAGTCTTTGTCTAAATATAAAATAAATTGATTGAATCTACAAAGGTGTCTAAAGAAGGCAGCAAAGCAATAAGCAACTATCGCAAAGCCAAGAGAACATAAACTGCGTAAAAACCAATAATTTCACTTTGGCCTGATTGCCATGAACAAGGCACTGAGGAAGCCAGCCACTGCGATCCCTTTACATCAGTATGTAATGATAAAATAAGATGATTGATTGCATCTGCAAATAGGCATAAACTGGAACAAGCATTATAAATTGTTCTTTCCCCAACAAACTATGGTTAATAAAATAATCACAGTTTAGGATATATTCGGGAATGTGGCGCAGCTGGCTAAGTGTCAGCTGCATAAGATCTCTCTGAACAGTAGATCATGAGTTCGAGGCCTGCCCGGGTTGAGGTGGGTGCTCGACTTTTAAGTGTAGCCTGCTGTCGACCTTTACAGCCCGAAAGACAGTTGCATCTGTCAAGTTGGAGATAAAGGTACCACATTAAGTGGGGAGGCAAATTTTGACTGAATTATGAGGCCATTAAAGAACTCCAGGAACACTGAGAATGTGGAAGGAACAACAAGGGACGCTGGGGACGCTGAGAGATGAGTGCGTCAGCTCCCCCTGGTGGCCAGAGTTTGTCTCTGTTTGTCTATATGTGTGTATGTGGAAACAGCAGGGATTGTCTGCTAAGTATGTGCACCTGTAATCCGCTCTGAGTCCCCTTCGGGGTGAGAAGAGCAGAATATAAATAAAGTAAATAAATAAATAAAAGTAAATAAATAATATTCGTAATGTTAAACTGTGATTAATAAAAGAATGGAACTAAAGGCCTCCAGTCTTCTTGCTTTTGTACTCAAAGAGGGAGACAGCACACAATTACAAGACCTGACAGGATTATTATGTTGTCTTAATGCTGCCTTTATTATTTGGAAGATGATTTTTTAAATAAAAAAAAATAGAGACTTGTAGCTCTTGTGTTTTCTCTTAATACCTAGCACTAGATCTTTTCAATTCAATGTGTTTTTTTGTTTTCAAGGTTTCTGCACTTAGCCTACCTCTTCCTCCCAAAAGGTTGATTGGAAACATGGACCGTGAATTTATAGCAGAAAGACAGAAAGGACTTCAGAACTATCTCAACGTAATAACTTCCAATCATATACTGTCCAACTGTGAACCAGTAAAGAAATTTTTGGATCCAAACAACTATTCTGTAAACTACACAGGTAAGGCAATGGTCTTGAAGCTTCTTTGCTAAACTTTTCTTTATGAAGATAAATGAGCAATTATGAAACAGAATATCTAAGGGTGGGGTATCAGTCTATAATCAGGATACATATAATCAGGCAGGAAGAGTTAGTGGGAAAGTGCTATTACTTTGCATGTATACTAACAATGGATGAAAAAATCTATGTTGGAAAGATTTTGCCTTGATTGTGCCAGTTGCCGCTGGGGAAGTGTGGTTGGGATTCAAGGGGGGGGATTGTGAGTTTCAAAGGCTGTTTTATTCTATTTTCCCCACACTGTACTATTTAATTGTGTTTTTTAAACTTTTGTACTGAGCTTTTAAAATTATGACTAAAGTGAATCCCTACGGGGAGAAAGGCGGGGTATAAATAAAGTTAATAAAGATAAAGATACTGGTACTAGACCTTACCAGAAAGCCCTTGAACATTCCCTTCCATAATTTCATAGTTCCTGTGCCTCACTGCCTGCATTGGGAAAAATACAGCTACTTGTATTTTGTAAAATCTAATTTTTCATCCACCTGCTAAAAGGGAATGAGTGAGATTAAATAGAAATATAAATGTGAGAATTATTATTATTATTGATATCTTGTTTTCCTCTCCTAAAGAAGATTAAAAGCAGCTAAACCTTTATTTGTAAATCTAATATATGCCAGATCCACTCTGTCCTAACACTTAACCTCATCACCAGTACCAACCACTCCTCCAAGAACACATTACAAGAAATCTATTTTGAAAAACATTGACAGTTCATCACTTAGATCAGTGTTTCTCAACCAGCGTGCCGTGGCACACTAGTGTGCCATGAGCGATCATCAGGTGTGCCGTGGGAAATTGGAACCTCCAATACCCCCCCCCCCCCACTGAACACTTTTTCCCAAGCAAACCCTTTCAGTACTTTCTGTTGGTAATGAGAGTTCAATATGCCAAGTTTGGTTCAATTCCATTGTTGCAAGAGTTCAGGATGCTCTTTGATTGTGTGTTAACTATAAATCCCAGAAACTATAACTGCCAAATGTCAAGGTCTATTTTCCCCAAACTCCATCTGTGTTCACATTTGGGCATATTGAGTATTCATGCCAAATTTGGTCCTGATCCAACATTGTTTGAGTCCACAGTGCTCTCTGGATATAGGTGAACTACAACTCCAAAACTCAAGGTCAATGCCCACCAAACTCTTATAGTATTTTCTCTTGGTTATGGGAGTTCTGTGTGGGAAGTTTGTGTCTTTCTGCCATTCCTGCCAGGATATCTATGTTGTGTTCATCGTAACAGGCCCAGGTTTCACACTGAGTGTATAAATACATTTAAAAACATATTAACTATATGTATTACTGTGTTAGAGTCTCATTTTGTGTCATTTTGTTCGGTGGTGTGCCCCAGGATTTTGTAAATGTAAAAAGTGTGCCGCTGCTCAAAAAAGGTTGAAAAACACTGACTTAGATCACTCTTTACATTCTTATCTCCAGTAATTCTTGTATTCTCCATTTGTCTTCTTGTCATATCCTGTGTCCATTTGCTCTTACCTTGCCCCTCCCTCTTAGTCTTTCTGTTGGTTACTCTAATTTTTGTCATTTTCTTCTATGTATCCTCATCCCCCTTCTGAGTATATTACTCTTGCTTGATTTACAAGCTGGGTAAATGCAAGGAACACTGTGGATTTAGCATATCTGGATTTCAGTAAGGCCTTCAACAAGGTCCCCCATGACCTGGCAAACTAGTCAAATGTGGGCTAGGCAAAACTTCGGTTAGGTGGATCTGTAATTGGTTAAGTGGATGAACCCAGAGGGTGCTCTCCATTGCTTCCTCTTCATCCTGGAAGGAAGTGACGAGTGAAGTGCCATAAGCAGGGTTCCGTCCTGGGCCTGGTCCTGTTTGACATCTTTATTAATGACTTAGATGAAGGGTTAGAAGGCACGATCATCAAGTTTGCAGACGACACCAAATTGGGAGGGATAGCCAATACCCCAGAGGACAGAGAGAGATGGGATAAAACTAGCAAAATGAAGTTCAAAAAGGAGAAATGCCAGATACTCCACTTAGGTGGGAAAAAATGAAATGCAAAGACACAGAATGGGAGACGCAAGGCTTGACAGCAGTACGTGTCAAAAAGATCTTGGAGTCCTTGTGGACAACAAAGTAAATATGAGCCAACAATGTGATGCTATAGCTAAAAAAGCCAATGTGATCTTGTTCTGCATAATTTATTTATTTATTTCCGGCATTTTACCCCGATCTTCTCAACCCCCGAGGGGGGACTCAGAGTGGCTTACAAAAAGGCACAATTCGATGCCCACACAGTAAAACACAATATAAAACCGCAGAAACATTCAAAATTAAAATACATTAAAATACAATTACATTAAGCATCATAAGCATTCCATTAAGTTAAAAACGGTGTTCTGTCCACAAAAAGCATTGAGCCCTATCAATCAACTTTCCATTAAAATCCAATCTAAAATGCTGCATTGTGCTAGTGTGCAAACGCCTGGTCCCATAGCCAGGATTTTACTTTTTTCCTGAATGCCAGGAGGGATGGAATTGATCGTATGTCACTGGGAAGTGCGTTCCACAGACAGGGAGCCACCACCGAGAAGGCCCTCTCCCTCGTACCCACCAAACGCATTTGAGAAGTTGATGGAAGCGAGAGCAGGGCCTCCCCGGAAGATCTTAAATTACGAGGTGGGATGTAGCGGCAGATGCGTTCGGACAAGTAAGCTGGGCCAGAACCGTATAGAGCTTTAAAGGTCAAAACCAGCACTTTGAATTGAGCTTGGAAGTGGACAGGCAGCCAGTGGAGCTGACACAACAGGGGGGTGGTATGCTCCCTGTATGTAGCTCCAGTTAGTAATCTAGTGATAAATTGGAGTCTATAGTGTCTAGATCCAGGGAGGTCATGCTACCCCTCTATTCCGCCTTGGTCAGAGCACACCTGAAATACTGTGTCCAATTCTGGGCACTGCAGTTGAAGGGAGACATGGACAAGCTGGAATGTGTCCAGAGGAGGGTGATTAAAATGATCAAGAGTCTGAGAACAAGCCCTATGATGATGAGTGGCTTAAAGGGCAGGGCATGTTTAGCCTGCAGAATAAAAGGCTGAGAGGAGAGATGGTCATTTATATGTGAGGGAAAGTCATAGGGAGGAGGGAGCAAGTTTGTTTTCTGCTGCCCTGGAGACTAGGATGCAGAACAATGGCTTCAAACTACAGGATAAGAGATTCCACCTAAACAACAGGAAGAATTTTCTAACCGTGAGAGCTGTTCAGCAGTGGAACTCTCTGCCCCAGATCCTTTCATCCGCTCATCCCCCTTAGGGCCCTGCATCCAGCTCTCCCGGTGTGGCCCCATTAGGTCCGCCACAAGAGTTTCCCTCTTGGCAGGCACTATGGATGCAGGCATGGGGGGGGGGAGGAGCCTCCTCCCCGATGCCGGGGCTTGAAGCACTTGGCTCCTACCCGGTATCGAGGATTGCGCATGCGTTGAAGTCAGCCGCTGTACCGATGCTGCGCTTCTCCCCAATACCGGGGCTTGTCGCGTTGGGCTTCTCTCCTGTACTGGGGTTTGCGCATGTGCCGTAGCCAGCAGTTGCGCTTCTCTCTTGAGTAAGGAGGAGTCTCCTCCTTGTGTTGGAGGAGGAATACAGGTTTCATAGTGTTAGGGCATGTGCAGACTGCGCAATGGAGTTTCCTGTACTTGCACTGAAGGAGCCAGCAAGTGGATGCTGTCGGCATTGAGAGAGTTAATTGTTCCTCCTGTCGACGTCGACGCCAGTGTCGAGAGCCCCTGCACATACGCCGTTTGCGCAACAATAGCAGAGGCAGGAGCTGGTATTCAGGAAGGGGCAGGGGCTGCGCCGAAAAGGAGGACCTCCAGTATCCTTCCTTCCCCATCTCCATGCGTATTGCGTTTTTATTTGTTTCAACATTTTTTTTGGTCTGTGATCTGCCCCCCCTCCCCCTCAGCTTGCACCCCTAGGCCATGGCCTAGGTTGGCCTTATGGGTAATCCTGGCCTGCCTGTTGGGCTTTCTATCACATTTTTCACCTGCCATGTAGTGAAATCCTCAGAGGGAAGGGGGACAACGTAGCAAAGGAAACGCTATCTGAAAACCCTATCAAAAACAGCTGCAATATTACCTAATGGCCTGGTGGGAGAAAATATACTTTACATTCTAACTAGCCTCCCCAAACCCCTGTGATGAAACATTAATTATAATAATCACTACACTTGATCTCATCCAAAAGGCAGAGGAAGCCAATCTCTGCGCACAAGGAGTTTCTCTCCTTCCTGAAGGGATTTGAAATACTTGACATCAGATTGAAACCTGTGTATTCATTTTAAAGGGCAGGGAGAGATAGGGCTGGAAATACATTTGCTTCAGTAAGTTAAGAATAATGAAATTTTAAGGGAAACACAGTAGACATTTATAGGATTCCAGTTTAGGTGCAGCTTACATGTGTAGAACTGATGCTAAGGAGTCTTTTAAGAAGGTGAGATGAAAGGTGGTAGTTGGCCAGAAGAGCTTCAGTGGGCCAACTTCCTTTTTTAATGCATTTCCATAAAAACTATGAGGAATTCATTTTTTTAAAAAAACTATTTCTATTGTAACTTGTATTGGAATCTCAAGTGTTAAAGTATTAACCTCCCCCCCTTTTAAAGAAAACCATGTGTTTTTCCAGTTCACTTCTTTTTTGTTGGGTCAGGAGCGACTTGAGAAACTGTGTGAGAGAGAATTGGCCGTCTGCAAGGACGTTGCCCAGGGGACGCTAGGTTATTTTGATGTTTTTACCATCCAGTTCACTTGATCTATGCCTAACTTACTTGTGGACTTCAGAATCTCAGGTTTACTTATTATTCTGGAGCACTATCACCAGTTACAGGAGTTTCTCAAGTCGCTCCTGACATTGAGGGACACACACACACACACACACACACACAAAACCAGTTACATGCAAAACTCTTTTTGGATGTTATGCCACCGAACCATTAAGGTCTATGCCAGGGGTGCTCAGAATGGTGATCGGGATCACCAGGGTGATCTTCGGGCCTCATCCTGGTGATCTTCAGGCCCCTGAACAGGTTTTTTGCTGTTGGTCCTCTTCACGCACACCTGCACGCTGCAAAGAAGTCCTCCATCGTTGCTCCCCCCGCTCCCTGCTCGCGCGGCGCCTCCAAAAGCTCCAGAGTCCAAGAGGCAGAATGGGCCCCCTCTTTTGGATTCCTCCTCCTCCTCCCTCCGTCCTTCTCCAGCCACTCAGAGTCGTAGGAGACCAAAGGGGGCGGGCCTGGATGCGATGCATGGCTGGCCCCGCGCGCATGCGCAGAAGCACCCATTCTGTCTCTCAGACTTCTCGTGAGCTCTTGGAGGCAGCACGCATGCTGGCGACGTGGAAATAGGAGCAACGATGGAGGAGAAGGACGCTTTGGGGTCATTTCCTTTCCGCATCTCAAAGGTCGGTCTTTTTACTTTGGGGTGGGTGCTTGATTGTTCTGTGGCATGTCTCTTTGTTTATTTTTAATGTTTAAAAATGGCCTTTTAGTTCCAAAGCCTCTCTGCTTGCTTTGTTCCTTGAGAAATATATGTTGGGGAATATGGAAATGTGGGAGAAATGGGGTGGTTGGATGTATTTTTATGCTCTGTTTTATATTGTTGTTATTAAATTGAAATGTTGATGTTTTATAACTTCATTTTATGTAAACTGCCCCGAGCCTGCTGGAAGGAGCGGTACATAAAAATGAATAATAAATATAAATAAATAAATAAGAAAATAGTTATACGTTTTACATTTCTGGGTAGGTGATCTTTGGGACTTGGTTTTTTAATCAGTAGCTCCCATGCTGAAAAAGTGTGAGCACCCCTGGTCTATGCAGTGAATACCACTGGACTCCTGCTTCAAGCCTGCTAATCTTATTAGTTTTGCAAGCCAGTTCCTGGCAGCTGGATAATTTGAGTGGTTAGAACAGGTCAGGCCAGTGCACCAAAAATAGAAGGCAGAAAGTAATGACAGAAGAAAACGGAGGGAAATTCTGTTACCAGGAATCTTGTTCTTGTATATAAATGTTGTCCTGTATTTTTTGAGTATGGTGAACATCCAGATACTATTGGATGTTCACCATATGTTCACCATCCAGATGCATTTTTCCAATGAGGCAGGCTTTCACAGCTCTCTCCACTTTTTTAAAAACAGGAGAGAATATTAAAACATCGGCAGGAGACCTCTGTGCATTTAAAACTGATGAGCTGAAAGGTTGTCAGTTCAATATTGGCTCATGGAAATGCCTGCGGCGTCCTTGTGAGGCTGTCCTGCTTAAACCCTTCGCAGCCCAAGGCCTTTCTCTGGGGGTGTATGGCTTTCATCCTTGAAGATGAAACACCTGAGTCCAGTGGGGTGACTTGAAATGTGGAATGTTGTTGTTAATTTTTTATTTTCCTTGCTTCTTTCCACCTGCTGTGATGCAGCCTTCAGTGTTGATGCAAAGAATATTTTTTTAGAACCAGAGTCTAATCTAAGCACAGCTGCTTTACATGTGCCTGTGTGGTAGAGGAAATGTAATGAATTGCAGATATTTCAGGCAGATGACAGGCCGGGGGGGGGGGGGGATCCTTTTAATGTGGGCTTTAAAATGTGCTTGTAAACTAGAAAGCATTTAAAAACAGATTACAATGCATGGCTGGCTTTCATTTTCAATGTATTGTTTCAGCATACCTTTGTCATGAGTGCAGAGCTTAGAAAGATTCCTTTTTTGGACTCCAGTACCAGAAGCATCCAGCCACTAGGGCCATGCTGACGGGGGGATTACAGAAATGTTAGTCTACAAAAGTTAAGATTCCAAGCCATCTATGAGTTCAGTAAGCCCTTCACATTCACGAGTTTTACTTTTGCAGATCTCATTATTCAGAGATTTTATTGATATGGTTTCTCTCTAGGAATCGCTAGGTCCCACAGTGTGATTCTATGGCTAGTTTCCACCTGAGGTTGACTTAGAATTATGCTAGAGGACCTAGAGATGTGCCCTTAGCCCTAGTAAATATGGAGGACTAAGTAAGGCGCCAAAAAGCTGGATGTCAACACAACATACAGTACCTCCTTTCTCTTCTGTATTGTCTGTCCAAAAACGGCATTGAATGCTTGCCGGGTATGTATACTGTGATCTGCCCTGAGTCCCATTGGGGAGATAGGGCGGAATACAAATAAAGTGTTGTTGTTGTTGTTTTATTGCAGTTTGTAGTAGCCCCTCTTTCATTGATAAATGGCAACTAACTTAGTTTTATGAGGTATTGACAAGTGAAGTGGTTGTTTTGCACTGATTGGTGGGCTACTCATGTTTCTTGTAAATAGCAATTTTCAACATTTCGCTGGCATTACTTTGCGAACGAAGATTCTTAGGAAGGACTCATCTCACGCTTTTTACAAGCGCGTTGATGACTAAAAAGGCCAATCCGAGATAGACAAGTGTGGTTGCAGAAAGCACAGCAGAAAGTCTCCTTGTGTGAAGTTGTTTCCAAGTTACGGTTCTTTCTGCGTTGTCGTTTCTCTTCGAGACCCGTTTGGCGTGTCTTCTCGAAAGAGGCCGCAGCATTGTGGATAGTGCATCTCCATGCCTCCCGATGTGAAGCCAGGGTGGACCATTGTTGGTGATCATTCTGTCCGAGCCTGAGATGTTGTTTCAGGGAGTCCTTATATCTCCTTTTTGGAGTGCCTCTCTTGCGCTGACCCGTGGCGAGTTCACCATAGAGTAGTATCTTTGGAAGGCGGTGGTCCTCCATCCCAGAGACGTGCCCTGCCCAGCGCAGCTGTGTTCTCAATAGCCTCAATGCTGGTGATCCCTGCTTGCTCAAGGACAACAACATTCATCACATAGTCACTCCAGTGTACATTTAGGATTGTGCGAAGACAGCGCTGATGAAAGTTTTCGAGGAGTCGTAGGTGTTGCCGATAGGTGACCTATGTTTCAGACCCATAAAGGAGAATTGACAGTACGATAGCTCTGTACACACTGATTTTGGTGCTTTGCCTCAAGTGTTTGTTGCTCCAGACGCTTTTGTGAAGCCTTCCAAATGCACTCTATGCCTTTGCTAATCTGTGATCTATCTCTTTATCAATCTTGGCGTCTGAAGAGATGATGCTTCCCAGGTAGGTGAACTGCTGAACGGACTTAAGCACAGATGTGCCTATGCTGATGTGGGGATGATGATGTTCTTCCTGTGGTGCGGGCTGGTAGAGGACTTCCGTTTTCTTCAGACTGACTTCCAGCCCAAACAGCTCTGCAGCTGTTGCAAAGCAGGATGTTAGGCGCTGCAGGGCTGCTTCTGAATGGGCGAATGAATTTCTGAATGAATTTATTGCCTTCATAAAAACCTACAGATGGCTGCATCAGGATTTCTTGTATAGGACCGCATCCAAAGTGCATTTACATATTTAAATAGATATTTTTTTTAGTTCTGTCTTGAGTGAACCAGAGAAAAATCCTTGTGATTCCCATTTATGTTTTAGTTTTTGAAGATAACATTTTCTTTATCAATAATATTAAGCTGTGTCTAACAGCGCTCCAAAATTATCTTTGCAGAAATTGCCTTACAACATGTTTCAATGTTCTTTCGGTCGGAGCCAAAGTGGGAAGTAGTGGAACCATTGAAAGATATAGGTAAGGGTTTTGCTTTTATGGTAAAGTGATTGTGCCACATACCTCAGAAATTTGCTACTTGCCTAGACCAGCAATGCGTTTTCTAATTAGTGATTGCATTTGTTGCCAGAGGCCAAACTACGAGGCCAAACTCGTACATCAGTCATGCAACTAAAATGTATATGTTTTTAAAAATGTAAAGAACAGGATATTATGAGGGATGAACTGATCCCTGATGGGAAGCGGGGAAATCCTTGCCTCGGTCATTTGACTTTTGCCATTAAAACCTTCTATTCCAATAGAGATTCCAGGTATATGAGCCCTGATCCAGTTTCAGACTGTAGTAGGGAGCAAAGGATTAGTGTGCCATACTTACCTGCCCCAATCTGCCAGGGTTGTGGTATAGAGTGGTCTGGTCTGGGAAGGCATTATTTCTTGTTTGGCCCTCAAGGAAACATCTTTTCATCCTGTTGTTGTTGTTGTTGTTAATAATAATAATATTAATTGTGTGCCTTCAAGCTGTTTCCCACTTCTGGTGTTCCTAAGGCAAACATATCATGCAGTTTTCTGGGGCTGAGAATGTACCCAAGGTCACACAGTGAATCTAATCTCTCCACAGTCATAGTCTGATGCCCAAACTATTTCACCATGCTGGCTCTCACCCTGTAGCTTACATTGTTTTAACTTCCAAAGCAAGTGAACCTATGCCCTTTATATATGATCCTTTTGTTGCTCATTTGAGAAAGCAAAAAAGAGGCAGGGCAATGTCCATTCAGACTACTTAAGTTGCTTTTGTGCAAAAATGGGATCTTCGCAATTGTACGTTTCGGCCAGGGTCTTACGCACAGATCCTTCCCAAGTTCTACTACAATAGTAACATGTAAACTTCCTTTTAGGCTGGAGGATACGCAAGAAATATTTCTTAATGAAGATTAAGAATCAACCAAAGGAGCGGCTAGTTTTAAGTTGGGTAAGTTTATCTCCTTTGTGGTTTTTATTTCTCCCTCCAAAATTGCTTCTAAGATTAACAACTTTCTTTTTGTCCCCCCTCTATGTCCAGACTGTGGGTGTATCTATTATTTTGTCTGGAGCTATTATACTACTGTGATGAGGGCAGTGTTCATTGTAAACCGACACACAGCAGAAGAAGCTGAATGAGAACAACTGTGAACCATCGCAATAGTCTCTGTGACAGTTGCTCTATCTGTAACTTGCACAGCCCAGTGATCCCTGAGGAGATGTAAAGACTGGAGTAAAGAACAGAAACTTTTCTTTACTCCAGTCTTCTGTCTGCTTATAATTTGCTAAAAGTAGGGGCATGGCCAAATATGAAATATATCTAAATCCAAAATAAAAGGAAAATATGCATATATATTACACACACTTATCCTAATTCAGTGGATAGAGAGATGAGAGAGAATGAGAACGATGAAATATGTGTGAGGCAGAGACAGAAGTATGTAGCTGCATAATTTACTTCTAGTAGGGGTCTGTTATGTATACACCACCAAAGTATAAGGTGCAGATGAAGCTGGAGAAGAGGAGAAAAGATGATAACAAGGATGAGATTGTTTGTGGCATCTTTCTGCACAGCAGCTAGATCAGAAAGTCCATGATGTATCTACAAAGTAGAAATAATGCAGTTTGACATCACTTGTACTGCCCTGGTTCAATTCTATGAAATCATGGGAGTTGTAGTTTTACAAGGTATTTAGCCTTCTCTGAGAAAGAATGCTGGTGTCTTACCAAACTACTTATCCCAGGTTCCATAGCATTGAGCCGGGGCAATTCAAATGGTGCCAAACCATCATTTTTAAAGTGTAGATGCACCCTAAAGTGTAGATGCACCTCTTAAATAGCTTTCAGTGTTACTGCTATTCTTTAGAGGCTCATGTCACTGGGTCTATTTAAAAACACTCTCTTTTGTAGTCTGCAGAATGCATGTGAATCCAGACAGGCCCGACCCAGATATCCCTTACTGGATTTGAGGCTGGGGAGGAAGAGATTAGTAATTCCACGGCAACAATGACATGAACTGCCATTTCATCAAAACATACGTAACTGGAACTTGAGCATAGTTTGTGTGCCTATTGCTGCTATGGGGACAATAATATATTTAAAGAAACACTTTATAAAAAAACAGGGATACAAGTTCCTAGGTGCTTCTGTGGAGTAGCTACTTAAAAGCTTAAATAACACAGGGAAGTAGATTTTGGTTGTTTTAAGAGCTTATTCCCACATACTTTTCTTTTTCAGGCTGACCTTGGCCCGGACAAATACATGTCTGACAAAGATCTTCAGTGTGCTGTGAAATTTATTTCTTCTTGTTCTGTGAGTAAAAAAAAGAAAAATACCAAAATACCATACATTAGACTTCTTCATAGGCATAACACGAGATTGAATGGAGATCAGTAGTGAGAAACTCACTGTGCTCTACCTTGATTCCAAACAATGATGGTATGAATTATTCTTAGTGAATTTAGAGGTGTGTTCACAGCTGTGGAACTCTATCCACATTAAAAGTGTCTCTCCTTTCAAAAAACTGTGTAGCTCCAAATGTTTCTGACTACAGCTTCCATCAGTTGCATGGCTAATGATGGACATCATAGGAGCTACAGTACAACAATAAAATATCAAGTTAAGGGAGATGTTTGGTGTAGAGTAAAAAATAACAGCAGTATTTTGAAGAATTTGGTATGAAATCGTGTGAAGGGGAGGATGCGACATGCAGAGATTTGGGTTAGTCAGCCATGCTGAACAGTACTGGGAACACTGGCACAGATAATCCTGCTCACAAGAAACAATTATTATTATTATTGTCTTCATTTATTTTTGTATTTATTTATACCCCTCTTTATCTCACCTGAAGGGGACTCAACACAACTTAGCACTGGTGACTACTTTGTTTTGTAGTCTCTGTAGCTCAAAGTAAATAAAGGTGAACATGAGAATACTAATAAAGAATATTAATTCTGGGCTTTTTCTTTCCTCTACATCAGGGATAGGCAAAGTATAGCCTGCAGAATGCATGTACCCCAGAGCTCAATACATTTTTTTTTGTCCCAGGAGGTTTTTTAGGTGGTACGGGGGATGTTCTTTGCCATATCTGGGGGATCCCAGACCATTTTAGGCCCAGGAAAATATTTTTTAAAACAAGAAGTCAACTGGAAGTGGTATCCTGTTTTGAAAAAAAGTCACCATCTGGGACTTAAAGGGTTCCAGGGAGGAGGGCTAAAGGTTTGATGCAAATGCCTCCTATACCTCTTAGAGGCATTTGCTGGCCAAATACATTTGATAGGCCCTGTCTGATAGTTGGGTGCATTCCTCCGATGCATCTTGGGAGGCTTAATGGAGAGCCCCTTAGGCTCCCACCCTTGCCCACCCCTACTCTCACTGCACTCTCCTTTGAACTTATTCTGTGATTTCCCACTCCACATCATCTAGTGCCACTGGATGGAAATGCTGTAGCCTTATAGCGTGAGATATGAGTGGAATTGTTTTAATGGCGATGTGGTTTTATGTTGCGTTTTTATGTATTTTAATATGTTGTTGTTGTTGTTTTTAAATTGTATAGCATTGAATTTTTGCTGTTACAGGATCTCTGCTTTAAGCTCGGAAGGTTTGGGTACTTAATGATGTTTCTGAAATTTTGTTTCTTCTTTCTGCTTTCAAAAAATAACCCGACCTGCTTGTAAACAGCATGTCCAATTTAGATAATCAGGATTTCCAGTTCATCTGTTTGAACTGAGCATATACTGGAGTTCTGGCGAAATCTATTTAGTATTTGTGTGTGTGTGTTGAGATGTGACCCTGTTTTCAGGAGCTAGGTTTTTTTTGACCTAGCAGTGGTAGAGTATTGAGTATGCATAGAGGATGAATCTGTTAATAAATGCTTTTCCTCTTCTTTGGACAGCATCCTTATATTTATAAAGTCACTTTTGCAACAGCCAGCGAGTCTTCTGCACTAGTAATCAGACCCTTCAATGAAAAAGGAACACTGAAAGACCTGATATATAAGGTAGTGTAAATATGAATAAAACAAACATGTGAATGTAGGACTTTATCAAACAGGTCCGACATCCCAGGACCTGATCCCAGCTTTTCTGTTTATCTCAGATTATCTGGCAGTGGGGACTCCTATAATCTGGTTTAAAGCAGAAAACCTGGGATCAGATCCTGGGATGTAGGGCCTGTCTGGAAGGGCCCATAGAGACTCTGTAAGAATTGCTTTGCTGAGTTGATTCCTAAATTAGTCATAAGTTCAGGTGGATCCACTGAATTCAGTGAGACTTGCATAAATCAAATCTATGCAACTCTCATTGACTTCATTGGGTCTAGTCTGAGTATCCGTGGGCTTTGTTTCCAAAAGGTACCAAATCCAAAATAATTGAAAAATACGTTACAGGTGACAGCACATGGTTGGCTAAGAGCAGAATATCATGTTCAGATCAAAACTATTAAATATATTAAATCATTTCAATACAGGACTTGGAAAAATGCATTTTATAGTAAAATAATGCATATGCTCAACATGCTTGTCCCCCGATTCCTGTAAAATTGTTTAGATGGATTAGGTATCTTTGGAAACAAGCTCCACATATGTGGGTTTGACTCTATGGATAGCAAAGCTCAAGTTGGTTTCTAATAAACATTACGCCTCTGTTTCTTGGAGAATGGATTTTTATAAATATCTATATATTCTTTTTGACGAAGTATTCATTTTAATTGGAAGATAGTATTAGAAAGAACTATTTTATTTAAAAAAAACCTTAAACACAGTCTTCTCTAATGGACTTTAATGACTGATGAAACCTAAAGGATCAGAAGAAGAAAGATATAGTTATGTTTTAAAGGGCATAAGGAGGAATTATCCTCCCATCTAAAAGACACAAAATGTGAGGTTAAATTTCTTTAATCAAATACCAGACCTAAACATTTTCTTAGTTACATAGTAGAATAATGCTTTTTTAGAAACTAAAATGCTGATCTGTTATTGTCTATGATATTAATTGTAACTGCTATTTATTTTTAAAGGCAAAACCAAAAGATCAATTTTTGAAGAAGTACTGTAACCCGAAAAAAATTCAAGGTCTTGAACTGCAACAGATAAAAACATTTGGCAGACAAATTTTAGAGGCAAGTATTTTTTTTATTGCACAAAGTACATTTGCAGCTCAGAGAGTCAATCCACATGAAGATCATATTTGTCTAAACAAAAGTGTAGATGAAGCCCAATTGAGTTGTAATTTCCACATGCCCAAAATGGTATGTTGGAATGCACTTTCCAAATAGGTTTTCCAGAGAAATTACAAGCCTTTTGTTCAAAGCATATCAAGGTGAAAATAGAAACTTAATATTCTTGCATTATATGGAGCAATACATGCTCCAGCAATACATGGAATGTGAGTTGCCAGATGTACAAGCTGGGTTTAGAAAAGGCAGAGGAACGAGAGACCAAATTGCCAATATCCGCTGGATAATGGAGGAAGGTAGGGAGAAAAACATATTGTATTTCTGTTTTGTTGACTATTCTACAGCCTTAGACTGCATGGATCATAATAAATTATGGCATAATAAACTGTGGCAAGTTCTTGGTGGTATGGGGATACTAAGTCACCTTGTCTGTATTCGGATGAATCCGTAACAACAATACGACCAAGTAACAACAATAAGAACAGACCATGGAATAACAGACTGGTTCAAAATTGGGAAAAGACTACGGCAGAGCTGCATACTGCCACCTGACCTATTCAGCTTGTATGCAGAACACATGCAAGGTGCGTAGCTTGACAAATCCAAGGCTGGAGTTAAGATTGCTAGAAGAAACATTAGCAACCTTAGATATGCAGATGATACCACTTTGATGGCTGAAAGCGAGGATGAGCTGAGGAGCCTTATAACCAAAGTGAATGAAGAAAGTGCAAAAAACTGGGTTGCAGTTAAACATAAAAAACTTCCCCAAGATTATGGCAACCAGACTTATTGATAACTGGCAAATAGAGGGAGAAAAGGTGGAGGCCATGACAGACTTTGTATTTCTAGGCGCAAAGATGACTGCAGACGCAGACTGCAGCCAGGAAATCAGAAGATGTTTACTTCTTGGGAGGAGAGCAATGACCAACCTTGATAAAATAGTGAAGAGTAGAGACATCACACTGGCAACGAAGATCCACATAGTCAAAGCAATGGTATTCCCAGTAGTAACCTATGGATGCGAGAGCTGGACCATAAGGAAGGCTGATTGAAGGAAGATAGTTTTTGAACTGTGTTGTTGGAGGAAAATTCTGAGAGTGCCTTGGACCGCAAGAAAATCAAACCAGTCCATACTGCAGGAAATAATGACTGACTGCTCACTGAAGGGCAGGATATTAGAGGCAAAGATGAAGTACTTTGACCACATAATGCAGGGGTGGGCAATTATTTTTTCCAAGGGGACACACAAGAGCCAAAAAATATTATGGAGGGCCGCACCTAAAGGCGGAACTACATTCTACTCTACATAATTTATTTTATTTATTTACTATATATTACACATCATTAATATTAACATATTAATATATCAAGAAATATTCATATATTATTAGTATTAATATCATAATTATATTATAGTATATATATAGACATAATATATTGAAATTATAATATAACATTATATTATTTATTATATTATTATAAAATTATTATAAAATAATAATAAAATCACTAAAATTAAATTACATTATATTAAAGAAGACAAGGTGCAAACCAAGATGGAATGGCCCAATGGACCCAGCCCAGAGGATGGCAAAGCGGACCCAGCCGCCACAGCAGAGGAGAGCAGAGCAGCAGGCAATCGGAGGCTGCAGGCCTCTGCCCGCTCTCACCCCCAGCCGTTTATTTATTTATTTATTGTTCATTTTTGTATTCCTCCTCCCAGCAGGCTCGGGGCGGATAACAGCAGATATAACGGGCAACATGTCACAACATGTCGACATGTGACCCTACAATAAAAGCATAAAAACATAAAAGCACATTAAAACACATTACATCACCACACAGGGTATGGGAGGACATACGACATGGTTCCCTAATGATCGCCCTGCTATGGAGTGCGTGCCATCTCTGGAGGCGATCCGAGCCTGCAGGAAGAGCAGTTGGCGATCTGAGGTGGCTGATCGCCCTGGTGACCCGGAAGACGATCAAGTCTTCTGGGTTGCCAGGGCGATCAGCCGCCATAGGTCGCTAAGTGCTCCCGCTGCAGGCTCGGATCGCCTCCAGGGATGGCAGGCACTCCAAAGCCGCCGTTCCTCTGGCCTGTCTGCCGACACAAGTCCCACAGAGCCCGCAATGGGATGGCGGCAACGGCACACCTTCCTCTTGGCCCCGCCCCCGACACCGTTCTCCACGGGCCAGACAGAATCAGCTGCAGGGCCGCATCCAGCCCGCGGGCCGTAGGTTGCCCGCCCCTGGCATAATGAGAAGACAGGAAAGCTTGGAGAAGATAATAATCCTGGGGGAAATGGAAGGAAAAAGGAAGAGGATCCCACCAAGGGCAAGATGGATGTTATCCTTGAAGTGACTAGCTTGACCTGAAAGGACAGGGAGCTCTGGTATGGGCTGGTCCATGAGGTCATGAAGAGTCAGAAGCAACTGAACGAATAAATAACAAATTCTTGCATTACAGGTCAACATTCATATGAAAGATGTTCTGTGAAGCAGTTTATCTATGTGATATTTATAGGAAGCAGTTAATCTTTTCGATATGATATAACCAGGGCCGGACTAAAGTAATTTTCAATGGTAAGCAAACATTATTCCCCCAACAACCATGCCTACCCCTCCTCTCCGGCCTCATGCGGTGAGCTTCCTTGCGCTGCTGCTCTTGCCTCCTCATGCCACACCAAATGCGCATGTGCAAAACCAGCTGATTCTGCGCCGGGTGCGCATGTGCAGAGCCAGCTGGTTCCGCGCGTGTGCATTTGGTGCTGCATGGGCAGGCCGCCTTCCATGGGGCCGAAGACTGAGGAGGAGGGTTTGGCGGCTGGATGCGCCCCTGAATATGTGGTGCCCCATGCGGGCGCGTCGTTCGCGTAGTGTAAGATCCGGCCCTGGATATAACCAAACTGTTTTAGATGCAATACATAGCCAAAATCCAAATGTAGTTGTGAAACACAGATTGTTTGAGAAGGATAGCGGCTACTGAAACAATAAACAAGGCAGCATGAGAGGAAACTGAAATTTATGATATTAATGAGAAAAGTAAAAATACAGCATTTCAATTAAATTGTGGAGGAAAATGTAACTTGGTGAAATATAGATAAGCCTGGTAATCATCAGTGAATGAAAGCCTCTAAGGCGGGCCTAGGCAAACTTCGGCCCTCCAGGTGTTTTGGACTCCAACTCCCACAATTCCTAACAGCCGGTAGGCTGTTAGGAATTGTGGAAGTTGGAGTCCAAAACACCTGGAGGGCCGAAGTTTGCCTAGGCCCGCTCTAAGGAATGCCTTGGTTCTGAAGTTCATGGAAGGAAGGGTACAGATCCTTGAAATATCACCATGTCTTTATTAAAGGAATTAGTTTTCTTTGTCCAAATAATAGCTTTCTTTGGTTTTCTAGGTTCTAAAGTTCTTGCACGAGAAAGGATTTCCGTATGGGCACCTTCATGCATCCAATGTAGTGTTGGATGGGGACACGTGCAGGTTGTTGGACTTGGAGAATTCATTGCTGGGACTTCCCTCCTTCTATCGGTCTTATTTTACACAGTTCCGAAAAATTAATGTATGTTGGAGCAAACATATGTATTTTATTGTATGTGGGAACTCAATAATTTTTTTAATGCAATCCAATTGCTTTTAAACTTCTAGTAATACAACGAAAAAGCGAATTAGGTTGAAAAATCAGTTAAATAGCTTAAAAACAATATGACTTGTTCTATTGTAAGATCAAGCTGATGCTTCACTGTTAAGAGTAAGGGGAGAAGCAATGGTGAGAGGGCTGCGTTAAAAGAGGAAGCCTACAAGTGGGTCTTTGTATGGATTGGTTTTTCCTAGCTGGAGAGTGATGAATGTTACATTGCATAATAATTCTTTCGGTAGTTATTTTTAGTGCTACAACGAATCCAAAGGTATTTTCAAAAGACCCTGTGTTACACTGTAGTGCTGTACTCTTGCTAGAATCTAGCATTGGTTCTCAGCCTGCGAGTTCCCCGGTGTTTTGGCCTACAACTCCCATAAATCTCAGCCAGTTTACCAGCTGTTAGGATTTATGGGAGCTGAAGGCCAAAACATCTGGGGACCCACAGGTTGAGAACCACATCTCTAGATCAGGGGTGCTCACACTTTTTCAGCATGCGAGCTACTTATAAAACAACCAAGTCAAAAAGATCTACTTTCCGACACCCCGATTGTAAGACGTATCGGGGTGTCTGGGGGTCGTGGCGCACCTTCTGCTGACCGGAGGTGTTGCTTTCGCCAGGGCTCCAGGCAAGGGAGGGGGAGAGAGAAGCAGGGCGCTCCGCCCTGCCTCTCTTGTCGGCAGCGAGAGAGGTCTCTGGAGGCCCCGCCCGCTCCTTCTCCCGCCCTGCCTCTCTCTCACTGGCAGCGGAGGCTCCACGGTTGCTTCTGGACGAGAGAAAGCAGGGCGCTCCGCCCTGCCTCTCTCTTGTCGGCAGCGGAGGGTCTCTGGAGGCACACCCCCGCCTCGCGCTCCGCCCTGCCTCTCTCTCACTGGCAGCGGAGGCTCCACGGTTGCTTCTGGACGAGAGAGAAGCAGGGCGCTCCGCCCTGCCTCTCTTGTCGGCAGCGGAGGGTCTCTGGAGGCCCCGCCTCGCGCTCCGCCCTGCCTCTCTCTCGCTGGCAGCAGAGGCTCCACGGTTGCTTCCGGACGAGAGAGAAGCAAGGCGGAGTGCAAGGCTCGGCCTCCGGAGGCCCCGCCTCGCCTCTCATCAGGAAGCAACCGCGGAGCCTCCGCTGCCAGCAAGAGACAGGCAGGGCGGAGCGCCCTGCTTCTCTCTGGAAGCAACCGTGGACAGTGCGCTGTGCACAGGGCAGAAACACCCCATCCGGCTGCGATCGACCTCCTTTGGACCCGCGATCGACTTCGTGGGCAGCCCTGCTCTAGATGAATCTGAATCCCAGGAGAGGGACTTCTCAAAGCTTTTGGCCTAGTTCCTCCATTGCCAGCTACTATGGCTAGCAGGTCAGTTGTAATACAAAACATCTGGGGAATGTTAATTCTAAGTTTGTATGTGGAAAGTTATGCCTCCAGCCAGGCAATTTTCATTGTTTGCCTTATTTTCAGACTTTAGAAGCTGTCGATGTCCACTGCTTTGGCCATTTGCTGTACGAAATGACATATGGGAGACCCCCAGATTCAGTTCCAGTAGATGGCTTCCCTCCTGCACCATCTAACTCTGTAGGTCAGTCAACCACTTGGACCAAATTACTGTTATTACGTTTGTGTTTATTTATACTCTACTGTTCCTTTCCATAAAATAGACTCAAAGCTGTCTCCAGCAGACTTCAGCTAGGAACATGGGTTATTGCTATTGTTATTGTCTTACATATTGTTTATTTAGGTCTAATTACACAGAACTTGAAGCCTTTCTCAAGATGCCAGGATGACAGTTCTTATACAACTGCTTTAATTGCAGTGGCTCAGTGGTGTGGAATCATGAGATTTGTAATTTGATGGAAAAGACCTTGCAAAACTCCACCTCCCATGATTCCATAGCATTGGGCCATGGCAGTTAAAGTGGGGTCAAATTGCATTTATTCCACGGTGCAGATTCACTCTTAGCTAAGTATATTTTTCCAAATAGCTGATATATAATATTTCATAAAACAAAATGTCTCCCCCGATTTGAATTCTGTTAAAAGCTGTTGAGCAACCCACTCACCTGTCCCAATCCCCTCCAGTCAAGACAATGCCTTCATTTGTGCTTAAAATGATGCTGTAGGTTCAAATAGTACTTTTCATGTCTTCTCCTGATTTCCTATATTTCAGCCTCAGACTGATGGTGTGTATTTAAAAGCAATTATTTCTCCTAGTCAGGAAACTCATTGTGGCAAAGTGTGGTAATCCCAGAATTTGAATTGGCTTTTCCACAATATGAATTGCCTTTGAGGTGGCAATTGCCAGGAGGCCAGATGTTATATGCCTGTTAACCCTTGAACTACTCTCAATTGCCCCCATTTTCTAAAGGCTTTGCATTCCCAAGTTTTAAAATAGGAGTTACAAATCCTCATCTCATGTCTAGTTTTTTAAAAAAATATATAAATTACATTGTGTTCCTGTTGTTTATAAGATCTGAAGACCTCTTTTATTCACTAGTGCTGATTTTTAATCCAACTTTAAAAAAAGATGCAGCAGGGTTTCTTTATGTGTGTTTATGTCCTAATACAGTGTTCCCTCGCTACTTTGCGGTTCACTTATTGCGGACTTGCTGTTTTGCGGATTTCAAGAAATATTAATGTAAAATTTATATCATGATATTTTTGCTGTTTTGTGGGGTTTTGCCGCCGCTGCTCTCCCAGGCGCTTTCCCTCCTCAGTCCTCCCTCCCTCCAGCCTTGAAGGACCTTTCCTTCCTTTTCTTCACTTAATTTTAAGATTGTAAAGACTTAAAATAGTGTATAACTACTGAAACAATGTATACATATTAAAATAAATAGAGTATCCCTACATCACGTTTTTTCATTTATTGCGAGAGGTCCTGGAACCTAACCCCAGCAATAAGTGAGGGAACACTGTAATTCTGTGTAATTTGGTTTCTCTGATTTTCTTCCCCTTTAGTGACTGTACTGGAATCCATTCTTTCTCCTGAAGCCACAAAAAATGGCATGCCAACCGTCTCCCGTCTCTTACAAATGCCGTAAGTCTTCATTGGTAAAAGGAAGCATATAGTATGTGGTAGATCAGGGGCCGGGAACCTTTTTGACTCAGAGAGCCATGAAAGCAAAATATTTGGAAATTTATTTCAGTGAGAGCCATATCTGTATATCTGTATACCTTTATAAAGCGGAATGTTTGTATGTATGTGTGCGGAGGGCGGGAGGGCGGGAGGGCGGATATGTGGCAGCCACTTTCACAGGCCACAGCGACCAGCGCGGGTGATGGACCTGCACCAAACTTGGTACACATAACCCCCTAACCCCCTTTACGTCCTGGTGCGGTTCGGGGGACATGGCCCACGGATTATGGGATTTGTAGTACTTTCAAACACTTTGGTTCCCACAGACCACTGAGGCCACCAAAAAGGACCAATACAGACCACACTTAGCACACACAGCCCCCATGACCCACTCTACGTCCTGGTGCACTTTGGAGGAGGGTGGACCATGGATGATGGGACTTGAAGTACCTCTACTCACTTCCCAAGTTCGCTGCAACCCTCATCCAATCACTGATCGAGACCAAACTTGGCATACATAACCCCTATGACTGCCTTCACGTCCTGGTGAGGTTTGGGGGAGGACTGACAATGGATGATGGGATTTGTAGTACTTTCACACACCTCTGTTCCCACAGACCACTGTGGCCCCCAACAAACACTGATAAAGACCACACTTGGCACACAGAGCCCCAGTGACCCACCCTACATACTACTGAAGTTTGGAGGGGGGCAGAACATGGATGATGGGACTTGCAGTACCTTCCCTCACTTTCCAAGCCTGCTACAAACCTAATCCTATGACTGATCAACACCAAACCTGGCACACAGAGCCCTCATGACCCACTCTACATCCTGGTGCAGATCGGAGGAGGGTGGACCATGGATGATGGGACTTGAAGTACCTCTACTCACTTGCCAAGTCCGCTGCGACCCTCATCCAATTACTGATCGAGACCACACTTGGCACACATAACCTCCATGACTGCCTTCACGTCCTGGTGAGGTTCGGGGGAGGACTGACAATGGATGATGGGATTTGTAGTACTTTCACACCCCTCTGTTCCCACAGACCACTGTGGCCCCCAACAAACACCGAGAAAGACCACACTTGGCACACAGAGCCCCAGTGACCCACTCTACATCCTACTGAAGTTTGGAGGGGGCCAGAACATGGATGATGGGACTTGCAGTACCTTCCCTCACTTTCCAAGCCTGCTACAAACCTAATCCAATGACTGATCAACACCAAACCTGGCACACAGAGCACTCATGACCCACTCTACAGCCTGGTGCAGTTTACTGTGAGACGGACCACGGATGATGGGATTTGAAGTACCTTCACTCACTTCCGAAAAACAATGCACCCCTCATCCATTCACCAATACAGACCAAACTTAGCACACAGAGCCCCCATGACCCAATCTACATCCTACTACACTTGGGGGAACAGAGATGATGGGACTTGCACTACCTTCAGTAATTTCATGATACCACTGCAACTCCCAATAATGATGGATCAAGACCAAACTTGCCACACAGAGCCCCCATGACCCACTCTACATCCTGCTGCACTTCTCAAATGACCCGGGCACCGCCGGGTCCCCAAGCTAGTAATATATATATATATATAATACATTTTAGAACTGAATTCAACTAAATGTGAGTATATACGTACATACTATGACAGTGATGGGCAAACTTTTGAGCGTGGTATGTCAAAATTTGCCCAAAAACCAAGCATAATTCGGGTGGTGTGTCATTTAAGAAAAAAACCATAATTTCACAATATTTAGTTTAAATAACATAGATAGATAGATAGATAGAGAGAGAGATAGATAGATAGATAGATAGATATAAAGTGGTTTACATGAGATGTAGCTCACCTATATCCGGAGAGGACTGTGAACCCAAACGACTATTGATCTGGACCAAACTTAGCACAAATACTCAATATGGCCAAATTTAAACACTGGCGGCGTTTGGGGAAAATAGAACCTGACATTTGGGAGTTACAGTTGTATGGATTTATAGTACACTTGCAATAAAAGAGATTCTGAGATCCACCAACAATTGCACTGAAACAAACTTGGCATACACAGGAGCAGCAGAAAATACTGGGAGGGTTGGGGAAAACAGACCCTGACACATGGGAGTTGTAGTTGTGTGAATTTATAGTTCACCAGCCGGCAAAGAGCATTCTGAGCGCCAAAAAATATTGGGCGCTCGAGTTTGGGGAGGAAGTAGAACAGATGATGGGATTTGCAGTACCTTCAATCGCTTCAGCTCTACATCAAAATCACTCCAAAGCTGATGGGAGAGGCCTCCTTGCTGGCCCCCAGAGGGGTGCAGGGACAGCCTCCAGGAGAGGCCCACCATCGCACAGTGGGCCGTGGGCAGGAAGCACCCAGGTGGCGGCCTCTTTCCCCACGCTTTTGCAAAGGCTGCGAGGGGGACACACTCCCTCTCGCAGCACGGGGGAAGACGGCTTTTGCAGAGTGCACATGCCAAGGTCCCGGTGGAGGGAGCACTCTCCCTGCATCAGCCCACTTCCCCGCGCTTTCCAATGCCGAAGAGCTGGTGTATATATTCAGGCACACAGGCCAGCCAGCCCAGCCTCCTCGTCCACCTCTGCCTCCTTGGCCTCCCCCTCCCCTCCAATCCAGAGCACACAAGAGGGAGCCAGATGCAATCTTCAAAAGAGCCACACTTGGCTCCCGAGCCATAGGTTCCTGACCCCTGTGGTAGAGTTTCTCATGACAGAATTTGGGTTCCATGACATGTTCACCACAAAGTATTATAAATGTGACTTATTGGGACAACACCATAAATTGTGATCTCATAGTTTGAGTGTCATGTGGCAAACAGTTTCTTTAAAGCTACTGTTCAAAAGTTACAGAAATTCTAACCATACCATGGCAGACCCAGGTTGAATCACATAGGAGGTGCTTTTGTCCGAAAGATTTTCTATCCATGAAGCTGCAATTCCTATGAACTGATACAGATGAAGGAGGCATGTAATATCCATGGAACATAGTAGCTTTATGAAAGAGGGATAGATATGGCAGTGCATGGTACATAACTTTTGAAAATGCATCTTCTGTTTTTACTTCAGGTTGTTCAGTGATGTCTTTCTAACAAATTCGGAAAAAATACAGTTTAAGGTACAGTTGATGACAATTTTCTTTTTATAGTATACAAGTATCACCTAGCCCTCCCCTTTCTTCGTTCAAGTTACAGTCATTGATATATTGTTCGCTTGATAAATGTCAGTAGATCTGTGTATAATATTAACTTTAATTCCAATTGAATATATTGGTATTAATCTCCTTGTCAACCTTTCTGACACTCCCTCTTTCTTCTCAAACTCTTTTCTTTCTGTGCATGATTTTATTTATTTATTTATAAATTCGATTTGGTAGACCGCTCTCTCTGGAGCCCAGAGCGGTTTACAGCATAAAATCAATAAAACATCAATAAACAGATAAAAGACATATACCCAAAAGCCCCCCTCCCCACAAATGATCCCGGCAAGCAATAATACGCAGAGGCAATACATGGCAGGACGGTATGTTGGCAGCTGGCAACTAAGGAGGCATCAGTTGGGACCAAATGCCTGCCTATATAGCCAAGTCTTCACAGGCTTGCGGAAGGCCAACAAACCCCGTAGTGCTCGTATCTCCTCCGGCAGAGAATTCCAGAGGGTCGGAGCGGCCACTGTAAATGCTCTCTGCCGGGTGCTCGACAGCCTACAGATCTTAATACTAGGGACCTCTAGTAGATTAAGCCCCTCTGAGCGCAGTGATCTTCTGGGTTTGTATGGGGTATGACGCTCCCTCAAGTACACTGGCCCCAAACCATATAAGGCCTTGAAAGTTAGAACTAACACCTTGAAGGAGACCCGGAATTCGATGGGAAGCCAGTGCAGTGCACGCAGGAGTGGGGTCACATGCGCAGATCTTGGGGCTCCCGACAGCAGGCATCCGCAAACCGAGCCCCTCCAGCTGTTTGGGCCTTCAACTCCCAGAATTCCTGACAATTAAACAAGCTCTTCAGGGTTCCTGGGAGTTGGAGGCCCAAACAGCTGGAGGACCGCAGTTTGAGGATGCCTGATTTAAATATTAAAAACATTCCTTTGAGTTCTCAAGGCTGCAGGTAGCCTGAATATAAAGTTATTTCACTGCGGTCCTTTGTGCTCATGGGCTCCCTTGGAGGCGTCTTACAGACAACGCCAGCTCTTAGGCTTAGAAATAGAGACGAGCACCACCCTTCGAGTCGGACATGACTAGGGGAAACCTTTACCTTACCTTTGTGCTGAACAGATGTCATTACCTTCATTTTCTTAAGAGCGGTGTTTGGTATATTTGTATACAAGCGTGCAATTTTAGTACATCTGTATTATTACTCTCTCTCCCAGCCAGACAGCAGATATCAGTTGTCTCCACTTTTATATCTCCCTAAAGATTTCGCCGTAAACTTCAGCCTAGCCTACCCTATGCAGCAACTGTATTTTCACTTTTCTATAAAATATATTAACTGCCTTTTCTGTTACTATCTTATTTCAAAGATTACAACAGCAAAGCAGAAAGACACAATTTGCCAAATAAGATTGAATGACTGCACTGTAAACTTCATCCCTTCGGTCCTCCAGGTGTTTTGAACTTCAGCTCCCACCAGCTGTTAAGAATTGTGGGAGTTGTAGTCCAAAACACCTAGAGCAGGGGTGCTCACACTTTTTCAGCATGGGAGCTACTGATTAAAAAACCAAGTCCCAAAGATCACCTACCCAGAAATGTAAAACGTATAACTATTTTCTTATTTATTTATTTATTTATATTTATTATTCATTTTTATGTACCGCTCCTTCCAGCAGGCTTGGGGCAGTTTACATAAAATGAAGTTATAAAACATCAACATTTCAATTTAATAACAACAATATAAAACAGAGCATAAAAATACATCCAACCACCCCATTTCTCCCACACTGCCATATTACCACACATATTATCAGCCAGAAAGTAAGAAGAGAGGCTTTTGAACTGCAAGGCCATTTCATACTCAGCAAGGTAAACAAGGGCATGGAAAAATACATCCAACCACCCCATTTCTCCCACATTTCCATATTCCCCAACACATATTTCTCAAGGAACAAAGCAAGCAGAGAGGCTTTGGAGCTAAAAGGCCATTTTTAAACATTAAAAATAAACAAAGAGACATGCCACAGAATAATCAAGCACCCACCCCAAAGTAAGAAGACCGACCTTTGAGATGCGGTAAGAAAATGACCCCAAAGCGTCCTTCTCCTCCTCCGTCGCTGCTCCTATTTCCACGCCGCCAGCATGCGTGCCGCCTCCAAGAGCTCACAAGAAGTCCGAGAGGCAGAATGGGCGCTTCTGCGCATGCGAGCGGGGCCAGCCATGCATCGCATCATCCAGGCCCGCCCCCTTTGGTCTCCTACGACTCTGAGTGGCTGGAGAAGGACGGAGGGAGGAGGAGGAATCCAAAAGAGGGGGCCCATTCTGCCTCTTGGACTCTGGAGCTTTTGGAGGTGGTGCGCGAGCAGGGAGGAGCAACGACGGAGGACTTCTTTGCAGCATGCAGGGGCGCGTGAAGAGGACCAACAGCAAAAAACCTGGTCAGGGGCCTGAAGATCACCAGGATGAGGCCCGAAGATCACCCTGGTGATCGAGATCACCATTCTGAGCACCCCTGACCTAGAGGGCTAAAGTTTGCCCGTGGGCTTCAGTATGCTATTCTACTCCTATTCTCCTAGGCCAGGGTTTCTTACATTTTTTTCATGCGCTGTCCCTTTCCACCTGATAAATTTTTACATGGCACCAGGTATATAGAGATAGGATATAATTATAAGAATCAAATATTTACTGATAATACGGGAACATTTGCAAGACTTGCAGAGCAGGCTGATTTCCCTTTTTGTGAAGCACAGCTGAAGCATTTTCTACAGACTCCACTGCAAACACTGCATGTTGTTCCTAACAGATTTGTGTAAATCGGGGGTGCTCACACTTTTTCAGCATGCGAGCTACTTGTAAAACAACCAAGTCAAAATGATCTACCTACTCACTACAAAAATGTGAAACATATAACACAATATCTGCTTTGAACTGGGTTTTCTGAGTCCACACTGCCATATAATCTGATTCAAAGTAGATAACATGGGATTTTATTCAACTGTGTGGAAAGGACCTCAGATAACCCAGGGCCGGCAGCACTTGGGCAGCGTCGGGAGCCTGTGGGGCAGGACTGAGCCTTCCTCCCACCCTGCCTGCGATCTACCAGGACGCCCTACATGATCTACCAGTAGATCGCGATCTACCTAATGAGCACCCCTGGTGTAAGTGGATGGCATTCAAATACATTTAACTGTGACCAAGATATTTATGACCCCAACATTGATCTAAGGGGACACAATTTGGAGCCAGGACCCACAGTTTAAGAAGCAGTGTACTAGTCTAGTCATTATATCCAGAATAGTCCCCCCCCCCCCCCAGTTTGCTAGTTCCCATTTGTGAGGCTGCCTATGAATGAGCTTCCCTGAATGCCACTTGTAAGTGCCATTCAGTGGCATGCCACTGGTGGAAGTGAACAAAGCCTGAATCAGAGGGGACTGTAACTCTCTATCGGAGGCGGCCCAAGGTAATTTTAAATGGTAGGCAAAAATTATTTTGGTGTTCCCCCAAACCAAACCTGGAGCAGAGGCGGAGTTACCAGCCGGCGCAGAGGCAGAGTTTCCAGCATGCGTGGAGGCTTCACTCATGCTGGAAACTCCGCCTCCACGCTGGCTGTTACTCTGCTAGAAACACAGCAGATGCGGAGGCGGAGTTTATAATAATAATAATAATAATAACTTTATTTCTTGTGAGTCGCCCTCCACCGTTGGTGCTCCGGGCGACTTACATCATTTAAAAAACACCGGTACATCAATTAAAACACAGGTACAGAGAACCACAAAGGGCCCAGCCTCCAGGTTAGCTAGTCAATCCCCAAACGCCTGGCGGAAGAGCCAAGTTTTCAAGTCGGACAGGAATCTGGCTGGGGTCGATGTGGCCCTGAGAGCAGGCGGAAGTGTATTCCAGATCACAGGGGCCACCACAGAGAAGGCTCTCCGTCGGGTCTTTGTCAGCCGGGCCTCTCTCACCCCTGGGATAACTATACAGCCACCATTTATTGCACGCGATGGTCTTTCACTGTGTTGGTCTGTCAGCCGATCGCCCAGATAGGCTGGTCCGGTTCTTTGCCGTGCTTTGAAGGTTAGCGCCATGAGTTTATAGATCACTCTGAACTCTGTAGGCAGCCAATGAAGAACTTTTAGGATTGGTGAGATATGGTTCCTAGCCGATGCCCCGGAAATGAGTCTGGCCGCTGCATTCTGAACAAGTCTCAACCTCCGAGTCGTGGACAGCGGTAGACCCGCATACAGGGCATTGCAATAGTCGAGTCGAGAGACCACGGTGGCATGTATCACAGTCTTCAGCGCCTCTGATGGTAGGTAGGGGGCCAGCCGTCGGGCCCTGCGAAGATGAAAGAAGGCGCCCTTGGCTGCAGCCTGGATCTGGGCTTCCATCGTCAGTCTCTCGTCCAGAATCACTCCCAGGCTCTTCACCGCCGGAACCGGGGACAGGGGCTCGCCTTCAAAGAATGGTAGTGGTGAGTGAGGGTCGGGTCGGCCAGGCCAGAGGATCTCCGTTTTTGCCGGATTGATTTTTAGCCTGTGTGCTCTAAGCCAGCTTGTCACCGCCCTCAGCCCCTGACTGAAGCTTTCAGGCACCGACGACATCTGTGAGTGAGTTTCCAGCTGGCGTGGAGGCAGAGTTTCCAGCATAGGTGGAGGCTCCACGCATGCTGGTAACTCCGCCTCCACACTGGCTGGTAACTTCGCCTCTGCGCCTGCTGGAAACACAGCAGACATGGAAGCGGAGTTACTAGGCGGCGCAGAGGCGGAGTTTACAACCGGCGCGGAGGCAGAGTTTCCAGCTGGCAGCGGTGCGCCCCTGCGGATCTGGTGCTCTCGGTGGACACCTACTCCACCAAGTGCATTAATCCGCCCCTGCTCTCTATTACACAGTTAAGCAAAGGTGTTGGTAACACTCTGGCAGTGATGTGACAGGGATTTCACACTCCTGAAGAACTGCTGAATAAGGAAACTGTCCCCTTGATTGTTAGGTTGCTGGAACATAGAAAGTTGTAGATACGATCTAGCTCCGACAGAACAAATTTCTGGACCTAGAATTTTTTTAATTATCAGCTGTTTGATTCTGTAACCATGGCAGCAATTTTTTTCTCTTTCACTCATCAGATTCCTTCTAAATTAAAAGAAGCCCTGAAGACTGCCAAAGAATGCATAGAGAAGAGACTAGTAGAAGAACAGAAACTGGTAATTTTAAATTCATTCACTCCTAGCCCTCATTGTGCTAATGTATGATATTTCAAGCAATTATTATTAATACATTTTTAAAAGATTAAACACAAAAATAATGTACAAAAGTCCACTGCACATTTGGAGAGATCTGGGCTCAATGCAACAGTGATGAAAATATAAGTTGAGAGTTCTCAAAGATGTCAGAAGGTTCTTTAAAAAATAAGAAGAGCATAAAAATGGGTTTGCTAGAAGGTAGACAAATGGCTTTTTAAAGCTGTAAATTGATCTCGTGGGCTTTCTTTTAATTCCCCCCCCCCTCTCCTTCAAAGATTCATCAGCACAGAAGACTGACGAGAGCGCAATCTCATCATGGTTCAGAGGAAGAGAAAAAAAGGAGGAAGATCTTGGCTCGAAAAGTAAGCAGCATGATAGATAAAATGGTCATCTAATAAAATGGTTGTTTCCAGTATCTTTGCTTATTATTTAAACAGAAATGAATAGCTGTCTGTTTTATAACTTCAATTTAGAAATGTATACAGGATCATCCCATTTCTGTCTTTGCAGAATGTGAAAAGTTGGGGAAAGAGGGTTGGCTAGACTGTGAAAGGTCCTCAGAGCCATTCATTTGGGGCTTAATGGTTGGGATGAGGAATCTGTGGGCCCCTAGGTAGTGTTGGGTTACAAATCCCAAAATCCCTGGCAAGATGGGATAATGAGAGTTGCAGTCTAGCCTAAGAACATTTGGAGGGATCTGATCCCATCTCTTCTTGAGCCCTGTAGTTCATTTGGTACCAGGCAACATGGTTACTTGTGGTGGATCTGTACCAACTGTCCATTGTGGAGTTATATTTTCATCAGAAATCATTGTGTAACATTATTTTGTTCCAAAATGTAATTCTTTTTCAGTCTGTTTTGGTCTCTTGACAATCTGCCTTCCACAAAAGGGCCGAGAAGGATGGAGTACTTAGCAACAGTGGCCATGAAGTTTGGCTGAAAATCATTCTTGCTTTAAGATAGGAATAAAGAAAGCACAACCAAAAGTTTGCACATGGCCCACTTTTGTGTCTCTTGGTACTCTCTGACACTCCCTTAAAAGTCCCTGAACTCTTCTTCCTCATACTGTTGGACCTTTGGTCAATTTTCAGGCTGTTTCCATCTACAAACCACATGAAAATGTATGAAAATGAATGAAAAACACTCTCCTCATGGCCCTCCTGCACATCCCCTAATTACCAAAGTATCTGTCTTTGCTTTTATATTAGCCAAAAATGGCAACCAGAAATACTCCATCCGCATTTTGGCTTGACATGTTGACAGATGGTGTAGCACAATGGTTCTCAACCTTTTGTTCCCCAGATATTTTGGTCTTCAACTGGGTGGGATTTCTGGAAGTTGTAGGCCACAACACTTGGGGACCCACAGGTTGAGAACCACTGGTGTAGCAGAATACAGAGATATATTTGGAACAGGACACATGGATACAGTCTTCGAGGAAGTTGGAGAAATGAACATTAGCCCCTGCCCTTCCCAGTTGCCCACTCCTGCCTTTCTTGGCAATGAAAAAGTCTGAATGGGTTCAGAGAAAGTTATGTGTATGCAGAAGGGACACTTTCTCCTTTTCTATTTGCATGTCAAGGGAGTGAGCAGAACCGTTCTAGTTCATGGGGTGGTAAAGTTCAGTCTCCAAGTCTCAGCATTACTCTCTGAATCTAACTTCATGTTATGACCATATCAATGATCTCTAGATTCAGTGAAGAGCTGTAACTGGTACTTGTACTGTTCCAAACTGTGAAGAGTAAGGCTATAAAGTCATATCTTGGTCAACATGTCTTAATTCTAGCAGAGCTGACTAGTGCAAAATGACAGACAGGTTTGGAGATTGGAGCAGTGTGGAAATGAAATGGCAACAAATACAATATCTTAACATCTAAAAAACTATTCCATTATTTATCCATTTTCCTGATGTGATGTCTGAAGAAGTCTAAACGCTCAGCCTTGGAGAGTGGAGAAGAACAAACTATGAAATCCAGCAACTCTAATAATTCAGGTAATTAGTTTTTCTTTTTGCTTGTGTTCCAAGTTGTTTCTGACTTAAGGCAACCCCGAGGTGGACCTATCATGGGATTTTATTGGCAAGATTTATTCAGTGGGGGTTTGCCATTGCCTTCCTCTGAGACTAAGGACCTTTCTCCCAGCTGTATAAAATCCACATTGAACTGGATTATATGGCAGTGTGGACTAAGATAACACAGTTCAAAACAGATATTGTGGATTATCTGCCTTGATATTCTGGGTTATATGACTGTGTGGAAGGCCCCTCAGATAACCCAATTCAAAGCAGAAATTGTGAGATTTTCTGCCTTTATATATTGACTTACATGACTGTGTGGAAGGGCCCTAAGAGAATGTGGTTTCTGCACAGTCACCCAATGGATTAATGTAGCCAAGCAGGGGTTTGAACCCTGCTCTCCAGAATTGTAGCCCCAAACTCAGATAACACATATCAGGAGAGAAATATGCCCCTTTATGTCATTGAGACCGATCACTGTAAGTTTCAGATAGAATGGAAAAGCGTTAGGAAAGCTGCTACATGCCTAAATATTATCAAAATGCATGTGAATTGGTGGAGCTTGTATTGTTATATTTAGGATTACCTCACTAGTCAGTTTCCCTGTGGGAATAAGAACTAGTGTAGACTTGGCGCCCCCTTGTTGCGGGGAAGAGGCTTGCGTACCCTAATGAAGTTGTGAGCTAGTCACCGGTAGGGCTTCCCATGCCAGACAGGTCACAAACGAAGGGTCTGACAAAGAGCGTCAATGGGCAAGATGGGCTCTCTAGCCTTTTGGCAACCATCTTAAGAGAAGGAAAACTCCAATTTCAAATCCGGGCAGATGGTGCTCGTCTAACCCTGTAAGGTCAACTATCTAGAGAAGGAAACTCAAATCAAACCTACGACCTGAGGACCTTGCTGCCATTGTCCTAAGCTTGCTAGGGCCTGGCAGATGAACCTTTGGTTTGAAGCGTGAGGCCAGTTCTGTGCACACTGCGCTCCACCAGAAAGGTCCACTGCACAGGCTCGAAGGACACATCCAACCTCCGAAAAAGCATCAACGTGCTTGTAGAAAGCGTGGGATGAGTCCTTCCTAAGTATCTTCATTCGCGAAGTAATGCCAGAAGAGAGAGAGACTTGGTGTGATTGTGGTAGACCTCCTTACCCCTCTATCAATTGTACTTTTTGATTGGGTTTTATTGGATTGGTTCACTGAGGCCAGAAGCTAAAATTACATGCATCAACTTAATATATGTTAAGGACCGGATTGCAAAATTTTACCTCTGTCTATAGCAGTGGTTAACAACCTGTGGGGCCCCAGGTATTTTGGCCCACAACTCCCAGAAATTCCAGCCAGTTTACCAGCTGTTAGGATTTCTGGGAATTGAAGGCCAAAACATCTGGGGATCCACAGGTTGAGAATCACTGGTCTATAGCAACTAATGTAGGGAAACATTCTGCTTGAGGTTATAGTCCAGGGGTGCTCACACTTTTTCAGCATGCGAACTACTTATAAAGCAACCAAGGCAAAATGATCTACCCCCCCACTACTCAGAGAGCCATAAAAGCAAAATATTTGGAAATTTATTTCAGTGAGAGCCATATAATATATTTT
The DNA here is from genome assembly GCA_030556195.1 of Anolis apletophallus. Taxonomy (NCBI): domain Eukaryota; kingdom Metazoa; phylum Chordata; class Lepidosauria; order Squamata; family Anolidae; genus Anolis; species Anolis apletophallus. The sequence goes on from JARBWK010000001.1 coordinate 5,842,775, forward strand.
AAGACTGAATTCAACTAAATGTGAGTATAATAAGCCCCTGAATTTATTCATCATAATAATAATGATAATATTCATTCAGCCTCTGCTGCTGCTACTACTACTACTACTACTACTAATAATAATAGTAACAACAACAATAGGTTCCTAGAGTAGAAGGAGACCTCCAAGGGCCATCCAGTCCAACCTCCTTCTGCCATAAGGGAAAAACACAATCAAAGCATTCCTCACAGATGGCCATTCAGCCTCTGATAATAATAATAATAACAATGGGTTCCTAGAATAGGAGGAGACCTCCAAGGGCCAACCAGTCCAACCTCCTTTTGCACCTGGGCAACGTTGGAAGCCTGCTGGGTGGGACTTTTTTTGGGATTTTTCAAAATACAATCAAGTGTTGTGTTCATTGTTACCATTTTTAGTGGTCTCGTTTATGGCCATATATTCACCACCTCTGATATGAAAAACAATTGGGAAGATCTCACTTGAATAACATTTTTTTGAGGAAGTTCTGATCACTTTATGTAAGAAGAGGAAAATGTTAAATACCAGTCAGTCAGTCAGTAGCCTTTATTTCGGTCAACAAACCATCGGCTAAGTCAAGTGAAAGAACAATGGAACACAACTTTTAAGAAATTAATAACATCCCATTTGGCTTATGATTAATAAAAAAAAGTATCACCATTCACTATCGGTTGAATGACTGTCTTTATAATTTAAAGCAGGAACTGATTGCCAATTAATAATAAGTGTCCTGAGTACTCTTTGTTACACTCCTAGCGTTTACAGGTTGGCTCGCAGTCTGCCTCGTGTGCTTCTTCGGACAGACTTGAATTTATTTCAACCATTCCACCATGTATCTTGTGAAACAAGGAAGTGGGTTTTGAAACTGCCTCATTAGCAACTACGATTGTGGTTTTTTTCAGCAGGGTCTGGAGCAAGTTCACCTCTGACATCGCCTTCCTCCCCTGTTCCACCTTCTACAACAGGTGAGTTAAAAGCGTCAAAATACTGCTTGTCTCTTAATGCCTTGGTGTGTTGCTAAGCAGAACGTGGATCACCATGCCCTTTAGGATAAAAATGCAGGCCTAACAATTTCTCTGCTTTTGCTGGGTAAGCAAATAAAGAGTTCAGATTTGGGACTTCTCTTTGGTAGTGCAGGAATCTATGTCAACCTTTTTGTTTAATAGCTCCCATGGTAATCCTAGAGCAGGGCTGTCCAACTTCTACGGGCCAAGGGCCGGAATTCCGGTCACTGATCACCTGGGGGGCCGAAGGGTCTGCCCGCCCCTCCCGGCTCCGCCCCACCCTCCCCAGCTACGCCCCCCCGGCTCAATTTACTTACAATTGACCTTGAGTTGTGGAGTTGTAGTTCACCTCCATCCAGAGAGCACTGTGGCCTCAAATAATGATGGATCTGGACCAAACTTGTCATGAATACTCAATATACCCAAATGGGAACACTGGTGGATTTGGGGGAATGTTTCCTAATAACTTTGAGTTTTTTGAGTCCACACTCAAATTGGGACACACCAAAAAAAAACACAAACACCTCAATGCTGTCGCAGGGCTTGATGGGGCCTCCTTTCCCAGAGGCGGGTGGAGGAGGCCCAAAGAGCTCCCTCCCTCCCCGAAGGGAAAACAAGCCGCGGGGGCAGGTNCAAAGGAAGCCACGGGGGCAGGCACAAAGGAAGCCCGCGGGACCCGAGATTTCGGCAGCTATCACGAGACTACGCAGCCACAGACGGGATTTCGATCTCCCTCGAAATCCCGTCTGTGGCTGGCGTAGTCTTGCGATGCTTGCCTAAACCCGGAAGTAGGTATTTTATTTTATTTTTTATTTTTAATTTGTATTTTATTAAAACAAGTTAGGGGGCCAGAGGGAAGGGGCTCGGGGGCCGTGTACGGCCCCAGGGCCGCCTGTTGGACAGCCCTGTCCTAGAGGAATCCTTAACCCTGTCTGCCTTGTTGTCTTTCTTTAACCCCTGAAGTCTGCTTAGAGTTTGCCAAACAATATTTGCAGTTCTGGCACCATGTGGATTCCATCCATGCTCCTTGTGTTTGTTATTCAAGATTGTATGTGTGTGGCGCACTGAGATTAATGGCCATCTCCTGGGTCAATAGTACACACAGCTGGTGTTTGACATGTCAGTAAATAAAGAAAATTATTTGATTTCCAGCAAGAGCAGAAGAACCTATATCACACAATACCAACCAGTGGCTGAAAATCAGATAGTTCCACATTGAAGGACTAGAACTTTTTTTCGTATCAGGAGTGACTTGAGAAACTACAAGTTGCTTCTGGTGGGAGTGGATGGCCGTCTGCAAGGACGTTGCCCAGGGGACGCCCTGATGTTTTTACTATCCTGTGATAGGTTTCTCTCATGTCCCTGCATTTTTGTGTGTGTCAGGAGCGACTCAGCAAACTGCAAGTCGCTTCTGGTGTGACATAATTGGCCGTCTGCAAGGACGTTACCCAGGGGACACCGGATGTTTTGATGTTTTTACCATTCTTGTGAGAGGCTTCTCTCATGTCCCCGCATGAGGAGCTGGAGCTGACAGATGGGAGCTCACCCTTCTCCCTGGAATTGAACTGCTGATCTCTCAGTCAGCAGTCCTGCCAGCACAAGGGTTTAACCCATTGTGCCACCGGGGACTCCTTAGGATTAGAGCTGTACAGTAAGGACTGGAAAGGCAAAACTTTGAAGATGTCACTGCATTACAGAAAATAAAAAAGTGGTAGTAAATCTTATATCTGTGAAGCCCCCGGCGTCCAACCTAGACCAGCTCTAAGGTACTACATATAAATATGAATAGACTTACTATCCAATTGTATATGAAACAAATTGCTGTTTGTTGCACTGATTTATATTTTATAATGATTTTCTGTATATAGGTTTGCTGTCATTTTTTGTCATTTGAACGTGTTCTGTTGGCAGGTGGGAGGGGGCACAGGAATTCTTTGTTGACCCATTTTAGGACAAGTAAAAGTATTTAGATCTTGTGTAAACAAAGGGTTTGTATGTGGTCAGTGTCCCTTCGGCAGTGTCAATGATGTCTTAAATTGAAAGCTATTATTTTCCCCCAGCCATTGCATACAAAGTAGGCTTCTAAGCTGTATAAACCTGATGGTCTGTAACAGCTTGTCCTTGTACCAATGTCTTCTATGCTTGCTTGCAAAAGACATCATAACCCATTTTATACAAATGATGATGGTTGCATGTGCTTTCAGATGGGAATTGTTTCAGCATGCAGATTGCAATTCTGCTTTTGTGTGTGGTGTTTGTTTTCAGTCCTATGGAGTACTGCCACCATTTAAAAAGCATTTATTTATTTCTTCGATTTTTACACCGCCACTCCTGGAGGCTCGGGGCGGTTTACAGAGAAATGTAATGCAAAACAATCTATATCTGTATCTGTATCTTCTGTATACCTTTATAAAACGGAATGTTTGTATGTGTGTATGTGTGTGTCCCCCTCAGCTTTTAGAAAACGGCTGCCTGCCATGCACCCTTTTAAAGTTACCAATAGCAGACCATAACGTTACAGGCCCCAAAATAGAGTTTAGGGCAGGATGGCCGACGAATGATGGGATTTGCATCCCAATTCACTTCCCAGAAAACATTGTAGCCCCTACAAATCCCCTTCTCCCAGATAGGCCCAAAAGAGGCATCCATCTTCCCTCTTCAACACAGTGTCAGAGAAAGGCAGCTTCTGACAGGATCTTTAGAACAGGCACTGTCACTCTACAAGGTAAGGCCCTACTTCACTCAAAAAGAAACAAGAGAAAACAATAAATACCTTTCTCTAATGCCTTTTAATACTTATATAAATAATTCTGGGCCAAAGCCCCCTCACCCAGCCTCATTGGACCTTACTGCTAATTCCATGCAGGCCTTTTCCATTTTACTCCTTTCTGTTTTACACCGGTATACTTTCACAGGCCAGGGCGGATATGTGGCAGCCACTTTCACAGGCCACAGCGACCAGCGCGGGTGATGGACCTGCACCAAACTTGGTACACATAACCCCCTATGACATGACCCGTATTATGGGATTTGTAGTACTTCCAAGACTTTGGTTCCCACAGACCACTGAGGCCACCAAAAAGGACCAATACAGACCACACTCAGCACACACAGCCCCCATGACCCACTCTACGTCCTGGTGCAGTTCGGAGGAGGGTGGACCATGGATGATGGGATTTGAAGTGCCTCTACTCACTTCCCAAGTCCGCTGCAACCCTCATCCAATCACTGATCGAGACCAAACTTGCCATACATAACCCCCATGACTGCCTTCACGTCCTGGTGAGTTTTGGGGGAGGACTGACAATGGATGATGGGATTTGTAGTACTTTTACACCCCTCTGTTCCCACAGACCACTGTGGCCCCCAACAAACACTGAGAAAGTCCACACTTGGCACACAGAGCCCCAGTGACCCACTCTACATCCTACTGAAGTTTGGAGGGGGACAGAACATGGATGATGGGACTTGCAGTACCTTCCTTCACTTCCCAATCCTGCTACAAACCTAATCCAATGACTGATCAACACCAAATCTGGCACACAGAGCCCTCATGACCCACTCTACAGCCTGGTGCAGTTTACTGTGAGACGGACCACAGATGATGGGACTTGAAGTACCTTCACTCACTTCCGAAAAACAATGCATCCCTCATCCATTCACCAATACAGACCAAACTTAGCACACAGAGCCCCCATGACCCAATCTACATCCTACTACACTTTGGGGGACGGGACACACAGAGATGATGGGACTTGCACTACCATCAGTAATTTCATGATACCACTGCAACTCCCAATAATGATGGATCAAGACCAAACTTGGCACACAGAGTCCCCATGACCCACTCTACATCCTGCTGCACTTCTCAAATAACCCGGGCAGGGCCGGGTCCCCAAGCTAGTACCTAATAAAACAGTGGAGATTAAAATTCCAATATCAGTCAAAGGCCTGCCTGAATAAATGGGTCTTACATGCTCTGCGAAAGGTGTCCAGGTTACGCAGAGCCCGAGTTTCGGGTGGCAAAGCGTTCCATAATGCCGGGGCAATGATGGAAAAAGCCCTTCGTCGAGTTGTCGTCAGGCGGAAGGATTTCATGCTGGGAGTATCTAGGAAGTTCTGGTCCTCTGACCGTAGTGATCTCGGGGGATTATATGGAATCAGGCAATCCCTTAAGTACACTGACCCCAGACCATGCAAGGCTTTGAAAGTAAGAACTAATACCTTGAAAGTGATCCGGTATTCAATTGGTAACCAGTGCAGACCCTGAAGTATCGGTGTAATACGACAATTCGCAGGGTCCCCTGCGAGTAGCCGGGCTGCAGCGTTCTGCACTAGTTTAAATTTCCGGATCACAGTCAGGGATAGGCCAATGCAAAGAGCATTACAGTAGTCAAGTCTTGAGATGACCGTGGCCTGGATCACCGTGGCTAGGTCGTTCCAGGACAGGTAGGAGGGCAGACGCCTTGCCTGTCACAGGTGGAAGAATGCAGTTCTGCTGACAGTGGAGATTTGAGCCTCCACTGACAGCAGAGGGTCCAAAAGGACTTCCAGGCTTTTTACTAACGATGACGGGCATAGTGCCTCGCCATCCAGGGTTGGCCGTTGGATGTCCCTATCGCCCGGATGGCCCAGCCATAGGATTTCCGTCTTCGCTGGATTCACCTTCAACCTGCTGGCTCGCAGCCATCCAGTAAAGGCTTCAAGGCACAGATGGAAATTACTGGGTACGGAGTCAGGGCAGCCCTCCATCCTCAGAATGAGCTGAGTGTCATCAGCGTACTGATGGCACTCAAGCCCAAAGCTACACACCAGCTGAGCAACTGGTCGCATATAGATGTTAAATAACAAATACACATCTTTTCAAAAACATATATCAGGGTGAATGCAAATAAATTGTTGCAAGTAATGTGGCGTCTTTAACAATGCAAATAGTATAAACTGGAGGATGCAGGACTTGACAGCCGTCAAGAACGTAGTGGCTGCAGAAGAGCTAGCCCCAGGGCTTCTACCCTGGTGGCAGCCCTGAGGGAGAATAAAAATCCCTCATTTCAATCTGATGTTTGTCCTGGCAGGAAATCCCTCATTCGTATTAATGGGAAACTCTGTTTATGGCCTTGGAGTAAGGATTTTCCTTAGGGCTAGAGCAGGAGGCAAAAGGCCATGTACCTGATTTGACCTCATTAAAAGATATTATATAAAATCCTTCAATTAGAGATTCAGAATCACTTATAGTACTATAAATCAAATGCACCCATTAAAATAAGATTACACTATGTAACACAATTTGAAAAATGTTATGTTCCTGGTTTGAAAGTGTTATTTCCTGTTTAATTGTACGGTAATTACCTTGGAAGTAGTTGTTATACCCCATAAACTTCATTTTTGTGACTGTCACAAACTATGTTGAATTGGTTGAGACTCTGAGATACTAATTGAAAAACTAGAGCAAAATGTGCTGCAGGATGTCCTGCAGAAACAAAGTTTTTGCAGTTTGATAAACTTTTTCCGTGTTTTGATGTTAGGACCAACTAGGAAATGACATTTATAACCAAGGAACAAAAATTGTGTTACATAGTGTTATGCTAGCCCCCTGGTGGTGCAGCAGGTTAAACCGCTGAGCTGCTGAACTTGCTGACTGAAAGGTTGGCAGTTTGATTGTGAGGAGCAGGGTGAGCTCCCACTGTTAGGCCCCAGTTCAAAAACGTGCAAATATAAGTAGATAAATAGGTACTGCTTCTGCAGGAAGTTAACAGCGCTCCATACAGTCATGCCTGCCACATGACCTTGGAGGTGTCTACAGACAACGCTGGCTCTTAAGCTTAGGAATGGAGATGAGCACCCCCCTCCCCCCCGAGTCGAACACGACTAGACTTAAGGTCAGGGTCAGGGGTTATGCTAGCAAGTGGTTGCATTTAAATATCTTCAAGACCTATGTATAATTGCATTTTTGGTATTTGGTATTCGGACCTATTCCTATGGTAGATGAAACAGTCCTCAGAATGATAACAGTTGGATCCAGAATGCAATGGCTGTAATAATTTCCTTTACCTTTCATTGAAGAACAGCCCTCAGCGTTCTGTTTGCTTTACTTATTTAGATGCTGGCAGATACTGTTGCATAAGTACCTATAACTTTTCGGTCTCCAGTGCATGTACTTTTTAATGCTTGTTTGCATGTTTTGGGGTGTTTTTGAGGGGAGTACCATGCTTTCAGATTTTTCTTTTAATTTAAAAACCCAGTTTTTTTGGTTTTGTTTTGAATCACCAGTGGATTCAAAACTTATTCATAGGAATAAGAGATAATATCATATATCCTTTTGTATCAAACAACTTCATATATTGTTTTCTGCTGCCCTGGAGACTAGGACATGGAACAATGGCTTCAAACTACAAAAAAGGAGATTCCACCTGAACATTAGGAAGAACTTCCTGACTGTGAGAACTGTTCAGCAGTGGAACTCTCTGCCCCAGAGTGTGGTGGAGGCTCCTTCTTTGGGAGCTTTTAAACGGAGGCTGGATGGCCATCTGTCGGGGGTGCTTTGAATGCAATTTTATTTATTTATTTATTTATTTGTTATTTACTTCATTTATATTCTGCCCTTCTCACCCCGCAGGGGACTCAGAGCGGATTACAGTGTGCACATTACATTTAGACACACAAACACACAAGACAGACAGAGGCAATTTTTAACATCTGGCCACCAGGGGGAGCTGTTGCACTCCTTCATTCCTAAGCGTGTTTCCTGGAGATCTTTTTATGGCCTAGTAAATCAGTTAAATTTAGCCTCCCCACTTAAGTGGTACCTTAATTTCCTACTTGACAGATACAACTGTCTTTCGGGTTACAAAGGTCGACAACAGGCTACACAATAGGTCGAGAGCCCACCTCGACCTGGGCAGGCCTCAAACTCACAACCTTCTGGTTTTTGGCAGGGGGTTGAACTGGATAGCCCATGAGGTCTCTTTCTATGATTCAGGATGCTATGTGAGAAAGAACCGCTGGCATGAAATAATTTTGTAAAGCATTTGGAACATTTCCTCCCTTTGGCAGTTGTAAATATTGCAGACTAATTCTTCAGATTGTCTGCTATCTTCATGTAGGATTTATGACCATCCCCATAGTCTCCATTCTGTTTAAACTGACCCTTGCCAGCTGGATCAGATTCTTCCTAGTTCTTAAGCTGATTAGGGATCTGTTTTGCAGAAAACCAGACATATATGCACATGTGTGTGGTCGGTGGGTTGCATATTTAGCAGAGGGTTCATAGCCTTCTCTGCCTATCTAAGATCAGATTGCTCCAGCATGCAGACATGTTATAGAGACATCTGTGTTACGAATTGCTACAGTGCTGAGAAGCTAATATGCAGACATAAGGACATGCTTAAAGGTAGTTTTTACTTACCACATTCTCCTCATCTGGAAAAGACTGTCCTCATAAATAATGCAAGTTGGGTTTTTCGTGTCTTATAGCTGAAACCTTGGATGTGTCTGCTCAGAAGCAAGTCCCACTGTGTTGAGCAGTGTTTGTCAAACTGTGTTCCTCTAGGTCAGGGGTGCCCACACTTTTTCAGCATGCGAGCTACTTATAAAACAACCAAGTCCCAAAGATCTACCCCCCCCCCCACTACTCAGAGAATGATGATAATATTCATTCAGCCTCTGCTACTACTAATAATAATAGTAACAACAACAATAGGTTCCTAGAGTAGAAGGAGACCTCCAAGGGCCATCCAGTCCAACCTCCTTCTGCCATAAGGGAAAAACACAATCAAAGCATTGCTCACAGATGGCCATTCAGCCTCTGATAATAATAACAATGGGTTCCTAGAATAGGAGGAGACCTCCAAGGGCCATCCAGTCCAACCTCCTTCTGCACCTGGGCGGCGTCGGGAGCCTGCGGGGTGGGACTGAGCCTTCCTCCCGCCCTGCCTGTGATCTACCAGGACGCCCTACGCGATCTACCAGTAGATCACAGTCTACCTAATGAGCACCTCTGCTCTAGGTGTTTTGGACTTCAGGTCCCAGAAATCCCAACTCTGATGTAGAGGGAGACTTACTCCTCAGTAAACATGTATAGAATATCTCATGTCAAGAATAGTGTAAGCTTAAATAGCTAGTCAGGGTGACATTAGTGACAGTGTATATAGTTTTATTTTTGAAAACCTTTCCCCAGTATATCTTGTTTTTAACTTAACTGCTGCAGATGAAAACAAAACATAACAAACCAAAGACATGTCAAATTGTGTAACTAATTTTAATGTTTTTGTAAGCTGCTCCATTATTTTTTGATAGAGAGGCTGGGTCATAAATATGTGAATAAATATAAGTGATATATAAATATATAAATGTATTGGGTATGTTCTTTGGAAAGCTGATCACTATGCCCCCAGTTGCTGCTGACTCACTCTTGCCCACACTTTTTCAGCATGCAAGCTACTTATAATAAAACCAAGTCAGAAAGATCTACCTACCTCCTCAAGGCTGAATAAGCTGCTGGTAGAGCCGAAGCCGGGGAGGGGGCAGGGATTGGCATGGCCTGGCTCTGCCCCCCTCTGGCCTCAGCTCCACCAGCAGACCCTCCAGGCCCCAGGAAAGTGCCAATCCAGTGGTGGCATAGCTACCTGGCCCTCCTCCAGGCTGAATAAGCTGCTGGTAGAGCTGAAGCCGGGGAGGGGGCAGGGATTGGCATGGCCTGGCTCTGCCCCCCTCTGGCCTCAGCTCCACCAGCAGACCCTCCAGGCCCCAGGATGGCAGTGCCAATCCAGTGGTGGCATAGCTAGCACAAGGCTGACTTGGCCCTGCCCTCCCCAAGACCGGAGAAGCTGCTGGTAGAGCTGAAGCCGGGGAGGGGGCGGGGCTTGGTGCGGCACGGCTCCACCCCCTCTGGCTTCAGCTCCACCAGCAGCTTCTCCAAGCTTGAGGATGGCAGTGCCAAGCCAGTGGTGGCATAGCTAGCACAAGGCTGGTTTGGTTCTGCCCTCCCCAAGGCCAGAGAAGCCGCTGGTAGAATTGAAGCCGGGGAGGGGGCGGGGCCTCTGGAGGCCCTGCCTCGCACTCCGCCTGCCTCTCATCCAGAAGCAACCCTGGAGTCTCCGCTGCCGGCGAGAGAGAGGAGTGCCCTGCTTGTCTCTCGTCTGGAAGCAAGCGTGGACGGTGCGCAGCGTGGAAGGTGCACGCGGGTGGAAGGTGCGCGCGTGCAGAGCAGAAGCGCCACATCTGGCTGTGATCCACCTCCTTCGGTCCCGCGATCGACTGGTCGATCGCGATCGAATTTCTGGTCAGCCCTGATGTAGAACCATGAAGCCCTTGACTCAAAAATGTGAAAGGCAGTGAATCATTTGCGCTTTCTGGATTTGTCTTTTGTTTCAAATGAATGTTTTTTCAAATCTATTAAGAATTGTTCCTCTTTTTACCAAGATGATTGAATTGTGAATAAATGTTAAGATTGCTTTTTATTCGCAGAGATTGAAGCTATGAGCACAACAGTAAAAATTGAGTTGGACTCGATTTTATTTTGGCGAAAGGCTTTTAAAATGTATTTATTGTATTTGTAAATGATAATTTTATTGTACATTTGTGATGTTTTCGATTTTAAATGTTAGCATTGAATACTTGCTGTTTGCCGGTCTGAGTCCCTCTACGGAAGTGAAAAGGTCGGGGTATAAGAGTTTTAAATAAATAAATCCCATGCTTTGCATAGAGAAGGACCCAATGTCAGTGCCAAGTCACTCAGGATAGCATGGCTGAGTGAGGCCATTGCCTGAGGTCCTGGAAAGTCACCACTTGTCCAGAAAAATAATGGTAGACCTTATTGATCCAGGTCCATACTTCATTCCAATTTTTTTTCCAGAAAGATGTGATGTGTTTGTATGTAATGATATTTGTATTCTATGTCCCTCAACTTGGATGCATGAGTCTATAGATAATTTGTTTGGGGACGAAGGAAAGCAGTGCCACCAGGCCAGTTTGTCTAACCACTGTGTTTTCCTAACTGTATACAATTACTAATGTCTGTATCTCTTTCCCTGTACTGTTTGTTGCTCAGTGGCCTACTTTTAATATCCTAATAATGACTGTTGTGCTCTTTTTCCTGTCTCTTTCTCTCTCTCCTTTCTGCTGTCTTCAATAGAGCATGCACCATTTTGAACATGAATACTGGGTAAAGTAATATGGCGTCCCTATCTTTAAACATCTTTAGAGCATGGAAATCCCAAAACGGAAAGGGGGGAAAAATAACGAGGCATTTAATTAATGACATTTTCAGAACTACAGCCCATTATTTTGCTGCCTCCCTCCCGGTACTAAATATCTAAAGGATTACTTTGTATTGCTATATATTCAATTCAATATATTTTTTTGGCTAAATGAATACGAATAATTACGTGGTAGGGTTGTGAATTGATTAGACTGTTGCCTGCCTAATCATGCTGATTTTAACTGATTGATTTGAGAATATGTAAATATCTTTGAGTATAGAATAAGTGGCTCTTTAATTATACAGGGGAGAAAAACCAAATGAAACTTTTTTACTCTGAGAGCCACTGATATATTATTTATTATTATTATTATTTATTTATTTCATTTATATTCCGCGCTTCTCACCCCGCAGGGGACTCAGGGCGGATCACAATGCACATATACAGGCAAACATTCAATGCCATAGACATACAACATATATAGACTGACAATGAGCTACACAATTGGTTGAGAGCTCACCCAGACCCGGGCGGGCCTCGAACTCATGACCTTCTGGTCAGTAGAGATCTTATGCAGCTGACTCCCAGCCAGCTGCGCCACATTCCCGGGGCATTGGATTTGAGCATTGGACTGTGATTTTGGAGCCCAGGACTTATATCCTTTCTGACCTTTTGGGTGACATTAGGCAAGTCACAGTCTCTGAGCCTCAGAGAAAGGCAAACCTCCTCGCAACAAATCTTGCCAAAGGGCCCCCCCAACACACTTTTCGGTAGAATCACCATAAGTTGGAAATGACTTGGAGGCACTCCACAACTGTTCACTGATGGCAGTTTAGAAAAGAGACTCTTCTGCAGTTTGGAATGTAGAATAGACTTTATAAACATACCGTGGAAATGTGGCTGGAAGGAAGGGGTTGAGAAGGGCGGGCTACAAATGCTTAAAATAAAATAATCAGCTTCCAAAGCAATCTTATTTTTAAACATAACAAAAATCTGAAGTTGCAACATTTGAAAAATATGGCGAGCAGATACTCTACTGCTTGGGACAGAAAGGTCAATTGGTTCCCCATGTAAGAACATAATAAAAAAAAGGTAATTTTGAATTATGTTTGACAATGCATTATAGCAGATGGTGCTAGACCAGGCGTGGGCAAACTTCAGCCCTCCAGGTATTTTGGACTTCAACTCCCACAATTTCTAACAGTTCGGGCCCAGTGTACCTGTCCTAACGTATCTCCTATATCCCACTTCGGAGCTTAAGATCTTCTGGGGAGGCCCTACTCTCGGCCCGGCCTCTGTCACAAATGTGGGGATGACAGACAGGGCATTCTCGGTGGTGGCCCCCCGCCTGTGGAATTCACTCCCCAGGGAAATTAGGTTGTCTTCATCCCTCCCCTCCTTCAGAGAGAAGTTAAAATGTGGATGTGGGACCAGACCTTTGGGTAATTATGCTGACAATGACAATGATGACAATTGCTATGGTAATGGACTATGGACATGCTTGATGGAGTCTCCAACCACAGAATTCGGCTAGATAAGGCCACTAGACTGGTATATTTTAGTAGATTTTTAATTGAATTGGCTTCATGTTTTCACTATATATAACTATTGGTTTTGTTATGTATTTTATTATGTGTACATGGAGACATTGAATCGTTGCCGGTTCGAAGCCGCCCTGAGTCCCCCTTTGGGGGTTGAGGAGGGTGGGGTACAAATATCCGAAATACATAATAAAATAACAGCCAATAGGAATTGTGGGAGTTGAAGTCCAAAACAGTTGGAGGGCTGAAGTTTGCCCATGTCTGTGCTAGACCTAGTTCCCACTTTGAGGAATTGGGAGTTTTGCAAAGTCGTCAGCCTTATTTGCCAAAGAATATTGGTGTCTCGCCAAACGACCAGTGTCATGAGTCCATAGCATTGAGGCATGGCAGTCAAAGTAGTGTCAAATGGCATTAATTTTACAGCATAGGAGCACTCTTACGGCAGTCTGATTTACTTGAGAGTGTAGAGTAAAATGGAAGAGGTGGCACTGAAAATCTGAGCATGGTGGAGAAACTAGCCTTGTCACTCTCTTCTGCTTATTAGCTGAGGGTCAGCTTATTACTTACTGTCTTGAGGAAAGGACAAAACTCAGCCTCATGTTTAGAAAGAAGTGTACAGAAACCAATTTTGTCAGTAGTATTGTTGGCAAAAGTGGTGGTGAGTGTATTGTCATGACAGGGACTTGGAACTGTTTTTAAGTTTTTATTTATTTATTATTTATTTATTTATTATTTCTATTTATTTATTATTTCGAGCCTTCTCAAAAAGGCTCAGGGTGGTTCACAACAATGAATACACAACACAACGTAGTTAAAAACAGAATAAAAACAGATTAGGACCAGAATGGAAAGCACAACCTTAGAGATTAACCGCCTGGCGGAACAGGCCTGGAGGCCTGTAACTCCGTTATTGCTCATGCCTCTGCCGGGAGGGCGTTCCACAGGGTAGGTGCTACTACAGAAAAGGTGCGCTGCCAAGTCGATGACAATCAGCAAATCTTGAGTGATGGAACCTCCAATAGGTTTTGGTCCATGGACCGTCGTGGTCTCTGGGGAATGTGCAGGGAGAGGCGGTCCTTCAGATACACTGGCCCCAGACCATGCAACGCCTTAAAACAGGGGTGCTCACACTTTTTCAGCATGTGAGCTACTCTTAAAGCAACCAAGTCCAAAAGATCTACCTGCCCCCGCCGCCACGCGCTCTTGCCACTTTGCGCGCTCCTGCTGCTTTTTTCCGCCCGCACAGCGCTTCTTCTGCCTGCGGGGCATTGCAGGAAGGAGAAAGCACAAGGCGGGGCCTCCAGAGGGAGCGCTCCGCCCTGCCTGTCTCGCCGGCAACGGAGGCTGCACAGCTGCTTCTGGACGAGAGAGAGGCAGTGCACTCCCTCCAGAGGCCCCGCCTCGTGCTTCCTTCTTCCTGCAATGCCCCGCAGGCGAAAGAAGCACAGCGAGAGCAGAAGCCAGCAGCAGGAGCGCACGCATGGCAGGAGCGCCCCATCCGGCTAGTGAGGCCCAAAGATCACCTGGAAGAGGGCCGAAGATCTACTAGTAGCTCCCGAGCTACCTAATGAGCACCCCTGCCTTAAAGGTTAACACCAGCACTTTGAAGGCAATCCGGTACTCGATGGGAAGCCAGTGCAAACGCTGGAGGACTGGTGTGATGTTAGTGTCACTCCAGCCAGCAGTCGAGCCGCAGTGTTTTGCACCATCTTCAGTTTCCAGATTACCGACAAAGGAAGGCCAATGTAAAGGGAGTTACAGTAGTCCAGCCTCGAGATGACCGTGGCCTGGATTACCGCGGCTAGGTCATCACCGGAAAGGTAGATGGAAAAATGCTGCTCTGCTTACGGTGGAGACCTGAGCGTCCATCATCAGCAGAGGGTCCAGTTGGACCCCCAGGCTTTTGACCAGCGGTGATGGACTAACCACCTCACCGTCCATTATTGGCAGCCAATAATGTTGTTGTGGGAGGTCAGTTTTTATTAACTTCTGTGCTTTTGGAAGAAAGAGCAAATTATTTTCCCCATCTCTTGAAATACCTTTCAATTATGAAGGGTCTTACAAGCAGTGCATACTTAGGAACGCCCTCCATGAGTAGAGCTGGGCCTTCCATTCGGATACAGATTTATCTTTTTGCAAGAAATGTGGGTTTTTCAGCTATGGAGGTGCTTAATACACAAGAAGAAAACACAGGTGGTAATATCTGCCTATTTTAAAATATGGCAGCAACTCCAAAAACGGACCTCCGGCAGGAAAGGTCTGCTTGTTGGTGCTGTGTAAATGCAATGCCAGGATTTCTGTCATGGGGTTGGATATATGGACAGGTGAGAAGCATGTGATCTTGGGCAATACAAGGGAGAGAACAGCCTCCGAAGAAGTAAAACAAAACAAGCAAAGGTTTACAAAATGGTACAGCCTTGGTATGGGAATGTGAGAATCTGGTGTTTGGTATGTTTGCTTTTATTTATTATTTATTTACGTAATTTATATTCCGCCTTTCTCACCCCGCAGGGGACGCAGGGCAGATCACAATGCATATATACAGGCAAACATTCAATGCCACTGACATACAACATATATAGATAGACATAGAGGCAATTTAACATTCCAGAAACCAGTTAAATTTAGCCTCCCCACAAAGTGGTACCTAAATTTCCTACTTGACAGATGCAACTGTCTTTCGGGTTGCAAAGGTCGACAACGAGCTACACAAATTGGTCGAGAGCTCACCCCGACCCGGGCAGGCCTCAAACTCATGACCTTCTGGTCAGTAGAGATCTTATGTAACTGACACCCAGCCAGTTGCGCCACATTCCTGGTGCATACATCCCAGTAGCACTGTGGAGCTGCGTGCAGCCTTTACAATGCATCTTGGTGTTGCAAGGCATTTATGCATAGGTGCGGGAGAAGGCAATTCACTAGTAATTGTTTGTGAATGCTTTATACAGTGGTGCAACAAGAGTCACTAGTGAAGTCAAAACATTAGCCAGAGAGAAAAGCCATACTTTGCCTCAGTGAGCATTCCAGTTGGAGGAAATAGCAATGTGTTCCCTTCCCTACTTGTTTTTAATGTGAACACTAGCTACCTCATCACGCTAGAGCAGGCCTGGGCAAACTTCAGCCCTCCAGGTGTTTTGGACTTCAACGCCAGTAGGCTGTTAGGAATTGTGGGAGTTAAAGTCCAAAACACCTGGAGGGGCGAAGTTTGCCCAGTCCTGCGCTAGAGAATGAATCCACTTAAAATCCTGTTTCTGCCTCCTGCAGAACTCGGGGGTGTGATGAGATTGTTATTTATATGTTAATCACATGTTTGTTTATGTATTTAGAAGGGACATTCTTTAAAAGCTACAGAGTGAGCCGTGGAATGTTCGCAGCAGCAAGCTGTAAGCAGAGGCTGTTGCCACGACAACAGAGGCCACTCTGGTTCAGTTTGAATCTGACAGTTGGAGAATGTCAGTTGGCCAGCAGCTGTGACCAGAGTTAGTTGGGGATTGACAGTTGCTGGAGCTCCAAGCTGTCTGTAGGAGCTGCAGTGTGCAGTTCAGTTCTGTGTGGGGGTTGAGGGAAACCCAAGTGTGTGGGACAGAGTTTAGTCCCAGGGTTGAGAGTAACCCAGTATTAAGTAATTGTGTGTAACTGTGTAAGGGGAATTTAAAACCCCCAGTGTTATATTGTTGAAACCTTGAAGTTTGTACCTCTTCGGAGATCTTTTGAAACCACCTAAGCTTTGAGCCCATTTGTGTAAAATAAACTGTTAAACACTTTCAACAAAAACATCTGTGGAAGTCGTTTATTCACAAAGACCCTCACATCTAGTGGTCAAGCATTGACAAATGGTGGCAGCAAGTTAATTAATAATAAACAAGGAAAACATTGAGTATTGGAGGCAGTGGTCAGTCGTCCACAGTGAATCCAGTACTAGGCTTGGAACATCGTTACAATTTAGTGGCAGCGGTGGGATTAAAGGATAGCCTGCCCTGCCACGTTTTAATAAAGGTGAACAGTAAACATCGAATCTCCACAGGGGGATTGTAGTTTAGAGAGGCTGTTAAAGGCTCCTCCCTAAACTACAAACCCCAGAATTCTTCAGGAGACAGCAACCAGATTAAAAGTAGATTTATTCTCTAGTGTGATGAAGTAGATGGTTCCAGAACATACCTGTCCTCTGTGGATACCAAAATCCGTGAGTGCTGATGCCTCATTATATACAATAGTTTAGTAAAATTGTATCCCTTGTATAAAACTGTAAAATTAAGGTTTCTTTTTTGGAGTTTGGGGGGAAGGGGGCTAATTTTAAGCTGTGGATGACAGAATCTGTAGATACGAAGGAGTAACTGTTTAGCATATGAAAAGATTGTTCACAGCTAGATAGGTGGAAAATGTTAATCTAGTACACGCTCAATATTGTGACCTTAAAAAATGAGTACACCCAAGGGCTAGATCTAATAATAGAATGTATATTTTTAGTACAGGACGCAACATTTCATTGGGTTGCTAGCAGTTTAATTTGTTAGCCGTTGCTGCTACCAATTTACTTTAGACACGAAAGTCTAGTATTTTGATTTTTATCCTTTTCCCTAATCTATATATATATATATAATCCTCCATGTCATGGTTCCTGTCTTATAGACAAAGAAACCACACAAGGCAGAAACACAAAAACAGCCCACATACCCAGAAAACCCTATGAGGTATGTTTACCAAAACACACACACACACCTCCCCCGCCCAAAAAAGAGCCAACGTCCACAAATCCAAAAAAACATTATGGACTACAACTCCCATGATCCCCCACACCACCTCCCTCTGGCAGTTTACAGTGTCGGAATGTTAGTGGAGCTGACCAATTAGAGGCATTATGCAAATACTCCCTCAGTTAGAATGTAGGCTGGGAGCCCCCAATCCCCCCCGGCAGTTTAGAGAGTTGGAATGTTGGTGGTGGTAGGGATAGGTAGGGAAAGGAATGGAGGGACTGAGACAAGGGGAGCAAGGGCTGATACAGAAAGGGGAGGAATGGCAGGAAGGAGGGAAAGGAAAGAAGGAAGGGAGGGAAGGAAGGAAAGGAAGGATAGAAGGAAGAATGGATGGAAGGAAGGAGGGGAGAACAAAGGAAGGATAGCAGGAAGGACGGGAGGGGAAAGGAAGGAAAGGATAGAAGGATGGAGTGAAGGAAAGAAGGAAAGAGGAGAAGGAAAAAGGAAGGATAGCAGGAAGGAGGGGAGGGAAAAGGAAGGAAAGGATAGAAGGATGGAGTGAGGGAAAGAAGGAAAGAGGAGAAGGAAAAAGGAAGGATAGCAGGAAGGAGGGGAGGGAAAAGGAAGGAAAGGATAGAAGGATGGAGTGAAGGAAAGAAGGAAAGAGGAGAAGGAAAAAGGAAGGATAGCAGGAAGGAGGGGAGGGAAAAGGAAGGAAAGGATAGAAGGATGGAGTGAGGGAAAGAAGGAAAGAGGAGAAGGAAAAAGGAAGGATAGCAGGAAGGAGGGGAGGGAAAAGGAAGGAAAGGATAGAAGGATGGAGTGAAGGAAGGAAGGAAGGAGGGGAGAAGAAAGGAACGCAGAAACACATACACACACACATATATACATGAACAAAAATATACAAATATACACATACACACATACATAAACACACCTGTACTTACACACATCAGCACATATACACACACACGTACATATACATAAGTACACACATATACATGCATACACATATACACATATGCATAACTACACACACAGTCCCCAAGTTTAAAAAATCCCACAGCAGCGCGTGGCCGGGTCAGCTAGTGTGATATAACTAATTTTGCACCACAGCTTGTTTTTTAATGTTACCCGTTTATCTCTGTATTTAGTGACTTTTTCTTTCCTCTTTCTTGTGGTTTATTACATTTTATTTGCTTCTACAACCTTTATTGTTTGAAATGCAAACTCCTGTTAGCACTAGGAAACTGTGATCTTCCAGATGTTTCTAGGCTCCAGATCCCATCCGCTGTAGTTAGCATGAGTGAGATTCAATAACATTTGGAAAGTGACAGGTTCCTCCTCCTGCGTTCTTTAGGATTCTGCTTTTTCTTTTAATAACCTGGTTCATTTGCAAGATTGTGTCGTCATTCTTGGCTGTTAGTATGTGCTGTTCTTGCTCTATGTTCTGTTCTTATCATCCATCATTTTGTATTTTCTTGACATTATATTAATTATCTACAGATATACTGCGTTTAGAATGAGTGTTTCTGGGAAAAAATATGGGTTAACTGAATTACTATTCTTTGCTACCATATAGATCAGGCCTGGGCAAACTTTGGCCCTCCAGGTGTTTTGGATTTCAACTCCCACAAGTCCTAACAGCCTCAGGCCCTTTCCTTTCGCCCCTCAGCCGCTTAAGCAAAGTCCAATTTCACAGTGAAAGAAATATAGCCAAGAAATTCTCAAATTATACTGGATAGATCAATTTCCAAAGTCATTACAAACAGGGTAATTTTGAGGTTAAGGAGGGTTCAGTGCCACAGCATCCTGAGAGTTGTAGTTTTACAAGGTCTATAGCCTTATCTGCCAAAGGGAATATGCCACTGAAGTAGAAGACTTTTTCTGGAAAGGCTTATGCCAGCAACCTTATTTTCTCAGTCTCGAAGATGCAACAAGATCTATTGCAGTGTAGAGATCTTATATCACTGCAACCTGACTGCTCACTACACTTGGAATCTGGAACTTCAGAAATATCCGCGCAGGAGGACATTGCGGTATATATAGGGAAACAAAAATTAGAAAAGATAAGTGAAGTGCAGCGAGAATTACTGAATGACCCAATCAAGGAAACCGAAATAAAAGAGGCAATTAAAAACCTTCCCAACAACAAAGCCCCGGGACCGGATGGGCTGACGGCCAGGTACTACAAAGCACTTGAGGCAGAAATAACACCAAGATTGAAGGTCATTATGAACAAGGCGATGCAACAGGGAATAATCCCAGAAACGTGGAAGCAGGCGAATATTGTTCTTATACATAAGACAGGATCTGACCCAACTAATGTTCAAAATTACAGACCAATATCGCTTCTGAATACTGAATACAAGTTATTTGCTATGATTTTGGCCAAACGCCTTAAAATTTATTTGAATGATACCATAAAAGAAGATCAAGCAGGGTTCCTGCCTCACAGGCTGATGAGGGATAACATCAGAACAATAGTTAATGCTATTGAGTATTATGATTTAAATATACAGAAAGAAGTTGGCTTTTTATTTTTAGACGCCGAAAAGGCTTTTGATAATGCAAACTGGAACTTTTTATTTCAAACCATGCGAGAAAAAGATATGGGTTTTGCGTTTATCCAAGCCATACAGGCTATTTATCAAGAGCAGACGGCAAGTATTATTGTTAATGGCAACAAATCCAGGCAGATTAAAATTCAGAAGGGTACACGGCAGGGTTGTCCCCTGTCGCCGCTCCTTTTTATTTTGATGTTGGAGGTCCTGTTAGATGATATAAGAGCGGATGGGAGCCTAAAGGGCCTACGGTTGCAGAGGGAAGAATACAAGATACAAGCCTTCGCAGACGACGTCGTCTGTATAATCGAGGAGCCCGTGGAAAGACTGACTAAATGGCTAGAGAAGATTCAAAGTTATGGTGAGGTGGCCGGCTTAAAAATCAATGACTCTAAATCAAAAATTCTCACAAAAAATTTAAAAAAAGAAAGAAGGGAAATCTTGCAGGATATTTCTAGGATCCAAGTGGCAAAAAAGGTAAAATATCTCGGCATCCACTTAACTATGAAAAATAATCAATTACTACAAAATAATTATGGAGAGACATGGAAACATATTAGGAAGAAATTGGAAAGCTGGAGATTCCTAAACCTCAACTTGTTAGGACGAATAGCAGTTATTAAAATGGACGTACTGCCTAGAATGACTTTTTTATTTCAATCGATACCCATCCTGAGGACAGTATATGATTTCAAGTTATGGAAAACAGACATTATGAAATTCATTTGGGAAGGGAAGAAGGCGCGGATAAAGTATAGAATTATGACGGACAGAAGGGAAAGGGGAGGCATGGCTCTCCCGAACCTCCAATTATACTACGAGGCCGCTGCCCTCAGTTGGGTAAAGGACTGGGCACTTCTTCAAAAAACAAGGATGCTCAATTTGGAGGGATTTAACATCACTAGAGGTTGGCATGCGTACATGTGGTACGAGAAAGCAAAAATAGAAAAAACATTCACCAATCACCACATCAGAGCCGGCCTACTCAAAATATGGGAAAATACAAGGACCAATTGTACAGGAAGACCCCATTATGGATCTCGCCCCTAGAGGCGCAACATAAAAGAGAGATACCCATGTCCAGATGGCATACGTACAAATCACTGATAAAGAAGGTAAATGGGAAATGGGAGTTAATAGATCTAGAGAGTCTAAGAAAGGCAGGGGTGAACATATCCTGGTTCCAGTACATACAATTACAGGACTACTACAAAGTAGATTGCAAAAAGAGTTTAGTGACGAAGAAAACACCTGGGACAGGGTGATGAAACAAAAGAAAAGCATATAAAAGTATATACACCAAACTGCTAGAACTAGATACAGAACCAGAGCTGGTTAAGCATGTAATGATCGAGTGGGCACGGGATGTTGGCCACAGCATTCTACTTCACGAATGGGAAAGGACCTGGAAGAAAACCATTAAAATATTGGCTCCACATCTCCTGCGGAGAACTGGTATAAAATGTTTTATAGGTGGCATATGACCCCGCAGAAAATAGCCAGGTTCTACCCAAAGTCCAACAGTAATTGTTGGAAGTGTAAAGCCCATTTGGGGGACATTCATCCACTGTTGGTGGACATGCGACAAGGCAAAGAAGTTCTGGAGGGAGGTACATAAATATACCCAGAAAATGTTATTGGAGAAGTTTGATCTGCTGCGAAACCTACCTTTTGAATCTCACTAAAGAAGGTTGGGATCCAAATAAGGAGAAATTGTTTTTTTTTATAGCCGCGGCAGCCAGGCTAGTATTTGCCAAAAATTGGAAAAAAGAGGAGACACCGCAGATTGAGGATTGGATCAACAAACTAAGGGATTTAATGGAATCAGATGAATTATATAATAAGGTATATGGCAGAAGCGTAAAGGCCAAGGCGGACTGGCATCCCCGTTAGGTTATTTCTGGACAAAAGGAGTTGTGAAAGGAGAGATTAACCCAAGTAAAGGGTACCCAGCAGGGAAAGGACTGCGAGGACTCAAGTGAAATCTTTCGAGTAGGAGAGGTCCTCAATGCTCCGAACTGGAAGACGTTGATGTGTGTGTAGTTTTGTTGTATTCCTTTCCCTTGTCCCCCCACTCCCCGCTTCCCTCCTTTCCCTCCCTTGCTTCCCTATGTTTTTATTGCTGTAAAAACCAAATAAAGAATATTCAAAAAAAAAAAAAAGAAATATCCGTTGAGTTTTAGCTATCCTATAACCCAGTGTTTCCCAACCAGTGTGCCGTGGCACACTAGTGTGCCGTGACGGACCTCCTGCTGTGCCGCGAGAAAGGCTCTCTGCCCCCCTTCTTTCCCCCCTCCTCCTGCCGAACTCCTGCTGCTTGGGGGAGGAGGAGGAGGGGCCGGGCGGCTGCGAAGAAAAAGAAGGGGCCGGGGCGCCACCTCCTTCGGCCGTTTTCCCAGCCAGCCTCCAATCTGCCATGACTCCCGCCATCTCGCCCCTCGCTCGCTGAAGCCGCGTGGAAGAACCCCCCTCCACTGAAGCCCGTCCACCACTCATGCTCCTCCTCTGTGGGAGAGCTGAAGCTGGGGGGAGGGGCGGCGCATGGCGCGGCCTGGCTCCACCCCCTCCCCTGGCTTTGGCATGCCCAGCTGCTGCTCCAGCCTTGAGGGGACAGTGCCAAGCCAGCATTGTGCTGGCTCTGCCACCGCTGGCTTGGCACTGCCCCCTCATGGCTGGAACAGCTGCTGGGAGAGCTGAAGCCAGGGGGAGGGGGCGGGCATGGTGTGACCTGGTCCGCCCCTCCCCCAGCTTTGGCACTGCCCCAAGGCTGGAGCAGCTGCTGGGAGAGCTGAAGCCAAGGGGAGGGGGCGGGGCATGGTGTGACCTGGCTCCGCCCCTCCCCCAGCCGGCTCCCCAGCAGCTGCCCAGCCTTGGGGGGGGCAGTGCCAAGCCAGCATTGTGCTGGCTCTGCCACTGATGGCTTGGCACTGCCCCTCAAGGCTGGAGCAGCTGCTGGGGAGCTGAAGGGGGGGAGGGCATGGTGCAACCTGGCTCCGCCCCCTCCCCCCAGCTTCAGCACTCCCAGCAGCTGCTCCAGCCTTGAGGGGGACAGTGCCAAGCCAGCATTGTGCTGGCTCTGCCACCGATGGCTTGGCACTGCCCCCCCAAGGCTGGAGCAGCTGCTGGAGAGCTAAAGCTAGGGGAGGGGGCGGGGCCAGGCCCCCGCCCTCTCCCTTGGCTTCTGCACTCCCATCAGCTGCTCCCAGCAGGCCACCGTCCCCCAGCTGTTCTTTACTGTGTTAGAGTGTCATTTTATGTCATTTTGGTTGGTGGTGTGTCCCCGGATTTTTTTTTACGTTAAAAGTGTGCCGCAGCTCAAAAAAGGGTTGGGAAACACTGCTATAACGCAACCTATGGACTTAGGATGAAAATGTCCATCCTTTGGTTACTGGCCCTCATGGTTGTAGACCACGTTCTATAGGGGCTACATTGCTTGCCTTGTTTTACATACACCCATCCTCCTCCAGTATGTCTGTTTCCCTTGGCTCTTTTCTTTTATTCTCAATGATGCTTTCTGGCTTATGTGCATGAGTTTCCAATTTATTTCTTTCCGTTTATACATTTGGCAGCTTTATCAGACTTACTTTTGTCGTGATGCTCAATATCAAATATGATAAATGGGGTTCCTCTCTTACCGACCTATCTTTTCCTCTGCAGGTGCCTCGACCATCCCTTCACCGCCTCCGCCACCAGCAGTCCCGCCCCTTCCTCCAAATCTGGATGTGCCAACACAGTCTGCCCCTGTTAACAGCACAAGTCGGGGTGCCTTACTTAGCTCCATTCAGAGTTTCCAGAAAGGAGCTTTGAAGAAAACAGAAACCTGTGACTACAGTGTCCCCAGAATCAGCTGAAACTGTTCGCACCAAGTCGTCTTGGACACACTTTCCACTTGTGTTCCAGAAACATTTTCTCTCTCGTAACAACTTGATTTAGACTCTGCCTGGTGGTTTCCTTGTTTTACAGCTGCCTGTTTAGAGCCATTTCGACCCTCCGCCCCCCTCTCAGAGCGACATTTTTGAGTAGCAGTGCTATCTCAGATGGCATCCTCCAAAATGGCCAAGTGTCATTTCTGTTTGAAAAGAATTTGTACTCCTTTATGGAATCTTGTTTTTGGTAGGTAGGATTCCTCTTAATAGAAAAAAAAGAAGAAAAAAATTGCGAAGGCTCCATGATGACACGGTTCATTTGCTGAAGCCTGTTTCTACAGGCTTCTGAAAGATTAACCCCTCTACACTGATGTGTGTACATTGAGTGACAAAATTCACTTAATCTGAAAACCGACGAGATGCTTAAGTCTCCTCCTCTCCCTGCAAAACACTGGGTCAGTCCATGAAATTATTCCAATGTTGTTGAAATACGACAAGAAGACTGTGGTTCTGCAAGTTAATTGGACCTGGGAATTAGTTTGGTGTATTGAGCAACTTTATACTTAATAGAGGACTTGCAGGGTATTTCCCATCAGACCAATTGTAGCATCAGTGTGAGGCACGCTCTTGAGCTCGGAGTTAGCAGAAGAGCTAGATATCCTAATGTTTTAGTGAGGGGAAACATCCCTTTCCTGATTTGCTCAAACCCTTAAATTGCACTTTAAGGATTATTAGTAATCCATTTTTAAAATCATGTATACATCAGTGTTTGTTGCTATGCAGAGAATGTCATTGTGTAAAAGAGTTCATGTAACCTGTGATATACTCAAGTCATATTTTTATTAAAATAAATGTCAATAGAATTTCAATGGTGCTTGAATAGAACAAACCAGTGAAATGTTTCCGTGCGGAAAGTAAGTGGTTCAGTACATCCCAACCACCCCAGTTGAAATGTAGAGAGTACTTTTCCTGCATGGCAGAGTGTTGGACTAGATCAGTGTTTCCCAACTGCTGTGACGTGGCACAGTAGTGTGCCGTGACGGACCTCCTGCTGTGCCGTGAGAAAAGCTCTCTGCCCCCCTTCCTTCCCCCCTCCTCCTGCTGAACTCCTGCTGCTTGGGGGAGGAGGAGGAAGGGCTGGGTGGTGGCGAAGAAAAAGAAGGGGCCGGGGCACCGCCTCCTTCTGCCGTTTCCCCAGCCAGCCTCCAATCCGCCATGACTCCCGCCCCTCGCTCGCTGAAGCCGCGCGGAGGAGCCCCAGCCACTGAGGTCCGTCCACTGCTCATGCTCCTCCGCGCGGCTGGCTTGGCACTGCCCCATCAAGGCTGGACAAGCTGTGGGAGAGCTGAAGCCGGAGGGAGGGGGTGGGGCATGGCACGGCCTGGCTCCGCCCCCCCGGCCGCACTCCCAGCAGCTGCTCCAGCCTTGAGGGGGACAGTGCCAAGCCAGCATTGTGATGTCTGTCACCGCTGGCTTGGCACTGCCCCCTCAAGGCTGGACAAGCTGTGGGAGAGCTGAAGCCGGGATTGAGGGGGGTGGGGCATGGCGCGGCCTGGCTCCGCCCCCTCCCCCAGCTTCGGCACTCCCAGCAGCTGTTCCCAGCAGGCCACCATCCCCCAGCAGCTGCTCCCAGCAGGCCACCATTCCCAGCCATTCTTTACTGTGTTAGTGTCATTTTGTGTTATTTTGGTTGGTAGTGTGCCCCCGGATTTTTTAAATGTTAAAAGTGTGCCGCAGCTCAAAAAAGGTTGGGAAACACTAGACTAGATGGCCCATGTGGTCTCTTCCAACACTATTGTTCAATGAGAGGGGAAAACATTAATCTACAGTGAAAAGTAAAAATTATATATTTTCCCCTTGTGGCAGTAGATTGGTCATGTTTATACGTAGAACATGAATGGGTTCAGGTTGTCCACCAAAACTGCACCCCACTGTGGGCAATATATACTTGTGAAGGGAAGCTTCTGCCTTATTGAATTGCCAATAGCTGGTGAGTTATTGTGTAAGTCGTGGAAGAAAATTTAAGAGCCCTGTCTCCTAAATTGTTTCAAATAGCCTGTTTTGATTTTAGATCTTACTTCCATCTGGATAAATATTCTCAATCTTTTTGTTATTTTTTTATTTCAAACATGATAAGTTACAAAGAAAGCGCAAGCTGAGTCTTGATAGACTGCAAATCAAAGGAAACCTGCTCATGTACAATGAGAAACAAGAGTTCTTGCAATGTGTTATTTAGTTACTGAATATTATTATAGTTTTAGATTTAAGCCTGTTTGTTTCCTTATTGAAATGATGAAAAAACAGTACGTTCTGTAACAGATCACCTCCTTCCATATTGGCATCCTCCCCATGTGCTATACAAGGTGCAGCTCCATATACAAAGGCTTGTAAATACATTCCATAAATACTTTCAATGACATATAGTTGAAGAATCCACCACACTCAAATACATAGAAGAACTAGACATTTAGTGTTTTCTTCACCGCTACTATTATGTCCTTTACTTGAGGTATGCAGTTATCCTCCAAAATTTTTGCGTAAGGCATAGGAACGTCTGCCCCTGTGACACGGACAACCGGAGCATCCAAGTGGTTGAAAGCAGGACCTGGAAGCAGAAGAAGACAGCACAACTCATCTCAAGATAAAGAAGTTGGGTATGCAGAGTGCTCCCTCTCTCTCAATGTCTGAATCGGCTTTGCATGGTTCAATCTAGACGGCTGAATGCCTAGTGAAGACCAAGAGTCCTGTCATAACGGCTTGAACTCTAAGTAAGGCTACATCTATTCTTCAAAAATATTGAACAGTCTCAAGAGTTCCTGTTTTAAAAGTTGCAGTTGGGATTGAAGAAATATTTCACGTGGACTAAAAACCTGTGGAATAGCCTACCCTATAATTTAACGTACAATTCCTGAATTTCACAATAGTTTAAATCAAATTGTATAGCACCACAAGGTAGAAGTTCTACATCAGGGGTGCTCATTAGGTAGCTCGGGAGCTACTAGTAGATCTTCGGCCCTCTTCCAGGTGATCTTTGGGCCTCACCAGCCGGATGGGGCGCTCCTGCCATGCGCACGTAGACCCTGCGCGCACGCGCGCTCCTGCTGGCTTCCGCTCTCGCGGTGCTTCTTTCGCCTGCGGGGCATTGCAGGAAGAAGGAAGCACGAGGCGGGGCCTCTGGAGGGAGCGCCCTGCCTCTCGTCCAGAAGCAGCTGTGCAGTCTCCGTTGCCGGCGAGACAGGCAGGGCGGAGCGCTCCCTCTGGATGCCCCGCCTCGTGCTTTCTCCTTCCTGCAATGCCCCGCAGGCGGAAGAAGCGCCACGCGGGCGGAAAACAGCAGCAGGAGCACTCGCGGTGGCAAGAGAACACGCCGGCGGGAGCGTGCGGAGGCAGGTAGATCTTTTGGACTTGGTTGCTTTAAGAGTAGCTCGCATGCTGAAAAAGTGTGAGCACCCTGTTCTACATAGATCACAATTAAAAAAACACCATTCTTTTCTTTAAATAGAAGGACACTGGAGTCAGCAACACAGACAAAAAGCCTGCATCATAGCAAACTTAAAAAGTACTTAAAAGACCAATTAAAGTAAAATCCAAACCAGGGATGGGAATTCCATGGCCTTCTAGATGTTGGACCATTACTCCCAGCATTCTTCATCCCTTGGGCTCTGGGAGCAATATATGGAAGACCTTATGCTTACTTCACATGACAAACACAAGTGAAAAGAGATATGCAGCAAATCGATTTTTTCAAACTATACCTTCCATAATCCTGGCACAGATTTCTGCTCCCACTCCAAACTGGGGCCAACCACCTTCCACTGTCACAAGATTATTTGTCTTCATAACGCTGGCCTCAACAGTTTCGATATCCATTGGCCTAATGCTGCGGAGGTTTACCACCTGTGGAAGAGATTTTATTACTCTTCAGATCAAGTCCAGTCTAGACATGACCTAGGTTTGGAGCAAAACGTTCACAAAATAGGACTTCTCAATCTCCCCCAATGGGGGGGGGGCAAAATTGATGGAAAAGGCCTCCTTCAGTCTTCCATGAATGAAAGATCAACTTGCCTTTCAAAACCCAGCTTTAATGGGACCGCACACTTGCAGTGCATCTACATGAGAACAAATATCCCAGAGTCATCTAGAGTGGAGTACTCCAATAGACTTTAGGGGTGTCCACACTAGTCGCTTCATTCTACTGCAGCAGCAAGAGAAAATCCACACCATCCAGCAGGGGCAAGCCAATGGAAGGCCACCCTTACCTTTGTTTCTGTCACCATTGTAATGGTAGCTACACGGCTCAAAAGAGCTCCTGGTTGTTGTTCATCTTCTTTGCATAAACTAACAAAAGCGTCAGGGAAAGGGAGATCATCCCCTTCCCTCTCTGAGTAGTGTTGGAGCTTTTGGAAGCATGTGCAAAAGCAATTATTACCAGAAAATCTTTTGAGCTCCGTGGCAGCAGCTATGATGGCAATAAGACAACAAAGTGCCATTCACGCCCCTGGGGAAAGCAGGATGGCTCTGTGAACAGCAGTGGCCAGTTCTGAATTAGAACTGATCCAAATAAATGTTCACACTGCCCCAAAGTGCAGAGAAGCTCTGGGGTATTCCCTGATATTGTCTAATCCAGGGCAAGACAGCGTTAGGCAGCCTTGCCCTGCATTGGTGGGGAGTCGATTCTCTGTGTCAATGTGGATGCTTCAGAATCCATTCAGCCCTTTTCTTCAGATTAAGGTTGAGACGCTAAGTCATATGAACAACATGAATTTGTGATGGCAAAGGTTAGGATCACGGAAGTAGGACTCAAAGCAAAGTTGCCATCTGCTTAATTGTACCTCAATTATGTACTAAATCAACAGGTCTATTAAATCTGCATGCCGTAATGCAATAGTTGGAAGGAGAAAAAAGATTCATGATAGGTATCCCCATTAGATATTTCACAACAAACATTTCAAAAATGGGATCGAGATATTAGAAAGTGGATATTTGGGGGGAAGAGACCAAGAATAAGTAATAAGGAATTATATATGCCAAACAAAGAAATAGGATGGGGATACCAAAATTACAAGAATATTATGAAGCTTTTCAATTGAAGACAATTTTAGAACTAGAAGAAGAAAATCAAGTAAAATGGATAAGAATAGAAAATGAAGTAAACAAAGGTCAAGGTGAATATGGAATTTTTTACACAAAAATTGAAAGAGGTGATAGGAAAACAATAGGCCCGAGGAAAATAGCTTTAAAAATATGGGAGAAATGGAAAAGAAATGGATGCCATTTTTCTCAAAGGAAGCCCGATAGGGAGTCTGAGAAACAAAGAGGATAAGAGCGTCATCAAGAAACTGGCACAGCGGGGATATTGTAAAATAAAAGACTTATATAACGAAAAGAATGTACTAATGGAATGGAGTCAGTTGAAAAACTTAGGAGGAGAAAGATTTTGGGTAACATTGAGAGGCATTTGGGAACAAATAAAAAAGGAAGATAGCAATTTGGGTGAAAATATAATAGATAGGATATTAAAAGAAAGATCCAGTGGAAGGCAAAAAGGGTTAGGCAAAATATATGGAAGAATGCTGGAAGATAAGGAATTTATGTATAAAAGGATGGAAAATAGGTGGGAAAAGGAAGGAGGCCTAGGGAAAGAAAGAATAGATAGGATAAGGAATGGACTAAATAAAATAAAAATAGAAAAATATAGGGAACTAGAGCAGAAAGTAATAACAAAATGGTACAGGACACCAATCCAATTGGCACATATGATCCGGGTCTAAACCGAAATGTTGGCACTGTGGGAGTAGAGAAGCCTGGTACTCACATCTCTGGTGGGAATGTAAGGAGATACAAAGGTTCTGGAATCAAATTTTTAAGAAGATCGAACTATATACAAAAAATAAAAATGATTTAAATATGGATATTCTCTTAAAAGGGATATGCGGGGATAGTAAAATCAAAGCGCAAGAACAAAAAAATTAGTTATGATGATGTTTAGAGCGGCACATGCCGTGATTGCCTGGGGTGGAAAGAAAAAAGAAATGGACCCTTGAAAATGGTATGACTATGTGTGGGAACAAGTTCAGCTGGAAATTATGGACATTATAAGAAATGAAAAACTATGGACAGAAAAGCAGAAGAAAATCAAAGAAATATGGTTACCCTTCAAAAACTGGATACAGGAAGCTAAACCAGAAGATGAACATTGGGGAAAAAAACTGGACAGAATGCAACGATGGCTCAAATAAATGAAGGACTAACTTGTCAACGGGGGAGGGGGGGGTCAGGGGGAAGAAAAATGTATTGTAACTAAAGCAATGTAAAGTAAGAGTAAATGTATTATGACAATACAATAAAAAATCTTTAAAAAAAAATGATAGGTATCCCCATAATTTTAAAAAAGTATTCTTTCTTGGTGAGGCAAAAAGGAGTTTCCATCTAAAAATGGCCCTCAACCAGCTATTTTTATGTGAAAGATAATTTGGGGAAATTAGAAGCACCTTAACCAACTGAAATGTTTTGTCAGATGAAGTGTACCTGAGTGGCACATCACCTGCTTCCAATGCAAAGTCTCAGATACAATCCCTGGCACTGAGAGATGCCATGCAAGTACATTGGGGGGCGGATTGGATGCGTCTTGCTGTCCCACATTGTATCTGTACTATCCATGTTACTTTGTGAATAGAACTTTTGATGCACCAATAGATATACTATTTTCTTACCTGCGGGGGTTGTGTTAGCTACATGCAATAATAGAAAATTTGGTATACACACACTGTTGTTCTGTGCCTACTGAGAGATGCCAGCCATCTTGATGACTTAAGAAAAGGGAGCTTCAGATGTTCCATTAGCTAAATAATGAAAAGGAAAACTAGCGCTACATACGCAGGCAAGACGATTTCACTTTGGCACTCCAGAGCACTGCTGCTTAAACTGTGGGCCCTGTCCCCAAATAGGGTCCCCTTTGCTCAGTGCTGGGATCACAAGAAATGTTGAAGCCTTAAATGATTTCTGAATGCCACCCATTTATACAAATCTGTTTGCAACAATGTGCTGCATTTACAGTCGACTGCAGAAGATGCTTCAGCTGGACTCCCTAAAAAGGGAAAGCAGCCTGTTTAGCAAGCCTTGCAAATGTTAATCTGTTCTCTGTAATTGTTTTATTTTTCTCTCTCTTTTACATATCTATATAACCTGTAAAATTTCTCAGGTGGAAAGGAGTTGCAAGTAGAAAAAAGTTTAAGAAGCTTTGCTCAATTTGAAACTCAAATTGCTTCCCACACACTAGATTACAATCCTATCAAACACCACTCACCTCGCACTCCACTCCATCTTTGGCAAGGACTGCAGCTGCTTCCAGACAGTGGCCCACAGGCCGCGAATGAGACACTAAAGTAATGTGGGTTCCTGAAACACAGAGATTGATGAGGACCGAAGACTGCTGCACCGTTTAGAAGGCATCCTCCTCATATTACCAACAGTAGTACCTACCGGTAGCAGTTACCATCGCCTTCAATATTTTTTTAAAATTAAAACATAAAAATGCATTGTTTCTTTCCTAAACTGTACTAACAGCTTTACTAATAGGTTTGCCCAACAATGCCATGACATTCAATAGAAAAGGCCTGAGTGTTTTTCATTGCCCGCTGAATGTACGGTCTTTCGGACATCTAGGCTCCTTTTAACTAGCAATTTTTTTCCCCTTTTCATCAAGATCAAAAGGTCAAACTGAAGATCTGTACATGTATTTACCTCACAGAAAATCTATCTCTTTTGGAAAATCAGAGCAATAGCAAAAATTTCTTTATAGTCATACTGCAGCATAGCAAAACCTTTTCATAAACTAGCCAACAATAAAGGGTGAGCAAGTATAAATCATCTGCTACTACAGCTATTTCCAGTACGCTTTTTTCATTTAATAATTGTGGGCCTCTTTTAAAAATCAGTTTATCTCTTGAATCTGCGGCTGCAACAATTTATGTAAAGTTGTCTCATTTACTAAATGTGCCCCTAATGGTGGGTTATGTTCCATTTCTTTTAAGTTTTTGGTTTGTTATTTTTAGTCTTTATTGGCAAATATACAGCATATATATTCCTCTGGAACAACTCTATGGTCAACTTCTACTGGAAGCTGACAATAGAGTTGCACTGAAGAATCTAGAGATTCCTTGACCATAGAGCAGTGAGAATCTAGAGATTCCTACAGAGATGTTCTCTCAGGTTAAAAAAAGTTTTTCTTTAATTTGGATTTTTTTCCATTTTCAAGAGGGTTCTGTACCCCTAATTCCAGTGACACATGGGGGCCTGACTGAATAATTACTTTGGTTGTTTATGTTCGTAGTGAAGACCAGTGTATGAGGCAGAGATTGCAAAGGAAACCCATGGCATACACCCCTCAAATATAGTAATGTCTCCAAAAGTCAATTTGATCCACAGGATAGCAAAGACTGCTCTTTGATTGGTGATAAGAACTAGGAATTCTTTGCGAATAGAGTAGAACACACTTTCATAAAGAATAATTCACTTCAAACTAAATTATTAGGACATGATAAGTACATATCAAGGAAGGATACAATGCCTGAGATCTACAGAATTATTTATGTTTAGAGAATCACAATTCTTTTGGAACATTTTTTGTACAAAAAGAGGGTATGCACAGTTTCTCCAGCTGATCATGTAAACAGTGAAATACTGGACTATTTCAGCACGAAGAATTGTTTTTACTTACCTGGCCTTTCTATCTTAGCCTTTCCGATGGGAACAAGGAAGTCCTTTGACGTGGCTTCCTCAGACAATTCAAAGGGCACTCCATACATCAACTCGTTTTCCAACATAACAACTACAAAGACAATTAAAAACATACATTTGACCCGGCTGATGCTCGTTGTCCAATACAAGTCAAATGAATTAAATTTGCGAAGACTCTTAGAACACAGCATAAGAAAAGATCCCATAGTCTCAGCTGTGATTTTGTGGAGCCAAATCATTCTTCTCAAGCCCCATTTTTTCTTGGCTTTCTTCGCAAACGAAGATTCAGGAAGGACTCACCCCACACCCTCTACAAGCACGTTGATGATTCGGAGGTTGATGTGTCCCTCGAGCCTGTGCAATGGACCTTTCTGGTGGAGAGCAGCGTGCACAGAACTGGCCTCACCCTTTAAACCAAAGGTTCGTCTGCCAGGACCTAGCAAGCTTAGGACGGTGGCAGCAAGGTCCTCAGGTCATAGGTTTGGTTCGGGTTTTCTTCTCTTGGTTGACCTTACAGGGTTAAACGAGCACCATTTGCCCGGGTTTGAAATCTAAGTTTTCCTTCTCTTAGGAGCTCATCCTGCCCATTTTTATGTCAGACCCTTCGGTTGTGAGCTGTCTGACATGGGAGGCTCTACCGGTGGCCATTATGACCCCACAAGAAGGGGGCGCCAACGGAGAAGCCCCATACTCCCCAAACATTAGACTACAGCGCCTATTATCTCCAGCCAATATGCCATGTTTAATTCAGCAGAAGACGTCAGCAGGCTGGAGAAGATTGAACCTCTGCTCATTATCTGATGAAGCAGTATCGGGCAATAATGGCTCATACAGATTGGATTTGGGGCACATCAATGTGTATGGATTTTGAAATCCTGGCAGATAGATTTGCAACATTCAGGTGGAAGTCAGGTATTTTGTGAATTATTAATTCATTTGCTTCAGCTAATGAATTCGTTCATTCATTTGTATCAAAGGTAAACTGATAAAGGCATGAACTGACTGCATGAACAGTTGCAAGCATAAGGTTTGATAGGTCAAAGCAACAAAAAAAAAACAACACAAGACAATAGCTAACACCTTATCATTACTTCGCTCAGTTCTCTACTTCCCGGCTGTACTCCCAATAATTGCATATACCAAGTCTTAGTTGGATATAACCTTTTCTCCCAAGTCCCTTTCTGTCCACAATTGTCTAAATATAATAATTGTGACTAAAGCCACCAAAATGCATGCAAAGGTTATGTAATTTTGGAATATTTATTAAATTTTTATAATTATAACTTGACAGAAATCCATAGATTGGCTTAGACTTATGTAAGCAGCTCAAATCTAAATTTAACACTTAAGTTTAACAACTAGATAGCACAAGACGTTTCTGACTGCAGAACTATTTCTCAAAGGCCCTTACATTCATGGAACTACTTGCAAGGCTGTTTAGATCTCAATTCTGCCAGGATTTTGTAGTAATAACAGCTTTTTAACTTCATTTATACCCAACCTTATCTGGGAGATGAATTTTAGTGCCTGGGACAGTGCCTACAAAGTGGGCTGCTGCTTTCGAATACCACCTCCAATTTATATTTGCTTCAGCTCATTATAATTGAGAATTTAGAAGATTCGCCATATAGATAATTTTGTTCATTTCCTGCATTTATAGACTACTTTCAGCATTTAGCAGTCCGTGAAAGCTGAGCCCGTGAACCACAGAAGGGGAGGAAATTGAACACAACCCCCCCCCCCCCCGGGGGGGGGGGGGCTGCTTAATCTAGTCTCTCTGTGAAGAATAGAACGAATTTGTTCTTCCTTCTAGAGGAGTATGAGATTGCTGATTATCACTTCAACTTTTCAGCCACAACTGGGACACTCAGCGCATGACTAGTGATAAAAGTACGATTTCTATTTGAAATACCAGTGACTGCAGTAAATGTTATGCAAATATCACTCAAAAAGCATCACAAGTACACACACACAGTTTTCCTTGCTTTGTTCACCTGGATTATCATCCCGGATTGAGGATTTAAGGAGACCCTTTGCGTCTTCTGCGCTCCAAGGGCTGACTACTTTCAGCCCAGGGCAGTGTCCGTACCAAGCGGCAAAACACTGGGAATGCTGGGCTGCGACCCCGGCTGATGCACCATTCGGACCCCGGAAGACAATGGGGACAGGCACCAAACCAGCAGACATGTAATAGGTTTTGGCCGCTGAGTTTATAATGTGATCAATAGCTTGCATGGAGAAGTTGAATGTCATGAATTCACAAACAGGTCTCAAGCCAGCCTGTTAACACAAAGAAGACCAGTCAATTTTGTGAAATAACTACACATTCTATCTCCAATCTGTCCCTCTAGTCAACTGTTTCTTCAGTTCACCCTTCTTGGAGTAAGAATCTGTCATGCCTGTTCTTTCTAAGCCACATATACACAGATGCTGTTATGTTTATAAATAGTGGAATATTATCAATTCTTACTCATGGTTTTAAAATTTTAATTAATAACATCCAGCATTTAAAACATTATATATGCAAAAACACATTTAGAAGGCACATACCATGGCAGCTCCGACAGCAATCCCAGTAAACCCCATCTAGGAAGAAAGGAGGAAACGGTAATATAGAAACTCTCATCACATTTTCTGAAAATGCATTTCAAAAACACTAGTGCAGATTTTTTAGGTTAAATATTTTTAAAAATGGAAAAGTACATATATTCTGATTTCATACCTCAGATATAGGAGTGTCTATGATTCTCTTATCACCATATTTCTTCCAAAGTCCTCTGCTAATCTGAAAGGAGAATTAAACTACTGTTAAATATTCTATTCTCTCTCTCTCTCTCTCTCTCTCTCTCTCAATATCTATATATACTAGCTTGGGGACCCGGCCCTGCCCAGGTTATTTGTGAAGCGCAGCAGGATGTAGAGTGGGTCATGGGGGCTCTGTGTGCCAAGTTTGGTCTTGATCCATCATTATTGGGAGTTGCAGTGGTATCATGAAATTACTGAAGGTAGTGCAAGTCCCATCATCTCTGCCCCCCCAAGTGTAGTAGGATGTAGATTGGGTCAGGGGGGCTCTGTGTGCTAAGTTTGGTCTGTATTGGTGAATGGATGAGGGATGCATTGTTTTTCGGAAGTGAGTGAAGGTACTTCAAGTCCCATCATCTGTGGTCCGTCTCACAGTAAACTGCACCAGGCTGTAGAGTGGGTCATGAGGGCTCTGTGTGCCAGATTTGGTGTTGATCAGTCATTGAATTAGGTTTGTAACAGGATTGGGAAGTGAGGGAAGGTACTGCAAGTCCCATCATCCATGTTCTGTCCCCCTCCAAACTTCAGTAGGATGTAGAGTGGGTCACTGGGGCTCTGTGTGCCAAGTGTGGTATTTATCAGTGTTTGTTGGGGGCCACAGTGGTCTGTGGGAACAGAGGGGTGTGAAAATACTACAAATTCCATCATCCATTGTCAGTCCTTCCCCGAACCTCACCAGGACGTGAAGGCAGCCATGGGGGTTGTGTGTGCCAAGTTTGGTCTCAATAGGTAATTGGATGAGGGTCGCAGCAGACTTGGGAAGTGAGTAGAGGTACTTCAAGTCCCATCATCCATGGTCCACCCTCCTCCAAACTGCACCAGAATGTAGAGTGGGTCATGAGGGCTCTGTGTGGCAAGTTTGGTGTTGATCAATCATAGGATTAGGTTTGTAGCAGTCTTGGAAAGTGAGGGAAGGTACTGCAAGACCCATCATCCATGTTATGTCCCCCTCCAAACTTCAGTAGGATGTGGACTGGGTCACTGGGGCTCTGTGTGCCAAGTGTGGTCTTTATCAGTGTTTGTTGGGGGCCACAGTGGTCTGTGGGAACAGAGGGGTGTAAAAGTACTACAAATCCCATCATCCATTGTCAGTCCTCCCCCTAACCTCACCAGGACGTGAAGGCAGTCATGGGGGTTATGTGTGCCAAGTTTGGTCTCGATCAGTGATTGGATGAGGGTTGCAGCGGACTTGGGAAGTGAGTAGAGGCACTTCAAGTCCCATCATCCATGGTCCACCCTCCTCCGAACTGCACCAGGACGTAGAGTGGGTCATGGGGGCTGTGTGTGCTGAGTGTGGTCTGTATTGGTCCTTTTTGGTGGCCTCAGTGGTCTGTGGGAACCAAAGTGTTGGAAAGTACTACAAATCCCATAATCCGTGGGACATGTCCCCCGACCCACACCAGGACGTAAAGGGGGTTAGGGGGGGCTCTGTGTACCAAGTTTGGTGCAGGTCCATCACCCGCGCTGGTCGCTGTGGCCTGTGAAAGTGGTTGCCACATATCCGCCCTGGCCTGTGAAAGTGGCTGCCACATATCCGCCCTGGCCTGTGAAAGTGGCTGCCACATATCCGCCCTGGCCTGTGAAAGTGGCTGCCACATATCCGCCCTGGCCTGTGAAAGTGGCTGCCACATATCCGTCCTGGCCTGTGAAAGTGGCTGCTTCCGCCCTTCTGCCCTCCCGCCCTCCGCATACACACATACACACATACACACACACATACAAACATTCCGTTTTATAAAGGTATACAGATACAGATATACAGATACAGATATACAGATACAGATACAGATATATACTCTGTGTGTGTGTGTGTGTGTGTGTGTGTATATATATATATATATATATGGGTTTCACTCTGTAGATTGTTTAATTGTTTGAAACAACATTCACTTTTTGCTGATCTTTTTGTATGTTTTTAGTCTGTATTTAGTAATTTGAAAATTATTTCATGTTCCATTACTGAAAAAAAGCCAGGATATAA
Organism: Anolis apletophallus; assembly: GCA_030556195.1. Lineage (NCBI taxonomy): Eukaryota > Metazoa > Chordata > Lepidosauria > Squamata > Anolidae > Anolis > Anolis apletophallus. The sequence goes on from JARBWK010000001.1 coordinate 5,880,183, forward strand.
ATGAATAAAATAATAGCAATGATAAGAAGGATGCCCTTCAAAATGCTGCACTAAACATCTTCTTACCTTGTATGCACCATCATACTGAGCAACTTCTTCCCCCAGCATGAAAACCTTTTCATCCCTTTCTATCTCCTCATCCAAAGCCTGGTTCAAAGCATCACGGACAGTCACCTATAGTTGATAAAAAAATTTAAAACAAGAACACAAGTAATTTACTTTACCGTACTCCTACTCAGTTCTAGGAAGGAAGATACGAGTACCATAAAAACATGAAAAAAAAGTTTATTAAACTGCGAAAGCTTTGTTTTCGCGGGACATCCTGCAGCACATTTTGCTTCGGTTTGCAGTGAACATCTTATTGTTTCAACCAATTCAGTACAGTTTGTAGAAGCCACAAAAACGAAGTTTCTGGAATATAGCAACTACTTTCAAAGTACCGCACAGTTAAACAGGAATAACACTTTCAAACCAGGAACAGATCCCCCCCCCCAATTTATTACATAGTGCTATTTAACACACAATAGCGGGATATGCATTTGGAAGAAAATCAAAGGAAAGAAACCATTCCCTACATATACTCATTAGAAAATGAAACATGCAGAAGGCAGGCATAGGAAGACAAGCCTCAGCAAACAAGTGAGTTTTTGCTACATCTTTAAATAACACCAGGCTGTGAAAGTGAGAGAGCCAGTGATGGAGCATCTACAGGTTGAGCATCCTTTATACAAAATACCTGGGACCAGAAGTGTTCTGTACTTCAGATTTTAGAATATTTCCATATGCATAATGAGCTAATCTTATAGATGGGACCCAAGTCTAAATATGAAATTCATTTGTGTATCACGTACACCTGATACACACACCCTGAGGGTAATTTTATACACAATATTATTAATTATTAATAATTGCGTGCATGGAGCAAAGTTTGTGCGCATCGAACCACCAGGAAGCAAAAGCGTCACTATCTCATCCAGCCAGTAACTTTTATGGAGGTACGTTTTAGCGTGTATATTTATAGCGTTTTTGCTGTGCTTGTGTATCTGAATTGCTTTGTAACCTGCCTCGAGTCATGAGGAGAGGCGGGTAAGAAATAAAATTATTGTTATTATTTTACTGACACAAACCACAGTATGTCACAGCAAGCGAGATCTGTATGCAGGATTTTGTATCACAAAATCACAAGTTGAACACTTCCCAAGTGTCTAGGACTGTGTTGTGCATTTATTTACTACATTTTTATACCGCCATTCTCAGCCCGAGGGCAACTCATGGCAGTTTACAAGCAGAACTATTCAATGCCCGTAAAACACTCAACATAGTTATTTTCGAATGATGTGCGCAGATCCAAGTAAGGTGGCCTTTTGTAGTTGACAGATCGTGATTTTATTTTATTTTTATGGTATTTGTATCCCGTAGCTTCTCACCCCCAAAGGGGGACTCGGCACAGCTTACAATCGCAGCACTACAGGCCACAATACACAATAAAGTCAAGACTGCCATAAAATCAACATAAGTATAAACATTAAAACCAACATATTAAAAATCCAACAATACCAATAATTTAGCCATCAAACGGAGCACATTGTCAATCTAGTCAATTCCAAAGTGTCAATCCAGTCAATTCCAAAAGTATAATCTATGTCTGCTGCCCAAAGACCTGGTCCCAGAACCACGACTTTAGCTTTTTTTCTAAAAGCCAGTAAAGATGGAGTCGATTTTATTTCATTTGGGAGTGCATTCCACAGGCAAGGGGCCATCGCCGAGAAGGCCCTATCTCTCATCCCCACCAATCGCATTTGCGATGCTGGCGGGAGCGAGAACTGGGCCTCCCCAGATGATCTTAGGGTACGAGGTGGGACGTAGAGGGAGATGCGTTCGGACAAGTAAGCTGGGCCAGAACTGTATAGAGCTTTATAGGTCAATACCAGCACTTTGAATTGGGCTCGGAGATGGACAGGCAGCCAGTGGAGCTGACACAACAGGGGGGTGGTATGTTCCCTGTATGTCGCCCCAGTTAGCATTCTGGCTGCCGCCCATTGGACCAGATGTAATTTCCGAACCATCTTCAAAGGCAGCCCCATGTGGAGTGCATTGCTGTAATCTAATTGGGATGTGACTAGAGCATTTTGTCAATGTTTATTGTTTCCAAATGCCGGCTGAGATCTTTTGGCACGGCACCCAGTGTGCCGATGACAACTGGAACCACCTGTACTGGTTTATGCCAGAGCCTTTGCAGTTCGATTTTGAGGTTTTGATAACGGCTGAGCTTTTTCTGTTGTTTTTCCTCAATTCAGCTGACACCTGGTATGGTGACATCAATAATACAGACTTTTTCTCTTTTCCACAATCGTGATGTCTGGTGTATTGTGTTCCAAAACTTTGTCAGTCTGGATTCGCCACCGGGACTGTGGCGCAGCTGGCTTGGAGTCAGCTGCATTAAGATCACTACTGACCAGAGGGTCATGAGTTCGAAGTCAGCCTGGGTCAGAGTGAGCTCCCAACCAAAACTGTGTAGCTCGTTGTTGACCTTTACAGCCCGAAAGACAGTTGCATCTGTGAAGTAGGAAATTTAGGTACCACTCTGTGGGAAGGCTAATTTAACTGATTTATGAGGCCATAAAAATCTCCAGGAAGATTTTTGGAGTATGGAATGTAGCCTTAAATGTTAAACTAACAATGGAAATGAGGGTATTCAGGGGGGAAGCTAATAGATCAGATATTGAGGCATACTGGTTGGTCTTTATTAAGTACACTTTAGAGAGTCAAAATGGAAAACAATATAACCCTGTTGGTCAGGAATTTTGGATATGACCTTCGATTAATGGTTGATTTATGGTGAAGGAAAGGATACCTGTCCAGGCTTTGGTGGTGGGCTATGTATATGTAAAATGTTCACTGTTTTGTGTTTTGTTGACCCTGTAATTTTTTTTTAATGTAAAAAAAATCTCCAGGAAGTATGCAAAGAATGAGGAAGCGACAGCTCCCCTGGTGGCCAGAAGCTGGAATGTTAAATAGCCTCTGAGTGTCTGTCTATATATATTTGTGTCTGTAGCATTGAATGTTTACCATGTATATGTGCATTGTAATCCACCCTGAATCCCCTGTGGGGTGAGAAGGGCAGAATATAAATACTGTACATAAGTAAGTAAAGTCCCACAGTATTTTTGCGTGTTCATTTTCCACGACCTTTGCAGGTTTATGATCCCTTTACCAGTTCTTTACTACTGGCAGGTGGTACTTGTGGCATAAGCTCCAGTGAATCATTTGGGCCACAGAGTTGTGCCTCTGTTTGTAGTCCGTCTGTGTGATTTTCTTGCAACAGCTGAGGATGTGGTCCATGGTCTCATCCGCTTCCTTGCACAGCCTGCATTTTGGGTCATCAGCTGATTTTTCGATCCTGGCCTTAATGGCATTGGTTCTGATGGCTTACTCCTGGGCTGCAAGAACCAGGCCTTCTTCTGTCTCCTCCTCCAGCTTGCCATTCGTGAGCCAAAGCCAGGTCTTCTCCTTGTCAACTTTTCCTTCAGTATTGTCAAGGAACTGCCCATGCAATGCTTTTTTGTGTTGTTCTTATTGTTGTTGTTGATCTGGAACAACTAGGATGTCCCCCCAAATTCCTCCAAATGATTATCCTGCTACATGAGGGCCAGCACTGTAAAGTCAGATACAGCGATGCTCTCTCAGAGCCCTTTCTAATAACTAATGGAGTAAAACAAGGCTGTGTTCTTGCACCAACACTATTTACAATCTTCTTCAGCATGATGCTCCAAAGGGCTACGGCAGACCTCGAAGAAGAAGAAGACGGCATTTATATACGCTATCGTACTGATGGCAGCTTGTTCAACTTAAGCCGCCTGAGGGCTCGCATTAAGTCTCTCAACTATCGAAGGCATCGAGTCGCCTTCGGGCTGAGAGAGGCGGTCTAGAAGCAAAGTAAATAAATAAATAAATAAATAAACTATCTAGTCCGTGAGCTGCTTTTTGCAGACAATGCTGCCCTTGTCGCCCATTCAGAAGCATCCCTGCAGCACCTCACATCCTGCTTTGCAACAGCTGCAGAGGTGTTTGGACTGGAAGTCAGCCTGAAGAAAACGATAAGCACACCTGTGCTTAAGTCCATTCAGCAGTTCACCTACCTGAGAATCTCTTCAGGTGCCAAGATTGGTAAAGAGATAGATCACAGATTAGCAAAGGCATATAGTGCATTTGGAAGGCTTCACAAAAGAGTCTGGAGCAACAAGCACCTGAGGCAAAGCACCAAAATCAGTGTGTACAGAGCTATCGTACTGTCTATTCTCCTCTATGGGTCTGAAACATGGGTCACCTATCGCCAACACCTACGACTCCTCGAACGCTTTCATCAGCGCTGTTTTCGCACAATCCTAAATGTACACTGGACTGACTATGTGACGAATGTTGCTGTCCTTGAGAAAGCAGGGATCACCAGCGTTGAGGCCATGGTATTGAGAACACAGCTGCGCTGGGCAGGGCACGTCTCTAGGATGGAGGACCACTGCCTCCCAAAGATACTACTCTATGGTGAACTCGCCACAGGTCAGCGCAAGAGAGGTGCCTCCAAAAAGAGATATAAGGACTCCCTGAAACAACGTCTAAGGCTCGGCCAGATTGATCACCAACAATGGTCCACCTTGGCCTCACATCCTCCTGGAGACGCGCTATCCACAATGCTGCGGCCTCTTTCGAGAAGACACGCCGAATGGGTCTCGACAACGCAGAAAGAACCGCAACTTGGAAACAGCGTACCCCAAGGTTAAGTTTTGGGTCCGTTACTTTTTAATTTATTCATTAATGATCTGGACGTAGGCGTGAATTCTGAGGTAGCAAAGTTTGCAGACGACACTAAATTGTTTAGGGTAGTTAAAAATGAAACTGATTGTAAAGAGCTCCAGAAAGATTTCTCGAAATTGAGTGAATGGGCAACAAAGTGGCAAATGCATTTTAACCTAAACAAGTGTAAAGTCATGCACATCGGGGCAAAGAACCCCAAATACACTTATCAACTGATGGGATCAAAGCTTTCTGAGACAAACCAGGAAAGGGATCTTGGGGTTTTGGTGGACAGCTCAATGAAGATGTCAACCCAGTGCACAGCAGCAGTGAAAAAAGCAAATTCTATGCTTGGCATGATCAGGAAGGGAATCGAAAATAGGTCAGCAAATGTTGTATTGCCTCTCTACAAATCTATGGTGAGGCCACACCTGGAGTACTGTGTACAATTCTGGTCTCCGCACCTCAAGAAGGATATAACGGAACTGGAAAAGGTACAGAAAAGGGCAACAAGAATGATCCAAGGGATGGAGCGGCTCCCTTATGAAACCAGGTTGCAACGCCTTGGTCTTTTCAGCCTTGAAAGACGGCGTTTAAGAGGTGACTTGATCGAAGTGTATAAAATCATGCATGGGATAGAAAAGGTGAATAAAGAAAAAATATTTTCTTTGTCACACAACACTAGGACTAGGGGGCACTCCCTGAAGCTCCAAGGTAGGAAAGTTAGGACTAATAAAGGGAAATATTTCTTCACCCAGAGGGTCATTGGGTTATGGAACTCACTTCCAGAGGAGGTTGTGACAGCGGTCAGCCTGGACAGCTTCAAGGCAGGATTAGACAGATTCATGGATACCAAGTGTATCGGTAGTTACTGAAAAGGACATCCAAGTGCCACCTCGGAGTTGGTTGAGGTAGGCTGGATTTTCCCCGGGTACTGGTTGGGGGGGTCGGGAGCAGGTCAGGGTTTTGCCCTCCCTTCTGCTCGAGATCCCCGTGTACAACTGGTGGGCCACTGTGTGACACAGAATGCTGGACTAGATGGGCTGAGGCCCGATTCAGCATGGCTCTTCTTATGTTCTTATGTTCACCCTGGCCTCACATCCTCCTGGAGACGCGCTACCCACAATGCTGCGGCCTCTTTCGAGAAGACACGCCGAATGGGTCTCGACAACGCAGAAAGAACCGCAACTTGGAAACATCATCACCCAAGGAGACTTTCTGCTGTGCTTTCTGCAACCGGACTTGCCTATCTCAGATTGGCCTTTTTAGTCATCAACGCGCTTGTAAGAAGCGTGGGGTGAGTCCTTCCTAGGAATCTCCGTCCGCGAAATAATGCCAGAGTGTTGCTGTTGTTGCTTTACCTGTATGGAGTGACATTTTACCTCAATAGAAAGGGAATCCAATACTAGGCCTGGGCCAACTTGGGCCTTTCAGGTGTTTTGGACTTCAACTCCCACAATTCCTCACAGCCTCAGGCCCCTTCCAAAGGAAGGGGCCTGAGGCTGTGAGGAATTGTGGGAGTTGAAGTCCAAAACACCTGAAAGGCCCAAGTTGGCCCAGGCGTGCTCTAACTGACCTCTAACTCCAAGCAGCTCCTTTCCCAAGCCCGGCTTCCCTCCCGGACGCTCTCCCTCCCTCAGGGGAGCCCTACCTGAACAGCGGCCGGCACCGAGCGGTGAAACCCCCGCCGTGGGAGCCCCGAGAGCCGCCCTGCTCCCGCCCGCAAGAAGCCTGTCAACGGCAACGCCGCCATCTTGGGTTTGCCCTCAACCCCGCCGGCGCCCCGGCGTGACGCCTCAGGGCCACGCCCACCGCCGTTGCCGGGCAACCAGGAGGCGGAACGCGAGCTATCCTTCAACTCTCGCGAGATGCCACCGACGAGAGTTCAGCCCTATCCCTGCCTGAGGAGGAGAACAGCGTTCCCTGTTTACAGGAACCGATAGCAGGCTACGGGAAGCTGAATGGGACAAGAAGGCTCAATCCGCGTTGGGTTTCCCTTCTCCCATTCTGAAAGATTAGTAGGAACCATCTCTAGTCCAAGGACAACATCACAATCAAAGCACCTCAGGCAGATGGCCACCCAGCCTCTGTTTAAAAGCCTCCAAAGAAAGGAGCCTCCACCACACTCTGGGGCAGAGAGTTCCACTGCTGAACAGCTCTCACAGTCAGGAAGTTTTCCCTCATGTTCAGGGGGAAATCTCCTTTCTGGTAGTTTGAAGCCATTGGTTTTGTCATTTGGGAGTTGTAGTTGCTGGGATTTCTAGTTCATCCACAATCAAAGAGCATCCTGAACTCCACCAATGATGGAGCCTCCACCACACTCTGAGGCAGAGAGTTCCACTGCTGAACAGCTCTCACAGTCAGGAAGTTTTCCCTCATGTTCAGGGGGAAATCTCCTTTCTGGTAGTTTGAAGCCATTGATTTTGTCATTTGGGAGTTGTAGTTGCTGGGATTTCTAGTTCACCCACAATCAAAGAACATCCTGAACTCTTGCAACAATGGAATTGAACCAAACTTGGCCTATTGAACTCTCATGAGACCAACAGAAAGTACTGAAAGGGTTTGCTTGGGAATTGACCTTGAGTTTGGAAGTTGTAGTTCTCCTACATCCAGAGAGCACCGTGGACTCAAATAATGTTGGATCTGGACCAAACTTGGCACAAATACTCAATATGCCCAAATGTCAACACAGATGGAGTTTGGGGAAAATAGACCTTGACATTTTGGAGTTATAGTTTCTGGGATTTATAGTTCACACACAATCAAAGAGCATCCTGAACTCTTGCAACAATGGAATTGAACCAAACTTGGCCTATTGAACTCTCATTACCAACAGAAAGTACTGAAAGGGTTTGCTTGGGAATTGGCCTTGAGTTTGGAAGTTGTAGTTCTCCTACATCCAGAGAGCACTGTGGACTCAAATAATGATGGGTCTGGACCAAACTTGGCACGAATCCTCAATATGCCCAAATGTGAACACAGATGGAATTTGGGGAAAATAGACCTTGACATTTGGGAGTTACAGTTTCTGGGATTTATAGTTAACACACAATCAAAGAGCATCCTGAACTCTTGCAACAATGGAATTGAATCAAGCTTGGCATATTGAACTCTCATTACAGAAAGTACTGAAAGGGTTTGCTTGGGAATTGACCTTGAGTTTGGAATTTGTAGTTCACCTAAACCCAGACAGCACAGTGGATTCAAATAATGATGGATCTGGACCAAACGTGGCACGAATACTCAATATGCCCAAATGTGAACACAGATGGAGTTTGGGGGAAATAGACCTTGACATTTGGGAGTTACAGTTTCTGGGAGTTATAGTTCACCCGCAATCAAAGAGCATCCTGAACTCTTGCAACAATGGAATTGAACCAAACTTGGCCTATTGAACTCTCATGAGACCAACAGAAAGTACTGAAAGGGTTTGCTTGGGAATTGACCTTGAGTTTGGAAGATGTAGTTCTCCTACATCCAGAGTGCACTGTGGACTCAAACAACGTTGGATCTGGACCAAACTTGGCACGAATCCTCAGTATGCCCAAATGTGAACAATGGGGAAATTTGGGGGAAATAGAACCCTTAGCACTCAAGGCAAGAGGGAAAGTAGGAAGCCTCTGGATAGGGAGTCATGCATAATATTTAGGGTTGCCACTTGAATAAGGGACAGGTACCTAAAAACAGGGTTTTTTCCCCACAAAAATAAGGCCTCTGCTTAAAAGCCTGCAAAGAAGGAGCCTCCGCCACACTCTGAGGCAGAGAGTTCCACTGCTGTACAGCTCTCACAGTTAGGAAGTTTTTCCTCATGTTCAGGGGAAATCTCCTTTCTTGTAGTTTGAAGCCATTGATTTTGTCATTTGGGAGTTGTAGTTGCTGGGATTTCTAGTTCACCCACAATCAAAGAGCATCCTGAACTCCACCAATGATGGAATTGAACCAAACTTGGCACACTGAACTCTCATGAGACCGACGGAAAGTACTGAAAGGGTTTGCTTGGGAATTGACCTTGAGTTTGGAAGATGTAGTTCTCCTACATCCAGAGTGCACTGTGGACTCAAACAACGTTGGATCTGGACCAAACTTGGCACGAATCCTCAGTATGCCCAAATGTGAACACAGATGGAGTTTGGGGAAAATAGACCTTGACATTTGAGAGTTACTGTTTCTGGGATTTATAGTTAACACACAATCAAAGAGCATCCTGAACTCTTGCAACAATGGAATTGAACCAAACTTGGCACACTGAACTCTTATGAGACCAACAGAAAGTACTGAAACGGTTTGCTTGGGAATTGACCTTGAGTTTGGAAGTTGTAGTTCACCTACATCCAGAGAGCACTGTGGACTCAAATAATGATGGATCTGGACCAAACTTGGCACGAATCCTCTATATGCCCAAATGTGAACCCTGGGGAAAATAGACCAAGACATTTGGGAGTTGGAGTTGCTGGGATGTTTAGTTCACTTACCTTGCGGAGCAAAGTCACACCGTGCTGGGTGGCAGCGAGGAGGGCGGCCAGGAAGCACTCCAGGGCCTCCTCGCCCAGGCAGGGGCTTCGCAGCCTCCCTTCCCAGTCTGGCGTGAGTGGAAGCGCAAAGCTGCTTGCCGCCCAGGCCCAATCTCCGATCCTTCTGATCCTGGCCGCATGGAAGGAGCCAAGGCGCCCTATAGCGTCACGCGCGCCATTTTCCCTACTCTTTTGGTGGCAACAAGAGGGGCGTGGCTGGCTGGCGCTCCTTCTCTCACCCCTCCCTCCTCTGCGCTCTGTCCTCCTTCTCCTCCTTGCTTCCTCCCTCCTCCAGGCTATGCGATCGACCAGTTCCAGCTTCGTGATCGACTGGTCGATGGGGATCGACCTAATGAGCAGCCCTGTCCTAAGACAACCCTGAACTAGCAACCTTACCAAAACACCACCATCAATTGTTACTTTGTTGTTTTGCTACTATCACACTTCCAGACGACATTATCCTCCTCTGCTCTCCCAGAGTACATATACTCTGTAAAATTAATGCAGTTTGACACTGCTCTAACTGCTATGACCAATGCTACGAAATCCTCGGATTTGTCGTTTGATGAGACACCAGCACTCTATGGCACTCTATGGCAAAGAAGGCTAAAGACAATGTCTTTCCATAATGCTGAAGCACTGCTAGAATTCCAACAAAAAGTGGACACTAGAAACAATATCACACGAAAGCTGACTGGCACAACCTGGGGATCACAATCTGCCCTTGCGCTTTGCTCATCTACTGCTGAGTACACATGCCCAGTGTGGAACACATCTCACCATGCTAGAAGAGGAGATGTGGCTCTTAATGAGACATGCTGCATTGTCACAGGCTGTCTGCGCCCTACATCACTGAAGAAAGTACACAGTGTTTATTGCACCACCTGACATCCACCGGGAAGTAGCAGCCAATAATGAAAGGACCTAAGCAGTGACATATCTGGCCCATCCCTTGTTTACATATCAGCCAGCATGCCAGCACCTTAAAACAAGAAATAGTTTTCTAAGATCTACAGAAATACTCACAGGAACACCTCAGCGGACCCGCCCCCTCCTTTTCTCTCCTGCCCTCCTTCTCCCTCCCTCCCTCCTCCTCAGGCCACGCCGTGACGGCAGCAGTCGGCACTGAGGATGGAGGCGCCGGCGGGGGAGTCGTGCCAGGGGCAGCCTGAGCTGGGCAGCGCGAAGGAAGATGTGCGCCGTGTCCGGGGCAGAAGCACCCCTCAGAACTGGCTGTGATCGACCAGTTCCACCTCCGCGATCGACTGGTCGATTGCGATCGACCTAATGAGCACCCCTGGTCTAGCTGGTCTGTGTCATGATCTCTAGCTCAGTGTTTCCCAACCGCTGTGACATGGCACAGTAGTGTGTCGTGACAGACATCCTGCTGTGCCGCAAAAAAAGCTCTCTGCTCCCCCTTCCTTCCCCCCTCCTCCTGCCAAACTCCTGCTGCTTGGGGGAGGAGGAGGAAGGACCGGGCAGTGGCGAAGAAAAAGAAGAAGGGGCCGGGGCACCACCTCCTTCGGCCATTTCCCCAGCCAGCCTCCAATCCGCCATGACTCCTGCCATGGGTCTCGCCTCTCACTCGCTGAAGCCACACGGAAGAGAAGTCTCATCCACTGAAGCCCGTCCACCGCTCATGCTACTCCTCCTCCACGTGGCTTCAGCGAGCAAGGGGCGGGAGTCATGGCGGACAGCGGCATCGGGGACAGTGGCCATGACTCCCACCCCTCACTCGCACTGCCCCCTCAAGGCTGGAGAAGCTGTGGGAGAGCTGAAGCTGGGGGGAGGGGCAGGGCATGGCATGGCCTGGCTCCTCCCCCTCCCCCGGCTTCGGTACTCCCAGCAGCTGCTCCCAGCAGGCCACCATCCCCCAGCCGTTTTTTTTACTGTGTTAGAGTGTCATTTTGGTTGGTGGTGTGACCCCGGATTTTCCCCAAACTCCATCTGTGTTCAAATTTGGGCATATTGAGTATTCATGCCAAGTTTGGTCCTGATCCAACATTGTTTGAGTCCACAGTGCTCTCTGGATGTAGGTGAACTACAACTCCAAAACTCAAGGTCAATGCCCACAAAACTCTTATAGTATTTTCTCTTGGTTATGGGAGTTCTGTGTGAGAAGTTTGTGTCTTTCTGCCATTCCTGCCAGGATATCTTGTGTTCATCGAAACAGGTCCGGGTTTCACATTGAGTCAGGCATGTAGCCAGGGGGGGGGGCTAAGGGGGCTTCAGCCCCCCGAAATTCTCAGGGTGATCCGCGAGAAGGCCTTACTGGTACATTATTTAAACTGTTATGTGCACTTATATCATGATCTGATCACCATGCTCATTATATCCCACATTAATGGGGTTATTGGGATAACAATACAAAAGGTTTGCTAGGGTAGACCCTCTTCCACCCAGTCTCAGCCCCCCGAACCAAACTCACCCCGAATCAAAATCCTGGCTATGGCCCTGCATTGAGTGTATAAATACATTTCAAAACATATTAACTATATGTATTACTGTGTTAGAGTGTCATTTTGTGTCATTTTGGTTGGTGGTTTGCCCCCGGATTTTTTTGATGTTAAAAGTGTGCCGCGGCTCAAAAAAGGTTGGGAAACACTGCTCTAGCTCATGCCATACAACTGACACAAACCACATGGCCAGTGGGCCAAAAGGAAATGTGGGACACATGGACCAGCCATAAAACTCAATTGCTCAAAGGTGAGGGGAGAACCTGGCTTTGATATGGGAGGGCTTTGATATGGTAAAGGAGCCAGGCTTCCTGAATGGGTGATTGATGGCTTTGTAGTTAGTACTATATAGGAGACCAGTAGTTGAAGCTCTTGTATTCCAAACAATAAACATGTTGATATCTGCTCCACTTGTGATTGTCTGCGTGAATTCTCCAGAACCACACAGCTTGGAATAGAGATTTCTGACAGTCTGCCTTCATGGCAAAACCCTCAAATTCTGTTCGATATCATTACAATGCAGCCTGAGCCTTGCTACATGTGCAATAGAGGACCTTCATATAGCAGCAACACCAGGCACTTTAAGTGGCCAGCTACTGGTCAAGGAGTATTTAATAGAATGCCAAATTTCTAAACTTTGTGTTTTCTCAAATACATTTGGTTTGCTCCTGATACAATAAATATATAAATGCTGAGGCATGGCAGGAAAGGAGTGTCAAACAAACACCTTGATGGCACTGCTATATTGTGTTGTTGTTTTTATTGTTGTGTGCCTTCAAGTTGTTTCCAACTTATGGCTGCCCCAAGGGAAACCTATTGCAGTGTTTTTTGAGCTCAGAGTGCGTGACTTGCCCAAGGTCACCCAATGGGTTTTCACGGCCAAGCAGGATTAATAACCAAATGTTCAACTCCCTTCTGGCTCTTGCTATAGGGCTTCCAATAGCTAAGAAAGGTAGTTACTCAATTTAAATTTTAAACAAATTGCATTAAAAACACAAGTTGATATAAACTACTTTTCTTCAGTTTTTATTGTAAAGGATAATTTATTACGGTACCGACCCAATATAGCCTCATGGGCTAAAATAACTCCGTTCAATCAGAATTTTTTGTTCTTGCCAGAGAAGAGAAGTTTGGAAACGTGTGACATCCCGTTGAAAGATGAATGGTTTCATGTTTCTCTTCTAAATTTAGAGTCTAGGACAGGGACAAGAAGATGAAATGGCATTTTTGGACTATAATTGAGAAGAAGGCACACAAATAGCTGATGATTACATTGTTCTAAGCAAGCTCATTAGCAAAGCTAATAATCAATTGCAATCTGCATATATATGAGCACAAGCAATAATGAAAGAGCAAATTTCAGTCACCTTACTGAAGAGGTTACGATTATTAGCTAAATATAAATGTGCATCTTAACAGAGACCACACATATTCATTTTCTTGTTCTAAATGGGGAATATTTATTGCAGCTGCCCATGGAAGTCTATAGGATTTACTTCCTTTTTGTTGAAACACTGGATTCCTGAGACTTTGCTTAAGCATTATTTTCTGTTTCATTTGTGATTTTGTGTGTGTGTGAAAAGACTAGAATCACAGAATCATAGAGTTGGAAGAGACCCCAAGGGATATCTAGTCCAACCCCACTCTGCCTTGCAGGAGTACACAATCAAATCACTCCCGACAGATGGTCATCCAGTCTCTACCTAAACATATCAGGAGGAGACTCCACCATTAGAGAAATGCATTATATGAATCTACACACTGACCAAACAATGTACCTCAGCTAACTTTCCTTCTAGCCATATTGTTCTTATGTTGTGTATAATTACGTTGTTATTGCTTTTACTGATGTTTTAAATTGTGTTTTTTTGTTGTTTACATTTTCTTTGGGCTTGTCCCTTGTAAGCCGCCCCGAGTCCCCAAGGGGAGATGGTTGGCGGGGTATAAAAATAAAGGTATTATTATTGTTATTATTATTATAGATGGAACTGTAATGCAGTTCAAATGGCTTAATATGGTCAGTACAGAACCAGCCTGAGATTGCACATTGTAGCATAGCAAATGGAGACGTCTGTCTGTCTCATGGACTACTGTAACCATACCTAGACGTTCAGTCGCAATGTGTAAGGTGATATTTGTATGAGGTTGGTATGTTTGCATGCCGACTGGTCTGTCCTCATATTCCAGCCTGGCTTTGAACCCTTTCCACCCCATACCTAACCTTTACATGTTCAGCACATTGGTTTGACATAGTAAGACTCAGTCTAAACTATCTAGTCCGTGAGCTGCTTCTTGCCGACGATGCTGCCCTTGTCACCCATTCAGAAACAGCCTTGCAGCGCCTCACATCCTGCTTTGCAACAGCTGCAGAGCTGTTTGGGCTGGAAGTCAGCCTGAAGAAAACGGAAGTTCTCTACCAGCCTGCACCACAGGCAGAACACCATCATCCCCACGTCAGCATAGACACATCTGTGCTTAAGTCCCTTCAGCAGTTCACCTACCTGGGAAGCATCATCTCTTCAGGCATCAAGATTGATAAAGAGATAGACCACAGATTAGCAAAGGCATATAGTGCATTCAGAAGGCTTCACAAAAGAGTCTGGAGCAACAAACACCTGAGGCAAAGCACAAAATCAGTGTGTACGGAGCTATCGTACTGTCTATTCTCCTATAACAGGGGTCACCTATCGCCAACACCTACGACTCCTCGAACGCTTTGCTGATGTGGAGATAATGGTGTTCTTCCTGTGGTGCGGCTGGTAGAGGACTTCCGTTTTCTTCAGGCTGACTTCCAGCCCAAACAGCTCTGCAGCTGTTGCAAACCAGGATGTTAGGCACTGAACAGCTCTTCTGAATGGGCGACAAGGGCAGCATCATCAGCAAAAAGCAGCTCACGGACGAGATAGTTTAGAGTCTTAGTGTGAGCCCTCAGACGGCTTAAGTTGAACAAGCTGCCATCAGTACCATAGCGTGTGTGTGTGTGTGTGTGTGTGTGTGTGTGTGTGTGTGTATATATATATATATATATATATATATATATCTCCAGTCTTCTTCTTCGAGGTCTGATGTAGCCTTTTGGAGCATCATGCTGAAGAAGATTGTAAATAGGGTTGCTGCAAGAACACGTTGTTTCACTCTATTCGTTATTAGAAAGGGCTCTGAGAGAGCGTAGCTGTATCGGACTTGACCGCGCTGGCCCTCATGTAACAGGATAATCATTTTGAGGAATTTGGGGGGATATCCTAGTCGTTCCAGGACCTGCCACAGACCATTTCTGCTCACAGCGTCGAAGGCTTTGGTGAGGTCGACAAATGTTACATAGAGTCCTTTGTTCTGCTCTCTACATTTCTCTTGCAGTTCTCGAAGGGCGAAAACCATATCTGTGGTGCTCCTGTTAGCTCTGAAGCCGCATTGGCTTTCAGGGAGATGTTCTTCTGCAATAGCAGGAACTAATCTGTTCAGGAGTATCCTTGCAAGGATTTTTCCAGCAATGGAGAGCAGTGTTATACCTCGATAGTTTGAACAATCGGATTTTGTTCCTTTTTTCTTATACAGGGTGATGATGATAACTGCATCTCGGAGATCTGATGGCAGTTCCCCTTTCCCCCAGCAACTCACAAGGAGCTCATGAAATTTAGCATGAAGAACATGACCTCCCTGTTTCCAAACTTCAGGTGGGATTCCATTATATTATAATGTCTATATATACACACTATAATATATAATACTAGCTGTACCCGGCATACGATGCTGTGCCCTATTTAGGAGATGCGAAAAAGTCTGAGTATGTAAGGGTTGGAATTGATGTGACTTATGGTCTTGGTGGGGTCATGGCTGTGTCGTTGTGGGTTTTTCTGGTGGGTGGGATGTTGAAGTCCTGTGGAGTTGTCGGTGTGTGGTATTCCTGGCATTCTGCAGAGCTTGTGGATATACAATGTTTTTTGTCTTTCCGTCTGCTGTGTTGATGTAGAGGTTCAGTGGTTTCCCAACTCTGGAGCACGCTACGTAGAGTTGTCCGTGGGAGAAGCTTTCTTTGTCAAGGTCTATGCCACAGATTTGTAGTGTTTGTCCTTGAGCCTTGTTTATGGTTTATGGAGCTTCGGCCTAGGGTGCTACCAATATGCCGATGACACTCAGCTCCTGCTGAAGCTGGAGCCTGGCGCCTTTCGGTGCCCGAAAACTTCACTCGAGGTCTGGGAAGCAGTAACAAAATGGCTCCGTGCCCACAAACTCAAAATAAATCCATCAAAGACGGAGATCTTATGGCCGGGCCGCCCAGAACCACCTTTCCTGCCCCCTTGAAAGGGAACCATTGATTCCGTCCCCCCTCAGTAAAAAAGCCTTGGTGTTATCCTGGACTCCAAATTGTCAATGGAGGCCCAGGTTGCCTCCACGAGCAAAGGGCCTTCTTCCACCTCGCCAAGCGAGACAACTGGCGCCCTACCTCCCGGCCAGGCGCTAGCTACAGTAATCCATGCCACGGTTACATCACGGCTGGATTACTGAGCACGCCTTATATGTGGGTCTGCCCGGTCACTAACCCGCAGGATCCAGATTGTGTAGAAGCGCCGCCAGGCTTCTCACAGGAACATCGATGAGATGCCACATTACACCATCCTGCAGCGCCTGCACTGGCTGCCCGTTGAGTATAGAGCCTTACATAAGACCTTGACCTTGGCTTTCAAAGCCCCTACGGGGCCGGGGCCCAACATACTTAAAGGACCGCTTGCTGATGCCTGCCTACTCAAGGACACCGCGGCCGGCAAACAAGAACCTCCTTTGCGTCCCCGGGCGTGAAAGAGGCCCACCTGGAGGCCACGAGACGGAGATCGTTCTCCATTGTGGCCCCCGTTCTCTGGAACTCGATGCCACCGGACCAGAGAGCCTCCTCGACCTGCCCCAGTTCCTGACCGCTCTAAAGACCTGGCTATTTAGGAAAGCCCATGGCTAATGCAGAACCAGGAACTCAACTACCTGAGCCTGGCCCTTGCATTTTAACCCCTAAATATTTTAATCTAAATTTTAATATTTTTAATATTTTTAATTGTTGAATTGCTATATGTAAGTCGCCCGGAGCACTAACGTGGAGGGCGACTCAGAAATAATAAAGTCAGTTCAGTTCAGTTCAGTTCAGTGATGGCAAAAGCTAGTGTAGTGCAGTGCCTTTCTGTTCTGGCGTTTGTTCTGCCCTTTTTTGTGTGATGTATGTAGCGTTGCGAGTGTGTCGTCCGATGCTGTTCTTTTTAGGAGGCATGGCTTGTCTTTTGGGCCAGCTTATGCCTGTGTGGAAGAAAGGAATGGCATACAAATGGGTTGAGCAGTAGACGCAAGGTTGTGTTATGTGCGTATTGTGTTGTGTGTAGGTATTACTTTTTTGGTGAGTTAGTGGGTGTGTGGTGGCATTGTGGGTGGTAGTATGTTGTGGAATGCTTGTGTGGGTGGGGTGTTTTTGGTGTTTGTGTGTGTGTTTGTAGAGTATCAGTGCAGTGTTGTGTTGTGTTGTGGTTGGAGTATAGGTGGAGTTGGTTTTTGTTTGTGGTGGTGGTAGGTGTTGTGTGTGCGGGGTTTAAGGTTGGGGGGATGGGTTGTGATAGGAAGTTGTGTTGTGTTGTGTGGGTAGGAATTGCTGGAGTATTGTGCCTGGGACGTGTGTGTATTTGGAGGTGTGTGTGGTGGTGAGTAGTGAGTGCAGTCCTGGGTTTTGTGTTGGGGAAGTTGTCAGGTATTTGTGGGGTGTATTTTGTGTGTGTTGTGGTGACACAGTTGTCTTAGTCTGGCTGTGTGCTGGTTGTGATGTGGAGGGGGTGTTGCTTTTGCCAGTGGTGTTTGTTGTGTATTTTGGGGGGGGGGGGTTGTGTTGCAGGATTTTTTTTGGTGGGTTTTGCAAGTTTGTGTTATTCTAGGGGTATGTGTCTGTCAGTGGTGCCTGTGTCCCTGGTGCCCTATTTGTCTCCCTCCTAGATCTTGGCCTTGCCAGTTTAACCCTCAAACACCAACTGACTAAACTCAAATCACTCAGCATTCTATCCTAGCCTTGGCTGGCTCTGCCCAGCGTTAGTATGGCTACTCAGCCTCCCTGCATTTTGTGTGGGCCGATGTTGGCCAATGGGTTTCACTGGCTGCCGCAGAGGATGCTGGGAAATGTAGGTTTTTTTATCGTTGTTTTGGGGGCCTTCTAGGTTTTGGGGGGGAAAGTTTCTTTGCTAAAAACCTTCCTTGCCTGAGGCCTATTTTTGTTGGCAAGTTTGGTGTCTCTGCCTTGGAAGGTTTCTCTGCCTCTGGCAGTCGTTCGATGATGGGTCCTCCTTTATATAATAGACTAGCTGTACCCGGCATTCGTTGCTGTGCCCTATTTAGGAGATGTGAGAAAGTCTGAGTATGTAAGGGTTGGAATTGTTGTTAGTTATGGTGTTGTTGGGGCCCTGGCTGTGTCGTTGTGGGTTGATCTGGTGGGTGGGATGTTGAAGTCCTGGGGAGTTGTTGGTGTGTGGTGTTGCTGGCGTTCTGCATAGCGTGTGGATATACAGTGTTGTTAATGAAGCCTTACTGTCAATTCAGAGCGTAAACAGCATTCCATTAAGTGAGGCCTAGTCAGGGAAATTAAGTTAATGAAGCCTTACTGTCAATTTTGGGCTTGGTCTGTGATTTTCTGTGGGTAGTGAATTGGGTGTTTGTGCCTTAGCCCTTTGCCTTATCCTCCTCTGACAGTTTATTATGGGTTGGAATGTTCATGTTGGCTGGCCAGTACAGGAGTTATGCAAATCCGCCCTTATTGGCAGCCAATCATGTTGTCAGAATGTAGAGGCTGGGAGAGTCATTGGCAGCTCCGGAGGATGCTGGGAAATGTAGTTTTTTTTAACTCGTTGTTTTGGGGGCCTTTTAGGTTTGGGGGAGTTTCTTTGCTACAAACGTACCTTGCTTGAGGCCTATTTCTCTTGGCAAGTTTGGTGTTTCTGCGTTGTAAGGTTTCTCTGTTTGGGACTGTCGTTCCATGACGGGAACTCCTTTATATAATAGATAATATGTTAATATTAATGATGTGCAATATATAGTAAATAAATAAATAAATAAATAATGTAGATTAGAATGTAGTTCAGCCTTTAGGTGCGGCCCTCCATAATTTTTTTTGGCTCTCGTGTGGCCCCTTGGGAAAAAAATAATTGCCCACCCCTGCACTGGAGCATGGCCATACAGCCTGGGAAAATGCACCTCCTTCCACTCCCTGCCCAGCCCTTTAAAATGAAGCATCCCTCTCTCTCTCCCTCTCTCTCCCTCTCTCTCTCTCTCTAGCGGCCCCTAGTGGCCTCCGCAGGGATAATGGCATAGTTCCATTTGCAGTAGAGGCATCAGGACACGCATGATCATCCTCTGATCTGGAGCTCCTCCCTGGATTAATTCATTACAGTGAATGGCAAGGAGGAGGAACACTTCTGCATCCCTCCTTCCCTCCCAGTTTCAGGGCTGGCTTTGGAGGAGGAGGAGCCAGAGAGTAGCAGCAGCAGAGGAGCCAGGAGAGAGAGAGAGAGACAGAGAGCAAACGAGTGAGTAGCAGCCCAGGCTGGGGCTTAAAATGGCGGGAAGGGAAAGCCTAGAAGGAGGAGAGAGAGAGAGAGAGAGAGAGAGAACAAAAACTGGGGTGGAGGGTGGGTGGGAAAGCATGGCTCTGCAGGAAAGAAAGCCTTCCACACTCTGGTTTGACACTGCACCCATTGCCCAGGCCTGCCTGCCTGCCTGCTCTGGAATGGATGCAATTGGGCACCACTGTGGCTGAGTCCTGGAGAATGATGGGATTTGTAGTTGGGTGAGGCACCAATCTAGGAAGATTCTGGGTGTGGGGCTGCAGTGAGGCACCACCAGCATTCTCTGGCAGCCTGAGAGAAAGAGGGAGGGGTAGACAGGCAAGGCACTGCTATCAATTCCCTAACTGTATCTCTAAGTTGCTTGCTTGTTGTTGTTATTGTTGTTATGAGTTGTTTAAAATGTGGGTATGATGGGGGACATATCTAAACAGGCATTGTTATGGCTAGCCACCCTATAAGCTCCAAACAAGCATAATAGGTGTGCTGACACCGTAGAGCAGGCCTGGGCCAACTTGGGCCCTCCAGGTGTTTTGGACTCCAACTCCCACAATTCCTAACAGCCGGGAATTGTGGGAGTTGGAGTCCAAACACCTGAGGGCCCAAGTTGCCCAGGCCTACTGTATAATGAATGCAATCTGGCACCACTGAGTGTTGGGAGAACGATGGGATTTGTAGTTTGTTGAGGCACCAAGCCCTGTGGCAGAGAAAGTTAACGACCTTGCGAAGCTGCCGTAGCATTGAGCCGTGGCAATTAACTGCATTCGTTTTGTGGTGTAGATGCATATCCCCATATCGTGCCTACCCAAAGAGCTCCAAACGATGTGACCATGGTTAAATGCTCTCTCATAAGCCCAAATTATGTGACCATGGCTATCCCATAAACCAGTGTTTTTCAACCTTTTTTGAGCCGCGGCACATTTTTTACATTTACAAAATCCTGGGGCACACCACCAACCAAAATGACACAAAATGACACTCTAACACAGTAATACATATAGTTAATACGTTTTTAAATGTATTTATACACTCAGTGTGAAACCTGGGCCTGTTTCGATGAACTCAACATAGATATCCCGGCAGGAATGGCAGAAAGACACAAACTTCCCACACAGAACTCCCATAACCAAGAGAAAATGCTATACGAGTTTGGTGGGCATTGACCTTGAGTTTTGGAGTTGTAGTTCACCTATATCCAGAGAGCACTGTGGACTCAAGCAATGTTGGATCAGGACCAAACTTGGCATGAATACTCAATATGCCCAAATATGAACGCAGATGCCCAAAGGGAGAAATAGACCTTGACATTTGGGAGCTGTAGTTGCTGGGATTTATAGTTCCCCTATAATCAAAGAGCATTCTGAACCCCACCAATGATAGAACTGGGCCAAACTTCCCACACAAAACCCCCAGGAGGCAAGAGGAGGTCTCTACTTGGGGAAAGGGAGGCGGGCCTTCCCAATGCTTGGAAGGAGAGACCAAGTAGACAACGGGTGGGGGGGGGGTGTGTGTGTTTGTAATTTTGTGCCTTTATCGAGGTAGGACGCTAGACTCCCGAGGTTCCAATTTGCCACGGCACACCTGATGATCGCTCACGGCACACTAGTGTGCCACGGCACACTGGTTGGGAAACACTGCCATAAACTACAAACAATCATAATCAGCAGTTTCTAGATGACACAGCCGGACTAGATCCTTCCAGTCCAGTTTCCGCGTGGGGCACGGAACGGAGACTGTACTGGTCTCCATCGCGGATCAGCTTCGATGCCAGCTTGACCAGGGCGAGTCAGCACTGCTCGTATTATTGGACTTTGACATGGTCGATTACAATCTTTTGACCCACCGCCTTGCCGTTGCTGGAGTCAAGGGGACAGTCCCAAATGGGCTGGCCTCCTTTCTCCACAATCGGGGACAGCAAGTGGAGAAGGGAGGCTTGGTCTCCAAAAGGTCCCCTCTTTTATGTGGGGTTCCCCAGCGGGGGGGCATTCTCTCCCCACTGCTGTTCATCTATATGGGACCAGTTGCTCAGCTGGTTTGAAGCTTTGGACTAGAGCAGGGCTGTCCAACTGCCGGCCCTACAGGTGTTTTGGACTTCAACTCCCAGAAATCCTAGCCACAGGGCCGTAGCCAGGATTTTGATTGGGGGGCTGAGTTTGGTTCAGGGGGGCTGAGACTGGGTGGAAGAGGGTCTACCCTAGCAAACCTTTTGTATTGTTATGCCAATAACCCCATGAATGTGGGATATAATGAGCATGGTGATCAGATCATGATATGAATAAACATAACAGTTTAAATAATGTACCAGTAAGGCCTTTCCGTGGACCACCCTGAGAATTTCGGGGGGCTGAAGCCCCTTAGCCCCCCTGGCTACATGCCTGCCTAGTTTACCAGCTGTTAGGATTTCTGGGATTTGAAGTCCAAAACACCTGCAGGGCCAGCAGTTGGACAGCCCTGGACTAGAGGGCTATCAATATGCTGATGACACTCAGCTTGTTCTGAGGATGGAAGGCCAGCCGGACTCTGTACCCAATAATTTTCATCAGTGCCTCGAGGCCGTTACTGGATGATTGCATGCCAGCAGATTAATAAATACACTTTATAATACACTTTATTCATATTACAGGTACACATACTTAGCAGACAATCCCTGCCGTTTTCACAAACACACATATAGACGAACAGAGGCAAACTCTGGCCACCAGGGGGAGCTGACGCACTCCTCATCTCTCAGCGTTCCCAGCGTCCCTTGTTGTTCCTTCCGCATTCCTCAGCGTTCCTGGAGTTCTTTAATGGCCTCATAATTCAGTCAAAATTTGCCTCCCCACTTAATGTGGTACCTTTATCTCCTACTTGACAGATGCAATTGTCTTTCGGGCTGCAAAGGTCGACAGCAGGCTACATTTAAAGGTTGAGCACCCACCTTGACCCGAGCAGGCCTCGAACTCATGACCTACTGGTCAGAGAGATCTTATGCAGCTGACACTTATTCAGCTGTGCCACATTCCCGATTCATTGAGGGTGAATCCAGCAAAGATGGAGATCCTATGGCTAGGTTGACCAGGCAGTGGGGATATCCTTTTGCCTACCTTGGATGGCGAGGTGAGGCATTGGTAACGAGTCTGGGAGTCCTTTTCGACCCTCTGCTGACGTTGGAGGCCTAGGTCTTCGCCGCCAGCAGAACTGCTTTTTTTCATTTGCAGCAGGCTAGATGGCTGGCCCCTATCTGGCTAGAGATGACCTGGCTACGGTGATCCAGGCTACGGTCATCTCAAGACTGGACTACTGTAACACCCTCTACATTGGCCGATCTTTGTCGGTGATCCGGAAGCTCAAGTTGGTACAGAATGTGGCTGCTCGACTCCTCACTGGGGCTTCGGTGAGATGTCATATAACACCAATTTTGCAACAACTACATTGGTTACTGATTGAGCACCGGATTACCTTCAAAGTGATGGTTCTTACCTTCAAGGCCTTATATGCGCCCCCTGGCCCGGCTGGCCCGCGACTTTGGTCTGGAGTGTTATCAGTATGCTGATGACACCCAGCTTTTGCTGAGAATGGACGGCAGGCCGGATACCGTACCTGATTGTTTCCATCAATGCCTTGAAGCCGTGATTGGATGGCTGCATTCCAGCCGGCTGAAGGTGAATCCGTCGAAGACGGAGATCTTGTGGCCTGATCGCCCTGGGCTGGATGAGTGCCGGTTGCCTACCCTGGATGGCGAGCAACTTAGCCCGTCACCCCTTGTTAAGAGCTTGGGTGTCCATCTGGACCCTTTGCTGTCCATGGAGACCCAGGTCTCCATGGTCAGCAAAGCATCATTCTTCCATCTCCGACAGGCTAGGCGACTGGCACCCTACCTGTCCAGGGAGGACCTGGCCACAGTGATCCAAGCGACGGTCATCTCGAGGTTGGACTACTGTAACGCCCTCTACGTTGGCCTTCCCTTGTCGACAATTCGGAAACTCAAGCTAGTGCAGAATGCCGCTGCTCGCTTACTGGTGGGAGCACCGGTGAGAGAGCACATCACTCCCGTTTTGCGGCAACTGCACTGGCTTCCTGACGAGTACCGAATTGCCTTCAAGGTGTTGGTTCTAGCCTTTAAGGCCTTATACGGTCTAGGGCCTGTGTACCTGAGGGACCGTCTTACCCCGTACGCTCCCCCGAGATCACTGCGTTCTGAGGAGCAGAATTTATTAGAAATTCCATCAGTCTGCTCCTGCCATTTGTCCACAACTAGGCAACTTGCCTTTTCTGTTGCAGCCCCTGTGCTGTGGAATTCTCTTCCGCCTGAGACTTGCGCAATCCGAGAGCTTGTTCCTTTCCGGAGGGCGTGCAAGACTGCCCTTTTTAAACTCGCTTTTGGTTAAGCTGTAATGCATTGTATGACCATGTTCATGAGTTCTAAGAATCTGTAACCACTGTGGTTTTTTAACACTGCCGTTTTGATGTTTTTATTGATTATTGTTGTGATCCGCCCCGAGCCTGCAGGGAGGAGCGGAATATAAAACTGAATAATAAATAAATAAATAAATATGGTCCAGGGCCGGTGTACCAGAAGGACCGTCTCACCCCCTACCAACCCCAGAGATCACCTCGCTCAGAAGCCCAAGATCATCTAGAAGGAACTTCAAGACCTTTCGCTTAACAGTGACTAGGCGTAGGGCCTTTGCGGTTGTGGCACCATCCCTCTGGAACGTTCTGCCTTTGGAAGTTCGCGCCCTCCTGGATCTACCAACTTTCCGCAGGGCGTGTAAGACATACTTGTTTCAGCAGGCGTTCGAACTTGATTAGCCTGTTTTAAATTGGTTTTATTAGTTCTTAATGTATCTGTTTATATCCTGTGAACCGCCCTGAGCCCCTGGGGAGTGGCGGTGCATAAATTTGAATAACAAATAAATAAATAATTGGTTCTGGCCCAGCTTACTTGTTTGAACTCATCTGTCTCTACGTCCCACCTCGCAGCTTAAGATCATCCGGAGAGGCCCATCTCTCACTCCCGCCAACATTGCAAATGCAGCTCGCGGGGACGAGAGACAGGGCCTTCTCAGTTGTAGCCCCCCCCCCGCCTGTGGAACGCGCTTCCTAGTGAAATACGATTGACCCCATCCCTCTTGGCATTTAGGAAGAAACTAAAATCTTGGTTTTGGGACCAGGCCTTTGCAAAATAATACAAGCAGCACTTAACTGCAATTGGATTGGTAAAATATTATAATATGAGGGTATGGTTTTATGGTTTGTCAATGGATTTGTAGACTGAGTATTGTTTTTAACTTATGGACTGTGTTGTTGTCGTTTTAAATTTTATATATATTTATGGTTTTTTTGTATCATTGATTGTGGCATCGAATTGCTGCCTTGTTAGCCTTTCTCTGGGGGTTGAGAAAGGGGGGGGGGTAAAATGATGTACATAAATAATAAAATAAATAATAATTGTGCCATCATGGCTAACAATAATAATAATAACTTTATTTTTATATCCCGCCTTCATCTCCCCAGAAGGACTCGGGGCAGCTTACATGGGGACGGGCCCAAACAAACATGATTGAAATATAACACACTGAAACATAGAAACAGCAGCATAAAACAACAACATTATCTACATAAATAAAAATGTAATGTTCGTTTGTGGGATTAACATAACTCAAAACACCACATTTGGACACAATACACCTCTCAGGCCAAGGAGTGACCATCACTCATAAAAACATTGAAAAACATAGTAGAAGAGACTTAAAAAGCCAAAATACAAAAATGCATTACAATGCACGTGCAAAACCACACACACACACATATATACACATACACAATATCTGTATGTATGTATGTATGTTTATTATTTATTTAACAGTTGTGGGTCCATGGACCGTAAGAAAAGTTCTCTCACAGAAATATATATACGTAAACACACATATACACACACATATACACACGGAAAACGCATATACACAGACAGGGCCACAGCAACACGTGGCAGGGGACGGCTAGTAACAAACTATAAGAGCAACCATCAAACCAATAACCAATGAACCTGCAATAATAATCGATTTCTGGGCACAGGTGGTCAGACTGGAGCAACTCAATTGTAAAGATAGAGCAGATGGATAAAGTGCGTAAGTCAAATGGCAATGTAAGACGGAGTATTATAACTTTGGGTACAGAACAGTAGTAAAGCGCGAGGATGAGATTTTGGGTCCTGGTTGGGGCCAAGATTATCTGGGGGATTCTCTAATCAAAAGCTGCAAACAAGTGCAATGATGTGACTATGGTTGTCAAACTGCTTTCGTTCTGCGGTGTAGATGTATGGTACACCACATACATCTATACTGCATGATGTGACCATGGCTAAATGCCCACCATTAGCTCAAATTATGTGATCATGGCTGTCCTATACACACCTAACAAGCATAGTTTTGCCATCATGGCTAACTACCCTATACAAACAAGTGTAATGATGTGACTATGGTGAACTACGCTCAAATAAGTGTAATGAGTCCAGCGTTGAGTCTTCTTTCAATACTTTGAGTCTCGTTTAAGAGAGGAGAGCGGGATATTATTATTAGTATTAATAACACCAATAATGATGATGCGACCATGGCTAACGTCTCTATAAACTACATGCTGTGTGGCCATGGCTAACTAGACTCCCCTACAAGCTCCTATCAAGCATAGTTATGCCATCATGGCTAGTTATCCATGGTTAACTACACACTGTAAGCTTCAAATAAGCATAGTGAATCCTGGTTTGAATCTTGTTTAGACACTTTGATTCTAAGAGAGGGAAGTGGGGTATTAATATTAATTGCAGCAACAACAATGTGACCGTGGCTTACTTCTCCCTAAGCTCCAAGTTATGTAACCTTTGTTTACTACCTCATAAGCTCCAAACAAGCATAATGAGTCCCACTTTGACAAGACACTTTGAGGCTTGTTCAAGAGAGGAAAGCAAGGTATTATTACCATTACAACAACGACAACATCAGCAATAATAATAGCACTATGTAACATGATTTTTGTTCCTGGATTGTAAATGTAATTTCCTAATTGGTACTATCATAAAAGCATGGAAAAGGTTTATAAAACTACAAAAACTTTGTTTTTGTGGGACATCCTGCAGCACGTTTTGCTATAGTTTTTCAGTGAATATCTCATTGACTCTCAACCAATTCAACATAGTTTGTGGCAGCCACAACTACTTTCAAAGTAAGTTTCTTTTTTCTCTTTTCTTTGGCTTTTCTTTGCTAATGAAGATTCAGGAAGGACTCATCCCACGGTTTCTACAAGCACGTTTGTGGAGATTCGACGTTTACTTGTATTTCGCTGCCACCATTAATTTATTTAGGCTTGACCATTGACTTGTAAAGAGTGGTGAGGAGACTGGGCATCCAAATGACGTCACGGGGAGAGTGTTTTGATTCAGAACTTAAATAGTTTATTTCACACAACTGGGCACAAAGCTTGGTTTGATACTTAATATGACTCTTCCGAAGAGGCACGACTTAAAAGGTTACAAAGTTTAACTAGTGCTATTACTTAGTTAGATCAGCGTCTAACAATCTCAAACATACAGGCACTCTTGCCTCTCTCTAGCCCTCAGGCTTTACACAAAACAGATTCCCCAGCCGAAGCTACACTCTCGCTTCGCTGACAGGAAAACTCTAACTGCTCTCTCTGCAGTTTCAATAACGTGATTCCTACTCCTCTCCTCAGAGCAGAATCTAACCGAACCTTCTGGCTTGACAGCCAGGCACCCACTGACTCTCTCTAAGAATTCCGAGCTAGCCTTCTGGTTGGCTCCGCCCACCATCACCATGGCAACACATTCCCCCAGGAGGGAACTGCCTCCATTATCACAGCCAACCCTTTGTGGTCTGTCCATAACGTGACCACTTAATATAACACAAATAACCACCTCATCACAACGTTGATGACTAAAAAGGCCAATCTGAGATAGGCAAGTTTGGTTGCAGAAAGCACAGCAGAAAGTCTCCTTGGGTGATGTTGTTTCCAAGTTGCGGTTCTTTCTGCGTTGTCGTTTTTCTTCGAGACCCATTCAACGTGTCTTCTCGAAAGAGGCCGTAGCATTGTGGATAGTGCGTCTCCATGCCTCCCGATGTGAGGCCAGGGTGGACCATTGTTGGTGATCAATCTGGCCGAGCCTGAGATGTTGTTTCAGGGAGTCCTTATATCTTTTTGGGGCGCCTCTTACGCTTACCCATGGCCAGTTCACCATAGAGTAGTATCTTTGGGAAGCGGTGGTCCTCCATCCTAGAGAGGTGCCCTGCCCAGTGCAGCTGTGTTCTCAATAGCATGGCCTCAATGCTGGTGATCCCTGCTTGCTCAAGGACAGCAACATTCGTCACATAGTCCAGTGTACATTTAGGATTGTGCGAAGACAGCGCTGATGAAAGCGTTCGAGGAGTCTAGGTGTTGGTATAGGTGACCCATGTTTCAGACCCATAAAGGAGAATAGACAGTATGATAGCTCTGTACACACTGATATTGGTGCTTTGCCTCCAGTGCTTGTTGCTCCAGACTCTCTTGTGAAGCCTTCCAAATGCACTCTAATCTTTGCTAATCTGTGATCTATGTCTTTACCAATCTTGGTGCCTGAAGAGATGGTGCTTCCCAGGTAGGTGAACTGCTGAACGGACTTAAGCACAGATTTGCCTATGCTGACATGGGGATGATGGTGTTCTTCCTGTGTTGCGGGCTGGTAGAGAACTTCCCTTTTCTTCAGGCTGACTTCCAGCCCAAACAGCTCTGCAGCTATTGCAAAGCAGGATGTGAGGCACTGCAGGGCTGCTTTTGAATGGGCGACAAAGGCAGCATCATCTGCAAAAAGTTAGAGTCTTAGTGCGAGCCCTCAGGTGGCTTAAGCTCCCCAAATGCCCCCGTTTCTGTGAGAACTTTTTCCCCCTATGTGACCCTTTGTGTTCGACACTACTCCAGTTATCTCCCCCGAGTTTTTTTTAATATCCTATATGTCCATGTGGCCCGCCCCGTCGGTTTTGTTTTTAGATTTACCTGTATTGTTGTGTTTTCACAGATGTATTTTATTGTGTTTATTG
Source organism: Anolis apletophallus (assembly GCA_030556195.1). Lineage (NCBI taxonomy): Eukaryota > Metazoa > Chordata > Lepidosauria > Squamata > Anolidae > Anolis > Anolis apletophallus. The sequence continues at coordinate 5,908,589 of JARBWK010000001.1, forward strand.
TTTTTATTATGTTTATTGTTCTTCTATGTTGTTGATACTTTATGATGTGTTGTTCGGGCACGGCCCCATGTAAGCCGCTCCGAGTCCCCTCCGGGGAGATGGATGCGGGTTAGAAATAAAGTTTTATTATTATTATTAAATTGAACAAGCTGCCATCAGTATGCCATCTTTTTCTTCGAGATGTGCCGTAGCCCTTTGGAGCATCATGCTGACGAAGATTGTAAATAGGGTTGGTGCAAGAACACAGCCTTGCTTCACCCTATTGGTTATTAGAAAGGGCACTGAGAGAGTGATCTAGAATATAGACAACAAAGGAGGAGTAGAACAAGCACTGACCACTCAGCTGGATGTTGATACCAGGAAATGTTCTAGGAAAGATAATTAAAGAGTCAAGCTGGGGACACTTGGGAAGGAATGCTGTGATTGCTAGGAGGCAGCGTGGGTTACTCAAAAACAAGTCTCGCCGAACTAATCTTTCCTCTTTTTTTGATGCAGTTGCAAGTTTGATAGATCAGAGAAGTTGCTGCAAATGTAGTATGTATTGACTCCAGCCAGTTCCCCATGATATTCTTGTAGACAAGGTGACAAATTGTGAACTAGAGCAGTGTTTTCCAACCTTTTTTGAGCCGCGGCACACTTCTAACATTAAAAAAATCCGGGGGCACACCACCAACCAAAATGACACAAAATGACACTCTAACACAGTAAAGAACGGCTGGGGGATGGTGGCCTGCTGGGAGCAGCTGCTGGGAGTGCCGAAGCCGGGGAGGGGGCGGAGCCAGGCTGCGCCATGCCCCGCCGCCTACCCCAAGCTTCACCTCTCCCAGCAACTGCTCCAGCCTTGAGGGGGCAGTGCCAAGCCACCGGTGCCCGTGCCAGCACAATGCTGGTTTAGCACTGTCCCCTCAAGGCTGGAGCAGCTGCTGGGAGTGCCGGCCGGGGGGGGCGGAGCCAGGCTGCGCCATGCCCCGCCGCCTACCCCCAGCTTCACCTCTCCCAGCAACTGCTCCAGCCTTGAGGGGGCAGTGCCAAGCCAGCGGTGCCAGAGACAGCACAATGCTGGTTTATCACTTTCCCCTCAAGACTGGAGCAGCTGCTGGGAGTGCCAAAGTCGGGGAGGGGGCGGAGCCAGGCTGCGCCATGCCCCGCCCCCTACCCCCAGCTTCACCTCTCCCAGCAACTGCTCCAGCCTTGAGGGGGCAGTGCCAAGCCAGCGGTGCCAGAGCCAGCACAATGCTGGCTTGGCACTGTCCCCTCAAGGCTGGAGCAGCTGCTGGGAGTGCCGAAGCCGGGGGAGGGGGCAGAGCCAGGCCGCGCCATGCCCCGCCCCTTCCCCCCAGCTTCAGCTCTCCTACAGAGGAGGAGCATGAGCGGTGGATGGGCTTCAGTGGGCGGGGCTCCTCCTCCACGCAGCTTCAGCGAGCGAGGGGCGAGAGTCATGGTGGGAGTCATGGCGGATTGGAGGCTGGCTGGGGAAACGGCCGAAGGAGGCGGCGCCCCGGTCCCTTCTTTTTCTTCGCCACTGCCTGGCCCTTCCTCCTCCCCCAAGCAGCAGGAGTTCAGCAGGAGGGGGGAGGAAGGGGGGCAGAGAGCTTTTCTCGCGGCACAGCAGGAGGTCCGTCACGGCACACTAGTGTGCCACGGCACACTGGTTGAGAAAGACTGAACTAGAGAGTTCTGCTGTTAGACGGATTTACAATTGGTTAGGAGAATTCATTTATTCATAACTGAGAGCTGTTCAGCAGTGGAACTCTCTGCCTTGGATTGTGGTGGAGGCTCCTTTGGAGGCTTTTAAATAGAGGTTGGATGGCCGTCAGTTGGGGGTGCTTTGAATGTGATTTTCCTGCTTCTTGGGAGGGTGTTGGACTGGATGGCCCACGAGGTCTCTTTCAACTCTATGATTCTATACCTTGAAAGCAGTGCATTTGAATAGGACTAGACGTCTTACTCAACCATGAGTTAAATGTGAGTCAATAGTGTGATGTGGTGGCCAAAAATTTAAGTGTTGTTCTAGGCTGCATCAACAGATAGCAGCCAGTGAATCAACAAGACCCCTTCCAGTCCGGCTTCCGTTCGGGCCATGGGACAGAGACCGTCCTGGTCTCCATCACAGACCTACTCCGTTGCCACTTGGACCGAGGTGCTGCTCGTGTTATTGGACCTCACGGCAGCGTTTGATACTGTCGATTACCAACTTTTGACACACCGCCTGGCGGTGGCGGGGGTGAGGGGGACAGCCTTAAACTGGCTGTCCTCCTTCCTCCAAAACCGCCTACAACGAGTGAAGTGGGGAGGGGTGGTCTCCGAGGGATCCCCCTTACAGTGTGGAGTTCCTCAGGGGGCCATCCTCCCCCGGTGTTATTTAACATCTACTGTACATGTGACCACTCACCCAATTGGTGCGGAGTTTCGGGCTGGAGTGCCATCAGTACGCTGATGACACCCAGCTCATTCTGAGGATGGACCCCGGGGTGGAATCTGTACCCGATAATTTCCATCTCTGTCTAGAAGCCGTAACTGGATGGCTGCAAGCCAGTAAGTTGAAGGTGAACCCGGCGAAGACGGAGATCTTGTGGCTGGGCCGCCCGGGGGGGGGGGGGTAGAGACCCAGTTGCCGACGTTTGATGGCGTGACATTTCGCCCACAGCCTCTAGTTAAGAGCTTAGGGGTCCGGCTGGGCACCCAGCTGTCTATGGAGGCACAGATCGCCTGCGCCTGCAAGACAGCGTTCTACCATCTGCGGCAGGCGAAACGTCTGGCTCCTTACCTCTCCCGTTGCGACCTGACCACGGTGATCCAAGCCACGGTCATCTCGAGGCTCGATTACTGTAATGCGCTGTACATTGGCCTACCCTTGTCGGCGATCCCGTAACTTAAGCTGGTGCAGAACGCAGCAGCGCACCTGCTCTCAGGAGCTCCAAGATCTGCGCATGTGACCCCACTCCTGCGTGCACTGCACTAGCTTCCTATCGAATTCCGGGTCTCCTTCAAGGTATTAGTTTTAACTTTCAAGGCCTTATATCAGGGGTGCTCATTATGGTGATCGGGAGCACCTAGGTGATCTTCGGCCCTCTTCCAGGTGATCTTTGGGCCTCACCAGCCGGATGGCGCAGTCCTGCCATGCGCGCGCACGTGCGCTCCCGCCGCTGCCTTCACGGGGCTTCTTTTGCCAAAATGAGGCTTTAGTGGGCAGGCCCTGGCGCTCGTCTTGCCACGCACGGTGTGGTGACATGATCGCCCATTGGTTGCTGTTGGGGGGCGGGGCGGGAGCAAGGCAAAGGCACGCGCACGGATAGGATGCGAGGCTGTGGGCAGGATGGAGGGAATGTGTGCGTGTGTGTGAGAGAGAGAGCCAAGGAGAGAAAAAAGAAATCCGCAGAACTTTTTCGGATCCTTTTGGCAGGCAGGTAGGCAGGCGCTGGAAGGAGAGAGGGAGAGAGAGAGAGAAAGAGGCGAAGGAGGCCAGGCAAAGTGGGGCAAAGACAAGCAAGCCCCGCCGGGGGATGGAGACTCCACTTGCTGCTGCTGCTTGTGCCCTCGCCGCCTTTCTCCGCCTCGCCCTCCCTCGCCCTCGAAGGAGAAAGGCGGTGAGGGCCCACGGGAGAGAGAGAGAGAGAGCCGGCTAGGAAGGGCTCTTCAGAACCGGCTAGGAAGGGCCACCCCCTCTCTCTCTGGGCATGGACTGCCACCAGTGGGAGGGGTCTCTTTCCTGCCAGCCGTCCACTTGGGCATTCTTTCTGAGTGACACCCTCGAAAGGAAGGAAGGAAGGAAGGGCGCCCCACACTGCATCTTTCACTTTGGGGAAGCACCTCTTCCACCCTTCCTTCTCCTGCCCAGGTAAGGAAGCCTCGAGGGAGGGGGGGGGGAGGCTGCCGTGGGGAGGCTCCAGCCTAACGTGGGTCCCTCTCTCGGTTGAGTTTCCCGGCCCAGGCAGCAGCCAGGCGGCCCCTCTTCCCAGCCCTGCGCCTTCCGAGCCGCCGCCGAAGCCATATCTGGCCGGAGCGCTGGCAGGTGCGCCTATAAATACCCTCCTGCTGCGTGCGTGGGAGGGGCCTGCTATGCACGCAAGAAACAGGACGGGATGGGGACTTCCTGCTTAGTGAAAGCACGCAGCAGGAAGGAGGAAGGCAACAAAGACATTAAGAGAGAGCGCGCGCGCAGGCAAGGAGGATTCCCGAGTGCGTGCGGCGGGGGTTTTGTGGGCAGGCATGAAAAAAGCCCCGCGCGGACAGAAGGATGCAATAGGAGCATGCGCGCGCGCATGCGCGCACACACTCACATGCACAACAGGTGATATTTTCAACTTGATTGTTCATATAGTAGCTCGCATGATGAAAAGTGTGGGCACCCCTGCCTTATATGGTTTGGGGCCAGTGTACCTGAAGGAGCGGCTTACCCCATACGTGCCCAGAAGATCACTGCGTTCAGAGGGGCTTAATCTACTGGAGGTGCCTAGTATTAAGATCTGCAGGCTGTTGAGCACGCGACAGAGGGCGTTCACAGTGGCCGCTCCGAGCCTCTGGAACTCTCTGCCTGAGGAGACACGAGCACTACGGGGCTTGATGGCATTTCGCAAGTCCGTGAAGACCTGGCTGTTTAGGCAGGCATTTGGCCCCGACTGATGCCTCCTACAACTTGCCAACATGCCATCCCGCCACGTCTTCCCGCCTCCATTATTGTCGCCTGCTGGGGTTTTATTGTTGGGAGCGGGGTTAATTGGGTTATATGTTGTTTTATCTGTTTTTATTGATGCTTTTACTGGTTTTATGCTGTAAACCGCTCTGGGCTCCAGAGAGAGCGGTCTACTAAATCAAATTAATAAATAAATAAAATAAATAAAATCAACAAAAACTGATAGCAAAGGCTACACAGAGTCAACGAGTCCAGTCCAGTGGTCAAATGCCAAGAGTTCAGTAAACAAAGTCCAGGGATAAAGAGTCTGTACCGTAGTCAAAACCCAGTCCAGAGGTTCAAGGTTCCAGGGTTCAAAGGTTCAGGAGACAGGTCAGGACACCGAAAATCCAATAAACCTGGGGGGGGGGCAACCGGCAGCATCCACCAAAATAAGACAGATCCTTTTCTCCCGAAGATCAGTGCCAAGGCTAGCTCATCATATTCAGAAACAGCCAGCTGCAACCTATATCTTGCATAGCTCCGCCCTTAATTGCTTTCACCCATGAACTCTTACTTACAGATTGCTCAACCCTTTAGATCTAAGATTTACATTAACCCTTCCATCACCAACTACCATTAACTGCAGAACATTACATGACCCTCTACTATCTAAAGCAGTGGTTCTCCACCTTCCTAATGCGGTGACCCCTTAATACAGTTCCTCATGTTGTGGTGACCCCCAACCATAAAATTATTTTCATTGCTACTTCATAACTAAATTTTGCCACTGTTATGAATAGTAATGTAAACATCTGCTATGCCAGATGTATTTTCACTCACTGGACCAAATTTGGCACAAATACCCGATGTGCCCACATTTGAATATTGGTGGTGGTGGTGGTGGGGGTTGATTATGTTATTTGGGAGTTGTAGTTGCTGGGATTTATAGTTCACCTACAATCAAAGAGCATTCTGAACTTCACCAATGAACCAAAATTGAACCAAGTTTGGCACACAAAACTCCCATGACCAATAGAAAACGCTGGAAGGGTTTGGCGGGCATTGACCTTGAGTTTTGGAGTTGTAGTTCTCCTAAATCCTGAGAGCACTGTGAACTCAAACAATGATGGATTTAGACCAAACTTGGCAATATGCCCAAATATGAACACTGGTACAGTTTGGAAAAAAGAGACTTAATATTTGGGAATTGTAGTTGCTGGGATTTATAGTTCACCTACAATCAAAGAGCATTCTAAACCCCACCAATGATAAAATTGGGCCAAATTTCTTACACAGAACCCCCATGAACAACAGAAAATACTGTCTTTTCTGATGGTCTTTGGCGACTCCTCTGACATCCCCTCGCGACCCCCCCAGGGGTCCCGACCCCCAGGTTGAGAAACACAGATCTAAAGCATGCATATATAGTTGCACTTGAAAAATGCACCTGTTTCGAATTACACAAAAAATCAACTTAAGAATAAACCTACAGAACCTATCCTGTTTGGAGATGCGAGGAAGTCTGAGTATGTATGGTTTGGAGTTGTTGTTAGTTATGGTGTTGTTGGGGTCATGGCTGTGTTGTTGTGGGTTGTTTTGGGGGGTGGGATGTTGGAGTCCTGTGGAGTTGTTGTTGTGTGGTGTTGCTGGCGTTCTGCATTGCTTGTTGATATACAATGTTTTTTTGTCTTTCCGTCTGCTGTGTTGATGTAGAGGTTGATGCGTGTGTGGGTGGGGTACTTTGGAAGTGAGTGGAGGTACTTGAAATCCCATTATCCATGGTGTGTCCTCCTCTAATCTGCAGTCGGATGGAGTGTGGGTCTTGGGGGGGCATTGTTTGCCAAGTTTGGTCTTTATCGGTCTTGGTTCTGGGACACAGTGGTCTGTGGAGAATGACGGGTTTTGAAGTACTACAAATTCCAATATCTATGGAGGTACTTCAAGTCCCATAATCCATGGACCACCCTCCTCCAAACTGTAGTAGAATGTAGCGTGGGTCATAGGGGCTCTGTGTGCCAAGGTAGGTTACTGTAAATTCAGGCCATACACAGTGTCCCATGAGCTGAGGCCTAGTCAGGAACAGCAAGTTAATGAAGCCTTACTGTCAATTCAGGCCATACGCAATGTCCAATGAGCTGAGGGCTAGTCGGGAGACTCAAGTTAATGAAGCCTTACTGTCAATTCAGAGCGTAAACAGCATTCCATTAAGTGAGGCCTAGTCAGGGAAATTAAGTTAATGAAGCCTTACTGTCAATTTTGGGCATGGTCTGTGATTTGTAGGGGTGTAAATTTTCTGTGGGAAGTGAATTGGGTGTTTGTGTTTGTGCCTCAGCCCTTTGCCTTATCCTCCTCTGACAGTTTATTATGGGTCGAATGTTCAGGTTGGCTGGCCAGTACAGGAGTTATGCAAACCGCCCTTATTGGCAGCCAATCATGTTGTCAGAATGTAGAGGCTGGGAGAGTCGTTGGCAGCCCCGGAGGATGCTGGGAAATGTAGGGGTTTTTACTCTTTGTTTTGGGGGCCTTTTAGGTTTTTTGGGGGGGAGTTTCTTTGCTACAAAGCGTACCTTGTCTGAGGCCTATTTCTGTTGGCAAGTTTGGTGTCTCTGCGTTGTAAGGTTTCTCTGTTTGGGACGGTCGTTCCATGACGACTCTTCCTTTATATATATATATATATATATATATATATAGAGAGAGAGAGAGAGAGAGAGAGAGAGAGAGAGAGAGAGCGCATTTATATTCTGCCCTTCTTACCCGGAAGGGGCCGAGCACAACATAAATATGGCAACCATTCAATGCCGGAATAAAAACAATCTATACATATACACAAACATTAAAATCAGTTGCATCCACATTGATTGATTGATTGATTGGGCTTCTATGCCGCCACTCCCGGGAGGCTCGGGGCGGCTCACAGCAGAATACAAAACAACATATTAAAACAGATTAAAACACACAAAGTACAACGACAAAGTACAACGACAGTCTAAGACCAACAGAATTAAAAGCCTGATGTCCAGAGTGCACTGAATTATTAAATTATTAAAAACCATCTCAAAACAGCCATACCGGATTATTACCTCATTGCACTGTCCCAAAGGCTTTGTCCCACAGCCTGGTTTTTACCATCTTTCTGAAGGACAGGAGGGAGGAGACCGATCTAATCTCACCAGGGAGGGAGTTCCATAGCCAAGGGGCAATCATTGAGAAGGCCCCCCCTCTCGCCCTTGCCAGTCACGCCTGTGATGGTGGCGGGACTGAGAGCAGGGCCTCCCTGGAAGATCTTAATCTTTGCAGTGGTTCGTGAAAGGATGCTAGAGCAAGTCAGTGAAATGCAAACTTGGTGGAGGTTATACAGTAGAACAGGGCTGTCCAACAGGCGGCCTGCGGGCCGTACACGGCCCCCCCAGCCTGTTGCACACGCCCCCGCTACTCCCGGCCGCCATTTTTTTAAAAAAATTTAAATTTTTTTTTTAAAATTTTTTTTAACAAAATGGCGGCCCGGGGGGGGGGGGCGGGGCAGGGAGAAGGAAGGGAGCCAGCTCCTCCCTGCGCCGCCCCCTCCATCCCTCTCTCCGCGCCGCCCTTCCTAGGGAGGGGGAACCGCCGAAAAGGAGCAGTAGGCTGCGCCAAGGGCGGTGCGTCAGAGGCCTGGGGTGACGTGCCGCCCTTGGCGCCGCCTACTGCTAGGAAGGGCGGGGGAGCCGGCTGTCTTCTTCCTCCGTAGCCCCTCCTCCTTCACCCGGGATCCGGGCAATGCCGCGGCCCGGGTGAAGGAGGAGGGGCTACGTGAGCGGCCCCGCCCCCTGCTCACTGATCACCTACGGCCCCCCAGGTGATCAGTGACACTTCTTCCGGCCCTTGGGTCGGAAGAAGTTGGACAGCCCTGCAGTAGAACAAGAGTCAGGAACCTATGGCCCGGGAGCCAGATGTGGCTCTTTTCATGATTGGATCTGGCTCTCCAGAGCAGCCCGGGCTTCGGTTTCCCAGCATGCAGCAGGGAGGAGTGACGCAAATGCGCTGCGACTGCTGCTTCTGCGCCATCGCCGCCTCTTCCTCATCCCCTGCTGCTCTCGGGGGCCCTGCGCCCTCTTCGCTGGGGATGGTGGGGCCCGCTGGCGGCGCCTCGTCCTCGTCTTCCTCTTCATCCTCTGTCATGGGCCTCGGGGGAGGCAGCAGAGGCAGGCCTGGCCCTGGCGCTGCGGACCCAGCCTCGCTGCCCCCGGGGGACGCCCCGCTCATCGCCCTCATCGTCGGGCAGCTCAAGAGCCGCTGCCTCTTCGATGCCTTCCGGAGGGACTGCCTCACCGACATCGACACCAAGGTCCACCTTGGCCCCACGCCCTCCTCCCCTTCCTTCCTTCCTTCCTTCCTTCCTTCCTTCCTTCCTTCCTTCCTTCCTTCCTTCCTTCCATCTTCCTTCCTTCCTTCCTTCCTTCCCCTCTCTTTTTCCCTCTCTTTTTCTTTCATTCTTTTTCCTTCCCTCTTTCCTCCCTCCCTCTTCCTTCCTTCCTTCCTCTTCCATTCTTTCCTTCTCTCCTTCCTTTTCCCTCCCTCTCTCCCCTTCCTTCTTACCTCCAATCTCCCCCTTCCTTCCTTCCTTCCTTCCTTCCTTCCTTCCTTCCTTCCTTCCTCTTCCTTTCTTTCTCCCCTTTCACCCTTTCCTTCTCTCCTTCCTTTTCCCTCTCTCTCTCCCCTTCTTACCTCCAATCTCCCCCTTCCTTCCTTCCTTCCTTCCTTCCTTCCTTCCTTCCTTCCTTCCTTCCTTCCTTCCTTCCTTCCTGTTCCTTCCCTTCCTTTCACCCTTTCCTTCTCCTTCTCTCCTTTCTTTCCCCTCCCTCTCTCCCCATCCTTCTTACCTCCAATCTCCCCCTTCCTTCCTTCCTCTTCCTTCCTTCCTCCCCTTTCACCCTTTCCTTCTCCTTCTCTCCTTCCTTTTCCCTCTCTCTCCCCTTCTTACCTCCAATCTCTTCCTTCCTTCCTTCCTTCCTTCCTTCCTTCCTTCCTTCCTTCCTTCCTTCCTTCCTTCCTTCCTTCCTTCCTTCCTCTTCCTTTCTTTCTCCCCTTTCACCCTTTCCTTCCCCTTCTCTCCTTCCTTTTCCCTCCCTCTCCCCCATCCTTCTTTCCTCCAATCTCCCGCTTCCTCCCCCCTCCCTCCCTCCCTCTTCCTTCCTTTTCTATTCTTTTCCCCCAAGTCTTCCTTTCCTTCTCCTGCCTTTTCACTTCTCTCTCTCTCCCCTTCTTTCTTTTCTTTTTTCCCTTCATTGTATTATTTTTTCCTCACTCCCTTTCCTTTCTTCCCCCCATCCTTTCCTTTCCTTTTCTTTCCTCCCTTCCCATTTCCTTCTTTCTTTTCCCCTCCTTGTCTCTCTCCTGCTTTTCTTTTCTTCATTTTCCATAGTTCGTTCTTCTTTTCTTTCTTCCTCTCCCCTTCCTTCCTTCCTTCCTTCCTTCCTTTCCCCCTTCCTTCCTTCCGTCTTCTCTTCCTTCCCAGAGTCCTGAACGTGCCTTTTGCAGAGCCAGGTCTGAAGTGTTCCGTCATTCTGCCGGGGAAATCCTTTTCTCATAGTATGTACGTATATACTCACATTTAGTTGAATTCAGTCTTAAAATATATTATACTAGCTGTACCCGGCACGCGTTGCTGTGCCCTATTTAGGAGATGGGGTCATGGCTGTGTCGTTGTGGGTTGTTCTGGTGGGTGGGATGTTGAAGTCCTGTGGAGTTGTCGGTGTGTGGTGTTCCTGGCGTTCTGCAGAGCTTGTCGATAAACAATGTTTTTTGTCTTTCCGTCTGCTGTGTTGATGGTCAGGTTCTGTGGTTTCCCAACTCTGGAGCACGCTACATAGAGTTGTCTGTGGGAGAAGCATTCTGTCCCAAGGTCTATGCCACAGATTTGTAGTGTTTGTCCTTGAGCCTTGTTTATGGTGATGGCAAAAGCTCGTGTAGTGCAGTGTCTTTCTGTTCTGGCGTTTGTTTTGCCCCTTTTTGTGTGATGTATGTTGCGTTGCGAGTGTGTCGTCCAATGCTGTTCTTTTTAGGAAGCATGGCTTGTCTTTTGGGTCAGCTTATGTCTGTGTGGAAGGAAGGAATGGCATACAAATGGGTTGAGCAGTAGACGCAAGGTTGTGTTATGTGCGTATTGTGTTGTGTGTAGGTATTACTTTTGTGTTATTCTGGGGGTATGTGTTTGTCAGTGGTGCCTGTGTCCCTGGTGCCCTATTTGTCTTGGCCTTGGCAGTTTAACCCTCAAATACCAACTGACTAAACTGAATTCACTCAGCATTCTAATCTAGCCTTGGCTGGCTTTGGCCACCGTTACTATGGTAACTGATGTTGGCCAATGGGTTTCGCTGGCAGCCGCAGAGGATGCTGGGAAATGTAGGTTTTTTGTATCGTTGTTTTGGGGGCCTTCTAGGTTTTGGGGGGGAAATTTCTTTGTTAAAAACCTTCCTTGCCTGAGGCCTATTTTTGTTGCCAAATTTGGTGTTTCTGCCTTGGATGGTTTCTCTGCCTAGGACGGTCGTTCCATGACGGGGCCTCCTTTATATAATAGATATGGCTCTCACTGAAATAAATTTCCAAATATTTTGCTTTCATGGCTCTCCGACCTCTGTAGTAGAAGATGACCTTCATCCAGGAAAAAAAACAAAACAGGTCATTATGAAGTCAGAATGGCAGCCACCGTGACAGTAAAATTAATGATCACTTGAATAATTGGCAGTTTCTTATCCTACAAAAACCTCCTGTCTTGTCTTGCTTAGTCACAGAGCCGTCCTTGCTTCCTATGGTAATATGATATATATTGAATTCTAGGTATTGCTTCCTCATCCATTCTACTTCTATGGACTCATCATTGTGTCTCCGTGAGTGCATCAGTGTGCTAGAAGAAAAAACTGCCTTCTTTTAAAGAATTATAATCTTTTTCAGCATTCTAATTCTATTTCAATGTGTGTATGCCTTGGATTTTAATTTGCATATTGTATGATATTTAGTGTTAGCTGGTTTGAGTCTAATTTGAGAGAGAGGGGAAGCAGGATATAAATACAGGTGATGATAATGACGATAAGGACAATAGCAATATTACTCTCTGCTGCTCTTTCATTTGGGTCTTATCTGTGATTTTCTTTAATGTTAAAACAGACTTTAATTTTGACCATTCATGAATGAATTGAATCTGATTTCACACCCCCCCCCCAAAACCCAATTCACTTGGGATCTAAAGCCAGCCAAGTATTCAGTTAGTACATATTGATGGTTGTACAGTAGAGTCTCGCTTATCCAATCTTCACTCATCCAACATTCTGTATTATCCAACGCAGTCTGCCTCCCGCCTGGATCCACAGTTGTTTCAATACATTGTGATGTTTTAGTCCAAAAATCATAAATACAGTAATTACTACATAACGTTACCGTGTTTTGAACTGCCTTTTCTGTAAAACATTATGTTCTGGTGCTTAATTAGTAAAATCATAACGTAATTGTCGTTTAATAGGCTTTTCTTTAATCTCTCCTTATTATCCAACATTTTTGCTTATCCAATGTTCTGCTGGCCCATTTATGTTGTATAAGCAAGACTCTATTGCAGTGTTTTTCAACCTTTTTTGAGCCACGGCACATTTTTTACATTTACAAAATCCTGGGGCACACCACCGACCCAAATGACACAAAATTACACTCTAACACAGTAATGCATATAGTTAATAAATGACACAAAATTGAACACCACATAGATATCCTGGCAGGAATGGCAGAAACACACACTTTAAATTTGTCAGAATATCTTATAGTTAATATGTTTTTACGCCAAGTGACTTTATGGGGAAGACAGGGAGTCACGGAAAAGTTCTTGAGGGTGGGGTGTGAAACAATAGGAAATGTAGGCCGGAGATGATTCGATGAATAATCCTAACACCCTTGTGTTCTGGTTATAACATTCCCATTGTTTTGAACCAGTGTGTTAATATAGGAATGGCAGAAAGACACACACGAAGGTCTTGCTCAACAGCTGTCCGTCTCTCTCTGTGTTTAGTTTTTATCGCAGTCAAGCTAGAGAAGCTCATCTCACACAGATATGTGGTTGAAAACGGGAGCAATGTCAAAATAGACCAACAGAAAATACTGGAAGGGTTTGGTGGGGATTAACCTTGAGTTTTGGAGTTGTAGTTCACCGACATTTAGAGCAGTGTTTCCCAACCTTTTTTGAGCCGCGGCACACTTTTTACATTTCCGAAATCCCGGGGCATACCACCAACCAAAATGACACAAAATGACACTCTAGCACAGTAATACATATAGTTAATATGTCTTTAAATGTATTTATACACTCAGTGTGAAACCTGGGCCTCTTTCGATGAACTCAACATAGATATCCTGGCAGGAATGGCAGAAAGACACAAACTTCCCACACAGATCTCCCATAACCAAGAGAAAATGCTATAAGAGTTTGGTGGGCATTGACCTTGAGTTTTGGAGTTGTAGTTCACCTATATCCAGAGAGCACTGTGGACTCAAACAATGTTGGATCAGGACCAATCTTGGCATGAATACTCAATATGCCCAAATATGAACGCAGATGGAGTTCAGGGGAAATAGACATTGACATTTGGGAGTTGTAGTTGCTGGGATTTATAGTTCCCCTACAATCAAAGAGCATTCTGAACCCCACCAATGATAAAACTGGGCCAAACTTCCCACACAGAACCCCCAGGAGGCAAGAGGAGGTCTCTACTTGGCGAAAGCGAGGAGGGCCTTCCCAATGCATGGAGAGGGAGAGACCAAGTAGACAACGGGTGGGGAGGGGGTGGTTGTAATTTTGTGCCTTTATCGCGGTAGGTTTCTTAGGGTTTTTATACTTTTACACACTAGACTCTCCCCCCCCCCCCCTTCCTGGAGGTTCCAATTTCCCACGGCACACCTGATGATCACTCACGGCACACTAGTGTGCCCTGGCACACTGGTTGGGAAACACTGATTTAGAGAGCACTGTGGACTCAAACAATGTTGGATCAGGACCAAACTCTATATTTTAACTGGAAAAGTTGGGGGTCGTCTTATACGCCCAGTCGTTTCATATGCCGGAAAATATGGTACCTCACAATTAAACGGGAAACAACACTTTCAAATCAGGAACAGATTTTTTTTTTCAAATTTCCTTACATAGTGCAATTTAATAATAGTAGTAGTAGTGACAGCAGAACAGTAATCACATTAATAGACAGCAATAAGGGCAACAGTAATAGCAATAACTATAATAATAACAGTGACGGCACTAGTACATTTCCCACCCAGTTGCTCTCATAACCAATGTCTACCTCTGATTGTTTTTAATTGAGGCAATGGGTTAAAAAGTCAAGTTTTCTAAAAGAAGCATGGAAAGTTAAGGTTTTGTTCCATTTCTCTTTTCAGTTTGCTTTCATCCATTCATTTGTTTATTCAAATTTAGCTGCAAAAAATCAAAACATTTCTTCAATCCTTCACAGACCCCGTTTTGAGAACCACTGCAGTAACCCAAACTATAATGCAAAGTCCCTTTCCCTCCAGGTTAATCCCATTGTCATTGTGTTTGCAATGTTTTCTGGTTTAAAAAAAAATATTGTTTTTATTGAAGGTATTTTTACAAAATAAAATAAAGTTGTGCACAATTGGATATAGATGTGGGAGTGAGGATAGAGCTAGGAAGTCGGGGAGGGGATTCGGGGTGGGTTGGGGGGGGGGTACGAGTAGAAGAGAAAAGACATACCATGAGATGAAAACGTCTCCCAGTTCGGATGTCCGGTACTTCCTCTTCCCTTGATCCTTCCATTTTTCTTTGATCTATTTGCCGCCATTCTGGTTCCAGCTATGTGGCCTTAGCATTTATTTTTAATGAATTAAAATATTGTTTAACTGGTTGCCAGTCCGTTCTGGTTTTTAAGTTTTGATCGTTTACTGTTCAGTATGTCTATTTCCATTAGTTCACACAACTTACCGTATTTTTCGCACCATAAGACGCACTTTTTTTCCTCCCACAGTGGGAGGAAAGATCAGCCGCGTCTTATGGTGCGAATATGCAGGCGGGGGGAGGCGCTGAGCAGAGGGAGGGCGGCGATATACTCACCCTGTCGCCGCCTCTCCTCTTCTCTGGTCCGTTGCGGGGCGGCGGAGGGACGCTGGTTCGCCGCCATCTGCCTCCTTTTGCTTCCCCACCTTTGCTTCCCTCAAGGAAAGGGCGGAGGGAAGCGAAAGGAGGCGGAGGGCGCAAAACCGCTGCCGCGCCACAGCTGACGCAACGCTGTGCTCTCCTTTTTCCTTTTTGCTTCCCCGCCTCAAGGAAAGGGGCGGAGGGAAGCAAAAGGAGGCGGAGGGCGGAGCGAACCGCGAGCCACAGCTGACGTGGACGCGGTTCGCCTCCCTTCACCTTCCTTGCTTCCCGCCTCAAGGAAAGGGCGGAGGGAAGCAAAAGGAGGCGGAGGGCGGAGCGAACCCGCTGCCACAGCTGACGCGACGCTGTTCGCCCGCCCGCTCCTTGCTTCCCGCGCCCTCAAGGAAAGGGCGGAGGGAAGCAAAAAGGAGGCGGAGGGCGGAGCGACCGCGGCCACGCCACAGCTGACGCGACGCCCTTCGTCTTCCTTCTTCTTTGCTTCCCCGCCTCAAGGAAAGGGGGCGGAAGGAAGCAAGGAGGCGGAGGGCGAGCGAACGCGGCCGCGCCACAGCTGACGTGACGCGTTCGGCTCCTTCGCTCCTTGCTTCCCCGCCCTCAAGAAAGGGCGGAGGGAAGCAAAGGAGGCGGAGGGCGGAGCAACCGCTGCTGCCACAGCTGACGCGACGCGGTCTGCTGGGCCGCTTCCTTTGCTTCCCCCGCCTCAAGGAAAGGGCGGAGGGAAGCAAAAGGAGGCGGAGGGCGGAGCGAACCGCATCGCGCCACAGCTGACGCGACGCAGTGCTCCCTTCCTCCTTTTTTGCTTCCCCCCCCTCAAGGAAAGGGCGGAGGGAAGCAAAGGAGGCGGAGGGCGGAGCGAACCGCGCCGCGCCACAGCTGACGCGACGCGGTTCGCTCCCTTTCTCCTTTTGCTTCCCCCGCCTCAAGGAAAGGGCGGAGGGAAGCAAAAAGGAGGCGGAGGGCGGAGCGAACTGCTGCACGTCACAGCTGACGCGACGCTGTTCGCTTCCTCGCCTCCTTTTGCTTCCCGCCCTCAAGGAAAGGGCGGAGGGAAGCAAAAAGGAGGCGGAGGGCGGAGCGGAACCGCGCCGCGTCACAGCTGACGCGACGCGGACGCGGTCCTTCGCTCTTCCTTTTGCTTCCGCCCTCAAGGAAAGGGCGGAGGGAAGCAAAAGGAGGCGGAGGGCGGAG
This sequence comes from Anolis apletophallus, assembly GCA_030556195.1. Lineage (NCBI taxonomy): Eukaryota > Metazoa > Chordata > Lepidosauria > Squamata > Anolidae > Anolis > Anolis apletophallus. The sequence goes on from JARBWK010000001.1 coordinate 5,924,536, forward strand.
CGAACCGCGTCGCGTCACAGCTGACGCGAGGCGGTTCGCTCTCCTTCGCCTCCTTTTGCTTCCCGCCTCAAGGAAAGGGCGGAGGGAAGCAAAAGGAGGCGGAGGCGAGCCGAACCGTCGCGCCAGAGCTGACGCGACGCGGTTCGCTCCGCCTCTGCCTTTCCTTCCCCACCTTTTCTTCCTCAAGGAAAGGGTGGGGGAAGGAAAAAGGAGGCAGAGGGCGAGCGAACCAGCGAGCCCTCTGAGAAGACGCACCTGCTGATAAGACTTACCTAGATTTTAGAGGGGAGCGAAAATTTTTTTCCTATTTTCCTCCTCTAAAATCTAGGTGCGTCTTATCATCCGGTGCGTCTTATGGAGCGAAAAATACGGTAATTATCCACTCTTCAGGTGGTGGGACACTTTCGGTCTTCCAGTTTTTAGCCAACACTATTCTGGCTGCTGCTGCTATGAAATACATTAGTTTATCTTTGTTCTTGGCCAGCCCTTCTTCCATTAAATTGAGTATATAATATTCTGGTTTTTACTCCAGATTATCCTCCAATATTTTCTGTACATGAATATGAATAGCTTTCCAACATTTTTGAACTTTCCCACACTTCCACCAGCAGTGGAAAAATGTCCCAATATATTGTTTTGCATTTCCACCATCTATTGTTGGTGTTTTTATAAAATTTGGCTAGTTTCTGCGGTGTCAGATGCCACCGATAAAACATCTTGTACCAGTTTTCTGCTGCATTGGTCGAACCTAATACTTTAATGTTTTTCCCCCAAACTGATTCCCATTCTTGTAGCAGTATCGTATGCCCAAGGTCCTGAGCCCATTCAATCATTACTTGCTTTATTAGCTCCGTCTCTGTATCCCATTCGAGTAATTTATTATACAGTATCTTTATATGTTTCCTTTCTTGTTTCAAAGCACTTTCCCAACATGTTTCTTCCGTGCTTCGGCAGCACATATACTAAAATTGGAACGATACAGAGAAGATTAGCATGGCCCCTGCGCAATGTTTTCTGGTTTTTTTTTAACTAGTCCAGTTCCTCACAATTTGAGACATTTGAATGTGTCTTTCTTAACACATTTAAATCAAAATCTGTGCATGCTTTAGATGTACAGAAACTCAGCACCAATGGCACAATTGTTTCTCTTGGAGCTGGGACACATGGCCCATCTGTTATATATATAAAACATCACAATGCCAGAGGCAAGGAAGTTGGTGTAATGGAATATAATTGTCAATCTGGGAACAGCTTGAAAGAATTGACAGCACGGAGTTGTGCAATAAAAGTTGTGTCCCCCTCTTAGTTAAATCCCTTTTTTTAGTCCTACATTTTCTCATGTCAGAAAATGTTTACAAAATTCCAGAAAGCCAAAATATCGATGGGATTTTTCACATAGTTAAATTCGTGACCGCATTTCCATCTACGAACCCAGGTGACCTCCTCGATCATGTGGAAAGGCCCTGCTCTCGCTCCCACCCTCTTTGCAGTCGCGATTGGTGGGGACGAGGGAGAGGGCCTTCTCTGTGATGGCTACCCGACTCTGGAACTCGCTCCCTAAGGATATCAGACAGGCCCCCACATTGGCGGTTTTTAGGAGGAGCTTGAAAACGTGGCTGTTCCAGTGTGCCTTCCCGGAATAAAGTAAATAACGCACTGCTCTGAACAACCTTTGCAAAATGTCCTCAGAAGCACTTTAATCACCTGTTGGGTTGTCTGCTCCACATTATTTTCTTAAACCCCCCCCCCCCCCTCCTATGACACACATTCTACCTCTGCTCACACCCAGTGTTATTTATTTTAAAAATTGAATAATTTACATCTGGCCCAGCCATAATGCTTTTAACTGTGTTGTTGTTTATTGCTTATTGTAAGTTATAGTGATTGTTTTATTTGCTGTTGTATTATTTTACTATGTGTTGTTGGGCTTGGCCTCATGTAAGCCGCCACGAATCCCTTCTGGGAGATGGTGGCAGGGTATAAATAAAGATGAATAATCTCTCGGTATTACTTCGCAAACAAAGACTCTTAGGAACATTGTTTTAATCTATTGTATCATATGTTTTTATCCTGTTATTATAATTGCAATTTATTGCGGCATCGAATCATTGCCATTGTTAGCTGCTTTGAGTCCCCCTGCGGGGGTGGGAAGAGCGGGGTAAAAATGATGTAAATACATAAAAAATTGTAAATAAAAGATATGGGAGCTGTTGTTCAATACTACCTGGGGACCCAAACTGGACAAAACTCTTCTTGGCTTCTGGCTTTTCTTCACGAACGAAGATTCAGGAAGGACTTATCCCACACTTTCTACAAGTGCGTTGATGACTAAGAATTTTGGAGGTTGGATGTGTCCTTCGAGCCTGTGCAATGGACTTTTCTGGTGGAGCGCAGCGTGCACAGAACTGGCCTCACCCTTTAAACCAAAGGTTCGTCTGCCGGGGCCTAGCGAGCTTAGGACGGTGGCAGCGAGGTCCTCAGGTCGTAGGTTTGGTTTGGGTTTCCTTCTCTAGATGGTTGACCTTACAGGGTTAGACGAGCACCATCTGCCCGGGTTTGAATTTATTATTATTATTATTATTATTATTATTTGACTTCTAACCCGCCACTCCCTGGAGGCTCGGGGCGGTTCACAAGAAGCATAAAAGCGAAAAGTACAATACACAAATACATTTAGAGTTTTCCTTCGCTTAGGATGGTTGCCAAAAGGCTAGAGAGCCCATCCTGCCCATTGACGTTCTTTGTCAGACCCTTCGGTTGTGACCTGTCTGGCATGGGAGGCCCTACCGGTGGCTATTATGCCACTGCCAGCATAGCTCACAACTTCATTAGGTTATGCAAGCCTCTCCCCCACGACAAGGGGGCGCCAATGGAGAGGGGGGGAAAACTAAACTAAACTAAAACCAACTAAACCACTGATTTTCTGGCCATGGACCCAACTGCCCTTTAAAGGAAACCATAAGGTCGATATGGCCCTCAAGGAAAATGAGTTTGACATCTCTCACCCAAGACCTTGTTAGTCAACCAATGCTCATCATAAAGTTCACAGCACCAGCATAACAGGCTTCTACTCCAGTGTTTCCCAACCAGTGTGCCATTCTTTCTTCCTTCTCTACCTGTTTCTTTCCCCCTTTCTTTCCTTCCTTCCTTCCTTCCTTCCTTCCTTCCTTCCTTCCTTCCTTCCTTCCTTCCTTCCTTCCTTCCTTCCTTCCTTCCTTCCTTCCTTATTGATGCATAAGAACACAGAGAGAAACTGACAGCTGTTGAGCAAGACCTTTGTGTGTGTCTTTCTGCCATTCCTGCCAGGATATCTATGTTGTGTTCATCGAAACAGGCCCAGGTTTCACTCTGAGTGTATAAATACATTTAAAAACATATTTACTATACGTATTACTGTGTTAGAGTGTCATTTTGTGTCATTTTGGTTGGTGGTGTACCCCAGGATTTTGTAAATGTAAAAAATGTGCCGCGGCTCAAAAAAGTTTGAAAAACACTGTTCTACTCTACGGACAAGCCTCAATAGGAGTCCAGCCTATGTTTCCTTTCCAGTCATGATTAATGGAGTAGGATACCTGTTTTCTAGCATCTTCAGGCTTAAATCCTCTGTTCTCTTGAAAGGTTAGTCATTAGCTGACATTTGCACAAGCTAGGCTCTCTGTAATGAAACATCGTACACAATACTTTGGAGAATCACTTCAGTACATGAATTTATTCATAAGGTTAATGATGAATCCTCTAAACTAGTCAATTGTAAACCAATGCAATATAATCTTCCAGTTTCCCAGAAACCTGCCTAAAAATACTTTGATTATAGCTTGTCAGTCCTGATAGTGTTTAAATCCATTGATTAAAGAGCTGAAATATAGCTGATACACTGTTTCAGAAATAGTTCCCAAAGAACTAGGATGTGGGCTCAACATTCGTGGAGTGGAGTCAGCTGCTTGCTGGTCGGAAAAGAGAAATAAGTCTGTGTTCACTAGTTTCAGAGACAGCTGTCTGTCAGCATTCCTTCCTTTAATATAAGCATTTTAAACCTAAGCTTCTGCACTGCTAGCAATGCTGGAAACTGGCTCTGAATTAACGAGGCATCGCTTTTATGTGCCTCCTTTTGTGTGTTGTGTAGCTATGTGTAAAAGGGGAGAGAAAGAGGCTTGCCTGATCTAATTGTTATAATAAATTATTCATTATATTGCTACATCGCCAAGTGATAAGAAGGCCGGGGGCAGGGACAGAAACTCTCTCTTTCTCTCTCGGCATTACTTCGCGAACAAAGATTCTTAGGAAGGACTCATCCCACGCTTTTTACAAGCGCGTTGATGACTAAAAAGTCCAATCTGAGATAGGCAAGTTCAGTTGCAGAAAGCACAGCAGAAAGTCTCCTTGGATGATGTTGCTTCCAAGTTGCGGTTCTTTCTGCGTTGTTGTTTCTCTTCAAGACCCGTTTGGCGTGTCTTCTCGAAAGAGGCCGCAGCATTATGGATAGTGCATCTCCATGCCTCCCGATGTGAGGCCAGGGTGGACCATTGTTGGTGATCAATCTGGCCGAATCTGAGATGTTGTTTCAGGGAGTCCTTATATCTCTTTTTGGGGGTGCCTCTCTTGTGCTGACCCGTGGCGAGTTCACCATAGAGTAGTATCTTTGGGAGGCGGTGGTCCTCCATCCTAGAGACGTGCCCTGCCCAGCGCAGCTGTGTTCTCAATAGCATGGCCTCAACGCTGGTGATCCCTGCTTGCTCAAGGACAGCAACATTAGTCACATAGCCGGTCCAGTGTATATTTAGGATTGTGCGAAGACAGCACTGATGAAAGCGTTTGAGGAGTCGTAGGTACTGTTGGCGATAGGTGACCCATGTTTCAGACCCATAGAGGAGAATAGTACAATAGCTCTGAGCACACTGATTTTGGTGCTTTGCCTCAGTGGCTTGTTGCTCCAGACTCTTTTGTGAAGCCTTCCAGGTGCACTATATGCCTTTACTAATCTGTGATCTATCTTTTTGTCAATCTTGGCGTCTGAAGAGATGATGCTTCCCAGGTAGGTGAACTGCTGAACAGACTTAAGCACAGATGTGCCTATGCTGATGTGGGGATGATGGTGTTCTTCCTGTGGTGCAGGCTGGTAGAGGACTTCCATTTTCTTCAGGCTGACTTACAGCCCAAACAGCTCTGCAGCTGTTGCAAAGCAGGATGTGAGGCGCTACAGGGCTGCTTCTGAATGGGCGACAAGGGCAGCAAAAAGCAGCTCACGGACTAAATAGTTTAGAGTCTTAGTGCGAGCCCTCAGACGGCTTAAGTTGAACAAGCTGCCATCAGTACGATAGCGTATATATATATGCCCTCTTCTTCTTCTTCTTCTTCTTCTTCTTCTTCGAGGTCTGCCGTACTTAAGTAAGCTGTATCTATCAATAAGAAAAAACCTCTGGTTAGACAGGTCTTGAAACGATTATTTTCAATGCAGATAAAATTTGAAGTTGTCTTTTTTGTTGTTCCCCAAGAAATCATTCGGTGAAGAAACAATAGGAATGTATACAGGTTGTGTATTACTCATCCAAAAATGTTTGGACACAGCCACAAAATGGGGGACGCCTGGCTCGGCAACAGTAGGTGTGAAAAATCCTCATGGACAACAAGTTAAACATGATCCAACAATATCATGCAGCGGCAAAAAACGTGAATGGGGGTTTGGCCTGCATAAATAGGAGTATAGTGTCTGGATCCAGGGACGTCATGCTACCCCTCTATTATGCCTTGGTCAGACCACACTTGAAATGCTGTGTCCCAATTCTGGGCACCACAGTTGAAAGGAGATGTGTCCAGAGGAGGGCAACTAAAATGATCAAAGGTCTGGAGAACAAGCCCTATGAGGAGAGGCTTAAAGAGATGGGCATGTTTAGGCTGCAGCCAAGGGGGCGCCACTGGAGAGGACACGGGGGCGCCACTGGAGAGGGAGGAGGGAGCAAGCTTGATTTCTGCTGCTCTGGAGACTAGGACGCGGAACAATGGCTTCAAACTACAGGAAAGGAGATTTCACCTGTACATGAGGAAGAACTTCCTGACTGGGAGAGCTGTTCAGCAGTGGAACTCTCTGTCCCAGAGTGTGATGGGGGCTCCTTCGGAGGCTTCTTCAGATGGCTATGTCAGTCTTGGCTTTTCTTCACGAACAAAGATTCAGGAAGGACTCATCCCACGCTTTCTACAAACGCGTTGATGACTAACAGGGCTTTTCGGAAGTTGGATGTGTCCTTCGAGCCTGTACAATGGACCTTTCTGGTGGAGCGCAGCGTGCACAGTACTGGCCTCGGCCTTTAAGCCAAAGGTTCGTCTGCTGGGGCCTAGCAAGCTTGGACGGTGGCAGCGAGGTCTTCAGGTTGTAGGTTTGATTAGAGTTTCCTTCCCTTAGATGGTTGACCTTACAGGTTTAGACAAGCACCATCTGCCCGGGTTTGAAATCAGAGTTTTCCTTCTCCTAGGATGGTTGCCAAAAGGCTAGAGAGCCCATCCTGCCCATTGACGCTCTGTTAGACCCTTTGGTTGTGACCTGACTGGCATGGGAGGCCCTACCGGTGGCTATTATGCCACCGCCAGCATAGCTCGCAACTTTATGAGGGTACGCAAGCCTCTCCCCTACGACAAGGGGGCGCCACTGGAGAGGACAAGGGGGCGCCACTGGAGAGGGCAAGGGGGCGCCACTGGAGAGGGCAAGGGGGCGCCACTGGAGAGGGAGAGGGGCCACTGGAGAGGACAAGGGGTGCCACTGGAGAGGGGGGCGCCACTGGAGGAGGGGGTGCCACTGGAGGCAAGGGGCGCCACAGGAGAGGACAGGGGCGCCACTGAGAGAGGCAAGGGGGCACCACTGGAGAGGCCACAAGGGGGGGCGCCACTGGAGGCAAGGGGGGCCACAGGGGGCGCCACTGGAGAGGGCAAGGGGGCGCCACTGGAGAGGGCAAGGGGGCGCCACTGGAGAGGGCAAGGGGGCGCCACTGGAGAGGGCAAGGGGGCGCCACTGGAGAGGGCAAGGGGGCGCCACTGGAGAGGGCAAGGGGCGCCACTGAGAGAGAGGGAGCACTGGAGAGGGGGGCGCCACTGGAGAGGGCAAGGGGGCGCCACTGGAGAGGACACGGGGGCACCACTGGAGAGGACAAGGCGGCGCCACTGGAGAGGACAAGGGGTGCCACTGGAGAGGGACAAGGGGCGCCACTGGAGAGACAAGGGGCGCCACTGGAGAGGTCAAGGGGGGGCGCCACTGAGAGGACAAGGGGCGCCACTGGAGGACAGGGGGCGCCACTGGAAGGACAAGACAAGGCGCCACTGGAGGGGGGGCGCCACTGGAGAGGACAAGGGGGCGCCACTGGAGAGGACACGGGGGCGCCACTGGAAAGGACAAGGGGGCGCCACTGGAGAGGACAAGGGGCGCCACTGGAGAGGACAAGGGGGCGCCACTGGAGAGGGCAAGGGGGCGCCACTGGAGAGGGCAAGGGGGCGCCACTGGAGAGGACAAGGGGGCGCCACTGGAGAGGACAAGGGGGCGCCACTGGAGAGGACAAGGGGGCGCCACACTGGAGAGGGCAAGGGGGCGCCACTGGAGAGGACAAGGGGGCGCCACTGGAGAGGACAAGGAGGCGCCACTGGAGTGTCTAATAAATCGATGGAGAACAGGGAAGGGGATGTGGTGATCCTCCATGCTCACTCTCCAAGTATAGGTTTGGAAGGTAAGGGAGGACTTTTGTCCAACTTGCTAGAACTTTGCTGCAACTTGTCTTGCTTCGCAATGTGTTCAAGATTAAAGTTAAGGAAGATCCATCTCATATTCAACCCGGCAAACCTAGCAGAAATCCTGGCCACCTCTGTGTGCGCACATATCAAAAGGCATTTTGTCCCACCCGTTCGTTTTCATTGACGGTCGAAGCTGTATCATTTTGGAACATTTCCCCCCGGGCTTTTTCTTCCCCAGCGTTTGGAGTGATTGTCATCTGTTCTTGTTTGACCTCCTTGTTGTTTACATTGGGTCAGTGAGTGTCACTTTCTTGGCTGACCTAACTAGAAAACTCTGCTGAAACAGTCTTTCAGGCAGTGGGGTTTTTTTTCATGTAGAGGGAAGACATCTCACTCAGCCGCTCCTGATGTCTTCTTTGTCAGGTGCATGACAGGGACTCTTTGTCCTCACTGCCAGTCTTTTACTCTGCGCATTCATAGAAACAGAGCACCAATTTGGTTGAAGACTCTCCAATGAAAGAATAATGGCAGGGTTGCCAAATACGCGGGCAGGACAGGGCTTGTACTGTCTGTCTGTCTTGTCTGTTTACCTTGCATCATTTTGCATTTGTAGCAGTCCACTGTTTCTTAAACTAACTAACTAACTAATTTTATTATTTACTAGCTGACCCGGCCACGCTTCGCTGTGGCTTTTTCATTCCTTTCTGGTGTATTTTCCTTCCCCCTCCTTCCTTCCATCCTTGTATGTTTTCTCTCTCTCTCCTTCTTCCCTCTTTCCTTCCTTTTTTCTTCCTTTCTTCTCCCCTTCCATCCTTCTATTCTTTCTTTTCGTTTCCTTACTTTTTTATTTTCTGTGTTCTCCTCGTCGTCGTGGGAAGGGGTCTTCCGCTGCTTCTCAGGCGGTTGTTGAGGTGGGCCGGGTGGGCGGCGTCGTGGCCGTCTCCTCTGCCGCCTCATAGGCCTCCTCCGCCGCCTCGTAGCCGCTCTAGGACCCGCTCTAGGACCCGGGTCGCGTGTTTCGCCGGCCCAGGTCCAGGAGCAGCAGGAGGCGGCAGAAGAGGGCAGGATGCGCCAAAGCAGGCGCCAAGGAGGAAGTCCCGCCTCTCCCGGCCGGAAGTCCTCCACGGGACTACACTTCCCAGAAGGCCCCGCACGGTCACTTCCTGTTCATGCGGAGCTTTCTGGGAAGTGTAGTGCCGCCGCTCCTGGACCCAGGATGCGTGGACGGCGCCATTCCCGCCTCCTCTGCTGGCTTCTTGGCCTCCTCCGTCACCTTCCAGCCGCTTCCAGACCCGGGCGCCACTCCTGGACCCGGGTGGTGCGGGCGTGTCGTGGCCGCCTCCTCGTCCGCTTTCAGGCGGCCACGGTGCCGCCCATGCGGGCCGAGTCCGGGAACAGCTGCGAGACGGGCGGAGGAGGCTGAGGAGGCAGCAGAGGAGGCGGCCACGGGCGTCGGCCGTGCGACCCGGATCCAGGAGCGCGCCCAGGTCCGAAGCAGCTGGAAGGCGGGAGCCCGGGAGGAGGGGAGGGGCTTGGGAGGGGGAGTGTCCCGCCTCTGGCCCGCCCCCGCCAGGCTTTGGAACCGGGCGGGAGGCGGGAGCCCGGGAGGAGGGGGGGGGCTTGGGAGGGGGAGTGTCCCGCCTCCTGGCCCCGCCCCGCCAGGCTTTGGAACCGGGCGGGGGAGGCGGGAGCCCGGGAGGAGGGGAGGGGCTTGGGAGGGGGAGTGTCCGCCTCCTGGCCCCGCCCCGCCAGGCTTTGGAACCGGGCGGGAGGCGGGAGCCCGGGCGGAGGGGGGGAGGGGCTTGGGAGGGGGGGGGGGAGTGTCGCGGTGGCAGGGGGTGCGGAAGGAGGTGGGAGGGGCTGGGGAGGAGGGGAGGGGTTTCCCCTCCTCCTTCCAGGTCCCCCCCCCCGCCGCTCTTCCTGAGGAGGCGGAGGAGGCGCTCTGGCTGCCATGTGCGAACGTTCTAAACGTTCGCGCTGGCAGCGAAGTGGCCAGGGTTGGGAGTTCCGGTGGCAATTTTTGGGGATCGTTTTTTTGGGGTGCTGGGAGGATGTAGGTCCGGTTTTTTTGCTGTTGTCTGTAGCGAGTGTAATGGTCCAGTAGGCTGCCAAGTTTGGTGCTTCTGCGACTTATAGTTTCTTTGTCTATATCCTTCTTTGCACGACCGTGTCTCCTTTATATATAGAGATGAGTCGCCCTCCACAAATGTGCTCCGGGTGACTTACGCAGCTAGGCATCTACAATACTAAAATATTAAAATTTTAAAATGTTAAAATATTGGAATGGGCAGGTTCCAGGTCACTGATTGTCACTTATGCATATGCTCTTCTAAATAGCCATGTCTTAAGTGCCACCAGAAATGAAGGCAGGTCGAAGATGGCTCTTTGGTCTGGTGGCAGAGAGTTCCACAGGACAGGGGCCACAACGGGAAAAGATCTCTGTCTCGTGGACTCCAAATGAGCCTCTCTCAGACCCGGGACACAGAGAAGGTTCTCGTAGGCTGGCCGTGGTGCTCTCGGGTGGATAGATGGTATCAGATGGTCTTTTAGGTATGTAGGACCCTGGCCCCGCAAGGCCTTAAGTGTCAGGGCCTTATAAAGGACTCTGTACTCGACCAGCAGCCAGTGTAAATGCTGTAAGGATGGCGTTATGTGACACCTCATAGGTGTTTTCGTGAGGAACCTGGCGGCAGCACTCTGCACAATCTGGAGCTTGCGAGTTATTGACCGAGGTAGACCCACGTATAAAGCGTTGCAATAGTCCAGCCTTGATGTAACCGTGGCATGAATCACCGTGGCCAGCGCCTCCGTTGGTAGATAGGGCGCCAGTTGCCTCGCTTGACATAGGTGGAAGAAGACCCTTTTGCTCGTGGAGGCGATCTGGGCCTCCATAGTCATTTTAGAGTCCAGGATGACATGTTTTTAAATGTATTTATACACTCAGTGTGAAACCTGGGCCTGTTTCGGTGAACACTACATATATATGACTTCCTCTCACATACTTATACATGGCTATCATGTCTTCTCTCAGCCTTCTCTTCTTCTGGCTAAACATGCCCAGCTCTTCAAGCTGCTCCTCATAGGGCTTGTTCTCCAGACTCCTGTGAAATTTCACCCTGAGTGAAACTTGATTCCAGTTAACTATGGATGTCATGAAGCTGTTATAAACAATTCCTTTGGAGGGAATTGAAAAATCTTGAAAAATCCAGTAAAATAGTAAAAAAAAACAAACCCAAAAACCTTTCCAAGCTGAGAGGCTCAATTTCTTCCTTGGGAACCTGTGAATGCTTCAGCCTCCCGATGCTCCCAGGTTTGCTCACTGCTCAATTCACCGACGCGGAGCTTCCGGCTTTGGCTGTTCTTGCGAGAAATCCAAGCCAGTGCAAAAATGCCGAGTCAACCACTTCCTCTTTCGCTGCCTCTCTCCTCCCTCCACCCAGTTCTCTGCTTTTGTGGAGGGAGGAGAGAGGCAGTGAAAGAGGTCACACAGATCTATGAAACGTATACACTCTATCCGTTTCATAGATCTGTGTGGCCTCTTTCGCAGCCTTCCTCCGCAAAAGCAGAGCACTGGGCGGAAGTGATTGCGTCGGTGTTTTCACGTTGGCTTCGATTTCTCGCGAGAACAGCCAAAGCCGGAGGCTCCACGTTGGTGAATTGGGCAGTGAGCGAACCTGGGAGCATCGGGAGGCTGAAGCAGCCCTGAGCGGGAGCTGGAGCCATGCTGAGTCGAGGCTCCTGAAGGCTGCCTCAAGGCGGGCCTGGCCCTGGCATTCGGTGGGGCCCTTCCTTTGCCTCGGGGAGGATCTTTGGGGAGGGAAAGAGGGAGAAAGTTCTAGTTGCTAGGAGGAGGAAGAGTACCAATTTCCCACGGCACACCTGATGATCGCTCTTGGCACACTGGTGTGCTGTAGCACAGTCTTTCTCAACCAGTGTGCCGTGACGAACCTCCTGCTGTGCCGCGAGAAAAGCTCTCTGCCCCCCTTCCTCCCCCCCTTCCTGCCGAACTCCTGCTGCTTGGGGGAGGAGGAGGAAGGGCCGGGCAGTGGCGAAGAAAAAGAAGAAGGGACTGGGGCGCCGCCTCCTTCGGCTGTTTCCCCAGCCAGCCTCCAATCCGCCATGACTCCCACCATGACTCTCGCCCCTCGCTCGCTGAAGCCGCGTGGAGGAGGAGCCCCGCCCACTGAAGCCCGTTCACCGCTCATGCTCCTCCTCTGTAGGAGAGTTGAGCTGGGGAGCTGGGGAGGTGAGGGCTGGGGAGGGGCGGGGCATGGCGCGGCCTGTAGGAGGTGAGCTGAAGCTGGGAGGAGCTGGGGGGGGGGGCATGGCGCGGCCTGGCTCTGCCCCCCCCCAGCTTTGACACTCCCAGCAGCTGCTCCAGCCTTGGGGGGACAGTGCCAAGCCAGCACTGTGCTGGCTCTTGCACCGCTGGCTTGGCACTGCCCCCTCAAGGCTGGAGCAGCTGCTGGGAGAGGTGAAGCCGGGGGTAGGGGGGGCATGGCGCAGCCTGGCTCCGCCCCCTCTCCGGCTTTGGCACTCCCAGCAGCTGCTCCCAGCAGGCCACCAACCCCAACCATTCTTTACTGTGTTAGAGTGTCATTTTGTGTCATTTTGGTTGGTGGTGTGCCCCCGGATTTTTTTAATGTTAAAAGTGTGCCACAGCTCAAAAAAGGTTGGGAAACACTGTTCTATAGAGACGAGGATGTTTTTCTGTGTGCAACTAATGAGATAATTTCCTGAGAATATGAAGAAGTCAGTAGCACTGCTTTCTTTGACCAAATAATATTAATAATGGTTTGCATTGAGCAGATGCTTCGTATTGCAAAAGCTGCACGCTGTGCTGGTGAAATGTGGACCCCTGTCTGAGATGATTTATTTTTGGTTGTTGTAGCATATGGAGGTCCCTGCAGATGAGCTGCTTCGGTCTTCATCATGAGAATGAGTGAAAGTGTGTATGTGTGAGAGAAAGAGGCAGACAGGCTATTATATTGTACAAATGCCTTGGAAGCCACCTTTCCCAGAGGCGTGACCACAACCCCCTTTTGTTGTGCATTGAAACCCAATCTTGTTTGGGTTGTGAGCCAGCCCTAGTTACAAGCCTTGCAAGGACCAAACTTTTGTGGCCTTTCTTTCTTTTTTCCTTTTGGATTCTCAGAGAACAGGGATATTGCAGGAAATGAACTTGTTTGCCAATAGCTTAACCTTTAAAATATCTGAATAGATCTGACTCAGACTGAAATTGGGATCTCTTTTCTTGCCAGATACATCCTTGGATGTTTCTGCTATCAATCAGTCTCAGGAAATGTTGGTCTCTTAATTTGGAGAAAGAGGAGACGGAAAGTAATTTCTTCAACGCGTGAAGAAGCCGCCAGGATTAATATAATGCAATATATACACATTTATAAAGGTTTTGTCCTAGTCCATCTTTCATGGTATCCCCCCTTTGAAAAGATGCTGGGGATTAAAGCCCAGCAAAAAGGATGCAGTGTTGCACTCCAGGACAGGAAAAGCCCTCTGACTTAAAACACACCACGCGTTGAGTGAAAAATCCAATCCTTTTTATTGAAGCTTATTAAAATAGCCAGTAGAAAGAGATACTTGTAAATAAATAAATAAATAATACACTTGTTATCAGTATGCGGATGACACCCAGCTTCTGCTGAGAATGGACGGCAGGCCGGATACCGTACCCGATTGTTTCCATCAATGCCTAGAAGCCGTGACTGGATGGCTGCGTGCCAGCCGGCTGAAGGTGAACCCGTCGAAGACGGAGATCTTGTGGCCTGGTCGACCTGGGCTGGATGAGTGCCGGTTGCCTACCCTGGATGGCGAGCAACTTAGCCCGTCACCCTTGGTTAAGAGCTTAGGTGTTAGATTGGACTCCTTGCTGACCATGGAGGCCCAGGTCTCCATGGTCAGCGGGACGTCGTTCTTCCACCTACGACAGGCTAGGCGACTGGCCCCCTACCTGTCCAGGGCCGACCTGGCCACGGTGATCCAAGCGACGGTCATCTCGAGACTGGACTACTGTAACGCCCTCTACGTGGGCCTTCCTTTGTCGACAATCCGGAAACTCAAGTTGGTGCAGAATGCCGCGGCTCGCTTGCTGGTGGGAGCACCAGTGAAGGAGCACATCACTCCCATTCTCCGGCAACTGCACTGGCTCCCTATTGAGTACCGGATTGCCTTCAAGGTGTTGGTTTTAACCTTTAAGGCCTTGCACGGTCTAGGGCCTGTGTACCTGAGGGACCGCCTTACCCCGCACGTTCCCGAGATCACTGCGCTCGGAAGAGCAAAATCTGCAGGTTATACCATCGTCCCGCTCCTGTCACCTGTCCAGTACAAGACAGAGAGCTTTCTCTGCGGCGGCTCCAGCACTCTGGAACTCGCTCCCGTGCCACATTCGAGTGGTCCCTGAATTCCTCCCTTTCCGAAGGGAATGTAAGACGGCCCTCTTCAGACTGGCCTTTGGGTAATTTTAAGCCGCTGGGCCTGTCTCGCTCAGTAGGAATCGTAGACCGTTTCACTATGGCTACGTACCGAGTTTTTATTGTATGTTTTATGATATGTTTTATGATGTGTTTATTGCTGTATCGTTGTTTTATTGTGTACCTGCATTTTGTGATCCGCCCCGAGCCTGCCGGGAGGAGCGGAATATAAAACCGAATAATAAATAAATAAATAAATATTCCGCTCTTCTCACCCCGAAGGGGACTCAGAGCGGATTACAGGTACACATACTTAGCAGACAATCCCTGCCGTTTCCCACATACACTAGGGTTGCCATATGTCCCTTATTTTGGCCCTAAAATTTGTGTCCTGTTTTTTCAGGCCCTGTCCCTTATTATTGACTAGCAGGACAGGACTGGGCGGGGTTGATCAGAGGAAGGCACAGCAATGCCTGCCTAGGGATTCCAACTCGCAGGGCAGGCTGACAGTTGCACGCTTGCGAGTGTGTGCCTGCCTGCATCCCCGTTGGAAGGAAGAGGCGATACAGAACTTTTTCAAAGTACAGTAGACTCAATTAACTATTACCCAAGGAGAATGTTAGATCATGTTGGATAAAGATAGTTTCTGGTTGCTTGAGAGTTACTCTTAAAATAGGCCTAGCTGTGTATCCCAATACTATACTATATCATTAACTATTAATAAAAAAAGGATGTACTGTCTTATAAAATTTATTTTATTTTAATGTTTTGATAGTGCACTTTTAAAGTCAGCAAAGTCAAGTACTAAATACAGATGGAGAAAAAAGGTAGTTCTAATAACGTTTTTTCTGCATGACAAAACATGCAGAAACATACCATGTACTGTTAAAAGGGTGTAAGTCTGTTTCTTTTGTGAGTTTCAATCATTATCTTATTCTGTTAATAAAACTATTTATACCTAACGTTTGAGTTTCAAGTTTTTAATGGAGTGTCCCTTATTTTTGTGAAAAATCACGTAAATGTCCCTTATTTCTTATATCAAAAAGTGGCAACCTTAACATACACACATATAGATGAACAGAGGCAAACTCTGGCCACCAGGGGGAGCTGACGCACTCCTCATATCTCAGTGTTCCCAGCATCCCTGCTTGTTCCTTCAGCGTTCCTGGCGTTCTTTTATGGCCTCATAATTCAGTCAAAATTTGCCTCCCCACTTAATGTGGTACCTTTATCTCCTACTTGACCGATGCAACTGTATTTCGGGCTGCAAAGGTTGATAGCAGGCGACACTTAATGGTCGAGCACCCACCTCGACCCGGGCAGGCCTCGAACTCATGACCTACTGGTCAGAGAGATCTTATGCAACTGACACTTAGGCAGCTGCGCCACATTCCCGGTGCAAAAAAGTAAGAAAGTTCCAAAAAGTATTAAGTCAGTAAAAATGCAGTAACACAAAGCAATGTCCACAAAATATATAAAAGCAATCCAAAGAAGTATTAATCCAGACTGGAATCAACAGGATACAAAGACAATCCAGGCGATGCTAGTCAACACCAAAAGGCTAAAAATATCCACAGGAACAAGACCCCTTGAACAGGATTTCCATGGCATATTTATTTCTTTATTTAGCACACTTGTATACCGCTCCCTCTCAGCCCGAGGGAGACTCAGGGCGGTTTACAACATCATAAAAAACAGCATTTAGAACAGATTAAAAACATAACACATTAATTAATATCATAACAATAAAAGCATCAATACGTCTCCAAAATAATATAGTCCGATCTCATAGTCAATTGTTCCAATTCCTATGTCAGTTACACTGCCTTTTCGAACGCCTGCTCAAATAGCCAAGTTTTACCTTTTTTGCGGAATGCCAAGAGAGAGGGGGCTGATCTAATGACCCTGGGAAGGGTGTTCCACAGCCAAGGGGCCACCGCTGAGAAGGCCCTGTCCCTCGTTCCTGCCAAATGCATTTGTGGCATAGATGGAATCGAGAGCAGGGCCTCCCCAGATGATCTTAACGTCCTAGATGGATCATAAGGGGAGATGCGTTCGGACAGGTAAGTTGGGCCAGCACCGTTTAGGGCTTTATAGGCTAAAGCCAGCACTTTGAATTGTGCCCGGTAGCAGACTGGCAGCCAGTGGAGCTGGCACAACAGAGGAGTAGTATGCTCCCTGAGCCCCGCTCTGGTTAGTAATCTGGCTGCCGTCCGTTGGACCAGTTGAAGCTTCTGAACAGTCTTCAAAGGCAACCCCACGTAGAGCGCATTGCAGTAGTCTATATGGGATGTAACCAGAGCGTGGACCACCATGGCCAAGTCAGACTTCCCAAGGTACGGGCGCAGCTGGCACACAAGTTTTAACTCTGCAAATGCTCCCCTGGTCACCGCCGAGACCTGGGATTCCAGGCTCAGCGATAATCCAGGATCACACCCAGACTGCGAACCTGTGTAACACTGTCCAACACAGGCTGTAACCCTATGCCCTGTTCGGGCATGAACTTGATTTCCAAACGATACCTGATCTAACAGGTTTTCCCTTCAAGCAAACGTTATATCCCAAAACCCAGAAAGTGGTTTTGTTTTCACCCACTCTTGCCTCTTATCTGACAAAGTCTTTCAGAGCGACGTAAACCTTGAGTTTGCTGCCGATCCTTGCTAAACTCCAGCCGCCTATTTTTGAACTCCTTATTTGGCTGCTCATTAAAATTCCCAGGTGTTAGATTGTTGTCCAAACCCAAATCTTGAGAGCTTACAGAGAGAGGGAGTAAACAATCAATTCTATGCCCAGCAGGAATATTCTCATGAGAAACTGCCCTTTGTACTCTTTATCAATCTTGCGTCTGAAGAGATGTTGCTTCCCAGGTAGGTGAACTGCTGAACGGACGTAAGCACAGATTTGGGGATGATGGTGTTCTTCCTGTGGTGCGGGCTGGTAGAGGACTTCCGTTTTCTTCAGGCTGACTTCCAGCCCAAACAGCTCTGCAGTTGTTGCAAAGCAGGATGTGAGGCGCTGCAGGGCTGCTTCTGAATGGGCGACAAGGGCAGCATCGTCGACAAAAATGTATATATTGATTATATACATATACAACGGTCATTGATATTTGTATGTATGTCATTGATATTTGAATCTGCATGTGTACTATATGTACATATTTTAAAATGTTTGTATTTGTGTGCCTTCAAATCATTTCCGATTTATGACCAACCAGTAGCAAGCTTTTCTTGGTAAGAGTAGTTTAGAGAGATCTGCCTTTTTCTTTCCCCTGAGGCCGAGAGAGTGTGACTTGCCCAAGGTCATCCTGTGAGTTTCCGTTACCAAGCAGAGATTCACAGAATGATCTCCAGAGTTGTAGTCCATTCTGATACAGATGTATTTATATATGTATGGAGTAACAGAGATAGCCGTAGCATGTTCGTATTTGGCACTGCTAGGCAGCCTTTCAGAACTGGCTGCTTTGCCCTAGTAAAATCTTGCCGACGTGTCTCCAGAGTCTGAATCCTCTTCCGATACCGACTGCTCATTATTTAACACAAGGCAGCAGCGTACAGGCCGATTACCATTTTCCCCGGGAGGCACGTTGTAAAGGGTGTAGGAAGGTCAGGAGAGGGAAAGCACACTTTTGTAGACGATTAAGCTCGAGTTGCTTTGTATCTGGAGTTCAAGGCACAGAGTTTTGGCAAGAGCGCCTGCCTTCCTGCCTTTTGATGGATAGAAACATCGCTCTCTTCTTCTTCTCCTTCTTGTTCTTCATCTTCTCCGTGTAAGTGCTCATCCTCTGCTTTGTTTCCCTCTTTCCTCCCACAGGAAGGAATCAAGCCAGGCGTTGTATAGCCTTTGCAAAGACTGCACATCCATTTGGGGACCCGCGTGGACCGCACATTGGAACAGATGGATAATGGAGACTGGGGATATATAGTAAGTATTCCAGTTGGGAAGGGGGTGCATTTGCCTCCCTAGGGACCCTGTGTTCATGCATGTGCGGCCCATCTGCACGTGTGTTTGTGTTGTGCAAAACCTTCCCTTCTGTGCTCTTTGCACTGACAGCTGGCCATATGCGAACGCTCCCGTTTAGTAATATTCAGCACATTCAGCCAAAGACACGGCTAGTTGGTTTCCTCTAGCAGAGGAGGTTGATTTTTATTCTGGTTGAAAGAATTTCAGCTTCGGGGCTTGGAAGCAGCACTTTTTGGTTCTTATCACCCAGAATTATAGCATTTGAAGAGACCGCAAGGATAATTTGGCCCTTCCCAGAATAAAGTAAATAATGCCCTGCTGTGTTCAATCCTTGTAAATGTCCTTAGAAGCATTTTAATTACCGGTTGGGGGTCTGCCCCACATTGTGCTTGAAACCCTCCTGTTATAGACAATCTACCTCTGTCTGCACCCTGTGTTTATTTATTTTAAATATTAATATTCAAATTCGGCTCGCCCGAAATGGTTTTAAACTGTATGTTATTGCTTATGTTTGAGTTTTATTGATGGTATTGTTTTATAATTTATTTATTTACTTTATTTACTTTATTTATATTCCGCCCTTCTCACCCCGAAGGGGACTCAGGGTACACATTACAGGTACACATACAAGCAGACAATCCCTGCCGTTTATCACAGTACAGTACATACACTTTGACATATTGCACACATATAAACGAACATATAAACTAACAGAGGCAAATCTGGCCACCAGGGGGAGCTGACGCACTCCCCATCTCAGCGTTTTCCAGCATCCCTCGTTGTTCCTCTCGCATTCCTTGAGTTCTTTTTATGGCCTCATAATTCAGTCAAAATTTGCCTCCCCACTTAATGTGGTACCTTTATCTCCTACTTGACAGATGCAACTGTCTTTCGGGCTGCAAAGGTCGGCAGCAGGCTACACTTAAAGGTCGAGCGCCCACCTCAACCCGGGCAGGCCTCAAACTCATGACCTACTGGTCAGAGAGATCTTATGCAGCTGACACTTAGGCAGCTGCGCCACATTCCCGGTGCTGTTGTGTTATTATTATGCTGACCATGGAGGCCCAGGTCTCTGCGGTCAGCAAGGCTGCTTTTTTCCACCTCCGCCAGGCAAGGAGGCTGGCCCCCTACCTCTCCCGGAACGACCTGGCCACGGTGATCCAAGCCACGGTCATCTCAAGGCTAGATTACTGTAACGCGCTCTACGTTGGCCTTCCTCTGTCGCCGATCCGGAAGCTCAAGCTGGTGCAGAACACTGCCGCCCGGCTCCTGTCTGGCACGCCAGCAGGTAGCCGTATAACACCCGTTTTGCAGGATCTGCACTGGCTGCCTATTGAGCACCGGATCTCCTTCAAAGTGTTGGTTCTTACCTTTAAGGCCCTGTACGGCCTGGGGCCAGCGTATCTGAGGACCGCCTCACTCCTTACTGCCCATCGAGATCACTACGCTCTGAGGATGCCAACTTCCTGGAAATACCATCAGCAAAGTCGGCACACCTGACATCCACCCGCCGGAGGCGTTCTCCGTCATAGCCCCACGCTGTGGAACGCCTCCCGGCTGAAACCAGAGCCCTGAGGGACCTACTTCCATTCAGGCGGGCCTGCAAAACCCATCTGTATAGGCAGGCCTTTGGAGAGTAGGCCCGTGTGCTCCAGGCACGGTACCGTGGTACCCGCTGTTGCTCCGACTGTTCTATTGCCTGCTTTGTATTGTTTTAATTGTGCAATTGTTTTATGTTTTTAATCCTTGTTGTTGTGCTGGCTCTGTGAGCCGCCGCGAGCCTTCGGGAGTCGGCGGCATAAAAGCCTCAATAATAAATAAATAATAAATAAATAAATTATTATGTGTTGTTGGGCTTGGCCTCATGTAAGCCGCCCCGAGTCCCCTTGGGGAGATGGTTGCGGGGTATAAACGAAGTTAATAAATAAGTAATAAATAATATACTGTAATTTCAATCCAGCCCCATTCTGCCATGCAGGAAAATGCAGTCAAATCACTCCCAAAAGATGGCCATTCAATCGCTGCTTAAGGTCCCCCAGAAAAGGAGACACCACCAGACTCCAAAGAAGCATATTCCACTGTCTTTGCGGCTTTTACCGTCAGGAGGTTTTTCTAATGTTTAGGTGGAATCTCTTTTTCTGCAATTCCTAGCCTCTGCCGACCTTAGAGTTGGGGAGGGGGGATTCTGAGTGTTGCAGTCCAAAAATTATTTTTTCCAAGTTTATTTATTTATTTATTGTGGGGCCCATCCATACTACAATATATATGCTACTTTTCCAAGGTACACGGAGCCCCTGGTGGCACAGTGGGTTAAAGCGCTGAGCTGCTGAACTTGCTGACCAAAAGGTCACAGGTTCGAATCCCGTGGAGAGGTGCGAGCTCCCACTGTTAGGCCCAGCTTCAGCCATTCTAGCAGTTCGAAAACATGCAAATGTGAGTAGATCAATAGGTACCGCTCCAGCGGGAAGCTAATGGCATTCCATGCAGTTATGCTGGCCTCATAACCTTGGACACCCAGCCAGCTGTGCCACATTCCCGGTGGAACATGGAATGGTGCAATGATAAGTGGAACAGCCTGGACTATGATATCAGATTATATGATTTTAATAATTTCAATTATTAGTATTTTTAATGTACCTCATATATGTTTTTATTTGCTGGATATGTATTGTGTGTCATGTCTGGCATCGAATCGTGGCTATATGTGTGCCGCTCTGAGTTCCATTGGGGGTTGAGAAGGGCAGGATATAAATATGGCAAATAAATAAGTTAGTTTTCTTGTCGCAGCTTGCCTATCTGAAAGGACTCTGATCTTTCTCCTTCCTCCCTTCAGATGACTGAACCAGTCACTCTCAATGTGGGAGGCCACTTGTACACGACGTCGCTGACCACGCTCACCAGGTATCCCGATTCGATGCTGGGAGCCATGTTCCGGGGAGACTTCCCCACCGCCAGAGATTCTCAGGGCAATTACTTCATTGACCGGGATGGGCCGCTTTTCCGGTACGTTCTCAATTTTTTACGGACCTCAGAGCTGACTCTGCCTGTGGACTTCAAGGAATTTGATTTGCTTCGAAAAGAAGCCGATTTTTATCAGATCGAACCCTTAATCCAGTGTCTTAACGACCCCAAGCCTTTGTATCCTGTGGATACTTTTGAGGAGGTGGTGGAGCTTTCCAGCACGCGCAAGCTTTCCAAATACTCCAATCCGGTGGCGGTGATCATAACGCAGCTCACCATCACGACCAAGGTCCACTCGTTGTTGGAAGGGATTTCCAACTACTTTACCAAGTGGAATAAGCACATGATGGACACCAGAGACTGCCAAGTTTCTTTTACCTTTGGGCCGTGCGATTACCACCAAGAGGTCTCTCTCCGTGTCCACCTGATGGAGTACATCACGAAGCAAGGTTTCACCATTCGAAACACAAGAGTCCACCACATGAGTGAGCGAGCCAACGAAACACGGTTGAACACAACTGGACTTTCTGTAGACTGGCCCGAAAAACGGACGACTGATACCGTTGGTCCTTGTCTGGTATTATTTGTTCACTTTCCAAAAGTGGTCTCGCCTCCTTTGCGGGTGTGATTGGTGGGGACCAGAGTTAGCCGCATCTCAAAACCATGTATTTCAGTGACGAGTCTGGCCTTGACCCTAAACAGCCTTGGAGAGACTCTTCTATCATTCCATTCTTTTGTTTTATTTTGATTTCATTTGGTTATGAATATTTATTATTTGGTTTTTAGGGACTGGAGGATGGACATGCGGCGGCCTCTTGTCTTTCGTCTTGTGAGAAATGTATGCATGTGCCTGCTTAAAATGTTAAGTCTCTTTTTAAATTCAAAGATGAAGCAAAACAAACAGAAATCATTCTTAGAGACAACTTCAGAATTAAATAATTACGCTAATATCCCTCCCTTTTGTTTACAATGCGGTATAAGGTGCTAAAAACCACCTCTTGATTTAAATGGCATTTATTTAATGCTATCACATACCACTGGGAATGAAAGAGAAAATCCAGCGCGCACTGAACTCGATTGAAATGAATGCAGATGGTATAAGAGGAGCTTGTTTTGGAAACGTTCCCTCTGGACTGTACCCAGAATGGTTCAGACGTAATTGGAGGAAAAGCTATCATCATGTAATCTAATCTAGTTTTCCTTGACCACTAAACAAGCAGTATTATTTAGTTACCTCCAAATCCTCCAAAACCATTCCCTCCTGCCCTTGGTTTTATTTTTTAAATAAAAGATAAAGAGTCTCTCTCCTGTGAGCTTCTAATAAGAAAGAAGTTGAAAAAGAAAACACTTCAAAGAGTCTAATAATAATAATAGAGTTTATTTATATTCCGCTCTTCTCACCTCGAAGGGGACGCAGTGCGGATTATATTACACATACGGCAGACAGTCCCTGCCGGCTGACATACAATTACAATACATTTTACAGACAAACATGTGCAGACAAACATGTGTAATTAGAAGGATTTTTTCTCTCTCTTCTGGCTGCGTCGCGGGTGCAGTAACTCCATTACATCACAAGGGGGTGCTGTTGCCTCATCCTCAGACGAGAGCCTCTGGTTCCGCATTCCACCGTCCTTATTTTATTCAGGTGTTGTAAAGTCCTTATAAAAATCCTTCCCTGCTGAGCGGTTCCTATTCATCTACTCACAGCTGGCTTGTTTTCGATCTGTTAGATGGACAGTGGACAGGGCTCACAGCTGGGTGTCCAGACCAGACCGGGAATCGAACAGGCAACCTTCAGATTGCAAACACAGCTGTTGTTACCACTGTGCTATCTCTCCGGCCCTATTTGTGTAACAGTTTACTCCATACACGTGCTGTACAAGGCAGTTCAAAAAAAGAGAGTATAAAAGAAACCTAGTGTTGATATCACACAGGGTTTAAATGTAAAATGAATTCAAAAAAATAAGAATAAGGAATTCTTTACTTCCAAATCAGGATATTTTCTTTAACGTGTGTTCACAGGTTTCCTGTTGTATATTTATATAGATGTAGCACATTCTTGTCCCCGACAATATTCCCCAGGTAAATTCTTAAATATGTTTTCAATACACTTCATCAAAGGGTTATATTAGTTTGGCTTGCATCCATATAGTTTCCATATTGTTTAAATTTTAACTGCTTTTTGATTATCTAGAAGCAATAGGAGAGATGCCACACTTAAAGTCATTGTATTTAACAATTATGTATATACATTATGTTTAAAGAATATAATATGTATCCCTACAGAATGGTCAGTATCCCTTCCTGCTGCATGCGTGTGGTGGGCGTGCTACGGCATGCTGCAGGAGACGGGAGGGGATGGGCTTGCTGCGCGTGTGCGCAGCAGGAACCAAGAAGAGTTGCCTGTTTTTTTGGTGCGTGCGCGCGCAGCGGGCCTATCTCTTCCTGCTTCCTGCAGCATGCGTGGGGCGGGCATGCTGCCACACACTGCGGGAGGCGGGGGGGATGGGCTTGCTGCGCGGCAAGGAGATCGGAGCTTGCGCGGGTGGGCGGGGGACGACAGCAGGCTGCCTGCCGCTCATCCTCCCTTGTACCCTTCCTCTGCCCCCCCCCCCCAAGGTACGGTATTTTATTTTAATTATTTTTAGGTTTTTAAAATTTTATATCTGGCGTACTAGACGACCCCCAACTTTTAATAAGATTTTTCAGGGCTCAAAAGTCGTCTAGTACGCTGGTACTTACGGTACCTATTTTAGTATCCTCATAGTGTTCCTTGGTCTCTGGTAGCTTTTTTTATATTATACTTTTATGAACTTTGAATACTCTTTACATAGAATATCAATAACTGTGAAATACTGACCATTCTGTATGGATACATATTATATTCTTTAAACGTAATGTATATAATTGTTAAATACAATGACTTTAACTGTGGCATCTCTCCTATTGCTTCTAGATCTGGCCTGGGCAAACTTTGGCCCTCCAGGTGTTTTGGACTTCAACTCCCACAATTCCTAACAGCCGATAGGCTGTTAGGAATTGTGGGAGTTGAAGTCCAAAACACCTGGAGGGCAAAAGTTTGCCCAGGCCTGTCCTAGATCATCAAAAAGCAGTTAAAATCAAAATTATATGGCAACTATATGGATGCAAACCAAACTAATATAACCCCTTGATGAAGTGCATTGAGACAATATTTAAGAATTTACCTGGGAAATATTGTCGCGGACAAGAATGTGCTACATCTATATAAATATACAACAAGAAACCTGTGAACACACGTTAAAGAAAATATCCTGATTTGGAAGTAAATAATTCCTTATTCTTATTTTTTTGAATTTATTTTACATTTAAACCCTGTGTGATATCAACACTAGGTTTCTTTTATACTCTTTTTGTTTTTTGAACTGCTTTGTACACCAGTGTTTCCCAACCTTTTTTGAGCCGCGGCACACTTTTAACATAAAAAAAAAACCGGGGGCACACCACCAACTAAAATGACACAAAATGACACTCTTAACACAGTAAAGAACGGCTGGGGGTTGGTGGCCTGCTGGGAGCAGCTGCTGGGAGTGCGAAGCCGGGAGGGGCGGAGCCAGGCTGCGCCATGCCCCCCCCTACCCCAGCTTCACCTCTCCCAGCAGCTGCTCCAGCCTTGAGGGGGCAGTGCCAAGCCAGCGGTGCCAGAACCAGCACAATGCTGGCTTGGCACTGTCCCCTCAAGGCTGGAGCAGCTTCTGGAAGAGCTGAAGCCGGGGAGGGGGCGGAGCCAGGATGAGCCATGCCCCGCCCCCTCCCCCTGGCTTCAGCTCTCCCACAGCTCCAGTCTTGAGGGAGCAGATCCAAGCCAGCGGTGGCAGAGCCAGCACAATGCTGGCTTGGCACTGTCCCCTCAAGGCTGGAGCAGCTGCTGGAGTGCCGAAGCCGGGAGAGGGCAGAGCCAAGCCGCGCCATGCCCGTCCCCTACCCCCGGCTTCACCTCTCCCAGCAGCTGCTCCAGCCTTGAGGGGCAGTGCCAAGCCAGCGGTGCCAGAGCCAGCACAATGCTGGCTTGGCACTGTCCCCTCAAGGCTGGAGCAGCTGCTGGGAGTGCCAAAGCCGGGGGAGGGGCAGAGCCAGGCCGCGCCATGCCCCGCCCCTCCCCCCAGCTTCAGCTCTCCTACAGAGGAGGAGCATGAGCGGTGGCTGGGCTTCAGTGGGCGGGGCTCCTCCACACGGCTTCAGCGGCGAGGGCGAGAGTCATGGCGGATTGGAGGTTGGCTGGGGAAACGGCCGAAGGAGGCGGCGCCCCGGTCCCTTCTTCTTTTTCTTCGCCACTGCCCGGCCCTTCCTCCTCCCCCAAGCAGCAGGAGTTGGCAGGAGGGGGGGGGAGGAAGGGGGGCAGAGAGTTCTTCTCGCGGCACAGCAGGAGTTCCGTCACGGCACACTAGTGTGCCACGGCACACTGGTTGAGAAAGACTGTTGTACACCATGTGTATGGAGTAAACTGTTTCACAAATAGGCTTTTTGAAATGTTTCGTTTGTCACCTTCTTTCTTATTAGACGCTCACAGGGGAGACGCTCTTTATCTTCGTTCGGTTTATTGCCGCAGCTGCTCCTTTTGCCTCTCTTTTTAAAATGCCACATTTGACTGCTTTTTCCCTATGCATTATAAATCAAGCAACCAAATATTATCTGAGCTATGGAAGTATAATTAGAAGTATTTACAATGGTCCTAAATGCAAAAACATCCCTTTATTTTTTAATGCCTGGTGCAATAATGATTCCCAAGTGTAATGCTCGCCAGCAAGAAGCTAATAAAGACACGAAATATGGAAGCCAGATCTGCAATCTTTTGTTTGTGCTCTTTTAAACTTAATGTTCCAGGAAATGTAGGAGTTGCAAAAAAATGAATCAGCTTCTGTGAAAGAGAAAAGAGGGAAATCATTAAAAGCACTAATTGGGATTTACAAATCAACATTTATGATCAGTATTGTTGAAGGCTTTCATGGCCGGAATCACTGGGTTGTTGTGAATTTTCCGGGCTGTATGGCCATGTTCCAGAAGCATTCTCTCCTGACATTTCGCAAACATCTATGGCAGGCGTCCTCAGAGGTTGGGAGTCTGTTGGAAACAAGAGAAATGAGGTTTATATATCTGGAATGTTCATGAAAACGAGCAAAATCTGGCTACCAGTATTTTAAAAACTATAACCGTAAATAAAGAACAACACTCAAAAACAGGGGAATTCTAGACTAGAAACAATCATGGCCAGCTAATCAACTCCCAACAAAGGATCCCCCCAGGCAAACAAAGAGGGGGATTGAGCCTCCCCAACCTTAAATTATATTACGAGGCCTGCAACCTTGTTGCCATTCAGGACTGGATCCTGTTAAATAACCAAAACTTGTTAACTTTAGAAGGCCACGACCTCCGTGCCGGATGGCACGCGTACCTTTGGTACGATCGGAGGAAGGTAGAAAGGAATTTTAGTAATCACTACTTAAGAACTGCCCTCATTAAGACGTGGGAGAAGTACAAACAACATTTCTTTGGACGGACTCCTCTCTGGATATCTCCGGGAGAAGCATTTCATAAAAGAGAATTAGCGGGGGATAATTGGTTAACATACAAACAAATTCTTTAAAAAAAAGAGCAATAACTGGGAAATAAAAACGAGAGAGGAAATAAAAGAAGAGGGGCATAACCTCTCATGGTTTCAATATTACCAGATAATGCTAAGATATAAGGAGGACAAAAAACAGGTTTTCTAGAAGATTCCAGATGGGAGTCAATTATGAAAAAACAAAAAAACAATATCAGCTTCTTTTACAAACAACTTCTCAGATGGGATACGGAAGACAAGCACATCAAAAACTGTCATGCTAAATGGGCTCAGGATTTAGGACACTCAATACTTTTCCATCAATGGGAGGAAATTTGGCTAGATAAGTTAAAATATACACCATCCCCAGAAATTATAGAAAACTGGGTAAAGATGCAATTTAGGTGGCACCTTTACCCAACAAAGCTGGCCAAATACAATAAAGGAATTTCCAATGTTTGCTGGAAATGTGACAGGGAGCCAGGAACTTACATACACCAATGGTGGAAGTGTAGAAAAGTTGTGAAATACTGGAAAAACATTCACAAAGAAATGCAAAAGATACTTAAGGTGAAATTCCGTATGGACCCGCAAAATTATTTATTGGGACTCTCCAATCCCAACCTCAATAAAAATCAAGAAAGAATATTCTTCATATTGAGTACATGCAGCAGAATTACCCTTAGTTCGACACTGGAAAAGGGACACTATCCCGGACATGGAGGAATGGACAATAAAAGCGCTGGACATGATCCAGATGGACTCTCTAAACCAGTGTTTCTCAACCAGTGTGCCATGGCACACTAGTGTGCCGTGAGAGATCATCAGGTGTGCCGCGAGAAAAGCTCTCTGCCCCCCTTCCTTCCCCCCTCCTCCTCCTGAACTCCTGCTGCTTGGGAGAGGAGGAGGAAGGGCCGAGTGGCGGCGAAGAAAAAGAAGGGGCCGGGGCGCCGCCTCCTTCGGCCGTTTCCCCAGCCAGCCTCCAATCCGCCATGACTCCCGCCACGACTCTCGCCCCTCACTCGCTGAAGCCGCGCGGAGGAGGAGCCCCGTCTACTGAAGCCCGTCCACTGCTCATGCTTCTCCTCTGTGGGAGAACTGAAGCCGGGGGAGGGGGCGGGGCATGGCATGGCCTGGCTCCGCCCCCTCCCCGGCTTCAGTGCTCCCACAGCTTTGCCAGCCTTGAGGGGGCAGTGCCAAGCCAGCATTGTGCTGGCTCTACCACCGCTGGCTTGGCACTGCCCCCTCAAGGCTGGCAAAGCTGTGGGAGAACTGAAGCCGCGTGGAGGGGGCAGGGCATGGCACGGCCTGGCTCCTCCTGGAAAAGCCCGGCACTCCCAGCAGCTGCTCCCAGCAGGTCACCATCCCCAGCCGTTCTTTACTGTGTTAGAGTGTCATTTTGGTTGGTGGCGTGCCCCCGGATTTTTTAAATGTTAAAAGTGTGCCGCGGCTCAAAAAAGGTTGAGAAACACTGCTCTAAACCAAAAACCGATGGACAGAAAGAAAACTACGGACTGGACAAGCTTCAAAACATATTTACAGAAGCAGTATCCAAAATTCTCCATAGATCTAAATGCAATATAATGCATATACCTATAACTGCAACAATGGACTTAATGAAATTATCTTGAGGATCTTCAGAAATACCCCTAATTTATCTTGTATAATCAACAATCTCACCTCACTCTTGGGAAGTCAGCTTCAATGTTATGTCATACCCCCTCTATGTCTTCCCCAATCTGCCATCCCCAACAACTCTTTACCTTTTCCCACCCCTACTCTTTCCCTTCCCCTATGTACCTTTCTTTTCCCCATTAATGTGTGATAAATGGAAATGTTCAATAAAAATATACTGGGGGGAAAAAAGGATTCCCCCAGGCAGTAAGAAGCCAGACCTTGAAACTGCTAGGCCAATAAATGCTAATCAAGGTGGCCAGTTGCCACATTCACACCTACCTCAAACAGACAAGAGTTCTTTCTCCCACCTTGGGACACTCCACACATATATAAACCCAATTTTCCTAGTTTCTAACAGACCTCACCACCTCTAAGGATGCCTGCCATCGATGCAAGCGAAACGTCAGGAGAGAGTGCTGCTGGAACACGGCTGTACAGCCCGGAAAACTCACAACAACCTATTTATGATCAGGTTTTACAGGCAGTCCCTGAGTTACAAACATCTGCCTAAGGTCCCTTCTACACTGCTGTGTAAAAGCCAGATTATGTACTTTGAACCAGATTATATGGCAGTGTAGACTCATAATCCAGTTCAAAGCAGATGTGCATTATCTGCTTTGATAGCCCGGATTATATGTCAAAAGTAGAAGGAGGTTTACATACAATACAAGTTATAGTTCAGAACGAGGTTGAGAAAAACGGAGTAGGAAATATAATAATAATAATAATCTTTATTTGTACCCCGCCACCATCTCCCTAAAAGGGACTCGGGGTGGCTTACATGAGGCCAAGCCCAGAAATGCATTTCAATACATTAACATAAAAGACATAAAGCCAGGCTTGGATTATCCATAAGGCCACACTAGGCCACGGCCTAGGGGTGCAGCCATGGGGGGGGGGGGGCAGATCCAGACCCCCCCAAATTTCCCCCCAAAAGTCAATCTTTGGCCGCTTCTGCGCCTGCGCTCGGGGCGCCATAGACTCTCAGAGCACACAAAATTCACTTTTTTCCATTTTCTCCTCAAATCACGTGGTAGTCTGCTATCAATGGCTGTCAAACACAAACTAAATGACGCAGCTTGTTCAAATTTTGACAGGAGTCAACTGACAGATGCCTGTTGACAGGAGCAGTGTTGCCCTTTGAGTTAAGAAGCAGGAAATTCAAAAAGTCACGGACTTATTGACCCGCCCTCGTATATCTGTGGAATGTCCACAGATATATAAACGGGAATTTCTGACATGAAACAACACCTCCCAACAAATTCCCCTAGGCAGGAAGCACCCAGGCTTTGAAGCTGCAAGGCCATTCAATGCTAATCAAGGTGGCCAATTGCAACATTCCCACTTGCCTCAAGCAGACAAGAGTTCTTTCTCCCACCCTGGATATATAAACGTCACTTGTCCCGGGCCTTTCCACACAGCCATATAATCCAGAATATCAAGGCAGAAAATCCCACACTATCTGCTTTGAACTGGGTTATCTGAGTCCACACTGCCATATATTCCCGTTCAAAGCAGACAATGTGGGCTTTTACTCAGCTGTGTGTAAGGGGCCCTAGTTTCCAACAAACCTCACAACCTCTGAGGATGCCTGCCATAGATGTGGGCAAAAGGTCAGGAGAGAATGCTTCAGGAACATGGCCATACAGCCCGGAAAACTCACAGCAACCCAATCCAGGCTTGGCTTACTTAACAATTGGGTAAAGTTTCTGTAGAATCACAACTATGAGTTGATGCGTGGCAAGCAAAGGAGCATCTCACCTAAATCTTGTAGCTATTCTGGTTGAAGGCTGTGGGAATTGTATGCCAAATATGAAGCCTGGGATTTTGTAATACAGGTTGAATGTTATTCCAAAATACTCTCAAATTGTCCACAAGGATGGACGCGTGTGCTTTTCAATGGTTCACTAGCATCAGGATCCCTGTATCAAGTGTCTATGGCAATGATTTTCAACCAGTGTGCCACGGAACACTAGTGTGCCGTGAGAGATCATCAGGTGTGCTGTGGGAAATTACAGTGTGGAGAGAGAAAGCCTAGCAGGAAACGTCAGGCAGCGGAAATGAGGCTTTCCTCTCCGAAGCAGCAATGCCATCCAGCCTGGCTGCGGTCAGGGAGAGCCCTCGGCGTCCAGAACATTCCTCTCTCCCTCCTTCGCTTCCTTCCCTCCCTCTGCGCGCCAAGGGCTACCTAGCCAGGCTGCGGCTCCTCCTGCTTCCTGGCTCCTGGGCGCTCTTCTGCCCTCCTCCCCTCCGGCAGCAAGGAGGAGAGGGAGGAGGAGTCTGCGGGAGCTGCCCCTGTCCGACTCCGCTCCCAGAGGCTCGAGGCAAGGCTTTCTGCCCTCTAGCAACTGAAGAGAAGCAGGGAACGTCTATATATCCAAATAAAATTCTTTATTCTTGTTTCATCAAAATAAGTTGATTCAAAGTCATCATAGTATAAGTGGAATCAAAGTGAATACAGGTTGCAAATGTAGAGGAATCCAACTTCCGATCAAAACATCCCAAGGCAATAACGGAAATCAATGCGGAGCAATCAATAATAAGAATATAATCCGGGATGGAAAGGAAGGGTGCGGGTCGACGGTCAGAATAAGGCCTTGCCGTTTCGCCTGTATAGGCTTCGTCTGGACCCGAGGGGTAACAACATCCACAAATAACAACAATTCCACTGGTCCGGGAGGTCGTTTCATCATAAATCATATAATCTTAATTGTGGTGGACGCAGCCGGGCGTCGGAATAAGCTGGTGGCTGCGTCCACCACAATTAAGATTATATGATTACCCCTCGGGTCCAGACGAAGCCTATACAGGCGAAACGGCAAGGCCTTATTCTGACCGTCGACCCGCACCCTTCCTTTCCATCCCGGATTATATTCTTATTATTGATTGCTCCGTGATGATCGCTCACGGCACACTAGTGTGCCTCGGCACACTGGTTGGGAAACACTGATATACAGTAATGAACTAAAGACTGGGAAAGATTTTTAAAAAGTAATCTCCCCATATTTGAAAAACAGTTGTGTTCCTAGTTTAGAACAGATATATGGGTCTCATGGCGACTATGAGCTGGGAGCCTTCCTGATAACCTGTTTGATAAGAATAATTATTGCGGTCGTAATAAAGCTTCCCTCGCTCTTCACAAGCGTAATTAAAAATAGTCATGTCTGCCTTTTGCTCTGATGCCATTACATGGAGTCACTCTTCTGCCTATGGCAGGTGGGAAACACTTGTGCCAGTAAATGGGGTGGGTTTTTAGTCTGATTTATATTTTTGCTAATGGATATAAAATGGAAAATGCATGAGAAATAAAACTCAGACTCTCAGGTGGCAAAGCATGTCTGCTATGGGAAGTGGTGTGACCAGCCTAATGTTGTTATTGTCTGAAAATTGCGGCAGTCCATAACTGTATGCCGTCGCTCTACATGTGGTTTGAATTAAAAGTCAGCTTGCTTATTTATTTATTTACTTGCTTATTTATTTAATACTAGCTTGGGTCCAGGGCTATTTGAAAAAGTCAGGTTTTTTTTAATTGTACAGAACGCGTAAGGCTGAGGGTGAACTACAACACACATCATCGATCAATTCAATCAATCAATTTTTATTACTTGCTTAGTCGCCCTCCACCAGCAATGCTCTGGGCGACTTACAACATAAAATCAATAAAACACTTTAAAAGAATTACAATTAAAACAACTAATCAAGAGTATATATATATTTATTTGCACAGTTCTAGTTTAATGAATGAGATGGCCAATCAAAACAATAATCAACACTGAAATACATTAACACATTCTGCCCTGTGTGTACCCACCACATCTTGGGAGTTTTAAGCCAAGAGACAAACTTGCTTTCATTTAAACTGACATAACATTTTTTACAATAAAATCCGTTTGAGAAATGCAGAGAGCTCACTTGAGAGCTCACCGAAGACAAATGCAACCAAAAAGAAACGCATAAATCTTCCCATTCAGCCAGACAAACTCAGGTAGTTTTAGCTAAGACACTCTTCTAGTTGATTCGGATTCACAAAATTGGGTTGCTTTGAGTTTCCCAGGCTGCATGGCCATTGGCCATGTTCCAGAAGCATTCTCTCCTGACATTTCGCCCACATCTATGGCAGGCATCCTCAGAGGTTGTGAGGTCTGTTGGAAACTAGGCAAGGGAGGTTTATCTAACTGCGAGAAACAACTCTTGTCTGTTTGAGGCAGGTGTGAATGCTGCAATTGGCCCGCTTGATTAGCAAACAGACAAGAGTCTTTTCTCTCACCCTGGACAGTCTACAGCAGGCCCGGATTAACACTTTTTTGCACCCTAGGCCACAGTTTGGAATTACGCCCCCTTTAAGACAACCTCCCACCACCTCCTAGGTCCCCATTCCCACCAGCTGGAAAGCTCCGCTGTGCTCTGAAGGTCTCCTCGGGAGTCAGGAGGCTTGGGGAGAGCACAGCAGGTGCAAACTTGCTCCAAAGGCGCGCACGAGAGAGAGCGTGCGAGAGAGAGAGAGCATGCGAGAGAAAGAGTACGTGCGAGAGAGAGAGAGAGAGCAAGCGCGAAAGAGACACAGAGAGAGAGCGCACGAGACAGAGAGAGCGAGAGAGACAGAGAGCGCATGAGAGAGAGCGTGCGAGAGAGAGCACGTGCGAGAGAGCGAGAGAGCAAGTGCGAAAGAGAGCGCACGAGAGACAGAGAGCGCACGAGAGCACGCGCACGAGAGCATGCGCGTGAGAGAGTACGAGAGAGCAAGCGCGAAAGAGACAGAGAGAGCGCACGAGAGAGACAGAGTGTGTGAGAGAGAGAGAGAGAGAGAGAGAGAGCGCACGAGAGAGAGAGAGAGAGAGAGAGACGGAAGGGACGGAGCAGAGACTTTGCCGGGAGAAGGAGCGAGGAGCATAAGAAAGGGGGAAAGAGGGGCACAGACCAGTTTTGGGGGTTTTTTTGGTCCCCGATCTGCGCCCCCCCCCCAGCTTGCACCCCTAGGCCATGCCCTCGTTGGCCTTATGGGTAATCCGGGCATGGTCCACAGATATATAAACCCCACTTGCCTAGTTTCCAACAGACCTCACAACCTCTGAGGATGCCTGCCATAGATGTGGGCAAAACGTCAGGAGAGAATGCTTCTGGAACATGGCCATATAGCCCAGAAAACTCACAGCAACACAGTGATTTTAGGCATGAAAGCCTTCGACACCACGTTCACAGTATATTATTACTTTTAAAAACTGTGTCCTCACGTGACACTTTTTCCGATCAATAATGCTGTGAGGTGGTTAGGTTGGGAAGTAGTACCAGCTCGAGAGTGACCCAGTGAAATTATGTATTAAGTTCATATATCACTTTTCTGCCCTAAATGCATGTAAGACAGCATATAGGGGAAATATTTAATTTAAAAAATAGCCTAAATTGCTGGGTTTTTTGAAAAAAAAATAAGTGGGAAACTTGTAACTCTACAGGCTGTTTTTGGATTGCCACTGCTAACATTTGGTCATGCTGCATGTGGCTGCTGGGAATTGTAGTCCAACACAACCTGTATCCCCACCCAAACTAATAGTCCCTATGTGAACAGTTATAACACTATTTCTGAATGGTAAACCTTGGTAAATCCATTAATTCAACATATTTATTTAACAGTGAGTTTGGGCCAGACCCTTCACTAGCCTGTTGTGCTGTTGGGGTTGGGCGTCATTCAAGGGTAGCAATGGGGACATTATTGTCGTAGCTCTATATCAGGGCTGCCCAGGAAGTCGATTGCGATCGACCAGTCTGGCTTCTGCTCTACCAGCAGCTTCTCCAGGCTTGAGGATGGCAATGCTAAGCCAGTGGTGGCATAGCTAGCACAAGGCTGGCTTGACACTGCCATCGTCAAGCCTGGAGAAGCTGCTCCAGCCTTGAGGAGAGCTGATCTTTCTGACTTTGGTAGCTCGCATGCTGAAAAAGTGTGGGCACCCCTGCTATATTCAGGTTGCACCACAGTCAGCCCGCCCCCACCCCTCCCCTCTCCAGCCTTTCTGACTTTGTTTTCTTATAAGTAGCTCGCATGCTGAAAAAGTGTGGGCACCCCTGCTCTATATTCTAGTTCCTACCAGCCACAGTCAGCATGGTCAAAGTTGGGGGTGATGGGAAGTTGGCTACAGGCCCTCCACTTCTGCCACAGAGACATTAGTGGTGCCCTAAGACTTTTTGTGCGTGTCAGGAGTGCCTTGAGAAACTGCAAGTCGCTTCTGGTGTGAGGGAATTGGCTGTCTGCAAGGACGTTGCCCAGGGGATGCCTGTATGTTTGATGTGAGACCCTACAATCAAGATTGGGTTGCCCACAGACTGTTGCTGTGAATTGTGGGGAAAAAAACCCTTTACATCCAGGTCAAATGAAGATACAACGGTTCCTGTCCATAAGTTAGTTGGATTCAGAACACCCCAACAGTGTGGCTGGACAAACAAAACACCCTGCTGTTGCATTTTATAGGCTGGAGTTGGGCATCAGGAGAAAGAGTTGTGTCCTTGTTTCATTCCTCTCTTTCATAACTTGGACAGGGCGTTCTTGAAAAGTGGCTTCAAGTAGGTTTCAAAGACCCTCTTGTCCTGCTGGGAGACAGAAAAGGACAGGGATTGTCAATAGGCGGCAAAAATAGAACAGCAAAGACAACCTCCTCTTCTTTTTCACGCGGCCACGCAATTTCTTCCCTAATTCACAGCTTCGACTTCATTGTCTCGCTCGATATTGAAAAGATGGACCTCATTAGCTTGTATTCATTCTGGAAAGCAGAATCTGCAGCTGAATGCTGTGGGCGGGCGGTGGATCACACGGGCCAAAGAGCATCACAGAAAGGGACGAAGGAAAGAGAATTACACGGCAAGCAAAGTATGTGAGCAGCACGCAGGCCCAGATTAACACCTTTTTGCACCCTAGGCCACACTTTGGAATTACGCCCCCTTTAAGCCAACCTCTACTGCACCCCCCACCCATCCTTTCATCCGCTTGTCCCCCTTAGGGCCCCGCATCCAGCTCTCCCGGTGTGGCCCCACTAGGTCCGCCACAGGAGTTTCCCTCTTGGCAGGCACTATGGATGCAGGCATGGGGGGAGGGGCCTCCTCCCCGATGCCGGGGCTTGAGGCACTTGGCTCCTACGTGGTAGCGGGGATTGCGCATGCATTGTAGTCGGCAGCTGTACTGTTCTCCCTGATACCGGGGCTTGTCGCATTGGGCTTCTCTCCTGTCCTGGGGTTTGTGCATGTGCCGTAGCTGGCAGTTGCGTTTCTCTCTCCAGTAAGGAGGAGTCTCCTCCTTGTGTTGGAGGAGGAATACCAGCTTTCATGGTGTTAGGGCATGCGCAGACTGTGCAATGGAGTTTCCTGTACTTGCACTGAAGGAGCCAGCAAGTGGATGCTGTCGGCATCGAGGGAGTTAATTGTTCCTCCTGTTGACGTCGATGCCAGTGTCGAGAGCCCCTGTGCATACGCCGTTTGCGCAACAATAGCAGAGGCAGGAGCTGGTATTCAGGAAGGGGCAGAGGCGCCGCTGAAAAACAGGACCTCCGGTATCCTTCCTTCCTCATCTCCATGCGCATTGCATTTTTATTTGTTTCAACATTTTTATTTTTTTGGTCCGTGATCTGCGCCCCCTCTCGGCTTGCACCCCTAGGCCATGGCCTAAGTTGGCCTCATGAGTAATCCTGGCCTGGCAGCACTCCTTTATCATAGCTGGAGATCCTTTCCCTTCTCAAGACACCCACTTGATGGTGTCCTAGCTTCTGTATGCTTTCTTTCCTTTTCCATTCTACAATGTTAAAATGCCTGCCCTAAAGCTTCATTTACTGGCTGAAGGAGCTTTAATCTATTATATAAAAGGGTTCCCGTCATGGAACGACCGTCCCAAACAGAGAAACCTTACAACACAGAAACACCAAACTTGCCAAGAGAAATAGGCCTCAAGCAAGGTAGGTTTGTAGCACAGGAACCCCCAAAAACCTAAAAGGCCCCCAAAACGACGAGTAAAAAAACCTACATTTCCCAGCATCCTCCGGGGCTGCCAACGACTCTCCCAGCCTCTACATTCTGACAACATGATTGGCTGCCAATAAGGACGGATTTGCATAACTCCTGCACTGGCCAGCCAACATGAACATTCCGACCCATAATAAACTGTCAGAGGAGGATAAGGCAAAGGGCTGAGGGACAAACACAAACACCCAATTCACTTCCCACAGAAAATTTACACCCCTACAAATCACAGACCACGCCCAAAATTGACAGTAAGGCTTCATTAACTTGATTTCCCTGACTAGGCCTCACTTAATGGAATGCTGTTTACGCTCTGAATTGACAGTAAGGCTTCATTAACTTAATTTCCCTGACTAGGCCTCACTTAATGGAATGCTGTTTACGCTCTGAATTGATAGTAAGGCTTCATTAACTTGATTCTCCCGACTACGCCTCAGCTCGTTGGACATTGCGTATGGCCTGAATTGACAGTAAGGCTTCATTAACTTGCTGTTCCTGACTAGGCCTCAGCTCATGGGACATTGTGTATGGCCTGAATTTACAGTAACCTACCTTGGCACACAGAGCTCCTATGACCCACGCTACATTCTACTACAGTTTGGAGGAGGGAGAACCATGGAGCAAGGGACTTGAAGTACCTCCTAAGGTGGCTGTCGCTTTGCTACCATTCCCTGAAGTGGCCGCGCTGTTGCCATAGCAATCAATTCCTGCTCCACGCCATGGCCGTCATGGCGGCTCTGGAGGAGCCCTCAGCTGCTGGGCCTTCGGGGCCTTCGAACCTGGAGGAGGCCAGCCTCCTGGCCTGGCTGTTCCACGGCCAAGGGCAGGCCCTGTCTTCTCCTTTGTTGGGAGAGGAGGCCTACCTGGGGCGGCTGTCCAGGCTGGGCCTAGAGGCTCTACGGAGGGAGCCCGGGCACCTGGACGAGGAGCGGGCCCAGCTGGGCGCCCAGACACATGCTCTGGCCTTCATCCGCTAGGCGAGGGCACCGCCCAGACGCGCAGGGGCTTCGCCGGCACCGAAAGGTGCCCATCTCCCACCCTTTGCCCACAGCTGCCGGTGAGGGACCCCAGAGGCCATCCAGGCCCACCCTGTCTTTTCTGCCAGGCAGGACAGGCACAGTCCAAGTCCTCCCGGCAGATGGCCATCCATCCTCAATAGTGATATTCAGAAAAAGGGAAGGAAGAGGGAGGAAAGGAAGGGGAGAAAGAAAGGAAGACAGAAAGAGAGAGGGGTTGAATAAAGAAGGAAAGAGAAAAGGAAGGAAGGAAAGAGGTAGAGAAGGAAAAAAGGAGAGAACGGGGAAGGAAAAGAAAAAGGGAAAGGACTGCAAGAGGTAGAGAAGGAAGGAGAGAAGGAAAGAAAAAAGGGAAGGAAGGAAGGGAAGGAAAGAGGGGGCAAAGGGAGAAGGGAAAGAAGGAGAGAAAGAGGGGGGAAAGAAAAGAGAGAGAAGGAAGGACAGAGGTAGAGAAGGAAGAAATGAGGAGTGCAGTGTTCTTACTTGAGTATTGGTTGGGGACTTCTTGGCCCACTCGTAAAGTCGCTCATAGACCCGTCCATCATAGCTTCCGAGAGCCGAATTTAAGCTTGTGTCAGAGAAGTCAAACACATCCACTAAAGGCACAGCATCTCTCCTGAGTAAAAAAAGAGAGAAAAGAGTTGGTTGAGGTAGGCAGGATTTCCCTGGGTACTGGTTGTGGGGGGTCGGGAGCAGGTCAGGGTTTTGCCCTCCCTTCTGCTCGAGATCCCCGTGTACAACTGGTGGGCCACTGTGTGATACAGAATGCTGGACTAGATGGGCTGAGGTCCGATTCAGCATGGCTCTTCTTATGTTCTTATGTTCTTAGAATGGTTTTTTGAATGAGTCACCATTTTTGCCTCTCAAGGACTACTCAGAGCCAACTACAACCCGTAAAATACAAATAAATAGCTTAAAATTGCATAACAACAAAACTACGAACAGTGAGTGCAGCATCCAATTAGAAAAAAGGGTATAACAATCAAACTCACCATTTATTGGGACCATTAGCCTGCTTGTAGCGATGGAAAAATAATTTTGGGTGGAGAGTCCGGGAATGTGGCGCAGCTGGCTGGGTGTCAGCTGCATAAGATCTACTGACCAGAAGTTCATGAGTTCGATGCCTGTCCGGGTCGGGGTGAGCTCTTGACCAACTTGTGTAGCTTGTTGTTGACCTTTGCAACCCGAAAGACAGTTGCATCTGTCAAGTAGAAAATTTAGGTACCACTTTGTGGGGAGGCTAAATTTAACTGATTTACAAGGCCATAAAATCTCCAGGAAGTACACAAAAAAGAATGAAGGAATGCGACAGCTCCCCCTGGTGGCCAGAAGCTGGAATGTTAAATTGCCTCTATGTCTGTCTGTATATGTTGGTCAGACTAAATCTAGAATCACACTGTGTCCAATTCGGAAGGTAGATATTGACAAGCTGGAATGTGTCCAGAGGAGGCCGACTAAAATGATCAAGGGTCTGGAGAACAAGCCCTATGAGGAGTGGCTTAAAGAGCTGGGCGTGTTTAGCCTGAAGAAGAGAAGGTTGAGAGGAGACTTGCTGAGAGTCATGTATAAATATGCGAGGGGACGTCATAGGGAGGAGGGAGCAAGCTTGTTTTCTGCTGCCCTGGAGACTAGGATGTGGGACAAGCTACAGGAAAGGAGATTCCACCTGAACATGAGGAAGAACTTCCTGACTGTGAGAGCTGTTCAACAGTGAAACTCTCTGCCCCGGAGTGTGGTGGAGGCTCCTTATTTGGAGGCTTTTAAACAGAGGCTGTCGGGGGGGAGGGGGCTTTGAATGCAACTTTCCTGCTTCTTCGGCAGGGGGTTGGACTAGATGGCCCATGAGGTCTCTTCCAACTCGTAAGATCCTTACCCTATAGTAGTGGTTCCCAGACTTTTTTTGACCGGGGCCACTTTGACCAGGGTCCACTTAAACAGGGACAACTTTGACCAGGGACCACTCTCCAACATTAGTACCAAAAGGGTTACAAATCAGTTTTTTTGGGTCAATTTTAGATTTGGTTTGGTTATTTGGGGGGCTGATTCAGAAAGGAGAGGAAATATTTATTTATTTACTTACTTCATTTATATTCCGCTCTTCTCACCCCGAAGGGGACTCAGAGCGGATTACAGTACATATACATTGCAGACAATCCCTGCAGTTGTTAACATATATACATATATTGACGAACATAGATGAAACAAAGACGAAACAAAGAGGCAATTTTACTGGTAAACTTCTGACAAACTTCTGGCCACCAGGGGGAGCTCCTCATCTCTCCGCATTTTCCAGCTTTTCTTGTTCTTCCGCATTCCTTTCAGCGATTCCCGGGCTCATAAATCAGTCTAAAATTTGCCTCCCCACTTAATGTGGTACCTTTATCTCCTACTTGACAAATGAACTGTCTTTCGGGCTGCAAAGGTCGACAGCAGGCTAAGAAATTACTCAGGAAAAGTGGAAGAAGAAATATGGAATATATTTTTTAAACAATTCACGAGGAAAGAAATTAGGGAAATTAGAAATCCAATGTAGAGTAATATATTAGAAGTATGGAATAAATACAGGAGAATGTTAATAACAGATGGATCAGTAATAACCCCAATTGTAATGGTAAAGAAATTTCCAAAGAATTTAAAACAAATAATGGATAAAAAGTTAAGGGAATTTTTTTTAGATAAAATGGGGGATTGGATAAAAGTAGGAACGAAGAAGGAAATGATTATGGAAGAATTTAGAGAAATAAAATTGACATGGTTCCATTGTATACAATTAGAACAATGGTTTAAAATTGGCTAAAAACAATAAAAAAGGAAGTAAGGTTAACCAATTTGAACAAATAATACAAAATGGGTGGGATGTAGAAGAGCACGAAAACTTGAAAGGAATAACTAGTAAAATATATAAGATAATAATTGAAATAAAGGAAGGAAAAACAAAAATAACACCCTTAAGGAGGTCTGGGAAGAAGACTTAGGGATAAAAATAAAGGAAACAGAGTGGCAACAATTGTGGAGACAAAGACATCTTAAAAATTTATCAATAAGGATTAAAGAAAATTATTATAAATTAATATGGAAATGGTACCTTACACCAGTAAGAATGGCAAATATAAATAAAAACTACTCGAAAAACTGCTGGAGAGGATGCCAAGAAATAGGAACATACATACATATGTGGTGGCAATGTAAATATGTAAGCAAATTTTGGGCGAAAGTATTTAAAGAAATAGAAGATATAATGAATATTAAAATTATATCCCTAGTATAAGAGGTCCCGAGTATTAAGATCTGTAGGCTGTCGAGCACCCGGCAGAGAGCATTTACAGTGGCCGCTCCGACCCTCTGGAATTCTCTGCCGGAGGAGATACGAGCACTACGGGGTTTGTTGGCCTTCCGCAAGTCTGTGAAGACTTGGCTATATAGGCAGGCATTTGGTCCCAACTGATGCCTCCTTAGTGGCCAGCTGCCAACATACCGTCCTGCCATGTATTGCCTCTGCGTATTATTGCTTGCGGGATCATTTGTGGGGAGGGGGCTTTTGGGTATACGTCTTTTATCTGTTTATTGATGTTTTATTGATTTTATGCTGTAAACCGCTCTGGGCTCCAGAGAGCGGTCTACCAAATCGAATTTATAAATAAATAAATAAATAAATAAAATAGAAAGAAGTCCTAGTATAGCTTTATTATCATTATATAATAGTATACAATTGGAAAAAAAGGATAAAGATGCGATAACAAACCTATTAACAATAGCAAGACTGCTTATAGCAAGGAATTGGAAAAAAGAAATAAATATGCAAATAGAGGAATGGTACAAGGAAGTCTGGAAACTGGCAATAAACGACAAGTTAACATGTATATTAAAAGTAAAAAGAGGTATATGGAAACAAAGTGATTTTTATGAGGTATGGAGAAAATTTATTGAAAAAGGATTAGAAAAGGAAGAAGGAAGGTTACCTCCACGATAAGAAATGAAAATTTGGACGAATGATATGTAAAAGCACTGGCTTTGGGAGGGGAGGGAGCACAGCGGTGAGGATACAAAAATGTATAAGAAAAACATAATGGCAGATGCTAAAGATTGAAGTATTGTACCTAGAAATGAATAACATGAATCTGCTGTAAATAGACATTGTATAATATTGTAAAAGAAAAAAAAAAGAAAAAAAAGGTCGACAGCAGGCTACACTTAAGGTCAGGCACCCACCCTGACCCGGGCAGGCCTCGAACTCATGACCTACAGGTCAGAGAGATCTTATGTAGCTGACACTTCCCGGTGCAGGAGGTTTGTGGACCGTGGCCTACGGGTTGGGAACCACTGCCGTATAGTCTGAAATAAAAATGTATCAAGATTCTCCAACTAGGTATTAAATAATAATAATAAAACTTTATTTATACCCTGCCACCATCTCCCAGAAGGGACTCGGGCCGGCTTACATGAGGCCAAGCCCAACAACACATAGTAAAATAACACAACATCAAAAAAAATACAATCACTATAACTTACAATAAGCAGTAAACAACAACAACACAGTTTAAAAACATTATGGCTGGACCAGAGGTAAATTATTAAAAAAATTAAAATAAATAACACTGGGTGCGAACAGAGGTAGAATGTGTGTCATAGGAGGGTTTTAAAAGTGCTTCTGAGGCCATTTTGCAAGGATTGATCAGAGCAGGGCGTTATTGACTTTATTCTGGGAAGGCACATTGGAACAGCCACGTTTTCAAGCTCCTCCTAAAAACTGCCAATGTGGGGGCCTGTCTGATATCCTTAGGGAGCGAGTTCCAGAGTCAGGGGGCCACCACAGAGAAGGCCCTCTCCCTCATCCCCACCATTCGCGTCTGCGAAGAGGGTGGGAGCGAGAGCAGGGCCTCTCCAGATGATCGAAGAGGTCGCCTGGGTTCGTAAATGGAAATGCGGTCATGAAAGTAGGTGGCTCCCAAACTGTTCAGGGCTTTGTCAGTAAGAACCTGCACCTTGAATTAGTCAAAATGCTTGGAGAATTAATAATAATAATAATAATAATAATACACTTTATTTATATTCCGCTCTTCTCACCCCGAAGGGGACTCAAGAGTGGATTACAGGTACACATACTTAGCAGACAATCCCTGCTAAGTATACACACATATAGACGAACAGAGGCAAACTCTGGCCACCAGGGGGAGCTGACGCACTCCTCATCTCTCAGCGTTCACAGCGTCCCTTGTTGTTCCTTCCGCATTCCTCAGCGTTCCTGGAGTTCTTCAATGGCCTCATAATTCAGTCAAAATTTGCCTCCCCACTTAATGTGGCACCTTTATCTCCTACTTGGCAGATGCAGCTGTCTTTTGGGCTGCAAAGGTCGACAGCAGGCTACACTTAAAGGTCGAGCACCCACCTCAACCCAGGCAGGCCTCGAACGCATGACCTACTGGTTAGTAGAGATCTTATGCAGCTGACACTTAGCCAGCTGCGCCACATTAAAAAACATCATTTTTTGCAACTTAATTTGCTAACAAGGAGGAAGGGATTAGGACCTTGCCAGATTACAGGGGGGACCCAGATGAACAACTCCCTGAGACCTTGCTATGCAATGCCTAGAAAACCTATCAATTCCATCCCTTTATCCTTATTGGGTGTGTGGAGACTCGTTATTCGCAAACTTTTACACCGTGGCAGGGCAGGCGATCCCACTGCTGCCCCACCAATTTGTGGAGAAGCCAAGTTTACTGTTCACTTTTTTTGAACTATGGAGACTTGTGAAGATTTGTGGAGAGGCTATCAACTGGACAGGGTGGACCCTCTTTTAGAATCCCACCACTCTGTCCCTAATTCACTACATAAATCCTTGTCTTTAAACTGCTACCACCATTTTGTGAGAGAGAACTACTCTGAAACACTTTTGTGAGGGAAGCTCTTTGTGAGGTAATGAACGCTTCCATGCGACAGGAATAAACTTTTGAAACGAGGCTTGACTTCGAAATCAATGGCACAGAGAGGTTTTTAGATGAAATAACAACTAATACCGTGTTTCCCCGAAAATAAGACACCCCCGATTGTAAGACGTATCGGGGGTGCCAGTGGGGTCGGCTAATGTAAGCCGTACCCCGAATGTAAGCCGTACCTCGCCGCGCCACGCCCACGCCGCAACCAGCCCATCGGCCGCGGCACACCTCCGCGGCACACCTCCTTTCTGCCAGGCCTCCAAGGGAGGGGGAAGAGAGCCAGAAGCATGGCAAAGCGTGCGCTGCGTCAGAGTGACGCGTCGTCGCTTTGCCCGCCCCGGCTCGCTTCCCCCCTCCTTTCTTTCTCCAAGAAAGGGAGGGAGAAGGGAGCCGGGGCGGGGCAGAGCGATGACGCGTCACTCTGATGCGTCGTCGCTTTGCCCCGCCGGCTCGCTTCCCTCCTTTCCTTTCTCCAAGAAAGGGA
Source organism: Anolis apletophallus (assembly GCA_030556195.1). Lineage (NCBI taxonomy): Eukaryota > Metazoa > Chordata > Lepidosauria > Squamata > Anolidae > Anolis > Anolis apletophallus. The sequence continues at coordinate 5,968,284 of JARBWK010000001.1, forward strand.
GGGAGAAGGGAGCCGGGGGGGCAGAGCGACGATGCGTCACTCTGACGCGTCGCCGCTTGCCCCGCCCGGCTCGCTTCCCCCTCCTTTCCTTTCTCAAAAGGGAGGGAGAGGGGCCGGGGGCGGGGCGCGGCGACGCGTCACTCTGACGCGTCGTCGCTGCCCGCCCGGCTCGCTTCCCCCTCCTTTCCTTTCTCCAAGAAAGGGAGGGAGAAGGAGCCGGGGGCGGGGCAGAGCGACGACGCGTCACTCTGACGCAGCGGCGCTTGCCCGCCCTGGCTCGCTTCCCCCCTCCTTTCCTTTCTCCAAGAAAGGGAGGGAGAAGGGAGCCGGGGGGGGGCAGAGCGACGACGCGTCACTCTGACGCAGCGGCGCTTTGCCCGCCCCTGGCTCGCTTCCCCCTCCTTTCTTTCTCCAAGAAAGACGCAGCGGCGCTTTGCCATGCTTCTGGCTTTCTTCCCCCTCCCTTCCTTTGTCCAGAAAGCTGCGCCGCAGAGGTGTGCCGCGGTGGCGTGACGGCGGCGGCGGCGGCGTGGCGATGGGGTACGTCTTAGTTTATATAAGACGTACCCCGAAAGTAAGACGTAGGGGGACTTTTTTGGGGGAAAAGAAAGTAAGACGCTGTCTTACTTTCGGGGAAACACGGTAGTTTATTCTGGTACAAAGCTTGGTTTGGTATAACTCTTCCGAGGAGGCACAACTTTAAAAGGTTACTAATTCTAGTTATGGCAAAACCAAAGTTACAATGGCCTAACTATTGTCATCAACCAGCTAGATTAGCTTTCCACTCTTTCAAATCATAGGCACTTTGGCCTTCTTCAGACACTTTTTCTCAACTTTGCTCTCCCTGCAGATATGGGCTCTTAATATCAGCTCTCTCTCTCTCCTGTTCACTCTCCCCCAACATTACAATACATATTCATTTATATAATATAATTAATCACTTCAACCCAAGGGTGAAACATATTTTTTAACAGAGACAAGTAAATGCTAAAACGCAGACTATGGAATAACAATTCCATATTGGTATCCACTTCCATGCTCATAGGGAATGAAATCAAAAGTGTAAAATGCCCAGCAGTCCTGGACTTGTTGCAACAACAGGAAGGGAGCATGGAAGCATTTGGCTATCTTCAGGAAGAAAAATCATTCTTATAATGTGTAGAGTCAAAACTGTTTGTGTTTTTATTACCCAGAAGATTATTTTAGTTTATTTTTTATTACCAATGCTTTTCTCCTGGGCCCTATAAAGATTGTGTGCCTCATTCAATTTCAATACAACAATGAGAGCCCTGCAGATATTTTAAATGGTGCGCCAACAATAGCTTTATCTTTTAATGTTGTTACACTGCTGCCACAACACTGCATTCATCTCGCTTATTGGGAGGGATTTGATAAAGCTTTGAAATTAATATTGCTGGGTTATTGAAAAAGCCCACGCCGCAGGTTTTGAATGGACGTCATTCAGTGCCGAGGGATACACTTCCGTCATTAAAAGGAAAGGTCGTAACTTCCACGCTTTTGCAAAATATCAAAGCCAGGATAAAAAATGCTATCAAATGCCTGTTTTTTATTAAAAAATGAGATAAGCCATCTAAGCATGAGACTGACAAAAGGTTATGGTTTCCTTCTTACTTTAAACTGTAAACAGTGGCCTTGAAAGCTAAAAACCTGTAGGAACAAAGCAAGCTGGTTTATATTAAGGTCGGCCATGGGCTCATTCGACCATATGTTTTCCATTTAGAAAAGCAAGGTGTGGTGAAGTCATATTTCTTTATTACAGGTTTTAAATATGGTTGATATTTATATATATGTATGTATGTTGAAGGGGTAAAAACTTGGCAAACCCTAAAGGGTTAATAGAGATATTAGCGTGCAGAACCTCCAAGGGGTTTCCGTTACCGTGGAAACAGAAGGCAGAGCCTGCAACTGGCCTTAGAATCTTTGGATTCAAATTTTAGCAGTTGGGAGTTGACAGCGAAAGTCGGAGGAGAGAGGGTGTGTGGAGAGTTAGGGAGTCCATTTTAGCCAGCTGTTAGTGGGTTTTTTAAAAAAGGACTCTGATTCTACTCTGAGAGAGAGTAGACGAAAAGCTGTGTTTGAATTGCTAGGAAAGCAGTTGGGTTTAAGGATAAGCAGTTAGTGTAAAGACTGCTGAGTTATTGGTTCTGGGAGTGCAGCTATATAGTATCAAGTTGTATCTCCATAGTTAGTGTATTGTAACCTTAAGATACGTGCCTCTGAGAAGATACTGTAACCATCTAAGCTTTGAACTCTGAAACTTCCAAGCTTAGAACACTGTTTGAATAAACTTTACAGTTCTTTAACAAAGATATCTTCCCGCATAGTTCTTTCACCCACAAGTCTCGAAAACAACTTCTTACGAGTGGGTAGCCAAGTATAGTGAATGGTGGCAGCGAAAGTTAACAAATAGTATCAGTGGGAGTTTGGGTTAGAGTAATACCCTGCCCTGACACAGTAATTGAAAGGACAGTGGGAAAGCTGACCTGTGTGAATACTTATTACATTATATGGTGGCGGCAAGAGGGATTAAAAGAGTCTTTATATAAATTGGTGGTTAGGGTGGAATAAGAAAACTACCCAGCCACAGTTGAAAGTGTAATATAGAGAGTCCTTACACAAGGATTCTTCAACAACTCAGATGAGATCTCTCTTAACTCTTGCCATAAAGCCTGGGCCCACGCTCTGGTTGCATCCCATATAGACTACTGCAATGCTCTCTACTAGCACAAGCTAGTAAAGGTAGTACCAGTGGTGATCGGCACGCAGGGTTCGGCACACAGTACCTAAATACCTTGGCCTGCACTTAAAAACAATTTGCGCTGACGAAATTACCATCTGTCAGTTGCAAAAGGCCACCCTACTCGGATCTGCACACATTGTTCGCTGATACATCACAGTTCTAGACATTTGGGAAGTGTCCAACGTGTGATAGTGAACCTGTTTGCTGTGTACTAATCTTGTTGTGTATCAAATAATAATAATAATAATAAATAATCAAACACAAATCAAACTGCATTCAGCCCCTTTTGGGGACAGGAGAACCTTCTCACCGAATGACAGGCAGGAGATCCAAGTATGATTCAGTCGCCATGGCAACTTGCTCTGTGGAGAGGTATCCATCCTGCATAAAATCTCCCGTATTCAGATACATCCCATGCAGTGCAAAGAGGTCACAGAGATGTTTAAGGATCCTGTGGACGTCAGCTTCTCCTTCATATCTCTGCAGGCTTTTCACGAACTGTTCCACCACAATGTAGTGAATGTGGGCCTGAAAATAATTAAGAATCAGATGTATATCCCATACAGGAGGGCACTACCATGCAGAAGTATCATTACTAACTCATGAAACGTTTTCAAAGTAGAGGACCAGAAGGAAAGCTGAAATGAGTAGGAGGTATGACGGGGTTTCCATTCAACCTCGGAAACAAGTGTGTACTCGCATCCAGAATTAGGCCAGTGCAACTCAGATAATAGAAGTGACCACCTCACCATATTCCTCCTCATTTGGGAAGTCTGTGTAGCCAGAAAGGAGGGAGAAGGTGGGAGCCCTAAAAACCGACAAGAGTCCCCTTTCATGAGCAGACCCAGGCCAATTCTACACTGCCATATATAATCCAACTAATTATCTGCTTTAAACTGGATTATATGGTAGTGTAGACTCATAGAATCCAGTTCAAAGCAGATAATGTGGATTGTCTGCTTTGGTAACTGGTTGGCTGCATTCCAGTAGACTGAGGGTGAATCCGGCGAAGACGGAGATCTTGTGGCTGGGTCGCCCTGGGTTGGATGATGTTCGGTTGCCTACCTTAGATGGTGAACCTCTCTCTCCAGCTATCACCGTCAAAAGCTTTGGTGTCATTCTTGACCCATTACTGACAATGGAGGCCCAGGTCTCCGCTGTCAGCAAGTTGGCCTTTTTCCATCATTGGCAGGCTAGGCGGCTGGCACCTTACCTATCCGAGAATGACCTGGCCACAGTGGTTCATGCCACGGTAACTTCAAGAATGGACTATTGTAATGCCCTTTATGTTGGCCTTCCCTTATCGGTGATCCGGAGACTTCGACTGGTGCAGAATGCGGCAGCCAGACTCCTCACGGGAATGCCCATGAGGAACGATATAACACCTGCTCTATACCGACTGCACTGGCTTCCGGTCGAGTTGCGTATTACTCACAAGGTGCTGGTACTAACCTTCAAGGCCTTGTACGGCCAGGGGCCAGCGTACCTACGGGAACACCTTTCTCCTTGTCGACCCTGGAGATCACCGTGCTCAGACCATCAGAACTTATTACAGGTCCCTGGCCCTAAGGAAGCCCATCTGACATCAACCCGGCATAGAGCTTTTTCGGTGATCGATCCATCGCTCTGGAACGCCCTCCCTCCCTACATCAGAGCTACCCATGATTTTAAAGAATTTCACACGGCTTGTAAAACATGGCTGTTTGAGAGGGCGTTCGACTGAGAAACTGTTTTAGATTGTTTAAATTGTTTAGATGTTTTAGGATTTAGTTGTGTGTTCTAATGTAAATCGCCCAGAGCCATCTAGAATTAATACATCTCAAAATAAAAATAAATAAATAAATAATCTGAATTATATGACAGGGTAGAAGGGGCTCCATTCAGTGCTTTGGATTCAGGACAAGGTTCTCACAAACTCCAGGTCAGTAAAGGTGCTTTCCCTATGTATTGTTGTATGCTTTCAAGTTGTTTTTCAGTTTAGGATGTCTGAAAGGGTTTTTTTGTTCATCTCCAGTAAGAGAAGAGGCAGGAGGTTACAAGCAAGTCCCTGGCTCCTTCCTCCAAATCTTCCATTCTCTTTAGTTGGGCCTCAAGGCAAACCTTGATGGGTTGTTGTAGGTTTTTTTTGGGATATATGGCCATGTTCTAGAGCAGGGCTGTCCAACTTCTACTGGACCTGTGGCCGGAATTCCAGTTACTGATGACCTGGGGGGCCGAAGGGTCTGCATCCGCCCCCGGCTCCGCCCCCTCCCCGGCTCCACCCCAGCTCCGCCCCCTCCCCGGCTCCTCCCAGGCTCCACCCCTGCCCCGACCCCAGCTCCGCCCCCTCCCCGCCTTGGAGGTGTCTGTGGAGGACACCGGGGCTTTGACTTGGAGATAGAGATGAACACCAAAATCCCAGTCTCAAGTCCCAGTCCCTGCTTTGAACTGGATTATATTGCAGTGTGGACTCAGGGCCCTTCACACAGCCATATAACCCAGAATACCTGCTTTGAACTGGATTATCGGAGGCCACACTCATATAATCTGGTTTAAAGCAAATAACATGGGATTTTATTCAGATGTGTGGAAAGGAAGTCAAATAAGAAGCCAGGGCCCTTCCACACAGGCCTATAACCCTGAATGATAAGGCATAATATTCATTCTGCCTCTGCTAATAATAATAATAATAATAACAACAACAACAGGTTCCTGGAGTAGGAGACCTCCAAGGGCCATCCAGGACCATCCAGTCCAATCTCCTTCTGCCATAAGGGGAAAATACAATCAAAGCATTCCTCACAGATGACCATTCAGCCTCTGATGATGATGATAATAATAATAATATTAATTACAATGGGTTCCTAGAAAAGGAGACCTCCAAGGGCCATCCAGTCCAATCTCCTTCTGCCATAAGGGGAAAACACAATCAAAGCATTCCTCAGCCATGTTGAATCAAACCTAAACTCTCATGAGAGCAACAGAAAGTACTGAACCTTGAGTTTGGGAGTTGTAGTTCTCCTCCATCCAGAGAGTACTGTGGACTCAAATAATGATGGATCAGGACCAAACTTGGCACGAAGCCTCAGAAGAGGAGGAAGCCGGAAAGGGAATGGATGAGCACCCCCCATGCTCTGAACTTGGCCCCGCCCCTTTTTGCTCTGGCCACGCCCCCTCTCACTCGTGCACTCTCTCCTTCCCTCTTTTCTTCAGGTGGTGGAAGGGGGAAGGAATGAAAGGGGGAAAGAGAGAAAGAAGGAGGGAGGGAGGGAGAGGGGGGAGGGAGGGAAGTAGGAGGAGGAGGAAGAGAGCCTGCTCCTCCTCCCTGCCCCGCCCCTCACCCCCCCCGCCACGAAAAAAATAAATAAAAAATATTCCAAAACATATTCCAAAAAAATATTCCAAAAAATATTTTTTAACAAAATTTTAAATCTTAAAAAGCAGATATCTTGTAGGAGGGTAGGGGGCCGTGGGGAAGGGGCTGGGGGGCCGTATACGGCCCGGGGGCCACCAGTTGGACAGCCCTGTTCTAGAGGCATTCCCTCCTGATGTTTCGCCTGAGGATGCTTGCCACAGATGCAGGCGAAACCTCAGGAGAGAATGCCTCTAAAACATGGCCATATAGCCCAAAAAATCCTACAACAATGCAGTGATTCCGGCCATGAAAGCCTTCGACAATACATCAAACCGTGATGGACGTGCTCTTCTATTGTTAGGCCTCAGGAGGTACTATTCTCTAAGCAGCACTGAATGCCTGAGGGAGGATCTACACTACCATATCATCCAGATTCTGAATCTAGATTATCTGATTTGAACTGGATTTTATACAATTACACTGACATATAATGCAGTTCAAATCAGATAATTTGGACACAGAAACTGGATTATATGGTAGTGTAGATGGGGCCTGAATCGCACCCATTCTTAGTAGTATCTAAGAATAATGGATTACCTTTCAAAATACAAATTGAACATCTTTTATCAAGAATTTATCAAGAGTTGAGCATCCTTTATCAAAACCCAAAATACCTATTCATGGATAACTGAGAAAATGACTTTCTGGTGATTTGAAACACATACTCCTTACACACATTTTTAGATTTGGGTCCCATCTCTATATTCCAAAATCTGGGGGGGGGGATCTCAAATAACTCTGGTCCCAAGCAATACAGATAAGGGATACTCAACCTGCAATTATTTCAAGGTCTGTCGTTACCTGTTCAGATTCTAATAATACTTCCTCTTAGGCATTCTGGGAAATGCAAAACGATAGCCAGACCTACATTTTTAAGTATATATCAAAGAACCACAAAAATTGCTGCAAGTTGCTTCTGTTCACGCCCCACACCACTTGAGAAATTACACTGTTTGGATGGTATTGCATCGCCTGACATCTGCTGGGAAGTAGCAGCCAATAATGAGAGATACTCGCAGGAGCACCTCAGCAAGCAAGAGTCCAAAAGTGGCAGGCTAAAACCCAGAACCTCAACCATGGTTGATACCAATGAGAGACTCCCCCTTGGGCGCTGAACAGACTGTGCTCTGGTGCCACGAGGTGCAGAGCTCACCTTAAGAAATGGGGCTACAAATTGGGAGTCCACGACATGTGAGTGTGGAGAATAGCAAACCACAGACCACTTACTACAAGTGCCACATGCACAATTGAGCACCTTCTTATAGTAACACTAGAGTCATTTGAGGTGGCCAGCTACTGGTCAAAAGACATTTAGTATAATGCCAAGTTTTTAAAAAACCTTTGTGATCCTAGAGTCTCTACTCCAACCCCCCCCCCCCCAGCAAGAATCCTGAGACCTATGCTGGGACCAATCCTGGGATTTTCCAGCTAAGTGGGCCACTGACGAGGGGCCAGGAGATCTAGAACGGATGAACTACTTACAATCCCCATGGACGGTGTCGCCAGGAAGATGGCAGAGGAGGACGCCGGACGGGGACCAGTCCTGGAGGCTAGGGTGGAAAGACCCTCGGCCCCGGCGGTGGACCCTTCCCCAATCTTCCCTGACTCAGTTGGGGTACCGAGACAGAATCTTTTTGTCCATGGCCGATTGAGCATGCTGCCAACCAGCCCAGTTGCCCTGTGCCGCCGGGCTGTCGGTCGAAAGACCAGACATGCCTGGATGTTACTGGCACTCTCGCTTGGGCCCCGGGGCCCCGTCTCAGACGTGACTGCCTGGTGCCAAATTGGGAGCATGAGGGACGGATCAAGATAGCGGACGGCCTTGATGACCCCGAGAGATCTTCCTCCCCCCCCCCCCAGGCCAGAAGAGGCGACTGCACAGACCCCGGAGGAGATGTCGGAAGAGGAAGCCAAGGAAACTTCCGACTTCCGGTCTGTCAACGGACCACTCGGAGACAACAGTCCCCCAGGATGCAGCGTTTCCAGGGCAATGGACTTCTCTTTGACAAATGAAGACAATACGAAGGCTCGCCGAGATCATCGAGCCACCCCTGTTAACTCTGGGGTGACCATTGGAGACCGGGACAGCTTTGGAACAAGTCCGGACATTACTTTGGGGAAGAGTAAGAACAAGAAATATAGATCCAGAACTTTTTGGGGACTGGGGTTTGGGAGCTGGGTCAGATCCAGCTCCCATAGCCCTAAGGCTGGGGCTAAGAAGACCCAGGCCGCCAAGGTTCCCCTTGTCTGTAATCGATCCCTTCTTGAGCCTTGATGCCGAGATCCAGCTAGGATTAGCTAGGAATGACATAATTTGTTTGTTGTAGTTAATAGTATATGTCTTGTCTTGTGTATTTTATAACTGTTATATCTGCTTGTTCATGACATACTTCTATTTTGCTGTAAACCGCTCCGAGCCCTCGGGGAGTGGCGGTCTAGAAATTTGAAGTAATAAATAATAATAAATAAATAAATAAAATATATTACAACTGTACCTTTGCTTCGCTCCTGATACGATAAATAAATAAACCACAAAAATTGCTCACCAAGCAGTAAGTCATGCTGGGCAGTTGCTCCCACGGCAGCTGTCTGCGCTGACCCAAAATCCCACCTCAAAAGAAATTCCAAGCAAAGTCATCAGTTCTGTCCCATTTAACATCTCTCTCTTAACTTATTTTAAGGTGACCTACATTTTGCTAAAGCAGAATATTTTTTAAATAAAGCACGTTGCTGCTCCTAAACCACTTAACAAGCATATCATATTTTGCTCCAGTCTCAAAAAATATACAAAATGACCAAAGTCAGATTGACTTAATGGAAGGGCAGACAACATGCTTCTTTCCAAGTGTTGTTGAGACTACAACTCATAGCATTCCTCATTATTAGTTAAGCTGACTCTAAACTATCTAGTCCGTGAGCTGCTTTTTTGCAGATGCTGCTGTCCTTGTCGCCCATTCAGAAGCAGCCCTGCAGCGCCTCACATCCTGCTTTGCAGCAGCTGCAGACCTGTTTGGGCTGGAAGTCAGCCTGAAGAAAACGGAAGTCCTCTACCAGCCAGCACCACAGGAAGAACACCATAATCCCGTCAGCAGAGGCACATCTGTGCTTAGGTCCGTTCAGCAGTTCACCTACCTGGGAAGCATCATCTCTTCAGACGCCAAGATTCATAAAGAGATCGATCACAGATTAGCAAAGGCATAGAGTGCATTTGGAAGGCTTCACAAAAGAGTCTGGAGCAACAAGCACCTGAGGCAAAGCACCAAAATCAGTGTGTACAGAGCTATCGTACCGTCTATTCTCCTATGTGGGTCTGAAACATGGGTCACCTATCGCCAACACCTACAACTCCTCGAACGCTTTCATCAGCGCTGTCTTCGCACAATCCTAAATGTACACTGGACTATGTGACAAATGTTTCTGTCCTTGTGCAGGCAGGGATCACCAGCTTTGAGGCCATGCTATTGAAAACTCAGCTGTGCTGGGCAGGGCATGTCTCTAGGATGGAGGACCACCGCCTCCCAAAGATACTACTGTGAGTTTCTTCGGGAAAAAGCCTACTGTATGGTGAACTCGCCACGGGTCAGCGCAAGAGAGGTGCCCCAAAAAGAGATATAAGGACTCCCTGAAACAACATCTCAGGCTCGGCCAGATTGATCACCAACAATGGTCCACCCTGGCCTCACATTGGGAGGCATGGAGATGCACTATCCACAATGCTGCGGCCTCTTTTGAGAAGACACGCCGAATGGGTCACGAAGAGAAACGACAACGCAGAAAGAGCCGCAACTTGGAAACAACATCACCCAGGGAGACTTTCTGCTGTGCTTTCTGCAACCGGACTTGCCTATCTCGGATTGGCATTTTTAGTCATCAAAAAGCGTGGGATGAGTCCTTCCTAAGTAACTTCGTTAGCGAAGTAATGCCTGATGGGAGCTGAGGTACAACTACAGTATATCCGGAGGGTCACACTAGGCCTGTTTCAAAGAGTCTGCTTACATCAAAAACTAATCTCAATACAGTCTCAGGAAACTTACAGCAACCCAAATCTCAATACCCTGCTACCCAACTATTCCTTGTACCCATAACATAATTTGGATGGCAGACTCCCAGGCGGAAGAGTCACTTTGGGTGAAGGGGCAAACTGAGTACCAACCATAGCAGCCCATGCCAACTGGGCAGAGCAGCTGTTCCATGCTTCATGTTGCGCAATTCCTGATTGAACCAGACTCTGGAGCTTGATCGCTGCACTCTGGATTATCCTGGAGGGAGGAGATATAAAAAAGGATGATAAAACATTGTGCAAAGATCAGTAATCAGTTACCTTTGTATCTTTGTGCAGCTAAACTTCAACAACCGCCTACCTGTCTATCGTGGTGCTAGCATGAAAACTGGCAAGTGGGTTTATATACTAAACCAGGGGTCGGGAACCATTTTGACTCAGAGAGCCATAAAAGCAAAATATTTGGAAATTTATTTCAGTGAGAGCCATATAATATTATAGATAATATATTTTAAGACTGAATTCAACTAAATGTGAGTATATACGTACATATGATGAGAAAAGGATTCCCCCGGCAGAATGACGGGTCACTTCAGACCTGGCTCTGCAAAAGGCATGCTCAGGACTCTGGGAAGGAAGAGAAGACGGAAGGAAGGGAAAAAGAAAGAAAGAAAGAGGAAATAAAGGAGGGAGGGGGAGAGGAAGAAAGAAAAGAAGAACGAACTATGGAAAAGGAAGAAAAGAAAAGGAGAGAGACAAGGAGGGGGAAAGAAAGAAGGAAATGGGAAGGGAGGAAAGGAAAGGCTGGAGAAAAGAAAGGAAAGGGAGTGAGAAAAAAGTAGAATAATGAAGGGAAAAGAAAAAAGAGAAGGGGAGAGAAAGGAAAGTGAAAAGAAAGGAAGGAGAAGGAAAGGAAGACTTGGGGGGAAAGAATAGAAGAGGAAGAAAGGAAGGAAGAGGAAGGGAGAATGGAGGAAAGAAGGGAGAGAGAGGGAGGGAAAAGGAAGGAGAGAAGGAGAAGGAAAGGGGAAGGGGAGAAAGGAAGCAAGGAAGAGGAAGGAAGGAAGAGAATGGAGGAAAGAAGGAAAGGGAGAGAGGGAGGGAAAAGGAAGGGGAGAAGGAAAAGGTGAAGGGGGAGAAAGAAAGGAAGGAAGAGGAAGGAAGGAAGAGGGAGAATGGAGGAAAGAAGGAAGGGGAGAGAGGGAGGGAAAAGGAAGGGGAGAAGGAAAGGGTGAAGGGGGAGAAAGAAAGGAAGGGAGAGGAAGGAAGGGAAGGGGAGAATGGAGGAAAGAAGGAAGGGGAGAGAGGGAGGGAAAAGGGGGAGAAGGGGGAGAAAGAATGGAAGAAGAGGAAGGAAGAGGGAGAATGGAGGAAAGAAGGAAGGGGGGAGAGGGAGGGAAAAGGAAGGAGCAAAGGAACGAATGGAAGAGCAAGGAAGGAATGAAGAGGGAGGGAGAAAAGAAGGTAGGGAGATCTTGGCAAGGCAGTCCCTCCAGAAGGCGTTGAAGAGGCCGCAGCTCTTGAGCTGCCCGACAATGAGAGGCATTTGCCGGACACCCCCCGGGGGCAGCGAGGCTGGGTCCGGGGCGCCAGGCCCGCCTCCGTGGCCTCCCCTGAGGCCCGTGGCGGAGAACGAAGAGGAAGACGATAAAGAGGGCGCAGGACCCCGAGAGCAGCGGGGGATGAGGAAGAGGCGGCGATGGCAGCGCATAAGCAGCAGTCGTGGCGCATTTGCATCACTCCACCCTGCTGCATGCTGGGAAACCAAGGCCCAGGCTGCTCTGGAGAGCCAGATGCAATCATGAAAAAAGCCACATCTGGCTCCCGAAGCATAGGTTCCCTTCTCCTGTACTAAAGTGACACCTCAGTGATATTTTAAAAACATGTGCACATGCACACACATTGCACTTATATTTGTGCGACCATCTTTAGTCACTAGGTGGCAGACTCTCTCTAGCCAAGGTTGATGGAGGTGTGAAAGGAGAGTCTAAAGAACTCACGATCCCTATCTCAGCATTACATTATTCTTGAAATATTGTTATGAATCTCCAGTAGGGAAATGCTGCTAATCCAAACAGACAGATGACTAAACCAGTTTCAGTGTCTTTATGCCAACCTGAAGGATCTTTGCCGGTAAGCGTCAATGTAGACATCAGGGTTTAGAAAATCTCCTTTTTTCCAGGCTGGGCATTTTCCAAAGTTTTTGGAGGATAGGTAGGCAACGGATGAAGGGATCGGCTGCCCATCTTTTGCCATCCCAAGGCATTTTATCAGGAACCTAATGATAAAGAAAGTGAAAGCTGAGGCTAACAACAAACCCAAATTATTTTCTAAAACCTTTGATTTTCAAGGACAAAGAAAATTTAAAAAAGATTATACCAGAATTCAGTGTGAGCGAGACAAAGCTTCTGTATGTTCACAATACTAGAAAAACTAGAAAGGTAAATAAATAGGTATTTAAATAGGCTTGGATGGAATTCACAATTGCAGTTACAAATGCTAGATTTATGCATCCATAGCCCCCGGTGGCGCAGTGGGTTAAACCGCTGACCTGCTGAGCTTGTTGACAGAAAGGTCGCAAGTTCAAATCCGGGGAGCGCCATGAGCTTCCGCTGTAAGGCCCAGCTTCTGCCAACCTAGCAGTTCGAAAGCATGCAAATGTGAGTAGATCAATAGGTACCGCTCCAGCAGGAAGGTAACGGTGCTCCATGCAGTCATGCTGGCCACATGATCTTGGAGGTGTCTATGGACAACGCCGGCTCTTAAGCTTAGAAATGGAGATGAGCACCACACCCCAGAGTCGGACATGACTGGACTTAATGTCAGGGGAAAACCTTTACCTTTACCTAGCTGATTTGTATCTTCAATCCCTACATATTCAAATAGTGCAAGGAAAATGTAGGGATTGTTAAAAAAATGCTAATTTTTCGGGGAGCAGCAGCTGTGACAGGAGCCCCCAGTGGCGCAATGGGTTAAAACCTTGTGCTGGCGGGACTGCTGACCGAAAGGTCAGCGGTTCGAATCCGGGGAGTGGGGTGAGCTCCCTATACCAGGGCTGTCCAACTTCTACGGGCCCAAAGGCCAGAATTCCGGTCACTGATCACCTGGGGGGCCGAAAGGTCTGCCTCCGCCCCCTCCCCGAGCTCCAATTTGCTTACAATTGACCTTGAGTTGTGGAGTTGTAGTTCACCTCCATCCAGAGAGCACTGTGGACTCAAATAATGATGGATCTGGACCAAACTTGGCATGAATACTCAATATACCCAAATGGGAACACTGGTGGATTTGGGGGAATGTTTCCTAATACCTTTGAGTTATTTGAGTCCACACTCAAATTGGGACACACCAAAAAAAAACCAAACACCTCAATGCCGTCGAAGGGCTTGATGGGGCCTCCTTTCCCAGAGGCGGGTGGAGGAGGCCCAAAGAGCTCCCTCCCTCCCTGAAGAGAAAACAAGCCGCGGGGGCAGGCGCAAAGGAAGCCACGTTGCGCCCTGCATGCGGGGGAAGGCAGCACAACAAGGGGGAGGGGAAGGCAGCACAACAAGGGGGAGGGGAAGGAAGCGTCGCCAAGGAAACCGCCGCTGAGGGACCCCTCCCCCCCCACACCCAGCGTCCCACTGTTTTTAGATTGATTGATTCAAGCCAGGCCCTTCCTTACCCATACTGCGGCAGCCCCGGCACAGGGCCGAAGCACCAAAGCCGCCGCCATCCCCGAAGAGCCCCGCTGGAGCCAAGGCCAAGCTCAAGCCGGGCGTGGCGGCTCCCCCATCCGCGGGGCAGGAAGCGAGGGCCCTCCACAGGAAGAGGACGGAGCCAGGAGGGGCTTTCCCTGCCTCACTCCCCTCCTCCCTCTCTCTGAGGGAATGGGGCTGGCCTGGAAGCAGCCGCGAGGGAGGAGGAGGCGCGTCCAGGCCGGCCGCAAATCCCGCGGGACCGAGATTTCGGCAGCAGCTGTGAGACTACGCAGCCACAGATGGGATTTCGACCTCCCTTAAATCCCATCTGTGGCTGGCTAATCTGCTGACTAAACCGAAAGAAGTAGGTATTTTTTTTAATTTAAAATTTTATTTTTTATTTGTATTTTATTAAAACAAGTTAGGGGGCCGTAGGGAAGGGGCTTGGGGGCCATGTACGGCCCCAGGGCCGCCTGTTGGAAAGCCCTGCCCTGTACAAATTCTACAAACACACATATTAAAATGCATTTCCATAAAAGATACATATCAAATAATTTCTGTAAAATACACATTAATACATTTCATTCATTACCACACATTAATACATATATCCCTCTACCTACTTAAAAAAAGAATCCCAAATTTGAGAAGTCTTGAAATATATTCAGAAGTTATGTTTGGACCAATGGCTTTCACCACTGGAGGAGTCTGGGTTTTGCAATCAAAGAATAAACTTTCCCAAACTTTAATGTAACCGCACTGGCAAGATTCCAGACGAGACGATACTTTAGGTGAGGTTACCTGGCTGTCTGCAAGAGGAGAACAGTGTTTTCGCCCTCGTAGGTGCACGCAGCAACCAGTCTAGTGTACATGGAAGGGAGTCCACTAAGAAGAGAGTATCCATGTCCTCCGCAAGCCTTTCGACACACCTCCACGCCGGACGAGCTGTACTCTGTAGCTATCACTTTAAGGCCCGAAACAAGAGCATGAAGCTGCCAATATTGAAAAAAAAACTGGTGTTAAGTAAAGACACTCCGACATTTATGTGTGCAAAGCAAAGTATTGGATATACTATAAAATGACTTCACAATGTTCCCAACTGACCTATGTAGCTTTTGAGTTAAGGAAAGTTACATTTCCTTAACTCAATAAGTCCATGACTTTTTGAATTTCCCGCCTCTTAACTGAAAGGGCAACTGACAGGCATCTGTCAGTTGACTCCTGTCAAAATTTGAACAAGTTGCGTCATTTAGTTTAGTTTGTGTGTGACAGCCATTGATACCAGACTACCATGTGATTTGAGGAGAAAATGGAAAAAAGTGAATTTCATGTGCTCATTAAGCATTATTTTTTGCGGAAAAAAACCAACACTCAAATCAAGGCTAAGCTTGATAAATACTATGGGGACTCTGCACCATCAATTTCAATGGTAAAAAGTGGTTTGCTGAATTTCGTTGTGGCCGTACAAGCATGGAAGGTGCCGAACATTCTGGACGCCCAGTTGAAGTCTCTACACCCGAAACAATTGAAAAAAATCACGATATGGTGTTGGCCGATCGGAGATTGAAAGTGCGAGAGATTGTGGAAGCCATAGGCATCTCACGTGGCTCAGTGGTTTCAATTTTAAATGATCACTTGGGTATGAGAAAGCGTTCCGCAAGATGGGTGCCGTGTTTGCTCACAATCGACCACAAACACAATCGTGCGACTATTATGTAAGAGTGTTTGCCGTTGTTCAACCGCGATATTGACAAGCTTTTGTGCCATTTCGCTGCCTTCCTTTTGGGGCCATGGAAGGCGGAGGGGATGGAGCTCCCTGGCTCAAGAACTGGCGGAGCAGCCCCAAGGCCTCTTTGTGACATTGCCGCGTCTTGAGCCAGGAAGGAGGGTGAGGAGGAGGTGAGGGAGGGGGATGCAGTTGCTCTCTGTCAGCAACTGCCTTTAGGCAAGGCGGGCCAGGCCTCAGCCAGGCACAGTCAGTACGACAGCAGCCATCACCGCGCACCAGCAGCACAGCAGCGGAGACAGAAAGGCCTCCTCCTCCTCCCTCTACCTGGTTCCAAGTGGCCTAGGGGCTGTTCTGCCCAGCGGGGAGGCGAATCTGGTGGTGAGGAAGAAGGCCACGCCCCTGCAGCAAGGCCTGTACCTCCATTTGGCGGGGTGTAGGGGCGGGGCGAGCACGCACCGAGTGTGCCAAGCCCCACCCCTGCCTGTTGGGTGCGTGCGCGGCTCCTGATTGGCTGGCTTGCGTGCCTAGGGAGCCAAGCCTTGCTCCTGTCTGTTGGATGCGAGCGCGACTCCCAATTGGCCAGTGCGCCAAGATCGGTTGTCTCACCGGCAAACTCTCTGAAGCGGCCGAGCGGTGCGCGTGCCCTGTGCCGTCCTCCAGCAGTTTTTAATTCGATTTGGAAGTTGTTTTGTTTTTGTGTATTTTTTCTGGTTGTTGGTCACACCTTGTCCCGTTTGGCGTTTCATGGCCAAATTTGGTGTGTGTCCGTTCAGTGGTTTTGTTGTTTTTAAGGTACTCACAACGACAGGTCTCTTTTTATATAGAGAGATAGAGAGGGGGGGGGGAGGCTGTTAGGAATGCCTGCTTTATAAAGATCAGGGCTGTCCAACTTCTACCGGCCCAAGGGCCGGAAATTCAGGTCACTGATCACCTGGGGGGCCATTCCGCCCCTCCCCCGGCCACGCCCCTTCCTCCTCCGGTTTCGCCCGCTTCTGAGGCTGCCGTGACGCTTTGGGAGGGCGGAGCCACGCGGGCTCCCCATGGCTCTGCCCTCCCTCCCAAAGCGTCACGCCAGCCTCAGAAGCGGGCGAAACCACCGCTTCTGAGGCTGGCGTGACGCTTTGGGAGGGAGGGCAGAACCACGGGGGGCTCCCCACAGGGGCGGTCTAAGGTAATTTCCAATGGTAGGCAAACATTATTTTGGTGCCCCCAAAACATTATTTTGCTCCCCCCACATTATTTTGGTGCCCCCCCAAAATTTTTTAAGAGGTACCTTGTGCACACTCCTTCCATTCCTCCCATGCACCACCACTCCTTGCCCTGTGCAATTCGAAGGCCTACGAAGGCCCCTCCTCGCACTTCCTGGTTCCCCCTGCCAGCCCCACCCACGGGGCGTTGCAGAGGGTGGGAGAGCGCTCCCCCTTGCCCTGTGCAATGCCCCATGGGGGGGGGGGGGGGCGGCAGCGGGCACCAGGAAGCGCTAGGAGAGGCCTTTGAAGTTCAGCTCCGGCGGTTCTGGGCATGCGCGAAAATGTCAGCGCATGCTCAGAAGCTGCTGCAGGCATCAGCAGGGAGTTTTGCTTTCCCCCATGGCTCCGCCCTCCCTCCCAAAGCGTCATGGCAGCCTCAGAAGCGGGCGAAACCGCGCACATGCACACTTTTTTTTGGATTTTTCCCCCCAGAATTTTTTTAAATTTTTAAAAAATATTATTTTTTGCAGGAGGGTAGGAGGGCCTCATCCAAGGGGCTGGCGGGCCGCATGCGGCCCGCGGGCCACCTGTTGGGCACCCCCGGTATAGATCAAGGTTTAATGTTATTTTAATGGGGCCGGAGGGGCTGGAAAGATAGCACAGTGGTAGAACAGCTGTGCTTGCAATCTGAAGGTTGCAAGTTTGATTCCCGAGCTGGCTTGGACACCCAGCTGTGAGCCCTGTCCACTGTTCACCCAGCAGTTTGAAAACAGCCCAGCTGTAAATAGATGAACTGGGAACCGCCAAAAGCGGGGGAGGATTCTTTTCAGTAAAGGCTTTACAACGCCTGAATAAATAAAGATCGGCTGTCGGAAGGTGGAATGCGGAACAGAGGACAGAGGCCCTGCGTCATGAGGATGAAGCAACAGCACCCCCTTGTAATGACGCGCCCTGTGACACAGCCAGAAGAAAATCCTTCAAAAATTGAATGTGTTGTATTGTAACTGTATGTCTTCCGGCAGGGATTGTCTGCCGTATGTGTGATGTAATCTGCTCTGAGTCCCCTTCAGGGTGAGAAGACCGGAATATAAATAAAGTGTATTATTATTTATTATTATTATTGTCTTCAGGTTTTAAATTGTATATTGCATTGTAGACTGCAATCCACTGTAAGTTAGATTTTAAACCCGGGGCAGGGGGGTGTTTTGTTGTTCTTTTACTTGTAAAGCAGCTTGTACAGTGATAATCTGTATATATAATAAAGCGGAATGTTTGTTTGTATGTATGTTTGTTTGTATGTATGTGGCAGCATTCTGATTGGCTCCCGGCCTCAACATTCTGACAACATGATTGGTTGCCAGTGATGGAGTATTTGCATAACGCTCTAAATGGCCAGCCAACACGAACATTCCGACGCTCTAAACTGCCAGAGGGGGATAAGGCAAAGGCCTGAGGCAGTCAGGCATGGTGGCAGTTTAAGGCCAAAACACTTTGCGTGCCCCAACAATGAGAGAACAACACCAAACTTGCCACACAGAACCCCCAAGACCCCTCTACATCCTGCTGCAATTTGAGGGATGACGGGACTTGAAGTACTATAACTCACTTCCTTAGAGCATTGTGGCCCACACCAATCAGGGCCACACTTGGCACACAGAGGCCCAATGGCCCACTTTACAGCCCGGAGCACTTTGGGGCAGGATGGGCCACGAATGATGGGATTTGCAGTACCTCCACTCACTTTCCAAGAATGCTGTGACCCTCATCCAATAACTGATCAAGACCAAATTTGGCACACAGAACCCCCATGACCCACTCTACATTTGGTGCAATTTGGAGGAGTATGGACCATGGATTCTGGGACTTGAAGTACCTTCACTCACTTTTTGAGACCACTGCAAGCCACGTAAACAACTGATAAGGACCAACCTTGCCACACAATGCCTTTTTCAAATAACCCGGGCAGGGCCGGGTCCCCAAGCTAGTAATATAAATACAGTAAATTACAAAAACACCTATTGTGAGTGGTCTCTATTGCACTCCATGAAACTTACTTTTGAGAATGTGTCCCTGCTCCTCCCCCTTCCCCAAATAATTAACAGTTCTTTTTTTATCTTTTCCACATTACCTCTGGAAGTTGGTCAAACTTTCCTTCTTTAGTTTCTGTGTAGGCTTTATCAAAAACCTCTTGTAGATAATTACTGACAAAGTAAAAAGCGTAGGCAGTTGCCAGCTGAGGCAGAAGCTTCTGTTGCTGAGTTTGGTAGTCAAGGATCTTTGCCTCCGGGTCTCTAGGGGAAGGAAACAGAATTGGTTATTGTGTTGGAGTGATTAATTGTATTATATAAATGAATATGTATTGTAATGTTGGGAGAGAGTGAACAGGAGAGAGAGAGCTGATATTAAGAGCACATTTCTGCAGGAAGAGCAAAGTTGCCATAGCAACTTGGCTCTGAAGCTGTAGTGGGAGGAGCCAAAAGGCTTCTGACAAGACCAAGGAGGGAATTCTAGTCAGTTAGGGTTAGGAGCTCAGTGTGTGAGGAGCTCAGAGAGAGAGTTAAGAGTTTAGAGAGGGAAGAGCTCAAAGTGAGTGGTTAAGTCTGACCAGCTCTAGAGAGAGAGCAGGGTTAGGATTAGTTTAACGCTGGAAGTATACAGTCTTGGTTAACTGAACCTGTGAGTCAGTTAGTTTAGAAAGCCTGAAGGCTAAAGAAAGACAAAGTGTCTGAAGAAGGCCAAAGTGCCTATGTATTGAAAGAGTGGAAAGCTAATCTAGCTGGTTGATGACAATAGTTAGGCCGTTGTAACTTTGGTTTTGCCATAACTAGAATTAGTAACCTTTTTAAGTTGTGCCTCCTCGGAAGAGTTATACCAAACCAAGCTTCGTACCAGAATAAACTATTAGTTGTTATTTCATCTAAAAACCTCTCTGTGCCATTGATTTCGAAGTCAAGCCTCGTTTCAAAGTTTATTCCTGTCGCATGAAAGCGTTCATTACCTCACAAAGAGTTTCCCTCACAAAAGTGTTTCAGATTACTTCTCTCTCACAAAATGGTGGCAGCAGTTTAAAGACAAGGATCTATGTAATGAATTAGGGGCAGAGTGGTGGGATTCTAAAAGAGGGTCCACCCTGTCCAGTGGATAGCCTCTCCACAAATCTTCACAAGTCTCCATAGTTTTAAAAAAAGTGAACAGTAAACTTGGCTTCTCCACAAATTTGGTGTCAGAGGAGGGATTGAAAGGATAGCCTACGTTTCCACAAATTGGTGAGGCAGCGGTGGGATTGCCTGCCCTGCCACATTAAAAGAAAAAGTTGAACGGTGAATAGAGAGTTCCACAGTTACCAACAGGAATAATTTGTCAATGTGAACAAAACATGGGGAAAGTTTATTAAACTGCCAAAACTTTGTTTTTGCGGGATATCTTGCAGCACATTAGTTTTTCAATGAATATCTCAGAGTCTCATCCAATTCAACATAGTTTGTGGCAACCACAAAAGCAAAGTTTCTGGAGAGTAACAACTACTTTCAAAGGAAGTACCGCACAATTAAACAGGAAATAACACTTTCAACCCAGAAACAGATTTTTTCAAATTTTGTTACATAGCGTAGTGTAATGGGAAAAGTGACAGAGGAGAGGGATTTCCTCTTGACTGAAGCCATACCATACCCAGGTTTTAACTCCGACTGCCGGCGCACTGCAGAATATCGGATTGCAATGGTGCATGCCTTCATCAGAGTGGTAATAACTTCCCTCCGAATCATGAATACACGAACCACTATCATAGTCAAGTAGTTAATCTTGTCAGTCCCTTGTTTCTTATACTGACCATCTGGCAGGACCTGGAAAAAGAGGAAATTGAAAACATGAAAAGTAATGAAATTTTTTATCGTGTCAGAAGCGACTTGAGAAACTGCAAGTCACTTCTGGTGCGAGAGAATTGGCCCTCTGCAGAGATGATGCCCAGGGGATGCTAAGATGCATTACCATCCTGTAGGAGACTTCTCTCATGTCCTCGCATGGGAAGTTGGGACTGACAGAAAGGAGCTCACCCTGTCTCGCAGAATCGAACCACCAACTTTCAGATCAGTCGGCACAAAGGTTTAACCCTTTGCACCACCATAGCTCCTGGAGGTACAGAGGGGCCGGTGTGGCAGCTTTCAGATTGGTTGCCACTGTGGTAGAATTTGCATATGGCTACTGATTGGCCAGCCTCAGCATTCCAACATTCTTAGGCGGCAGACAGAGGGGATTGGTTGCCACTGAGAGAGAATTAGCATATGGTTTCTGATTGGCCACAGTCAACATTCCAACGTTCTTAGGAGGCAGGGAGGGGAAAGAAAAGGGCCTCATGCAGTCAATCACTGAGGCCCACAGCAATGATGGATCAGTACCGAACTTGGCACACAGAGGCCCAATGGCCCACTTTACAACCTGGTGCGGTTCAGGGCAGGATGGGCCACAAATGATGGGATTAGCAGTAACTTCATCCAATTCACTTCCCACAGAACATTGTAGCCCCTACAAATCACAGACCAGGCCCAAACCTGGCACACAGAGTACTCATGACCCTCTCTACATCCTGATGTACTTCTAAGGGGGATGGTCCACGGATGATGGGATTTGCAGTACCTTCACTCACTTACTGAAAGCACTGCAGCCCTCATCCAGACCAAACTTGGCACACAGAGCCCACATAACCCACTCTACATCCTGCTGCAGTTTGAAGGAAGATGGACCATGGATGATGGGAATTGCAGTACCTCCATGGATTATGGGATTTGTACTAGTTTCACACCCTTCATTTCCCACAGACCACTGCGGCCCTGAACAAAGACCGATAAAGATTAAACTTGATCCACTCCCCACCCTACTGCAGTTTAGCGGAGAGTGGACCATGGATGATGGGACTTAAAGTACCTCTGCTCTTTCCCCAGGACTGTCGCAGCCCCCAACAAAGGCCGATAAAAACCATACTTTGCACACAGAACCCCCATGACCCACTCTACATTCTACTGCAGAGTGGAGGAGGGTGGACCATGGATGATGGCACTTGAAATACCAAAGACCAACCTTGGCACACAATGCCTTTCTCAAATAACCCGGGTAGCGCCGGGTTCCCCAAGCTAGTTTTTAATAAAGATGACTTTTGAGAATCAAATATGGGTTTTTGCTTCATGGGTAAGTAGGCTTCAAATGTGTGCATACTCCATCTCAACCACAGTCTATGGCATCCATCAATCAATGAAAAAGACACACATGTCAAACTCAAGGTCCGAATCCGATCCCCCCATGTCATTATATGTGGCCTTTCAGATGCTAGAATTTGGACATGAGGTATGTGGAATAATAAAGATTGAGAAGAAATGTATATGAGTTGGTGTGATGTTGTAGTTTGAGTGTTGGACTCCAATTCTGGAGCCCAGAGTTCGAATCTCTGCTCAGCCATAGAAACCCAATGGGTGAGTTTGGGCAAGGACCCCAAGATAAACCTATCATGGGATTTTCTGGATAAGAGCTGTAAGGCGTAAGCAAACTCCCATTGAACAAATCTTGCCAAGAAAACCCCATGATAGGGTCACCATAAGCCGGAAACAACCTAAAGACAAACAATAACAACAACAAATAATCTCCGGATATAAGAATGTCAAAGTCAAATGGAAGGCGAGTCTTCCAGACTTAGGTTTTTTTTGCCAAATTTAAAACACTCTTCCATAGACAAGAGTGGCAAACCTTTTTTTAAAGTAAGAAAAAGGGGGGAATGTAGATGTAAAATGATTCTATCTAATGTCCTTGACAGATTTAGTACATGAAAAGAGCCAGTGAAGATTCCCAACATTATACCAAAATTCCTTAATGTTTTGTGAAACCGTTCTGACAAAATGATTGGCTCCCTTTTTCCAAGTGTACCTGGGAGAATCTGGCCAACATGTCTTCTCTTGGGACCCGGACATTTTTCAGCCCAAGGAAGCCGTTGTCAACATTCTCAAAGTTCATTTTGGGACCGATATCCCCGACCGTTACTCCTGAGGAACAATGGGAGCAATGAGAAACATTTGCAAGGTTAGAAACTTCCAGATATCACGTTGCACTATGCGTGTTGCTTCTGAGTTTGGTAAAGGCAATATACTAGGCAGCCCGGTTTTGGAATGTCTTGGCTGCGCCATGAAATACGGAAGGCTTACGGTTATTGAAGATGGGACTAGGCTTTTTGGGAATTCAACCACATGACAAAGGAGAAGTCCATCAAAATAAGAAACACGAAGGAGTAATCACAAACAAATATCAAGCAGTGGGTTGTTGTAAGTTTTTGCGGTCTATATGGCCATGGTCTAGAAGCATTCTCTCCTGACGTTTCACCTGCATCTATGGCAGGCATCCTCAGAGGCTGTAAGATGTCACAACCTCTGAGGATGCCTGCCATAGATGCAGGTGAAACGTCAGGAGAGAATGCGTCTGGAACATGGCCATATAGCCCGAAAAACTTACAACATCCCAGTGATTCTGGCCATGAAAGCCTTCGACTACATATTAATGATAGTCCCTTTGAAAGGCTTCACAAAAGAGTCTGGAGTAACAAGCACCTGAGGCAAAGCACCAAAATCAGTGTGTACAGAGCTATCGTACCGTCTATTCTCCTCTATGGGTCTGAAACATAGGTCACCTATCGCCAACACCTACGACTCCTCGAACGCTTCCATCAGCGCTGTCTTCGCACAATCCTAAATATACATTGGACCAACTATGTGACGAATGTTGCTGTCCTTGAGCAAGCAGGGGTCACCAGCGTTGAGGCCATGCTATTGAGCTGCGTTGGGCAGGGCACGTCTCTAGGATGGAGGACCACCGCCTCCCAAAGATACTACTCTATAGTGAACTCGCCATGGGTCAGCGCAAGAGAGGCGCCCCCAAAAAGAGATATAAGTTCTCCCTGAAACAATATCTTAGGTTCGGCCAGATTGATCGCCATGGTCCACCCTGGTGATCCACCCTGGCCTCACATCGTGAGGCATGGCGATGCACTATCCACAGTGCTGTGGCCTCTTTCGAGAAGTCACGCCAAACGGGTCTCGAAGACAAACGACAACACAGAAAGAACCGCAACTTGGAAACGACATCACCCAAGGAGACTTTGTGCTGTGTTTTCTGCAACTGGACTTGCCTATCTCAGATTGGCCTTTTTAGTCATCAATGTGCTTGTAAAAAGCGTGGGATGAGTCCTTCCTAAGAATCTTCGTTCGCGAAGTAATGCCGAAATATATTAAAGATCAAGCATTCTAATAGGATGCTATTCATATCTCCATTCAAGTTAGCCTTGAAAAATGATAGAACTCACAGATTCCCTGAAGCCACAAAAACAAAATTTTACATCTTTCTACCATCTATAAAATCCATTGTGTAATTTAGGATTTTTTGCCAAGTGCCAAAAATATTATGGGTCTAAAATTGAAATGGGAATATTTTTGCAATCTAAGCTGGAACAAAGTACTATAATTCTAACAAAAACCTAGAATGCTGGACATTATGTATGAATGATGATGAGATCATGGTTAAAAAAAAACTATAAATGTTAAAAACATCGTTCCTCTCTAGCTCAGAAAGGGGCTAAGTTTTCTCCGGTTCCTTCCAAGATAAGGATCTGGAAATTTCAATTCTCCCATTCTAATTTCACCCAGGTATGAAAGACCATTTATCATATATTATTTTAATGAGTGTAAACAAGAAAGAGGAACTTTTTACCACCAGTGGTGGACCTGTAAAACAACAAAAAAATACTGGGATAGGACACACCAAATTATCCAGGAAATTCTTCAAATTAATTTTCAGAAAAAACCAGAGATATACCTTTTAAACCTAACAGCTTTTATAAAAGATAAAGAAATGGAAACATTACTGAACTATCTTATAATTTCAGCCAGAATATGCTTCGCCAGGCATTGGAAGCTTCCTCAAATACCAGAGGAGGATGAATGGCTAACTAAGACTGCCGAGCTAGCAGAAATGGACAAGCTCACTTATCTGCTCCGGACGGGGCCAACTAAAAGCTATAATACTACTTGGACTCCCTTTGTAAAATTTATGGGAGAAAGAAGAAGTATACACCTAAAAGGTTTTCATATATGATTTAATGGGCAAATAGTTTCTTAATGCGTTGGTCGTCTGGAATAGAATTTTGTTGATTAATTAAAGATGTGAAGTCAACATCTTAATCTTCACCACTTTCTACTTTTAACTTTTCTAACTCCCCTCCCTCTGTCCCCCCCCCTCTCCCTCCCCTCTTCTTCTTATCCACTACCTTTTTCAACACTTTTAATCTTTCATACATGGGGAGACGAAACCTGGCTTAGCCCAGAAGAGACAAAGATAAACGCTTGTAAAACTGCCTATCTGGAGGCAGAGCCCTATGTATGATTTTAATGTCTGTTCACTTTCTTTCTGTACTTTTTAATTATAATAAAGCTTAAAATTAATTAAAAAAATATTATTTTAATGAGTCTATATTCCACCATTTTCACACACTTGCATTTAAGTGGTCTTTATGATTTTGTGCTGCCTATTTACAATCAAAACACGCATTGATGACTAAAAAGGCCAATCTGAGATAGGCAAGTTCGGTTGCAGAAAGCACAGCAGAAAGTCTCCTTGGGTGATGTTGTTTCCAAGTTGCGGTTCTTTCTGTGTTGTCGTTTCTCTTCGAGACCCGTTTGGCGTGTCTTCTCGAATGAGGCCGCAGCATTGTGAATAGTGCATCGCCATGCCTCACGATGTGAGGCCAGGGTGGATCACCAGGGTGGACCATGGCGATCAATCTGGCCGAACCTAAGATATTGTTTCAGGGAGAACTTATATCTCTTTTTGGGGGCGCCTCTCTTGCGCTGACCCATGACGAGTTCACTATAGAGTAGTATCCTAGAGACGTGCCTTTCCCAGTGCAGCTGTGTTCTCAATAGCATGGCCTCAATGCTGGTGATCCCTGCTTGCTCAAGGACAGCAACATTCGTCACAAAGTCAGTCCAGTGTACATTTGGGATTGAGCAAAGACAGCGCTGATGAAAGCATTCGAGGAGTCGTAGGTGTTGGCGATAGGTGACCCATGTTTCAGACCCATATAGGAGAATAGACAGTACGATAGCTCTGTACACACTGATGTTGGTGCTTTGCCTCAGGTGCTTGTTGCTCCAGACTCTTTTGTGAAGCCTTCCGAATGCACTCTATGCCTTTTCTAATCTGTGATCTATCTCTTTATCGATCTTGGCATTTGAAGAGATGATGCTTCCCAGGTAGGTGAACTGCTGAATGGACTTAAGCACAGATTCGCCTATGCTGACGTGGGGATGATGGTGTTCTTCCTGTGGTGCGGGCTGGTAGAGGACTTCCCTTTTCTTAAGGCTGACTTCCAGCCCAGCAGGATGTTAGGCTGGATGTTAGGCAGGATGTTGTGGGAGAGAGGCTTGCGTATCCTAAAGAAGTTGTGAGCTATGCTGGCGGTGGCATAATAGTCACCGGTAGGGTCTCCCATGCCAGCAGTCACAATATACAAACAAGGAAATGAGTGGGATAGAGCAGGGCTTTAAAAACTTTTCCAAATCGGTATCCCATTTTGGCCCGAGAAATTTCTCCATGGCCCCAAGTATACATCTATACAAAATAGGTATTAAAAATCAAATGTTTACCTATAACAATCCAGTATTTGCAAGACTTGCTAACAGGCTGATTTTCAATTTTATGAAGCATCTTCTGCAGAATTCACTGTGAACACTGCACAATAGATTGATGGAAATGCTAAAAACAGCCACTAGGTGGCATTCAGAATTTATTTTTGTTGCCAAATTTTTCATAACCCAGAACTGAACTAAGGAGCCCCCATTTGGGGCCAAGGCCCACAGTTTAAAAAGCAATTCTCTAGTGAACCTGGAGTTTGTCACCTGGCAATGGAGAATGGTCTCGGAGGCTGCGGATCTGCATTAGGAATGGATGCATGCCGTAGGACTTTCCTTGGAGGTAAAGCTGAGCAAAAACCACAGCGTGAGTGGCAGTTCTTCCCACTGTAAATCAGAAGAATATGGGAAAAACAAAGGGTTCCCATTAACTTGAAAATACAACCAGCGTTTTCATATCTTTGATTACAACCAGATGAAACTGACTTTAAAGATAGGGACAAGACAGATGAAATGCCCAAAGCATTAATCAGAAGGTTTGTTTCTTTAATTGTTTTATGTAATATGGGATGTGGGACTCAACAGAGCTTACAGGGCTGGTTAAAATAAAACTTAGCTGGGAAAATTGTATATTAGTAGCACCGGGA
The DNA here is from genome assembly GCA_030556195.1 of Anolis apletophallus. Classification (NCBI taxonomy): domain Eukaryota; kingdom Metazoa; phylum Chordata; class Lepidosauria; order Squamata; family Anolidae; genus Anolis; species Anolis apletophallus. The sequence continues at coordinate 5,995,341 of JARBWK010000001.1, forward strand.
CTGTGGCGCAGCTGGCTGGGAGTCAGCTGCATAAGATCTCTACTGACCAGAAGGTCATCGGTTCGAGGCCTGCCCGGGTTGGGGTGAGCTCTCGACCAAATTGTGTAGCTCACTGTCGACCTTTGCAACCCGAAAGACAGTTGCATCTGTCAAGTAGGAAATTTAAGTACCACGTTGTGGGGAGGCTAATTTAACTAATTTACGAAGCCATAAATCTCCAGTAAGTGTGTAAAAGGAGTGAAGGAGTGCGACAGCTCCCCCTGATGGCCAGAAGCTGAAATGTTAAATTGCCTCTGAGTGTCTTGTCTATACGTGTTTGTATGTCAAAGGGCATTGAATGTTTGCCTGTATATGTGCATTGTGATCCGCCCTGAGTCCCCTGCGGAGTGAGAAGGGTGGAATATAAATGATGTAAATAAATAAATAAATAAATAAGCAGGAGCACCTAATTTTACCACAAAAAACTGGGTAAACATATTGACTGGAGTATAAGCTGAGGGTGGGAAATGCAGCAGCTACTGGTAAATTTCAAAATAAAAATAGATACCAATAAAATTGCATTAATTGAGGCATCTGTAGGTTAAATGTTTTTGAATATTTACACAAAACTGTAATTTAAGATAAGACTGTCCAACTCTGATTAAAACATTATTCTAACCTTCAATGTAAATTATCCTTCCAATAATAATAGAGGAAAATAATAAATGCAATAATAACTGGGTTGTTGTAGGTTTTTCGGGCTTTATGGCCATGTTCTAGAAGCATTCTCTTCTTACGTTTCGCCTGCATGTATGGCAGGCATATAGCATACAGCTCTTATAGTCAGAAAGTTTTTTCCTAATGTCCAGGTGGAATCTATTTCCTGCAATTTGAACTCATTGCACCAAGTCCTAGTGTTTGGATATCTACTCACAGTCTCCTGGCCACCACTTCATAGCAGAGAGGGTTGGCGTGTTGAGAATAAATTCCTGAGTGGCAACATCGAAAGTGGCAGTCGTCTCCAGTCCCCGAAGATACGTTCCTTGACAATAAAATGGTAGAGAGACACGGCTTACCAAAGAACCACAGGATCGGCATCAGTAGCCACGAATCCCAGATGGACTCTCCTCAGGATTAAGTAGGACCAACCTTCTTCTCATCCGCAAACTCCACTTTCACAGCAATGCCACCCAAAACCAAGCTTTTATATTTTGTGTCCCTTGAAGTCTGTGACCACTGCCAAATGTCAATCAATATGTTTGAACTTGTTTTCTTACACTTTTATCACCAGCGCTCACTTTTTTAAAAACAGGGTTGTACCACTAGGTATAGGCTGGATCTACACTGCCATATAATCCAGATTATTAAACCACATAAAACTTACCATGTCCCAATTCAGTTTGGGCATAGGTTCCTGCGATGTAAAACTTCTGCGCTAAGGGGATCCACTTGGCAATCTGTTCATCCGTGCCCAAACCCAAAATGCTTCTCACAAAGACTTGGTGCACGTTAAATGCCAAATCTGCAGAAAAAGTTCTGCAAAAAAAAGAAGATATACAATGCAGTTATGTTTCACTGTGGTGAAAATGTATATTCAAGTGCTACTGAGGGCTGTTTTGAGGCGGAGAGAAGAAGAAAAGGAAAGTCTTTGCTGGGAGGAGCCCACTCACTGAAGTGCCCTCTCTCAAAAAGGAAGAGGAGCCATTGGTAAGCATCTTTCAGATTGCATGGTTGAATGATGAGAAACCCAGCGTTGCCTAGCTCAGTGTTTCCCAACCACTGCACAGTAGGGTTTCGTTTGGGATCAGCTGATGTGCCGCGAGAAAGCCCCCCCTCTTCCCCCCTCCTCCTGCTGCTGTGTCGTAACATCACCAGCTCCAAGACACTTTTTCATTTATACTTATACTAGCTGTACCCGGCACGCGTTGCTGTGCCCTATTTTGGAGATGCGAGGAAGTCTGAGTATGTATGAGTTGGAATTGATGTTACTTATGGTCTTGGCAGGGGCGGTCTAAGGTAATTTGAAATGGTAGGCGAACATTATTTTGGGGCCCCCAAAAAAACATTATTTCCCCATGTAAATCAAATATACAATTAGAATATCACAATACCATTAGTAGTATTATATTGTATCAATGTATATACAATATATTATACCATACTCATACTATATTATATCATTATTATATTATACTACATTACAATATAATTATATTATAATATATTGACATTATAATACAATATAACATTCTATTATATTATTATTATAAAATAATAAATAAAATTATTTATTTCAATAAAATTATCATCTACTAAATATTTTCATAACTCCTATAAAACTCAAATAACCCAAAATAAAGTAAAATAAAATATTATATATTAATATTTTATACAATACCACTATACTGCAATATTGTTTGTAATATTACATGTAATATAAAATATATCATTATTCTATTGTTATATTGTATTTTTATTATATTGTATGACAATATTAAGCAGAACTGTATAATACTCAACAAGAAATGCAATGTAAATGCATCAAAATCAGAATCTATTACCTACTACTCGTCTCATAATTCATAGGAGTCTCCCATAAGTCCAAAATTAGGATCCCAATGTAAATGTAAATAGAAAAACAGCCAAAATGTTCAAATGAGGTCGAATACAGGCAGCGCGGCCTGGGCAAACTTGGGCCCTCCCTCCCTCTAGGTGTTTTGGACTCCTCATAGCCTCAGGCCCCTCATGTCTAGACAGAAATAGTGCCGAAGAAAGGAAGGAGGGAGAGAGAGAAGAGATCGCAGAGGAGGAGGAGGAGGAAAGCCCTTCATTCATTCCTTCACTTACACTTCCTTCACTGATTCTTTTCTCCTTCCCCGCAAATGCGCGCGCAGGGGAGACAAAGGGAGAGGGGAAGCACTCCCTACCTGTCCAATAGGGAGTGCTTTGCTTACAGGCTTCTGCGCAAGGGAGCTACTGGGCATGCACGGAGGTTTTCGCGGATGTGCAGTTGCTCCTGCGCTCAACTTCAGCTCTGGAGCAACTGCGCCTGCGCGAAAACCTCCGTGCATGCCCAGAAGCGGTGTCGGAGCACACAAGGCCGGGGCCCAAAAGCAGGCAGCTGCGGCGCTGTCTGAGGAACATCAGCAGGGCCAGAATGGCGCCCCATGCGACCAGGATGGCGCCCCCTTCCCAGATGGCGCCCTAGGCGGCCGCCTACTTGGCCTACCTTGTAGGACCGCCCCTGGGTCTTGGTGGGGTCATGGCTGTGTCGTTGTGGGTTGTTCTGGTGGGTGGGATGTTGAGGTCCTGTGGAGTTGTCGGTGTGTGGTGTTCCTGGCGTTCTGCAGAGCTTGTGGATATACAATGTTTTTTGTCTTTCCGTCTGCTGTGTTGATGTAGAGGTTCTGTGGTTTCCCAACTCTGGAGCACGCTACGTAGAGTTGTCCGTGGGAGAAGCATTCTGTGTCAAGGTCTATGCCACAGATTTGTAGTGTTTGTCCTTGAGCCTTGTTTATGGTGATGGCAAAAGCTAGTGTAGTGCAGTGTCTTTCTGTTCTGGCGTTTGTTCTGCCCTTTTTTGTGTGATGTGTGATGTATGTAGCGTTCCGATGCTGTTCTTTTTAGGAGGCATGGCTTGTCTTTTGGGTCAGCTTATGCCTGTGTGGAAGGAAGGAATGGCATAGAAATGGGTTGAGCAGTAGACACAAGGTTGTGTTATGTGCGTATTGTGTTGTGTGTAGGTATTACTTTTGTGTTATTCTGGGGGTATGTGTTTGTCAGTGGTGCCTGTGTCCCTGGTGCCCTATTCGTCTCCCTCCTAGATCTTGACTGTGGCAGTTTAACCCTCAACTGAAATCACTCAGCATTCTAAGTGGCTTTGCCCACCGTTACTATGGTAACTGATGTTGGCCAATGGGTTTCGCTGGCTGCCGCAGAGGATGCTGGGAAATGTAGTTTTTTTGTATCGTTGTTTTGGGGGCCTTCTAGGTTTTTGGGGGGGAAAGTTTCTTTGCTAAAAACCTTCCTTGCCTGAGGCCTATTTGTGTTGGCAAGTTTGGTGTCTCTGCCTTGGAAGGTTTCTCTGTCGCTGTCAGTCGTTCGACGACGGGACCTCCTTTATATAATAGATTATTACTGCCTACTGAAGTGTCTGCCCCATTGTGGTAACTGAGGAGCAGCACTGGTGACTATGTGGCGCAGTGTTGCTTCCAGGTCGGCTGTTTTGCCCGGCGCTTGGGCCTTGGTCAGAGCGAGCCAGGGCCGATGTTGAGGCGCTGGGCAGGCAGCCAAGGAGGGTTAGGCGGTGAGGCCTGGTCATGGAGAAGATCCAGGGCGGGCTGCGGCTGCTCATCAGCTGCCCGGCGGTGCTGGAGCTCTTCGCACTGCTGCAGGAGGATGCCTCACGGCTGGTGGGCGAGCAGCCCCTGGCCCCGTTCTGCGCCCCCCCCCCCCATGCCAGCTCCTGGCCAACTTCTTACAGTAAAAGAAAAAACATGAGGTGGAATGATGTGTAAGACCACAACCTTCCTGTTTAAGCAATCCGCATAAATCTATCAGCCCCACTATGTGAAAATATGCACAATCAATTAACTAATAGATAACCTGTGTCCATGTCCTTCTAGTATCGTTAAATATAAGAGTATCTCATAGCCTGTAATAACGGGACACCTGGGAATCTTAACGAGCTACCATTCAATCGCCGAGATAGCATTCGAGAATCTAGGCAGGCTGCCAGCCTCCAACGCAGCAGCCGGTTTGCAAACCGAAACTGATTTGTCTTTATTTTAGAGTACTAAGAAAATTGTCTTCAGTTTCCAGGCTTCGTTCAGAATACCATGCCAAGTTTTGCCTTGTCTCCAAGCTCCTGATTTTGCCTAGGCCTTTGTGCACGTTTTGCTTCTATAGCTGTCTTGCATTTTCCTTGGAATTTGCATCAAGCTTTTTACCTTTGCCTTTGGATCTTGGGACTAATCGAACTGTGTGAATACCTTGGATATATTCTACATTTGATCTTCTTTTAACCCTTTTGTTGGACACTATATTTGTTTCAATAAAAGCCTATTATTCAGAGACTGTCTGTTGTGTGTGTGTTAACTAGGGGGGTGTTCCTTGTGTGAAGTGCAACAAATGGTTTCATCAGCTTTCTTGCACAGTCTGCATTTTGGGTCATCAGCCGATTTTTCGATCCTGGCCTTAATTGCATTTGTTCCGATGGTGGATGCATCTTGTTGCTGTTGTTGCTGTTGTTATATTGGGAGAAAGGTAGGATAAAAAAGTAGGTAACACTGGAAAAGTGCAAATCTTCCAGAATGGTAATAAATATGGGATATGGACAAAAAAGAGCAATGCATGAGTCGGAAGGGATTACATCCAAGCTGCTGCAGGAACTTGAAAACAATGTCCTCCCAGAGAAATTGGTGTGCTAAGAAAGGTGCTTATCCTGGTGTGATCCAGCTCTCGGCATGGCCAGTTTGCAAATCCAGAACCTGTTTTTAGGACCTTAGGTGGTAAGATCCAAAACCGGTCTGGCATCCCTGGTTTTTGAGAAACCCATGTTGACTTTTAGTGATCATTTTAGCATACATATGGGACACTTGTTTTTCTTTGTTACGATGCTGCTTTCAGTAACACTGGTTAGGTAATCCACAGATCAAGGACAACATTTCGAAATATGATGTATGGTGCATGTTGTCATCACTGTCCGGTCTGGTTACAACCAGCATTTTTCCTCATCTCACGTGAAGTGGGACTTGCCTGACTTGATAAAGGTGTGGGAGCATGAGAACTGTCGCCCGAACACCTCTGAGAGGCCACCTGCTGCCCTTCCTTGTTTTAATGTGCATTAAGGGCTGGAGCTACACAATGTAATCCCGTATATCAGAACATTCCAAACATTTCGTGTTGGTGGCACACTTTTTAGACATGCATTATTATTTAATGACATGGTGATTCAGTTTCACTATCACAGTTTCACTATCAAACCAGTGGTTAACTAAACATTGATAAGGGATAGAAACATATACATAAAATGCAATAACAAAATGTGTGGGCACACAACATATCTCAAGAAAACCTTTCATTTATTTATATATATTATTTTTAAATATATGATTTATTGTGTTGTCAATGTTTCACAAAGGTTTTGATATTTTTTTGTATATGGTATTCAAAGTTCATAAAAGTATAATATTAAAATGAAAAGTATTCATCTAACATTAACCATATTTATGGATACATATAATATTCTTTAAACATAATATAAATATAATATAATACTATTATTTAACATCTATATGCAACCACTTGTTCAGCTGGCGTAGAGTTTTGGGCTTGAGTGTCACCAATATGCTGATGACACTCAGCTCATTCTGAGGATGGAGGGCCGGCCTGACTCTGTACCCGATAATTTCCAACAGTGCCTTGTGGCTGTTACTGGATGGTTGCGTGCCAGCAGGTTGAGGGTGAACTCGACGAAGATGGAGATCCTTTGGCTTGGTTGTCTGGGCGGTGGGGATGTCCGGCTGCCTACCCTGGATGGTGAGGCACTATGCCTATCATCTTTGGTAAAAAGCCTGGGAGTCCTCTTGGACCCTCTGCTGACAATGGAGGCCCAAATCTCCGCTGCCAGCAGAACAGCATTCTTCCATCTGCATTCTTCCATCTGCGTCCTTACTTATCCCGGAACTATCTGGCTAGGGTAATCCAGGCTATGGTCATCTCAAGACTAGATTACTGTAACGTTCTTTACATTGGCCTGCCTTTGACGGTGATCCGGAAGCTTAAGCTAGTGCAAAATGCTGCAGCACGGCTGCTCGCAGGGGAGCCTGTGAGCTGTCACATAACACCAGTTCTCCAGCAGTTGCACTGGCTACCGATCGAGCACCGGCTCAGTTTCAAAGTGCTAGTTCATGGTCTGGGGCCAGTGTACTTAAGGGACCGCCTGTTCCCTTACAAACCCAAGAGATCACTGCGATCAGAAGACCAAGATCTTTTGGAAATCCCTGGTTTGAAGAACTTCCGCTTGACGGACACTAGACGAAGGGTGTTTATAATCATCGCCCCTTTGTTATGGAATGCCCTTCCTTCTGAGGCCCGAGCACTTCGGGACCTGGTGGCCTTTCGTAGGGCCTGCAAAACCTACCTCTTCCAGCAGGCTTTTGGAATGTATTAGCATAATAGATTTTAACTAAGGCTATAACTGTTGTGTATTCTGCTTATGTAAACCGCCCCGAGCCTTTGGGAGTAGCGGTCTAGAATAAATAAATAATAAATAAATAAATAATAAATACAATGATTTTAACTGTGGCATCTTTCCTATTTCTTCTAGATCAGGGCTGTCCAACTGGCGGCCCCGGGGCCGGATCCGGCCCGTAGCCTGTTGACACGGCCCCACCTATGCCCTCAGCCGCCATTTTTAAATTTTTTTAAAAAAATCGATTTTTTTTTTAAAAATTGGCGGCCGGGGGGGAGGGGGAGGTGGGGCAGGGAGGAGGAAGAGAGCCAGCTCCTCCTTTTGGCGCCCCTCCCTACCTAGGCGGGAGCCGCCGAAAAGGGCAGAAGGCGGCGCCAAGAGCAGCGCGTCACAGGCCTGGCGTGACGCGCTGCCCTTGGCACCGCCTACTCCTTTTGGCGGCTCCCCGGCCTAGGAAGGGAGGGGGCGCAAAAAAGGAGGAGTAGGCGGTGCCAGGGGGCAGCGCGTCACGCCAGGCCTGTGACGCTGCCCCTTGGCACCGCCGCTCCCTCCTTTCGGCGGCTCCCCAGCCTAGGGAAGGGAGGGCGCCAAAAGGAGGAGTAGGCGGTGCCAAGGGGCAGCGCGTCACGCCAGGCCTGTGACGCGCTGCTCTTGGCGCCGCCTACTCCTCCTTTTTCGGCGGCTTTAGGAGGGGGGGCGGGGCCTGGGCTGGGGGTCATCAGTGACCTCTTATCCGGCCCTGGACCCGCCAGAAGTTGGACAGCACTGTTCTAGATAATCAAAAAGCAGTTAAATTATTTATTTATTTATTAGATTTATTAGCCGCCACTCCCAGTGGCTCGGGGCGGCTTACAGTAAACATCACAACAAAATCACAATCAACAGCAGCATTAAAACAAAGAATAAAACAGTTCCTAAAAGAAACACAATCTTAAAAGATGGCATATCACAGGTCAAAGGCCTGCCGGAATAGGAACGCCTTTCAGGCCTTCCGGAAAGCCAACAAATTGCGCAAGGCCCTAACCTCCGGAGGTAACGCGTTCCAGAGGACTGGGGCAATGATTGAAAACGCCCTTCTCCGCGTTGAGGTGAGCTGGAATTGCTTGACACTGGGCACGGTTAAAAGGTTCCCCCTCTTCAGATCTAAGTGTTCTCAAGGGATGATATGGGGTTAGGCGGTCCCTCAGGTACACTGGCCCCAGACCATACAAGGCCTTGAAAGTCAAAACTAACACTTTGAAGGCGATAGGGAGTCAGTGCAGTTCCCGCAGAATTGGTGTAATATGGCAGCTCGCGGGGATTCCCGCGAGCAACCGAGCTGCGGCGTTCTGCACCAGCTTAATTTTCCGGGTCACCGACAAAGGCAGGCCAATGTAGAGAGCGTTACAGTAGTCTAGCCTTGAGATGACCGTAGCTTGGATCACCGTGGCCAGGTCGTGCCGAGACAAGTAAGGGGCCAGCCTCCGAGCCTGGCGAAGAGGGAAAAACACCACTCTGCTGACAGCGGAGACCTGAGCCTCCATTGACAGCTGGGGGTCGAGGATGACTCCGAGGCTCTTTACTGAAGACGGGCATAATGCCACACTGTCCAGGGTTGGAAGCTGGATATCCCCACTGCCCGGACAACCCAGCCAAAGGATCTCCGTCTTCGCTGGATTCACCTTCAACCTACTGGCTTGCAGCCATCCAGTAACAAAGGAAAGTAGAGCCAAAGAATATATCACAGCGGATCTTTGCACAATATATAGTTTTATTTAAAGTTCCACAAGTGTGTCCATAATAACAAAAATTTCACAGCGGTCAAGGCCTGCTATATTCAAGTTTAGTCGCAAAAATACTCCCGAAGCGGCAGAAATCATCCGTAGTAATGTGAAATAATAATCCGAATTATATTGCTCTTGTCGCTTCGTTCCGGTCGACGGACTATAAATCCCATGCGCAAGCTCCGTTTCGCAGTAGCTTCTTCGGGACCGGGAGTATAAATGAACATCTGTTCGTGGATCACTTAGAGAATCATGCTATGCATATAAACGCGGCATAGGCCTGCGGGTCGGTACAATAGGTCTACTGCGAAACGGAGCTTGCGCATGGGATTTATAGCCCATCGACCGGAACGAAGCGACAAGAGCAATATAATTCGGATTATTATTTCACATTACTACGGATGATTTCTGCCACCTCGGGAGTATTTTTGTGACTAAACTTGAATATAGCAGGCCTTGACCGCTGTGAAATTTTTGTTATTATGGACACACTTGTGGAACTTTAAATACAACTATATATTGTGCAAAGATCTGCTGTGATATATTCTTTGGCTCTACTTTCCTTTGCTACTGTGTCAGTCAGGCAAGATACTTTCTTTTGGAGCCATCCAGTAACAGCCTCGAAGCAAAGATGGAAATTATTGGGTACGGTTTCGGGCCTGCCCTCCATCCTCAGAATGAGCTGGGTACATCAGCTTACTGGTGGCACTCCACCCCAAAGCTACGTACCAGCGGAGCGAGCGGTCACATATAGATGTTAAATAATAGAGGGGAGAGTATGGCCCCCTGGGAGACCCCGCAAGTTAAGGGGGAGCCCCCGGAATTAAAACTATATGGAAACTATATGGATGCAAGCCAAGCTAATATAACTCCTTGATGAAGTCTATTGAAACAATATTTAAGAATTTACCTGGGGAATATTGTCGGGAACAAGAATGTACTACATCTATATAAATACTACAAGAAACCTGTTAAACAAAAAAAAACACCCCTGTTTTGGAATTAAATATTTTTTTTATTTTTATTCTTCGAATTTATTTTAACATTTAAACCCTGTGTGAAATCAACACTTGGTTCCTTTTATACTACCTTTTTTGAGCTGCATTATACACTTTGCGTATGAAATATACTCTTTGAAGTGTTTTGGTTTCAACTTCTTTCTTATTGGAAGCTTACAGGACAGATCCAAAGACAACCTGGCAAGATGGCACGACCTAAAAGAATCCCACACCTTGTGTGACTGTGGAGCAGAACAGACAACTCCGCATCTGTATGCTTGTCCACTGTACCCAGCCTCATGTACAGAGGAGGAATTGTTGGGGGCTGCAGACAATGCCGTTGCTGTTGCCTGTTTCTGGTCAAAAGATATTTAGCCGCTTGCACACCCTTCTACGTTTATCAGTTTTATACTAGTTTATGCAATGCTTTTGATATGAAATAATAATAATAATCAACTTTAGAACTAAAAGACGCTTCTTTACTCTTGCTAGAACAAGTGAGCACTGCTTCCCCATTAATATTTCAACTCACCTATAACAGTAGTCCCGATGAGGTCCACCTTCAACCCATCCCATTTCATCCATCCTTTTTGCAAGGTACAATGACTTCCTGATACCTTCTTCGTATCGTTCATTCTGGCTCTCAAAGTATTGATTTTCCCTGCTAAGTTTTGGGTCATTCAGAATCCAGGTATCTGTTGGGAATAAATAAACGTTTATTTGATCTCCAGAAAACATGCTGAGGAATGAAGGAGTGCGACAGCTCCCCCTGGTGGCCAGATGTTAAACTGTCTCTGTCTGCCTTGTGTGTTTGTGTGTCTAAATGTAATGTGTACATTGTAATCCGCCCTGAGTCCCCTGCGGGGTGAGAAGGGCGGAATATAAATGAAGTAAATAAGTAAATAAATAAATAACTTTTTGAATTCTACTCTGAGACATTTTTGATCACCTAGACCTGGAAGAGCATGCGGGCAAATTCATACCGCTGATGGGATGCAACTCCCAGCAGCCCAAGACCTAGTTAGGGTGCAACTCCCATCAGCCCAAGACCTAGTCAGGGTGCAACTCCCATCAGCCCAAGACCTAGTCAGGGTGCAACTCCCATCGGCCCAAGACCTAGTCAGGGTGCAACTCCCATCAGCCCAAGACCTAGTCAGGGTGCAACTCCCATCAGCCCAAGACCTAGTCAGGGTGCAACTCCCATCAGCCCAAGCCCTAGTTAGGGTGCAACTCCCATCAGCCCAAGACCTAGTCAGGGTGCAACTCCCATCAGCCCAAGACCTAGTCAGGGTGCAACTCCCATCGGCCCAAGACCTAGTCAGGGTGCAACTCCCATCGGCCCAAGACCTAGTCAGGGTGCAACTCCCATCGGCCCAAGACCTAGTCAGGGTGCAACTCCCATCAGCCCAAGACCTAGTCAGGGTGCAACTCCCATCAGCCCAAGACCTAGTCAGGGTGCAACTCCCATCAGCCCAAGACCTAGTCAGGGTGCAACTCCTATCAGCCCAAGACCTAGTCAGGGTGCAACTCCCATCATCCCAAGACCTAGTCAGGGTGCAACTCCCATCAGCCCAAGACCTAGTCAGGGTGCAACTACCATCAGCCCAAGACCTAGTCAGGGTGCAACTCTCATCAGCCCAAGACCTAGTCAGGGTGCAACTCCCATCAGCCCAAGACCTAGTCAGGGTGCAACTCCCATCAGCCCAAGACCTAGTCAGGGTGCAACTACCATCAGCCCCCCAAAAGTGAAAACCTTGCAAACAAAATCATCTAACCTCAACTGTCTATCCTGGAACATAGCAGGTTGGCAGACCAGAAGTAAGGAGGAAGGAGTTGGTAAATTTTTGAGGAATTTCGACATGATCTCGCTACAAGAGACATGGAGTAAAGGACCTCTAGATTTTAATGGATACACCATAATTGACTCCCCAGCTAAATTGGAAAAAGGTAGAGGGCGACCGAAAGCAGGGCTGGCCATTTTGCTGTCTACAGCTCTTGGGGCTAAAATCAAACCTGTTGAGAATTGCAGCGAGTGCTGAGTGCATTCAACCAATACTGTGAGAAAAACCTGCTAAAGATCAACTATAGTAAAACCAAAATTATGATCTTCTCAAATAAGCGGGCCGGGCATAACTGGTACATAGGAAAGAACTTAATAGAACAAGTCTCCAGTTTTAAATATTTAGGGGTTACCTTTCAGCCACAGCTTCCTGGGGATGCCACCAAAAAATAGCTGTACAAAAGGCTCTATCCAGTAGTAAAGCAATAATTCGCTTTTTCTATACCAAAGGTGGCCAGTATATCCCTGCTGCAACAAAGGTCTTCCAAGCAAAGGTAACAGCCCAATTACTATATGCAATTCCAGTATGGATCACAGGCTTCACATCTAAAGTAGAACAAGTTCAATCAGGGTTTCTCAGAAAACTATTTGCTGTCCCCAATTGCGTTCCATCTGCGGTCTTAAGATTGGAATCAGGAACAGCCTCTCTCGAATCACTAGCTTGGAGAAGAGCCCTAGGATACTGGATGGAGAGTATGTACAAAGGGCCGGAAGCAGGCTATACATATTTGATTCAAGAAGACCTCTTTAAATCCCACCGAATCAAAGCATTAAATCAGAAACTTAGGCAGATGGCCTCTCAGAGACCATTCTGAGCAGTCTTGAGCATAAAAAGACAATGCAGACCTTAGCAGAACGAATCAGTGACATAGACAAACAGGCCTCAATGACTCTGGCATGCTCCACACGCTCTCCACTAAATTTAGGCCTAACATTTAATCCTTTGGGTTGTGCCAACTACTTAGAAAATTTAAATATCCCAAAATTTCGTCTTGCTTTCAGTTGGGGCAGATTTAATGCCCTCAAATCAGCCATACTAGATGGTAGATACAAAGGGACTGATTATGAACACAGAGTTTGCCCTTGCAGGGAGGGTAAAATAGAAACTGTAATACATGTACTTTTTATTTGCACAATTTACAGGGATGATAGACTAAGGTTAATATCCCCTCTACTCACCAAATGGCCAGGAAGAACCCTAAATTGGTACTGTACTTATTTACTGTCTGATCTTGACAAAAGGGTAACGGAACAGGTGGCCAAATTTCTCTTTGCGGCGGCAAAAAGCCGCAATTGCTTCATTAATAACCTGTAAACACTAAGAGTGTAACAAAGAGTACTCAGAACACTTCCTATTAATTGGCAATCAGTTCCTGTTTTAAATGATAAAGACAGTCATTCAACCGATAGCGAACTGTGACACTTGTTCTTATTAATCATAACCCAACTGCGATGTTATTAATTTCTTAAATGTTGTATTCTATTGTTCTACTTTCACCTGACTTAGCCGATGGTTTGTTGACCGAAATAAAGGCTACTGACTGACTGACTGAACTCCCATCAGCCCAAGACCTAGTCAGGGTGCAACTCCCATCAGCCCAAGACCTAGTCAGGGTGCAACTCCCATCAGCCCAAGACCTAGTCAGGGTGCAACTCCCATCAGCCCAAGACCTAGTCAGGGTGCAACTCCCATCAGCCCAAGACCTAGTCAGGGTGCAACTCCCATCAGCCCAAGACCTAGTCAGGTGCAACTCCCATCAGCCCAAGACCTAGTCAGGGTGCAACTCCCATCAGCCCAAGACCTAGTCAGGGTGCAACTCCCATCAGCCCAAGACCTAGTCAGGGTGCAACTCCCATCAGCCCAAGACCTAGTCAGGGTGCAACTCCCATCTTAGCAGCCCAAGACCTAGTCAGGGTGCAACTCCCATCAGCCCAAGACCTAGTCAGGGTGCAACTCCCATCAGCCCAAGACCTAGTCAGGGTGCAACTCCCATCAGCCCAAGACCTAGTCAGGGTGCAACTCCCATCAGCCCAAGACCTAGTCAGGGTGCAACTCCCATCAGCCCAAGACCTAGTCAGGGTGCAACTCCCATCAGCCCAAGACCTAGTCAGGGTGCAACTCCCATCAGCCCAAGACCTAGTCAGGGTGCAACTCCCATCAGCCCAAGACCTAGTCAGGGTGCAACTCCCATCAGCCCAAGACCTAGTCAGGGTGCAACTCCCATCAGCCCAAGACCTAGTCAGGGTGCAACTCCCATCAGCCCAAGACCTAGTCAGGGTGCAACTCCCATCAGCCCAAGACCTAGTCAGGGTGCAACTCCCATCAGCCCAAGACCTAGTCTCCCCATCAGGTGCAACTCCCATCAGCCAAAGACCTAGTCAGGGTGCAACTCCCATCAGCCCAAGACCTAGTCAGGGTGCAACTCCCATCAGCCCAAGACCTAGTCAGGGTGCAACTCCCATCAGCCCAAGACCTAGTCAGGGTGCAACTCCCATCAGCCCAAGACCTAGTCAGGGTGCAACTCCCATCAGCCCAAGACCTAGTCAGGGTGCAACTCCCATCAGCCCAAGACCTAGTCAGGGTGCAACTCCCATCAGCCCAAGATCTAGTCATGGTGCAACTCCCATCAGCCCAAGACCTAGTCAGGGTGCAACTCCCATCAGCCCAAGACCTAGTCAGGGTGCAACTCCCATCAGCCCAAGACCTAGTCAGGGTGCAACTCCCATCAGCCCAAGACCTAGTCAGGGTGCAACTCCCATCAGCCCAAGATCTAGTCAGGGTGCAACTCCCATCAGCCCAAGACCTAGTCATGGTGCAACTCCCATCAGCCCAAGACCTAGTCATGGTGCAACTCCCATCAGCCCAAGACCTAGTCAGGGTGCAACTCTTATCAGCCCAAGACCTAGTCAGGGTGCAACACTCATCAGCCCCAAATCTGGCAGGACTAACAGTCCCCATCAAATCCCACCAATATTTTCAGTTGGATTATGAGGAGCCATGGGCTCTTTCCAAGCTGTTTACTCACCAACTGCCCGTCGGATCTGGGTTCTCTCAGCACCTCCATCCAGTATATTGGTAAGCCGCTCTACATTGAAAGAGGGATTTTGTCTTTCTACGGCAAGGTCAGGGTTCACATCTTTCATGATGGGATTTGGGGATATTGGATTTGGGCTCTGTTTTTTCATCTTGAAGGTTGAGAAAGCACTGAAGAGACAGCAGCAAATGGTTATCTGAGTGTCTTCTGATTCTCTGCTCAACAAAAAAAGATTTTTTGTAAAAAAAATGTAAAACACATTTTCAGTAGGATCTAACTTTCTTTTAGAACGTAAGTTTAGTCACTCCCATTGCTGCTTCTTAAACTATGGGTCCTGACCCCAAATGCGGTCCCTTTAGTTCAATGTTGGGGTCACAACAGTAAAAAGTATCTGAATGCTAGATTTGCACCAAAGTGTAGTGTTTATGCTGGACTATGCAGCAAATGCTTCAGCTGTACTTCATAAAAAGGACAATCGGCTTGTTGAGCAAAAAATCTTACAAAAGCTTATTTATATTCAGTAAATGTTTGATTGCAATACTTATTTATATACCTATATATCCTTGGGGTCATGAAAATATTGCTCGGGCATGCATTTGTTTAAGAAGCCCTGACAGTTATGAATGTGGTGTTGGCTGTTCAGGTGCTTGAGGCCTACAAAGCCCTGAACGGTTTGGGGCCCGCCTACCTACGTGACTGCATTTCTGTCAATGAACCCAGGCGGTCTCTCCGTTCATCTGGAGAGTCCCTACTCTCATTCCTGCCTCCTTCGCAGGCAAGGTTGGTGGGGACGAGGGAGAGGGCCTTCTCTGTAGTGGCCCCCCAACTCTGGAACATGCTCCCCAGGAATATCAGACAAGCCCCCACCTTGAGAGTTTTTAAGAGGAGCCTGAAGACGTGGGTGTTCCAATGTGCCTTCCCTGAATAAAGTAAATAACACCCTGCTGTGTTCAATCTCTGCAAATGTCCTCAGAAGCACTTCAATTACAGGTTGGGTGTCTGCCCCACATTGTCCTTGAAACCCTCCTGCTATACAATCTACCTCTGTCTGCATCCCGTGTTTATTTATTAATTAAAATTTTTAATTCACATTTGGCCCGCCCGAAATGATTTTAAATTGTCTGTTATTGCTTAGGTTGATTTTTATTGATTGTATTGTTTTATAATTGCTGTTGTGTTGTTATTATATGTTATTGGGCTTGGCCTCATGTAAGCTGCCCCGTGTCCCTTTGGGAGATGGTGGTGGGGTATAAATGAAGTTATTAATAATAAATAAATAAACAAATACAACAAGGTTAGTACACAGCAAACAAGATCATTATGCTGGCTTTTGCATTGGATCACACGTCGGATACTTCCCAAGTGTCTAGGACTATGTGATGTATTGGTAAATAATGCGTGCAGATCCGAGTAGGGTGGCCTTTTGCAGCAGCTCACCACTGGGACCACCCTCACTGGCCTGTGCCAGAGTCTTTGCAGTTTGATCTTTAAATAATATTGTGTAAGGTCGCGTGAAAGGTGTTTGTGGATTAAAGGTGCCTTTCACGTGACCCCCGTCTGCGTGCCCACCTGCCAAACAGATGGGAAGGCTCCTGCAGCAGAATAAAGAAGGGGCCGGTGCTGGGTGAGCGAGGTCTGCCTTGAAAAGTGCCTCCTGCCCGCCCTGCACTGGGTCCAGCAAGGCCGAGGGCTGCAAGACTCTCTTCCCCACGGTGCCCAGGCAAGGGAAGGCAAGGTCCAGCGAGCGGCCTATCCTTTGCCTGGCAAGGGGAGGGCGAGTGGGCCTTGATGCCTCCAGTCCTGCTGGGCCCAATGTTGTGCCGGCAGGTGGGTGCGTCCAATGAAGACCTCTCGCCCGGCGCCGGCTCTTTCCTTCGCCAGCTGTGTTCAGTTCTCTTTGGATGCTGGTGAACTACAACTCCCATATACAAAGACCCCCAAACCTCTCCTGTATTCACATTGCCCAGTTTGATTCAGATCCATCGTCGATTGGGTTTACAGTGCTTGCCAAATGAAGGTGAACTTTTATTATTATTGTTATTGTTATTATTATTAAGGAGAGTCCTAATGACCAACTGTCACGAGTGCTATGATTGTGCTTTTCCTTATGACAAAAAGAGGTTGGACTGGATCGCTCTTGGCGGTCTCTTCCAACCCCAGGATTCCATTATTATTATTATTATTATTATTATTATTATTATTATTATTGAGAGTATGAAAGGCCATCTGTCACGGGTGCTTTGATTGTGCTTTTCCCTTATGGTAACAAGAGGTTGGACTGGATGGCTCTTGGAGGTGTCTTCCAACCAGGGGCGGTCTAAGGTAATTTTAAATGGTAGGCGAACATTATTTTGGTGCCCCCCAAAAAACATTATTTTGCCGCCCCATGTAAAACAAATATACAATTATAATATCACAATACCATTAGTAGTATTATATTGTATCAATGTATATACAATATATTATACCATACTCATACTATATTATATCATAATTATATTATACTACATTACAATATAATTATATTATAATATATTGATATTATAATATAATGTAACATTCTATTATATTATTATTATAAAATAATAAAATTATTTATTTAAATAAAATTATCCTCTACTAAATGTTTTCATTACTCCTATAAAACTCAAATAACCCAAAATAAAGTAAAATAAAATATTATATATTACTATTTTGTACAATACCACTATACTGCAATATTGTTTGTAATATTACATGTAATATAAAATATATCATCATTCTATTGTTATATTGTATTTGTATTATATTGTATGACAATATTAAGCAGAACTGTATAATAATCAACAAGAAATGCAATGTAAATGCATCAAAATCAGAATATATTACCTACCACCCGTCTCATAATCCATAGGAGTCTCCCATAAGTCCAAAATTAGGATCCCAATGTAAATGTAAATAGAAAAACAGCCAAAATGTTCAAATGAGGTCGAATACAGGCAGCGTGGCCTGGGCAAACTTGGGTCCTCCCTCCCTCTAGGTGTTTTGGCCTCCAACTCCCACAACTCTTCATAGCCTCAGGCCCCTCAGGTCTAGACAGAAATAGAGCCGAAGAAAGGAAGGAGGGAGAGAAGAGGTCACAGAGGAGGAGGAAAGCACTTCATTCATTCCTTCACTTACACTTCCTTCACTGATTCTTTTCTCCTTCCCTGCAAATGCACACGCGCGGGGGAGACAAAGGGAGAGGGGAAGCACTCCCTGCCTGCCCGAAAGGAAGTGCTTTGCTTACAGGCTTCTGCGCAAGGGAGCTACTGGGCATGCGCGGAGGTTTTCGCGCATGTGCAGTTGCTCCTGCGCTCAACTTCACCTCCGGAGCAACTGCGCCTGCGTGAAAACCTCCGCGCGTGCCCAGAAGCGGTGTCGGAGCGCACAAGGCCGGGGTCAAAAAGCAGGCAGCTGCAGCACTGTCTGAGGAACATCGGCAGGGCCAGGATGGTGCCCCATGCGGCCAGGATGGCGCCCCCTTCCCAGATGGCGCCCTAGGCGGCCGCCTACTTGGCCTATCTTGTAGGACCGCCCCTGCTTCCAACCCCAGGATTCTATTATTATTATTGTTGTTGTTATTATTATTGAGAGTCTGAATGGCCATCTGTCAGGAGTGTTTTGATTGTGCTTTTCCCTTATGGCAGAAGGAGATTGGCATGGGTGGCCCTCAAGAGGTCTCTTGCAACCATAGGATTCTATTATTATTATTATTATTATTATTATTATTGAGAGTCTGAATGGCCATCTGTCAGGAGTGTTTTGATTGTGCTTTTCCCTTATGGCAGAAGGAGATTGGCATGGGTGGCCCTCAAGAGGTCTCTTGCAACCATAGGATTCTATTATTATTATTATTATTATTATTATTGAGAGTCTGAATGGCCATCTGTCAGGAGTGTTTTGATTGTGCTTTTCCCTTATGGCAGAAGGAGATTGGCATGGGTGGCCCTCAAGAGGTCTCTTGCAACCATAGGATTCTATTATTATTATTATTATTATTATTATTATTATTATTATTGAGAGTCTATCAGAGTGTTTTGATTGTGCTTTTCCCTTATGGCAGAAGGAGATTGGCATGGGTGACCCTCAAGAGGTCTCTTGCAACCATAGGATTCTATTATTATTAGTATTATTAGTATTATTGAGAGTCTGAATATCTGTCAGGAGTGTTTTATTATTATTATAGGATTCTATTATTATTATTATTATTATTATTATTATTATTATTGAGAGTCTGAATGGCCATCTGTCAGGAGTGTTTTGATTGTGCTTTTCCCTTATGGCAGAAGGAGATTGGCATGGGTGGCCCTCAAGAGGTCTCTTGCAACCATAGGATTCTATTATTACTACTACTACTACTATTATTATATTATTGAGAGTCTGTCATAAGTGCTTTCCTTCAATGTTTTCAATTTACACTTTTTTTTTTACTATAGGCCTATTTTACAAAAAAAGGTAGAGACATGTATCTTTCTGTTTAATTACTATTTTAAAAATTTAAAAAAATTCTAGGGGGGCGCTGAGCAATATTTTTTTCTGGAAAGGGGGCAGTAGGCCAAATAAGTTTGGGAACTACGGGTGTAAGGTTTTCCAGTTGCTTCTCATCAACTTTGCTGTTGCCTGGGATTATTATTATTATTATTATTATTATTATTATTATTTTACCCCACTTTCTCTCTCCACAAGGAGACTCAAAACAGCTCCCATTAAAAGCATTTCAACACCTTTCAATACAAAATCTTTTTTTTTTTAAAAAAAACATAAACAGAATTAAATATAAACAGTTAGAATCTATAGAAAATGCAACCAAAGCTAAGCTATACTATGGAATAATGGGAATTGTAGTTTTTGCACCAGCACCTTTTGGCAGGGAAGGCTAAAGACCTTGAAGCCTCTTCATCATCACAGTAGAAAGTGAATCCACTTAAAATCAGGTTTTTGACTCCTGCAGAATTCTGGGGTTTGTAGTTTTGGGAGGAGCCTTTAACAGCCTCACTAAACTACAAACCCCAGAATCCTGCAGATTTAAAGTGGATTCATTCTCTAGTCTAGTGTGATGAAGTAACTTGCCAAACTACTAATCCCAGCTTCAAAGTGCATGGGAGCTATAGTTTTGCAAGGTCTATTTGAGCCTTCTCTGTAGTAGCCAGAGTGTTGGTGGCTCAGCAAGCTGCAACTCCCAGGACTCCATGGCAGTCCAAGAGGTGTCAAAGTGCATTCACTCTGCAGGGAAGACCCACTGCCAGCCCTGGCTAAGGAGAAACAAGGCTTCTGCAGCCCCTTGGAGGCATCATGCATGCTCCAGGGCTTTGGGCTTTAGTAGAGGAGGAGGAAGGGACTCACCAGGAGTTAGTTTCTGCTCCGGAGAAGGGCGGAAGAAGAGAGCAGCAGTGGCAGCCAGCCTTCCCTTCCCTTCTTCCTCTCTTTCTGGGCTCAGAGGGGAAGAGGGCAGGCGCTGCACTGCCTTCTCCTGGCTGGAAGGGGAGTTTGGAAAACAGGCCAGGCTGGAAAGGCAGCCTTCCCTTCCTTCTCTTGCCAAGAGAGACTTGTTCATGCAAGCCCCATAGGCACTCTGGACTAGATGGCCCTTGTGGGCTCTTCCATTCCATGACCCCATCTACACTGCCATATAATCCAATTTCAGAGTCCAGATTATCTGGGTTATCAATGCTTTTCCTAATTGGTTCTATAATAAAGTTGTCAGCTGCGCAATGGGGAAAAAAACAAAACATTTTTTTTAAGTTAAGAAAATCAAGCCTGCAGATCACCTGTTGACTTATGGTAACCTCATGAATTTCATAGTGTTTCCTCAATAATAATAATAATAACAATAATAATGTTGTTAACTGCTTAAAGCAGTGTTTCCCAACCTTTTTTGAGCCGCGGCACACTTTTTACATTTACAAAATCCTGGGGCACACCACCAACCAAAATGACACAAAATGACACTCTAGCACAGTAATGCGTATAGTTAATATGTT
Organism: Anolis apletophallus; assembly: GCA_030556195.1. Taxonomy (NCBI): domain Eukaryota; kingdom Metazoa; phylum Chordata; class Lepidosauria; order Squamata; family Anolidae; genus Anolis; species Anolis apletophallus. The sequence continues at coordinate 6,016,153 of JARBWK010000001.1, forward strand.
TTTAAATGTATGCACTCAGTGTGAAACCTGGGCCTGTTTCGATGAACACAACATATATATGACTTCATCTCACATATTTATACATGGCTATCATGTCTTCCCTCAGCCTTCTCTTCTTCAGGCTAAACATGCCCAGCTCTTCAAGCCGCTCCTCATAGAGCTTGTTCTCCAGATCTTTGTGAAATTTCACCCTGAATGAAACTTGCTTCCAGATCTCATGATGCTGTTATAAACAGTTCCTTGGGGGGAGTGGGGGAGGCAACTCTCAAAAAATCCAGTAAAATAGGGGGAAAAAATTTCCAAGCGGAGAGGCTCAATTTGTTTCTTGGAAACCTGTGAGGGGGCTGCTAGGAGGGGGGAGAGTGCCAATTTCCCACGGCACACCTGATGATTGCTCACGGCACACTGGTTGGGAAACACTGGCTTAAAGTGCAAAAGGACAAAGAGTGCACTAAGACTCTAAACCAGTGGTTCCCAAACTTTTTTGGCCTACCGCCCCCTTTCCAGAAAATTTTTTACTCACCGCCCCCCTAGAAATTATTTTTTTCAAATTTCAATAGCAATTAAACAGAAAGATATATGTATTAATGTTTCTACCTTTTTCGTAAAATATAATAAAGAAAGTTGTAAATTGGAAACATTGAAGTTTGAAATTATGAAACTATTTATTGAACTTAGAATAGAAAGGTAATACAAAAAAAAAATTAAAACATTCGAAATCGTCTTAATGAGAAGGATGAACCTGGCATGCTGCTACCAATCTAGTCATCCTCGGCTCAAATCATCGCCATTGACTATTTTGCAATCGGTTTCTTATTTTGTTAATAAATTGGTTACCGCACTGAATCCACGTTCCATTAAATATGTTGAAGGACATTATTATTGTTATAAGACTCAACCAGTTGGAAGGGAACCCCAAAGGTATTATTATTATTATTATTATCCCTTGCTTGGCGAGAGGAGGAGGAGGGAGCAGGAGGAGGGAAGAAGAGACTCACATAGAGATGGATGGTAGCCTGTCACGTGGCTCACGCCACCTCCCCCACCGGCCCCTTACAGGGGTTCAGCGCTCTCCAAATTCTCCTTGGCCTTCCAGTGCCCCCCTAGATCAACCCACCGCTCACCAGGGGGTGGTACCGCCCACTTTGGGAATCACTGCTCTAGTCTAAACTATCTAGTCCGTGAGCTGCTTTTTGCAGACAACGCTGCCCTTGTCGCCCATTCAGAAGCAGCCCTGCAGCGCCTCACATCCTGCTTTGCAACAGCTGCAGAGCTGTTTGGGCTGGAAGTCAGCCTGAAGAAAACGGAAGTCCTCTACCAGCCTGCACCACAGGAAGAACACCATCTTTCCCACGGCAGCATAGGCAAACCTGTGCTTAAGTCCATCCAGCAGTTCACCTCCCTGGGAAGCATCATCTCTTCAGACGCCAAGATTGATAAAGAGATCGATCACAGATTAGCAAAGGCATAGAGTGCATTCAGAAGGCTTCACAAAAGAGTCTGGAGCAACAAGCACCTGAGGCAAAGCACCAAAATCAGTGTGTACAGAGCTATTGTACTGTCTATTCTCCTCTATGGGTCTGAAACATGGGTCACCTATTGCCAACACCTATGACTCCTCGAACGCAACATCAGGCTAAGATAGGTGTCCTGTGCCTGGGCGGGAATGTAAGATATGCTAGTCCTCCCCCTCTCCATAAGCTAGTTTACACAGATTGGTCTTTAAAAGCTTTTTAAAGGAGAGGAGAGAGGGGGCCATTTTTAATTCTTTGGGAAAGGAGTCCCAGAGGTGGGGAGCGGCTACGAAGAAGGCCCTATCTCTCATTCCCACCAACCACGCTTGAGACGGGGTGGGTCTGAGAGGAGGGCCTCCTCTGTGGACTGCAGTGCTTGTGCTGGTTTATACGCGGAGATGCAGTTTTTCAAATGTATTTAGTCCGGAAGCAGATTGGCAGTCAGTGGAATTGCTGCAACATAGGAGTTGCCCTCTCACAATACGGCACTCCAGTTAGTAACCTGGCCACCAATCTCTGAATAAGTTGCAGCTTCCGAACTATCTTCAAAGGCAGCCCCATGTAGAGAGTGTTGCAGTAATCCAGACGGGAAATAACCAAGGTGTGGACTACCACGGCCAAGTCTGGTGTCTCAAGGTAAGGGTGCAGGTGGTGCACAAGTTTTAGTTGTGCAAAGGCTTTCCTGGCCACCACCGACACCCGGGGTTCCAGGGTCAGCGATGAGTCCAGGAACAACCCCAGACTGTGAACCTATGACTTCAGGGGGAGTGCGACCCCATCCATTACAGGTTGTAACCCTACACCCTGGTCTGACTTTTGACTGACCAGTCGTACAGTACATCTGTTTTGTCTGGATTTACTTTCAATTTATTAGTCCTCATCCAATCCATCACTGATGACAGGCACTGGTTTAGGGGCAGGATGGCAAAGAATACACAGAGATGAGTTGCTTTTGCCACACTCCCCCACCACACACACACACACAAAAGTATATCCTCCTGGAACTTATTCCCATTCAAACTAGCCTTGCCCTTTGCAAGACTTGGGTTTCTGCCAGTCTACAGGCAGCAAAAAATCTCTAGCTGACCCATCCAAAAATTTGGACCAAAAGGTTCCGCCAGTTCAAAACATTGCATTGTGGTGCTATTCAATTAATTACGTTTAGTAACAGAACCACGACGCTATGCATTTTGGTTTTGGTTTTGTAAGCCTACATTAGACAATCATGTCACTGGTCATCTTGATGTATGCAATATATGATTGGTGATTCTGGAGGTGGACAAATCTAGGTTAATTATTGGCAGGACATGTGTTGACTTGAACTCAAGTACAGTGTCTTCGTATCTGAAGTGTGCAAAGTTCAAACACAGAGAGGGCGGTTTCTGGGTATCAATGATTATCAAATTCACCCAACAGCCAGCAGCTCAGGCTTTAAATTGCCAAAGAGAGAAACACCAACAGAGAAGCAGGCCCGGATTAACAACTTTTTGTGCCCTAGGCCAGTGTTTCCCAACCTTTTTTGAGCCGCGGCACACTTTTAACGTTAAAAAAATCCAGGGGCACACCACCAACCAAAATGACACAAAATGACACTCTAACACAGTAAAGAACGGCTGGGGCTTGGTGGCCTGCTGGGAGCAGCTGCTGGGAGTGCCGAAGCCGGGGAGGGGGCGGAGCTAGGCTACCCCCGGCTTCACCTCTCCCAGCAGCTGCTCCAGCCTTGAGGGGGCAGTGGCAAGCCAGCGGTGCCAGGGCCAGCACAATGCTGGCTTGGCACTGTCCCCTCAAGGCTAGAGCAGCTGCTGGGAGTGCCGAAGCCGGGGGAGGGGGCAGAGCCAGGCCGTGCCATGCCCCGCCCCCCCCCCAGCTTCAGCTCTCCTACAGGCCACGCCATGCCCCACCCCTCCCCCCAGCTTCAGCTCTCCTACAGGCCTCGCCATGCCTCGCCCCCTCCCCCCAGCTTCAGCTCTCCTACAGGCCGCGCCATGCCTCGCCCCCTCCCCCCAGCTTCAGCTCTCCTACAGGCCGCGCCATGCCCCACTCCCTCCCCCCAGCTTCAGCTCTCCTACAGGCCGCGACATGCCCCACCCCCTCCCCCAGCTTCAGCTCTCCTACAGGCCGCGCCATGCCTCACCCCCTCCCCCCAGCTTCAGCTCTCCTACAGGCCGTGCCATGCCCCACTCCCTCCCCCCAGCTTCAGCTCTCCTACAGAGGAGGAGCATGAGCGGTGGACGGGCTTTAGTGGGCGGGGCTTCTCCTCCACACAGCTTCAGCGAGCGAGGGGCGAGAGTCATGGTGGGAGTCATGGCAGATTGGAGGCTGGCTGGAGAAACGGCCGAAGGAGGCGGCGCCCCGGTCCCTTCTTCTTTTTCTTCGCCACTGCCCGGCCCTTCCTCCTCCCCCAAGCAGTAGGAGTTCGGCAAGAGGGGAGAGGAAGGGGGGCAGAGAGCTTTTATCGCGGCACAGCAGGAGGTCCGTCATGGCACACTAGTGTGCCACGGCACACTGGTTGAGAAAGACTGCCCTAGGCAACATTTTGGAATTACGCCCACAGCCAACCTCTAACCCTCCCCCCCACAAACACCACTCAGACCCACACTTGGCTGGCTTTCGCCATGGTGTCTCCAGAGCAGAAGAGAAAGGCAAGTAGTCACCATCCTGCCATCAAGGTCCTCATTCCTACTGGCTGGAAAGCTCTGCTGTGCTCTGAAGGTCTCCTCGGGAGTCGGGAGGCTTGGGGAGAGCGCAGCGGGTGCAAACTCACTCCAAAGGCGCGCACGAGAGAGAGAGTGGGCAAGAGAGAGAGAGAGGGCGTGAGTGGGAGAGAGCGCGCGAGAGAGAGCAAGAGAGAAAGCGAGAAAGAAAGCGCGCGCGAGAGAGAGAGCAAGCGCGAGAGAGGGTGCGCGCAAGAGAGGGTGCGCGCAAGAGAGAGCAAGCGAGAGAGAGAGCATGCGAGAGAGCGCGCGCAAGAGAGAGAGAGAGCACGCATGAGAGAGAGAGAGAGAGAGAGAGAGAGCTGCTCCCGAAGGCAGGAGAGCCAGACCCTGGGGACAGAGCAGAGACTTTGCTGGGAGAAGGAGCGAGGAGGGGCATAAGAAAGGGGGAAAGAGGGGTGCGGACCAGGGTTTTTTTGGTCCGTAATCTGCGCCCCCCCCCCAGCTTGCGCCCCTAGGCCACAGCATCATTGGCTTTATGGATAATCTGGGCATGCAGAGAAGTGAATACCACTCGGCTCAGTCAAACACATGACCAAAATCATTCCTGTCCATCCACCCACCTATCCAATCCATCCCTGATTCTACTCATGTGTATGGCTCATGTTCTGCATATACGTACACACACACAGAGTTAAACCTGCAAATGTGTTGACTATAATTGATAAACAGTTCCATGGAGATTTATTTGGTGGGCAATGGATTCTGGGAACCGTAAATGAAATGCTGTGTACATGTTTTGGTTTCATGTATCTATTGGCCCTTCCACACAGTCATATAACCCAGAATATCAAGGAAGAAAACTCCACAATATCTGATTTGAACTGGGTTATCTGAGTCCACACTGCCATATATCCCATTTCAAAGCATCAAATGTGGAATTTTATTCAGCTGTGTGGAAGGGGCCTTTGTCTCTGGAGAATAAGGAGGCATGGTGAGCCCGTTCAGTTCAGTGAGCAAGAAAAACCAGCGTTGATGCAAACGCAGGCTAAAGGTAAAGTTTTATTTGGCTCCTCTTCCAGGAGAAAGGCAATTTAGCAGTTAAGATAATCTTTGTGAATGTGTATTGCACCATGGGGTAAAGGTCACTTGCAAAGAAACTGGCATGTTTTGCATTAAGAAAGTTACCTTCAGTTATCACCAGCATGCAATGTGAGGTGATAACTGAATGATTGTTCAGTGACCAAGAGCCATTGAGATGACTTGCACGTAACTAGTATTGCATCCTTACCAATTGACATTACTTTACTCCATTTTGTCTTTCATCTCGAGACCAAGCCCCCAATTTGCACTGACTGATGCAGTTCAAAGCTAGCTTCAAACTGTGGTGACCTGTCAACAAACTCCCACAAAAGTGTGCAAATGAAAGTCTTAATGCACATGAGTGCTCTGCAGTTTGGGGGCTTCAAACAGGTTCCAGGAGTTCCTCCTATGTAGCACCGGGAATGTAGCGCAGCTGGCTGGGTGTCAGCTGCATAAGATCTCTACTGACCAGAAGGTCATGAGTTCGAGGCCTGCCCAGGTCAGGGTGAGCGCTCGACCAATTGTGCAGCTCGTTGTCTACCTTTGCAACCCGAAAAACAGTTGCACCTGTCAAGTAGGAAATTAAGGTACCACTTGAGTGGGGAGGCTTAATTTAACTGATTTACGAGGCCATAAAAATATCCAGGAAATACACACAAAAGGAGTGAAGGAATGCAACAGCTCCCCCTGGTGGTCAGAAAAGCTGAAATGTTAAATTGCCTCTGTGTCTGTCTTATATGTTGTATATCAAATGGTATTGAATGTTTGCCTGTATATGTGCATTGTGATCCGCCCTGAGTCCCCTGCGGGGTGAGAAGGGTGAAATATAAATGATGTAAATAAATTAATTAATAAATAGTAGTAGTAATAATAATAATAATTCTACGAATGAAAGACAGAGGGTCTGATTCTTGCAGCCCAAGAACAAGCAATTAGAACCAATGCCATAAAAGCCAGAATGGAAAAGTTGGCGACAGATTCTAAGTGTAGACGCTGCAAGGAAGCAGATGAAACAATCGATCATATCCTCCGCTGCTGCAAGAAGTTTGCACAGACAGACTACAAGCAGAGACACAACACGGTTGCTCAGAGGATCCATTGGAACTTATGTCACAAATACCATCTGTCGGCGACAAAGAACTGGTGAGATCATAAGCCCAAAAAAGTTATGGAAAATGAACACGTCAAATTACTCTGGGATTCCGAATTCAGACTGTCAGAGTTTTGGAGCACAATACTCCTGTCTTGACCTCACAATCGTGGGAAAAACAAAGTGTGGATTGTCGATGTTGTAATCCCAGGTGACAGCAGGATTGATAAGAAGCAATTGGAAAAGCTGACACAATATTAGGATTTAAAGATAAAATTGCAACGACTCTGGCACAAGCCAGTAAAGAGGCCAGAGCGTGCCATAAATGGTGATCGTATAGCCATCCCTGGGGTGAGAGAGGCTCGGCTGATGGAGACCCGACGGAGAGCCTTCTCCGTGGTGGCTCCCATGATCTGGAACACCCTCCCGCCTGCCCTCAGGGCCACATCGGCCCAAATCAGATTCCTATCGGACCTGAAAACCTGGCTCTTCTGCCAGGCATTTGGGGTTTGATCGGACGCCTGGAGACTGAGCCTTTCTGGCGTGTGTACCTATGTTTTAAACTGTTGTATTTTTGGGTTTTTAAATGATGTAAGTCGCCCGGAGCACCAGTGGTGGAGGGCGACTCACAAATAATAAAGTTATTATTATTATTATTATTAAAGGCGGTCCCAGTGGTCTTTTATGGTCTTTTACACTACCGCTTCTGCCGCCGTTTTGATCCGAGGGGGCAGCGTGAGCATGATCAGGGGGGGAGGGGAGAGGGAGGAAGACGTGAACCGTGCGGGCGCTACTGCACACACACACACAGACACACACACACACACACACACACACACACACACACACACACACACACAATCTTTGATGTGAAGATTGAGGTAAGCCTTTAATTAAGTTTCCTTGGAGTGCCTTCCAGGTACCCTTTTAATTAACGTGAAGCCATTCCTTTCACTCCCTCTACCCATGAAGTGGGAACGGAAATGGCACTTTACAAAGGCAGTGATATTTACGCAGGCCTAAGGTCAATGTCCCAGGATTCAGAACATCAAGAAATAATGGTACTAAAATTAGTCCTGAGGCTGAATTTACGCAGGTATGGAATTCAGATTATTCCATACCTGCAGTTAGCAAAAACTCTCAAGATTGGAAGTATGCTTTTGGCCACTTTTTCCCATTATTTGGGAGAAGGGTGTGTTTAGGGACTAGTGCAGCTGTTTTAGAGGTATCTATCTACTCCTGTCTCCTTTGATGACAGAAATCGTGCAAGAATGAAAGCAATTATTGCCAAACTACTGTTACGAAACCCAGCACGACTGAACAAGGATTGCACAAACAGTTGGATTCAGAATAGATTTTTAGTAGTTAAGGGGCCGCGGTGGTACAACGGGTTAAACTGCTGAGCTGGTGAACTTGCTGACCGGAAGTTTGGAAGTTCGGATCCTCGTGATGGGGTGAGCTCCTGCCCCTGCCCCAGCTCCTGCCAACCTAGCAGTTTGAAAACATGCAAATGTGCGTAGATCAATAGGTACTGCCTTGGCGGAAAGGTGAATGGTGCTCCATGCAGTCATACCAGTGTCTGTGGACAACATAGGCTTTACGGCTTAGAAATGGAGATGAGCACCAATTCCCAGAACTGGAAGGGGAAGCCTTTACCATTATCTGTGTTTCAGATAATGATCGTAGGCATTGAATGTTTGCCTTTATGTATGCTGGAATCCTCCCCGAGTCCCCTTGGGGAGAAAGGGCAGAATACAAATAATAATAATAATAATAAGCCCCCTTCCACACAGCTCTATAAAATCCACATTGAACTGGATTATATAGCAGTGTGGACTCAGATAACCCAGTTCAAAGCAGATAATGTGGATTATCTGCCTTGATATTGTGAGTTATTGATATCAGTGTGTACATAGCTATTGTACTGTCTATTCTCCTTTATGGGTCTGAAACATGGGTTACCTATCACCAACACCTTTTATCAGCGCTGTCTTCGTACAATCCTATATATACACTGGACCGACTATGTGACAAATGTTGCTGTCCTTGAGCAAGCAGGGATCACCAGCATTGAGGCCATGCTATTGAGAACTCAGCTGCGCTGGGCAGGGCACGTCTCTAGGATGGAGGACCACCACCTCCCAAACATACTACTCTATGGTGAATTGGCTACAGGTCAGCACAGGGGAGGCACCCCCAAAAAGAGACATAAGGACTCCCTGAAACAACATATCAGGCTCGGCCCGATTGATCACCAACAATGGTCCACCCTGGCCTCACATCGGAAGGCATGGAGACGCACTATCCACAATGCTGTCTCTCATCCCCGCCAAACGCATTTGCGATACAGATGGAGTCGAGAGCAGGGCCTCCCCAGGGATTAACACCTCTGTCATATTTCTTTTGTTCACTGTGCCCTTATTCAGAAGATTTCAACTCACTTTCTGTCCCTGTGAGAACTGGATTTTGGAAAACGTTGTGGAAACAAGGATTGGTAATTGATGAGAACGCTTCACTTGAGACACCTTGAGATATCCATGATATCTCTTTTAGAAGTGGATTTGCCTTCTGAGGGGCAGATTTAAATATAAATAAATAAATAACTTTATTTATATACTGCTATATCTTCCCTGGGGGACTCAGGGCGGTTTCCAAATTGTAAAAACACAAAAACCACACAGAGTAAGCAAAAAAACAAAACAAAACAACAAAACAAAACAAACAAAAAACAAACAAAAACAAAACAGAACAAAATAAAACAATACATAAGCATAAAAGAGTCAGCACAACACATGTACAATAAATCCAATCCACCTTATTCTTTGTGCCGGGATTAACTATTAGGGTCGGACTTTCAGAAAGGACCTAGGCATTTTGGGATGGCTGGGCCGGAGGTAGTGCAAAGTAAGCCATAGGAAATGGGTCAAGTGCAGATTTCTCACTTCCTGTTGTCTCACCCCTGTTCTTTAGGAGTCGTTTGTAAGCCAGATGTTTGTAACTTGGGGATTGCCTGTATATAAGATAGGTGTAACAATTAAACACTTACTGATAACAAATCTGCTGAACAGGCTGGTTTCCCTTTATGTGGAGTACAGCTGAAACATCTTCTGCATAGTCCACTGTAAACACTGCATGTTGTTGCAAACAGATTTGTGTAAATGGGTTGGCATAAAATGAATATATATATATATATCTCTGGCCTTGATGGGCTATCTGTTTTAAAATTCAAAAGAGTTATCAACTCTGCGATCAGAGCTGTTATTCCCACACCTGGTATTGCTTCATACACTTCTCCCTCTGTTTCTCCCATACAGCGCACACTTGGTATTGCTTCATCTACAAATCTTTTTTTCCCCATGCTGCTCGTAACGCCCATCAGGACTAACATAATGTTATTCATAGTGAATAAAAGACAACAACAAATGTAGTACAGTATAACATCTGTATCCACAGGGGATATGTTATAAAACCATGGATATCTGAAATCATGGATAACTGTGAACTATCTATTTTTTCTATACTGCAAGTATGACATAGAATGGTACTGTAGGACCTAGAAACACTTATAGAGGGAATGTTTTATGGACCATGGTTAAGTGAATCTTAGATCCGTTGATCCCTGCCAATTACCGACCGGTCTGAAATCTTCCATTCTTGGGCAAGGTGATTGAGCGGGCAACATTGGGGCAGCTGCAGCAGTTTCTAGACCAGTGTTTCCCAACCGCTGTTCCGAGGCACACTACTGTTCTGTGACGGATCATCTAGTGTGCCGTGAAAAACGTCTCTCCCCCCTTTCTCCCCCTCCTGCTGAACTCCTGCTGCTTGGGGGGGGGGGAGGAGGAAGGGCTGGGCGGCGAAGAAAAGAAGAAGGGGCCGGGCGGCGCCTCCCCGGCCGTTTCCCCAGCCAGCCTCCAATCGAGGGAGGAAGAAGGGAAGGGTGACGTTGATCGGGCCCTGCCCCCTTCCCAGTGGCAGAAGCTTGCTCATGCCTGATTGAGTCATGGCAGGAGTCATGGCGGAGAGTGGCCCCCGTCCCCGGCACTGCTCTCCGCCAGGACTCCGGCTCCTCGCTCACTGAGGCCGCGCGGAGGAGGAGGAGTATGAGCGGTGGACGGGCTTCAATGGGCGGGGCTGAAGCCCTTCCACCGCTCATGCTCCTCCTCCACATGGCCTCAATGAGTGAGGGGCTGGAGTCATGGCGGGAGTCATGGCGGAGAGCGGCCCCCATCCCCGGCACCGCTCTCCGCCATGACTCCGGCCCTTCGCTCGCTGAGGCTGCGTGGAGGAGGAGGAGGAGCATGAGTGGTGGACAGTCTTCAGTGATGCTCCTCCTCCGCACGGCCTCAGCGAGCGAGGGGCCGGAGTCATGGCGGAGAGCGGCGCCGGGGACGGGGAATTGCCACCTTTTCCCTCTCCCTCGCTGCCCCTTTCGCCTGTGAGCCGCTACCCGTGGCAATGGGAGCAGCTGAGGCTGGCGGCAGGACCCTGGACCGGAGCCTGGGCTTGGTGGCGGCCCTTGGCCTGCTCTACTACTTGAGGGGCCCACTTGCCAAGTTTGGTCCAGATCCATCATTGTTTGAGTCCACAGTGCTCTCTGGATGTTTGTGTCATTTTGGCTGGTGGTGTGCCCCCGAATTTTTTAAATGTTAAAAGTGTGCCGCAGCTCAAAAAAGGTTGGGTAACACTGTTCTAGATGATACAGCCGGCCTGGATCCCTTCCAGTCCAGTTTTCACCCTGGCCACGGGACAGAGACTGTACTGGTCGCCATCACAGATGACCTCAGTCGCCAGCTTGACAGAGGGGGATCGGCGCTGTTAGTGCTTCTCGATCTCACCGGTCTGGTACGGAGTTTCGGTCTGGAGTGCTACCAGTATGCTGATGACACCCAGCTCCTTCTACATTTGGAGCCAGGAGCAACTTCAGTACCGGACAACTTCATCTTATGTCTTGAGACCGTGTCAAATTGGTTGCATGCTAGTAGACTCAAGGTAAATCCGGCGAAGACTGAGATCTTGTGGCCTGGCCGCCCAGCTGGAGTGATGCACCCTTTGCCCACTTTTGACGGTGCACCCCTGTGCTTAGGTCCGTTCAGCAGTTCACCTACCTGGGAAGCATCATCTCTTCAGACGCCAAGATTGATAAAGAGATAGATCACAGATTAGCAAAAGCATATAGTGTATTCGGAAGGCTTCACAAAAGAGTCTGGAGCAACAAGCACCTGAGGCAAAGTACAAAAATCACTGTGTACAGATCTATCGTACTGCCTGTTCTTCTTTATTGGTTTGAAACATGGGTCACCTATCGCCAACACCTATGACTCCTTGAACGCTTTCATCAGCGCTGTCTTCGCACAATCCAAAATATACACTGGACTGACTATGTGACGAATGTTGCTGTCCTTGAGCAAGCAGGGATCGCAAGCATTGAGGCCACGCTATTGAGAACACAGCTGCGCTGGGCAGGACGCGTCTCTAGGATGGAGGACCACCGCCTCCCAAAGATACTACTCTATGGTGAACTCACCACAGGTCAGCGCAAGAAAAGCGCCCCCAAAAGAGATATAAGGACTCCCTGAAACAACATCTCAGACTCGGCCAGATTGATCACCAACAGTGGTCCACCCTGGCCTCACATCAGGAGGCATGGAGACGCACTATCCACAATGCTGCAGCCTCTTTCAAGAAGACACGCCAAACGGGTCTCGAAGAGAAACGACAACGCAGAAAGAATCGCAACTTGGAAACTACATCACCCAAGGTGACTTTCTGCTGTGCTTTCCGCAACCAGACTTGCCTATCTCAGATTGGCCTTTTTAGTCATCAACTCACTTGTAAAAAGCGTGGGATGAGTCCCTCCTAAGAATCTTCATTCGCGAAGTAATGCCAGAGAGAGAGAGAGAGAGAGAGAGAGAGAGATCTTCACTTGTAGTAAAACATACAGTTACTCATTAAAGCATTTATTATTTCCCCAGTCCCAAGAAAGCAATGTCGATAGGTAAGTCATAGGTGAGTGCTTCAGACAATACAAATACCTCTACTATTGCATGTAAAAGACAGTGTGCACATTAGATAGAAGATTATTTATTCTCTACATCCAGCCTTAACAACAACAACAACAACAAACATTTTCGAGGGATCCCAACAGACTCTCTTGAAGGATAAACTGACATAATTTGCTAAAGGCTTCCTTTTGCTGAGGTCAAACTGACCAAGAAAAATCGCCAGGGGCTGTTCTAATACTAACTGCCAGATAATCTGGGACAAACGGAAAACCTGGGATCAGATCCTGAGATATAGGGCCTGTCTGGAAGGACCCTTAATAAACACCTCTTCTAGATCGGAATTGGACCAGGAACATGCCTCCTGCACTTCCAAGAGGACATTTGATGTCAAACAGGTTTTGAAATGGGCATTTTTTGATCACAATTGTGAGACAGCCGGTATAGGTCTAATGCAGGGTTGGGCAATTACCGGCCCTCCAGGTGTTTTGGACTTCAACTCCCAGAAATCCTAACAGCTGGTAAACTGGCTAGGATTTCTGGGAGTTGATGTCCAAAACACCTGGGGGGCCGGTAATTGCCCAACCTTGGTCTAATGCATCTCTCCAAGGTCCTGGAGCTGGTCCTAGCCTGGCCTCCCTTGAAGTAGCCCGTTCTTGTTTTAAACCTCCAAAGGTATATTTAATTCCTGGTTGCAGCATGGATAAATTGGCCCAAAGGTAATTCACGCCTTCGTAAAAAACACAATTACTTTCTTTGAAAGTTTACGAAGCCCATTTTTACTAGAAATAGTTTTATGGGGAATATTTCTCCAGTTGTTTTAATGCTTTCCATTGAAATTTCCCTTTATATATGAGTAAAGTACTGTATTTATGAGTTCCTCGGAGAAAAGAAAACATATCACCAGATAGCTGGGGGAAATCTATTTTAAAAAGCAAGGGAATTACTTCAATACGTAATCGAATGAGACCTCTGCTTTGTGAGATCTGCATTGTTCCACAACCTACTGGAGATTTGTGCAAAAGTCATATACTGAGAATTAAATAATGCGAAAGCCAAGTATTTTTCAGAGTGGCAAAGCTTGTAATCCTTCTGCATAAAATTTCACTCTGCATCATCTCCAGATTTCTTCATTTAAGCAGCAATATTTGGGAGATGGAAAATTGTTCATTTTTGTTGTCGCTATTGTTAAACAGCTGGGAATAGAAAATCCTAGCCTGTCTATTGCAAGACAGCCTGGAATTTGGCGGAATGCAGATTGATATTCTGCCATCTTATTGCTCTGTCAGAATCTTGGTGAGGAGTTACAGTATATATGGCCATGAGAATTGAATGTGAAGAGCAGCCTTTTACTGAGTCAGTGTGTATTAAGATTGGAGCCAATCCATAATCTGTGTGTGTGTGTGTGTGTATATATATATATATATATATATATAGAGAGAGAGAGAGAGAGAGAGAGAGAGAGAGAGAGAGAAGAGTTAAGAGAGCCTGTTTTATCACAGAAAAATAGTCTTCCAAAGTCGATTCGGATGTAGGTGCTGGTAGCGCTTTGGTTCTGATAGACTTCTGAATTTTTGAGTGAGTTTTTCGAAATTGATTTGGATGTATATCCGAAGTCACCTATAATGGCTTCATTAATGGCTTTTTCTTCGATTTTTCACTGTTGCAATGTGCAGAAACCTGAAGAAGGGGCAGTCAAAACTTGGGGGATTCCCTTTCCCTCCATTTTTGACCGCTACTACTGACAAAACTAGCCACATTGGTATGAAATATAGAACACATTTAACACATTAATAAACATTTAAAACATTTTAAACGCAATGGGAGAAAAATAGAGAAGGTCGGAAATAACATACGAGCCCTTTCCGAATATGGTGACGGAGACTTCAAAATGGTGAATCCACTTCCTGTTTTCTTAACTCTCTTTGGAATCGCTTCAAAAGTCAAAAAACATCCGAATTACATCCGAATTTCGGATGTATCCGAAATTCAAAAACAGGCTCTCTCTCTCTCATATATATATATATATATATACACACACAGTATATATATCCAGAATCAAAATCTTTGCTTTAAACATTTTAAATATATCTATAGATCCAGTCCCGTAGCTTCCACATTATGTTTGTGTAGAAGACAACCGCCTCTGTCAAGTATCCCAAACATTTTAGATAAGGGCAACAATACTATGGATATTTTTCGGCATGGAAAATTCTGGATTCAATACCTGACATTTCCAATTTCCGGTGGGACAAAACCCTGAGAGCTATTGCCAGGTGGGTTAGACAATTATGGGCAAGATGGAGGCTCTTCTCCCTGTGGCTCTACTATCATAGATACATCTGGTGAGAACAGATGTGGGTTTAGCACAGCTGGTAAGTCTCCAGCAATTGTAAGATCTATCAACTGAAAGGTTGCAAGTTCGAAGCCCCGGGTCGGCGTAAGCTTCCAATTGTCAGCACAGCTGAATGTTTACCTAAGTAGTTGGAAAACAGCTTTAGCTGTAATTAGAGAAATTAGGGACGGCTAAAAGTGGGGGATGTATTTTACGATGCCATAATGAAAGAAGATCAGAAAATTCTGGGTGACCAAAAGGAAGGAGAAAGTTCTGATAGCTCTTTGTCATAGAGGATGGAGTGACAGCACCTCCTGTGGCTGGATTCGAGTCTAACCTTCCATAGCACCAAAAAAGAAAAGAAAAGCTGGACATTGAGCCAAAACAACAACACATTTCCTTCTGTTCTGTCTGTCTTTGTATTGTCTATAAAAAGGCATTGAATGTTTGCCATGTATGCGTACTATGATTGGGGTGAGAAGGGCGGAATATAAATCAAGTGTTGGTGTTATTATTATTATTATTATTATTATTATTATTATTACATTGGAAAGGGCCTTCTCCGTTACTATTTCTGGGCTCTCCATTTCCCTTTCCAAAGATGCTTGACTGTTATTTATTTATTTACATCATTTATATTCCACCCTTCTCACCCTGCAGGGACCCAGGGTGGATCACAATGCACATATACAGGCAAACATTCAATGCCCTTTGACATAGAAACATGTATAGACAAGACACTCAGAGGCAATTTAACATTCCAGCTTCTGGCCACCAGGGGGAGCGGTCACAGTCCTTTATATACTTTCTGGAGATTTATGCCCTCGTAAATTAGTTAAATTAGCCTCCCCACAATGTGGTACCTAAATTTCCTACTTGACAGATGCAACTGTCTTTCGGATTGCAAAGGTTGACAATGAGCTACACAAATGGTCGAGCGCTCACCCTGACCTGGGCAGGCCTCGAACTCAGACCTTCTGGTCAGTAGACATCTTATGCAGCTGACTCCCAGCCAGCTGCACCACATTCCCAGTGTTGGCGTCCTCACTCTCCTTCCACGGGCAGATGAAGGTCTTTTTGTTTCAATAGGATCCTTGTATATACGGCAGTGACTCCTTTGGTCAGTCTGATGGAACAGGAGAAGGAGAAGGAAAGGATTTTCATGCTTACCTTTAGCACAGGGCTGCCCAACAGGCGGCCCGCGGGCTGTACATGGCCCCCGAGCCCCTTGCCCGCGGCTCTCCTCTAAAAAAAAAAAAACCTCCGAAAAAAAAAAAAATAAATTCGAAAAAAAAATTCAAAAAAGAGTGCGCATGCGTGCAGTTTGCCTGCTTCTGACGCTGCCGTGATGCTTTGGGAGGGGGGCGGAGCCATGGGGAGCCCCCAGTGGCTCCTCCCTTTCTCCCAAAGTGTCACGGCAGCCGCTCAAGCCGGCAAAACCCCAGCTTCCGCGGCTGCCGTGATGCCTTGGAAGGGAGGGGGTCCCCGCGGCACCTCCCTCTCTCCCAAAGCGTCACGGCAGCCGCTCAAGCCGGCAAAACCCCCGGCTTCCGCGGCTGCCGTGATGCCTTGGAAGGGAGGGGGGTCCCCCGCGGCGCCTCCCTCTCTCCCAAAGCGTTGGAACAGCTGTTCTGACGCTTTGGGAGAGGGGGCCGAGTCGCGTGGCCGGGGGCATGGCCGGGGGTGTGGTCGGGGGCATGGCTGGGGTGTGGCCGGGGGTGTGGCCAGGGGGTGTGGCTGAGTTGCCCCCCAGGTGATCACTCACCAGAAGTCCGGCTCCTGAGCCGGCAGAAGTTGGACTGCCCTGCTTTAGCATATTGAGTCAGCTTGCTTCTGTAATGAATGAATAGTACTTAACTCACACTGAGTTCAGGGGATCTATTCTAAGTATACAAAATCCAGCAATTATTTATACAGGGTATAAATAAACACAGGACTCACACTGTTTGCATTATTTATACAGGGTATAAATAAAGATTATTATTATTATTATTATATAAGGTCCAGTGATACAGTGATGAAGGAAAAGTGGATAGAGAAGCTTGTTCTGCTGAGGATTTCCTCCTCATTGCAACCCATGCAAATAGATGTCAACTTACCTCCTTATGCTGTTGCTGCTGCATGTTTCCTTTGAACCCATCACAAACAACCTGGCCCATAGGTGTCACCGATGTGATATCATAACTAGATATTATGTATGGTCACCAGAAGGAGTACTCATGTGACGTCTCATTTAAACATGCCATATGAATAAATCCTTAGTTTCGTTTGATTCACACTAAAAAGCACATGGTTTTTATGCACTTTTATCATTGTTGAAAAAGGTGAAAGAATTAAGCAGTTTTCTTTGTTAATTTGCATAAAAGGGTGGTTCCAGATGAGCTGTTTACTGTGCAGTCATATTGTCTCGTTCATGGAGCTTTATGGGAGATCCACATGCCTGCTTTAGTTCAGCGGCCCTCTAGTGTTTCCCCACTATTTCATTCATCTTTCTTTTTTCAGCTATGGATGCTTCCGGACACAGGGCTCACACTGTTTGCAACTGAAAGACATTTTAATTGCAGCTATTCCATTTCTTTTGCTTAATGAATTTCCCCCGGTAAGAAAAAGTACTGAACAAAGGGAAATCACAAGAAGACTGTGAATGGAAGATGGCGTCATTGCCCTCCAACCAACATCCATGAATGAGGCAATGCAATTGCATACTAAAACTCTCAGCTGGAAAGAACCAAAAGAACAAATAGCATGACAGAATGGCTAGATAGAGAATGCCTTTTAATTCTGAGCAGCAGAAATTGTTTGCATGGTAGCGCCACAGGAATTTCCTCTGGAATTGCCATGCTTTGTTTACATGAGCTGTTGTGATTGAGCCTCCAGCTACTACTGATAGTAGTGACTCAGAAGATTCTGATGGCTCAGCATCTGGGGAGAGTATGGAACTGGGTGGGGCTGTTTGTAGCAGGAGTACTGGGGAGATAGCACAGCGGTAGAACAAACTGTGCTGCAATCGGAGGGTTGCTGGTTCAATCCCCGAGTTGGCCTGGACGACCAGCTATAATAACAATATATGAGCCTAGTCCACTGCCCACCCAAGCAGTTCAAACAACAATGGGGACCATGTATAAATAGTGGGGAAGGGTTTTTTACAGACCTACAACGTCTGAAAGTTTCGGCTGTCCGGCGAGGTGAAATGCGGAAGTGGGGAAAAACAGAAGGCTCCCGTCAATGAGGATGGAACAACAGCACCCCCTTGTGACGCAAAGACGCATAACAACAATGACGTCGAATTGGAGCAGAGACATCCTGTATGACCGTGTATGACGCACACCTGCATGTCCCTGTTACCCTGTGACGCAGCCAAGAAAGAACCCTTCTATAAACTGCACTGTACTGTCAATGTGTAAAACTGTACTGTCTATGTGTAAAACTGTACGTCTCCGACAGGGACTGTCTGTCGTATGTGTATTGTAATCCGCACTGAGTCCCCTTCGGGGTGAGAAGAGTGGAATAGAAATAAATGGTATTATTATTATTACTGATGTTTGCAGGAAGAGGCTTACTCGTGAGTCAAGTGAGTCAAGTGAAGAGGATCACTTGCAGCCCCTGGCTAATATTGCTAGGAGCCATGGGTTCTCCTGCTACCAATACGCAGACGACACGCAGCTGCTCTTGAAGCTTGACCCAGGGTCATCATCAGTACCGGACAGTTTCAGCCTAGGATTGAGGGCGGTGACGAGCTGGCTCAGGGCATATAGACTCAAGATCAACCCGGCTAAAACGGAGATCCTCTGGCCGGGTCGTCCCGACCCCCGCCCACCACTTCCACTCTTCGAGGGCGAGTCCCTGGCTCCAGCCCCGGCGGTGAAAAGCCTGGGAGTGATCCTAGACGAAAATCTCACGATGGAGGCCCAGATCCAGGCTGCAGCTAAGGGCGCCTTTTTCCATCTCCGTAGGGCCCGTCGGCTGGCTCCCTACCTTCCACCAGAGGCCTTGAGAACAGTGGTCCATGCCACTGTCGTCTCACGCCTCGACTACTGCAACGCCCTATATGTGGGCCTCCCCAGACAACAACTAAGAGGCTGAAACGTATCCATAACGCCGCAGCCAGACTCATTACTGGGTCATCAGTGAGGGATCACATTTCCCCATTCTTAAAGAACTTCACTGGCTGCCCCTAGAGTTCAGAGCCCTTTACAAACTCCTGGTGCTCACCTTTAAAGCCCGGCACAACATTGGGCCTTCCTATCTGAGTGACCGGCTGACGGCCCAATGCAGCGAGAGGCCAGCACGCTCCATCAACGGTGACCGCCTGACTACCCTGGAGTGCGGGAGGCTAGACTGGCGGAAACTCGGCGGAGAGCCTTCTCCGTCGCGGCCCCTTCGACTTGGAACTCACTGCCGCCCACCCTCAGAGCCTCTCCGACTCTATCTGGATTCCGGCCAGCCTTGAAGACCTGGCTCTTCCGCCTAGCGTTCGGGACTGGCTCGGTACCCTGACTACCTGAGCCACCCCTCCTGTTCATATTCCATGTTTTAAACTGTTGCTAGGGTTTTAACTGTTGTAAGTCGCCCGGAGCACCGCCGGTGGAGGGCGACTCACAAATATTAAAGTATTATTATTATTATTATAACTCAAGAGAGTCAAGCAAATACTAACAGCACCCACAGACTCTGAGACATTTGAGGGATTCTCTGGGAATGATGGGAGTCAGAGTACAAAGGACACTTCTACTGAAATGGATTGGACTCAAGTAAGAGAAATTCAGAGGGCTTGTGAAGAGCCCACAAGTTCAGACACTTTTGTGGGCTTCACTGGTGATCAGGATTGGCCTTCAGAGTCCCCAGACAATGGGTGGGATGTTCTAAGTCTTAACCAAAGGTGGGAATCTTGGAGGGACAGCCAAGGGGCGGCAGCTGCTGGGAGAGTAACACCTGAAGTTGATGATGATAGGGTGTCGACATCAACAAGTGGGTCTGACTTGTACTGAGGTTAAAATAGGGCTGCACAGGAAGTCGATCGCAGGACTGAAGGAGGTTGATCGCAGCTGGGTGGGGCGCCTCTCAGAGGGGGCAGAGCCAGGCTGCACCAAGCCCCCCCCTCCCCAGCTTCGGCACTCCCAGCAGCTGCTCCAGCCTTGAGGAGTGCAGGACCAAGCCAGCCTTGTGCTAGCTATGCCACCACTGGCTTGGCACTGCCATCGTCAAGCCTGGAGAAGCTGCTGGGAGCTACAAAACTGGGGGGGGGGGGGCTTGGCGCAGCCTGGCTCCGCCCCCTCTGGCTTCTGCTCTTCCAGCAGCGTCTCCAGGCTTGAGGATGGCAGTGCCAAGCCAGTGGTGGCATAGCTAGCACAAGGCTGGATTGGCCCTGCTCTCCTCAAGGCTGGAGCAGCTGCTTGTGTGTGTGTGTGTTTTTAAATCTTGTCAGAAGCAACTTGAGAATATACTGAATATATAAGTTGCCTCTGGTGTGAGAGAATTGGCCGTCTACCAAGATGTTGCCCAGTGGATGCCCAGATGTGTTACCATCCTGCTGGGAGGTTTCTCTCATGTCCCCTCAAGCTATTGCTCACCCCACCTCACGGATACAAACCGGCAACCTTTAGGTCAGTAACCCAACCTCCAGGTCAGCAGTCCAGCTGGCACAAGGATTTAACCCATTGAGCCAACATGGCTCGTGTTTTTTGTGTTGGCCTTCTATGATCCCCCGCCCATATCAGGGCTGTATCCACACTATACTGTTATTTTATTTATTTAGTTCGACTTTTGACCGCCACTCCCGGAGGCTCGGGGCGGTTTACATATAAATTAAGATAATAAAACATTATAACAGCAGAAAATTTAAAAGAGATTTTAAAAGTCGCAATCATTAATCAAAAGCTTAAATAGGTGGGTCTTACATGCTCTGCGAAAAGCCTATAAATTATGCAGAGCACGAGTCTCCGGCGGCGAGGCATTCCACAACACCGAGGCGATGATTGAAAAAGCCCTTCTCTGAGTTGTCGTTAGGTGGAAAGATCTTAAGCTGGGGATGTCTAAGAGGTTCAGATCCTCTGATCGTAGTGATCTCGGGGGGTTATATGAGACTAAGCGATCCCTTAGGTACACTGGCCCCAGACCATGTAAGGCCTTGAAAGTAAGAACGAACACCTTGAAAGTAATCCGGAATTTGATTGGTAACCAGTGCAGATCCCGAAGAATAGGTGTTATACGACAGCTCGCAGGCTCCCCTGTGAGAAGTTGGGCCGTGGAGTTCTGCACTAGTCTACGTTTCAGGATCAGAGTCAAGGGTAGGCCAATGTAAAGAGCGTTACAGTAGTCAAGTCTTGAGATGACCATGGCTTGGATTACCATGGCTAGGTCGTTCCGGGACAGACAGGGAGCCAGACACCTCAGCTGACGTAGGTGGAAAAATGCAGTTCTGCTGACACTGGAGACCTGCGCCTCCATTGACAGCAGAGGGTCCAAAAGGACTCCCAGGCTTTTTGCTAATGATGACGGGTGTAATGCCTCACCATCCAGGGTCGGTAGTTGAATGTCCCTATCGCTCGGACGGCCCAGCCATAGGATCTCCGTCTTTGCCGGATTCACCTTCAGCCTGCTGGCCCGCAACCATCCAGTGACAGCTTCAAGGCAAAGATGGAAATTATTGGGCAGGGAGTCTGGCCGGCCCTCTATCCTCAGAATGAGCTGAGTATCATCAGCGTACTGGTGACACTCAAGCCCAAAGCTACGCACCAGTTGAGCGAGTGGTCACATGTAGATGTTAAATAACAAGGGGGAGAATATGGCTCCCTGGGGGACCCCACAGGATAGAGGGACACCCCCAGAACCCAGTCCCCCCCCCCCCCAATAGCACTCGCTGTTTCCAATTGTGGAGGAAAGAAGACAGCCAGTTTAAGGCTGCCCCCCTCACTCCAGCTACGGCCAGGCGGTGCGTCAAAAGATCATAAACGCTGCTGTGAGGTCCAATAACACAAGCAGTGCCGATCCGCCTTGGTCAAGCTGGCAACGTAGCTGATCTGTGATGGAAACCAGGACCGTCTCCGTCCCGTGCCCAGAACGGAAGCCGGACTGGAAGGGATCTAGTCCGACTGTGTCATTTGGGAAGGTCTGCAGCCAGGGGCGGTCTAACCTAATCGGGGGGGGGGTACGCAAAGAAAATTTTGTCGCCCCCCCTGCCACCGCGTCACTCACCACTGCCGCGCCGCCTCCGCGCCGCCAACGGCTCCACCGCGCCGCTGCCGCCACGGCGCACCTCCGTGTGCATGGAGATTTATGTGCATGCGCGAACATCCACGCACGCGCACTGGCTCCCAAGCGCGCCTGCCGCTGAGCCAGCGCGCATACATGCAGGTTTTGCGCATGCGTGCTGGCTCCAAAGCAGCAGGCGCGCTCGGGAGGCATGTTGTGCATGCACGGATGTTTCTGCATACGCTAGAAGCGCCTATGGGGTGGCGTGTGTGGCGCACCGGCTGTGGCACACCCAGCGCATGGTGGCGGCGCAGGGCAGTGCAGCGGTGGTGGGGGCGCGGAGGGGGCACGGCGGCGCCCCTCCCAGCCGGTGGTGCCTCCCAGCCGTTGATGCCCTCACGCGGCCGCGTAGGTGGCGGAATCGGAAGGACTGCCCCTGTCTGCAGCTGCTCCATTGCGCCCTCTCAATCACTTTGCCCAGAAACAATAAGTTTGAAACTGGGCGGTAATTGGAGGGAACTGAGGCATCTAACTCTGGTTTTTTCAGCAAAGGAGAGACCACTGCCTCTTTCAAGCTCTCTGGAAAAACTCCTTGCTCAAGGGAGCCATTGATTATATTCAACAGTGGGTCACGTAACCCCTCCAGGCAAGATTTAATTAGCCAGGAGGGGCACGGATCGAGGGAGCATGTGGTCGGTCGAGATGCATTTTGAGCCGAAGTAAGCATTTTTATTTCACTAAATCTGTCTTGTTCATGTCTTAATCATGTCATTTGCAACTAATAGAGGTCCTTCAAACTCTCCGTTAGTGAGTTAAAAAAAAAGTAAAAATCTGAGAACCTCACCAAACCACAAAGATTAGCATTCTTTAGGATGGAGCAACGGAACCAAATTGCTATAACCATGCAGTGTGGCATTTCTATTTTGGCTAATAACTTGCAATTAAAACGACGCTAATGAAAGCCGCCCCTCTGCAATGAGTAGAGAAACTGCCACGGGGGCATTCATTGAGCCTCCTCAAGAGTCTAATAGACAGATCAGTTTATTACTAGTCCCTTGGACAGAACAAACAGAGAGTCATAACTGTAGGCTGAAGCTGCAAAGCAATAAACATTCAGTTGAAGCTGCCAGCACCCTTAGTGGAAGGGATTTAGTTGTGAGTAAACATTATATTTGGATCTTGGCTGGGAGGAAGGTATAGCTGCGTAGCAGAACGCTAGGCGACGATGTATTAAAACACTGCAGAACTTCTCTTTCAATTCCATTCCCCATTAATTGTGCGTAAAAGCAAAGCCTCAATAGGCTTCAATGTCAAACCAACCTTTGTTATTGGGTTGTTGTTGGTTTTTTTGGCCTCCACACATGCACTGCTGCTTACTCTGCCCCCTTATTTCCCAATTTCACTTGTTTTCTTATACCAATCCTGATTTTGCTATAAAAAAGTTCTGGATCAACATACATAGTCTGTAAGTGTGATTTCTTTTACCTTTTTGGGTAGCTCCCAGAGGTTTCCTCTGACACGTGCTCCCTGCTCCTCGTTTCAGAGTCCAAGCATTAAAAGTTTCTCTACAAATTTGGGAAGTTTCTGCCCAACTATATGGAATAGCCCAGTGTTCTCTTTCCATAGTAACTTGTCTAGCCTGCTATTTTGGGAATTATTTGCGTTGCAAAGGAAACCGTACATGCTATGACCAATGACAGACAGACCACCATCCCTAATCTCAAAAAAAGTATGTGTGTATATGTATTTCAATGGTATGTTGAAACAGTTGCATTCAATGGATGATGTTGTAGTAGATACAGCACGGGTTATGCAAATCCAAATAGATGTGCTTTAAAACAAACTAAACATTTCCCTGTTGATGGATACTGTCTTAATCTTCTCTCCTGTGAAGCTTGGGCTGGCCAAAAGCTTCTGTTGTCCTTTGGACTGTTGGTATAATAATACTGCTAAATGCAGCAGGTGGTAAGAATGCCTGTTTTTGGATTGCTAGGCCTATGATTACCAGACAATGGCCCAAGCCTCTAGTGACTGTAGAAAAGGGATGTGGTAGATACAGCACAGGTTATGCAAATCCAGATAGATGTGCTTTAAAACAAGCTAAACATTTCCCTGCTGATGGATACTTCCCTTTTTTGCCATCCTCACTGGTTTTCTAACTCCTTCCAACAGTTACTTCTGTGTACTAGAGATTTTGATACCAGGCAGTGTATTTTGAAACAATATCAACCCCTTCTTTGCATATCATTTTCCCCACTCCCCAAATGTTTCCATCTGAACATAGTCTTAAAGGGTTAGGCTGAGGGTTAATCATAAGCGACGAAGAAGGGGCATTCACGCGGTGCCGCTCCTTGCAGAGAAGGCTAGGTCTTGCTCATGCTGTTTTCTCCTCTGGTAGAATACCCCACTGTTGTTTGGGTGTCACTCTTGGCTGCATGAAAATGCCCCTCTCGGGATTTCAATTGGAGCAAGCGTTAATAAACGGGAAGTCGCCCCAGACTGCGAATGTCCACTGTTTACAAAGACGTCGGCATGAAGGTATTTGAAGAAGCAGAAGGTTCTCGTACACTTTGGTCTCAGCTCATGCCCATTAGGCAACCTTCTCCACCCCGGTTAGCACTGAGGTCCTCCGCAGGTTTTCTTTCACTTTAATAAACTCTGGCGCACTTTCTTCCTCCTTCTCTTGTTCCCTTTCCAGCTGGTGAAAGAATGGCATGAGATATTAATTAAGTAAAGAAAAGAGCACTATTGAAATGTTAACAAAATTAGCTTGCGTGTTTCTGCGTGGCAGGGGGTTGGACTGCATGGGCCTTGTGGTTCCTTCTAACTCTATGATTATATGATTCTAGGTGTGGCACAGAAAAGTGTCAAAGAGGCTAATATCAGAGGGGCAATATTTTTTTTGGAGGAAACTGATATGGGTTGGGTAATGGGCCATTTGACAGAAGAGACCCTAAGGGCCAAGCAATCCAACTCCCTTTTGTCATGCAGTAAAACCCAAAGCACTCATGAGATATGGCTATCCAATCTCTGTTTAATCGGTGGTTCCCAACCTTTTTTGGACCAGGGACCACTTGACCAAGGACCACTTTGACCAGGAACCACTTGACCAGGGACCACTTGACCAGGAACCACTTGACCAGGGACTACTTGACCAGGGACCACTTTGACCAGGGACTACTTGACTAGGGATCACTTTGACCAGGAATTATTAGACCAGGGACTACTTGACCAGGGACCACTTTGACCAGGATTCACTTGACCAGAGACTACTTGATTAGGAATCACTTTGACCAGGAATCACTTGACCAGGGACTACTTGACCAGGGACCACTTTGACCAGGAATTACTTGACTAAGGACCACTTTGACCAGGGACCACTTTGACCAGGAATCACTTGGCCAGGGACTACTTGACTAGGGATCACTTGGAGTAGGAATCTCTTGACCAGGGACTACTTGACCAGGGACTACTTGACCAGGGACCACTTTGACCAGGATTCACTTGACCAGAGACTACTTGATTAGGAATCACTTTGACCAGGAATCACTTGACCAGGGACTACTTGACCAGGGACCACTTTGACCAGGAATCACTTGACCAAGGACCACTTTGACCAGGGACCACTTTGACCAGGAATCACTTGGCCAGGGACTACTTGACTAGGGATCACTTGGAGTAGGAATCTCTTGACCAGGGACTACTTGACCAGGGACTACTTGACCAGGGACCACTTTGACCAGAATTCACTTGACCAGAGACTACTTGATTAGGAATCACTTTGACCAGGAATCACTTGACCAAGGACCACTTTGACCAGGGACCACTTTGACCAGGAATCACTTGGCCAGGGACTACTTGACCAGGGACCACTTTGACCAGGATTCACTTGACCAGAGACTACTTGATTAGGAATCACTTTGACCAGGAATCACTTGACCAGGGACTACTTGACCAGGGACCACTTTGACCAGGAATCACTTGACCAAGGACCACTTTGACCAGGGACCACTTTGACCAGGAATCACTTGGCTAGGGACTACTTGACCAGGGACCACTTTGACCAGGAATCACTTGACCAAGGACCACTTTGACCAGGGAGGTATCACTTGACCAGGGACTACTTGACCAGGGACCACTTTGACCAGGAATCACTTGGCTAGGGACTACTTGACTAGGGATCACTTGGAGTAGGAATCACTTGACCAGGGACTACTTGACCAGGGACCACTTTGACCAGGAATCACTTGACCAGGGACTACTTGAACAGGAACTACTTGACTAGGGATCACTTTGTCCAGGAATCACTTGGCCAGGGACCACTTGACCAGGGACTACTTGACCAGGGACCACTTTGACCAGGAACCACTTGACCAGAGACTACTTGACTAGGGAGCTCTTTGACCAGGGACCACTCTCCAACATTAGTACCAAAAGGGTAACAAATCAAATTTTGATCAATTTTAGATTAGGTTTGGGGTGCTGATTCAGAAAATTACATTGGATAGACCACATCAGCTTTAATTTCTGATATAGAACATATGCCATGGTCAGCGATGGGGACGGAGTGGCAGACAGCGCAAAAGGAGCATAAATAAAATATAATAAAATAAATTTATGAAGAGAAAGGAGGCTCATTGACCACATTTTCGTCCTCGCAGCCCACTGGTGGTCCGTGGCCCACAGATTAAGAACCACTGGTTTAAATCCTCCAGAGAAGGAGATTTCACCACACTCTGAGGTGGCATATTCCACCTCTGAACAACAGCTCTTACCATCAGGAAGTTCTTACCCATTTTAAAAGTGGAATCTGTTTTCTGGCAGTTTGAACCCATGGCTTCATGTCCTACCACCTTATCACATGAGAAAGGAAAAGCGGCCAGCTTCACTTGTCTTCACCACCGAACAGAGGGGGCAGCCGGGCAAATATGTTGCCCCACGTGCCTCTCCCTCACAGCGACCATCCCCCATCTCACCTGGGAAGCATTGCTAGGATCCGTTCTGGATCCTCACAATTGGGGTAGGTTCCCATGTTGTGAAGGACGTGTCGTTCAATGTTTCCACTCCAGTTGTGGGTGGGGCCTCCGCTGGAAGTTTAGCAACATTGTGCGATGGGCAGCATGCCCATCTGTCTCTAGACTGGTGGGGAAGCATCCTGGGACCCCTAGTCTCCAAAGCAGCAGAAAACAACATGGCATCATGAAACCATTTATATTTTTGTGTAATTGTAACATGTTGCCATCATGAAACATACTGTTTCGAAATAGAGTCCATCGATTTGGACTGCTGAACTTGCTGATCCAAAGGTTGCAGGTTCGAATTCGGGGAGTGGTGTGAGCTCCTGTTGTTAGCCCCAGCTTCTGCCAACCTAGCAATGCTTCCCACGTGTGATGGGGCAAGGTTGCTGTGAGGGAGCAGCAAGTGGGACAACAGATTTGCCCCAGCTGCCCCCTCTATTGGGTGGTGAAGCCAGGTGAAGCTGGCTGCTTTACCTTTCTCATATGATAAGGTGGTAGGACATGCACCCAGTTCAAAAACATGCAAATGTGAGTAGATCAATTGGTACCGTTCCAGCAGGAAGGTAATGGCACTCCATGCAGTCATGCTGGCCACACGACCTTGGAGGTGTCTATGGACAACACCAGCTCTTTGACTTAGAAATGGAGACGAGCACCAACTCTTGGAGCTGGACACGACTGGACTTAATGTCAGGGGTAAACCTAACTTTATCTAGCTCAACCTGTGCCTTGAGTAGGCTGAAAGAAAACAATGCTGGACTTGGTCATTTCTTTGGCCAAAGTTATTGTTCGTTGTCTGCTTGCCATCTTGCTCAGTTTCAGGGTGCATCCCAGCTTTGTGCCCCACCAGGAAGGATACTGTGGGGCTGATATTTCAGTCTTACCCTACAGTGGAAAACCTTTTACCACTCAAATAACAGTCAAACCAGAAGTCAATTCAGCCCCTGTTCATCAAATAGAACAGTGTTTCCCAACCGGTGTTCCGCGGCACACTAGTGTTCCGTGAGCGATCATGTGGTGTGCCGCGGGAAAACCTCTCTTCCCCCCTTTCTTCCCCCTCCTGCCTGATGCTGCTGCTTGGGGGGGGGGGGGAGGAGGAGGAGGAAGGGCCGGGCGGCGGCGAAGAAGGAGAAGGGTCTGGGGCGCCACCTCCTTCGGCCGTTTCCCCTTTGCCCACCAGCCAGCTGGTCCATCCCAGCTGCCAGGGAGGGGCTGGGCACCCCGGGGGGCCTGTTCCTTGCGGGGAGCCTTTCTCCTGGTTTGTGGTTCCACCAAGCCCGGCGAAGCCACGAACCAGGAGAACGGCTCCCCGCAGGGCCCCGCCCCTCCCTCCTCCCCCTCCTCCCCAGTGCTCGCGAAACCGCTCTTGGCTTGCCTCTGGCTCCCTGCCTGCTGCCCGCTTCCTTCCTGCCTGCTTCGCCGCCCCCGAGATGCCCGCCCGGGCCGCCCCGCTGACCCCCGAGGAGCTGCCCAGGCGGTGAGTGAGGCTCCTACTCCCCACGACCTCCCTCCAGAAACTGTAACTCCCAAATGTCAAGGTCTATTTTTCCCAAACTCCATCTGTGTTCACATTTAGGCATATTGAGTATTCAAGTTTGGTCCTGATCCAACATAGTTTGAGTCCAGAGTGCTCTCTGGATGTAGGTGAACTACAACTCCAAAACTCAAGGTCAATTAACTATATGTATTACTGACTGTGTTAGAGTGTCATTTTGTGTCATGTTGGTTGGTGGTGTGCCCCAGGATTTTGTGTTAAGGTAAAAAGTGTGCCGCGGCTCAAAAAAGGTTGGGAAACACTGAAATAGAAGGTGAACATTATCTGGGCCTTTGCTTCAGCCAGCAGAATGTTTTGGGCTGCCTTGGTGGGTTAGTTAGAACAGACTTAAAACAGTGGATATATATATATATATATATATATATATATATGTCACGTTTCTATACCGCCCCTCTCATATATCAGGACGGTTTACACAGGCAGTTCTGCCCTCAATACAACACAGCAACAAGTCAACCCCTGAAAAACATATCTAACAATTTAACAATTAAAACATACAATTGCAGCCTCAGCGTCATGTTGAAATCAGTTTCCATCACAGGCAGTCATTCCTTATATCCAATTAACAACACAAACAACAAGTCAACACACACACAAAAAACATATAATAACAGTATTGAAAAATGGGAGGCAGCAGCTAAAAGCTCTGAATAAAGAGGCACTTTGAGCTTGTCTTTGACTATTGCTTTGATCACACTTGGGAAAGGACTAAAACCAAAATAATTAATAAAAATAATTAGAAGGCATTAAAATAAAAGAAGAAAGTTAAGAATCTCTTAATTAAATACCAGGGCATCTTATTAACTAATCTTCAGGCATGTCTGTTTATTTAATAAAGGAACTTAAACGGAGCATCCCAGCTAAGCCCATGCAGGACTTCCTCGAGGGCATGAAACATTCAGTTCATCATGACTTGTCTTGCATTGTTGGGAAGTGCCTGCAGTTAGGCACAATCAAAGGCAAGGGACCTGCCTGTATTAACCAAATGAAGAATGAACACAGCAAGGTGTTGATGGCTTTGCCTTCAGGAGATGTGTGCACAGGTTCATCAGCCGCTTAATTAAGATCTCCATCTTGCCAAAGCACAACAGGGAACAGGTTGGGATTGACGGAAAAGAAGCGGAAACACCCTGGAACTGTTTTCAAGCTTAGGGTTTCCAATGACTTCAATAGGATTTAACAGCTGGCAAATGGCATAAGATTGGTGATTAAGAAAGCACAGAAATCCAGCTGCTCTGCCATCAAGGCAGAGGAAGCTTGGGAATCCTGGGGTTGCAATCACACTGCAGAAAGAAGAACACAGATTGCAAAGGTTTACCCACATGGATAGTTGAAAACTTGCTGGATGTTCCTGTGAGTCTTGGTCAAAAGGAAACGGAACACAATACCAAGGGTGAATCTACACTATAGAATTAATTACTTTAACTTCCAGGGCTCAATGCTATGGAATCATATTTACAAGGTATTTAGCCTTTTCTGCCAAGGAGTTCTAGTGCCTTATGAACTCCTAGGATTATATAGCATCGAGCCATGGCAATTAAAGTGGTGCCTAGGGGCAGATTAACGCACTCAGCAAAGTAGGCGCCCGCCGAGAGCGCCAGATCCGCAGGGGCGCACCGCTGCTGGCTGGAAACTCCACCTCCATGCCGGCTGGAAACTCCACCTCTCCGCCTGCTGGAAACTCCACCTCTGCACATGTTCATTTGAGCGTGCGGATGGGCTCCTCTCAAGGCAAGAGAGGTGCTGAAAACCACAAGGATGCCGCCGGAGCCATGGTAACTCCCCATGTGATGGCCGCACTGCTGCTCCTGGTGCTGGCCACAGGGCGCCCTACCCTTGCCCTCACCCACCTTTGTGAGCTTCGGCCAGGTGAGCAGAGCTAGCTGGGGAGGACCAGTCGGGCTGAGACCTACCTGCGGGGAGCAAGGCGCCACCTTTCCCTCGTCTTTGCAAGAAAAAGGATGAAGCCTTCGTAGGCTGGGCTCCGTTGGCCGTAAGGTACATCTACATTGTGAAATCAGCCCGGTTTGAGGCCATGTCAACTGCAACTCCCATGATCTCACAGCCTCAGTGATTTTTTTGGGGGGGGGGCAAATACTGTTTGCCTACACCTGAAAATTACTTCAGGCCGACCCTGGTGGTACCAAATGATACTTATTCTGCAGTGTAGATGCAGCCCAAGTTACAGAATGAGACATGGGAACTTGACTTTGAAGCTGAGAGTTTATATATGATCCTTGCTCCCCTTTAACTATCATGGCTCAATGCTATGGAATCATGCAAGTTGTAGTTTGCTGAGGTCCCAGGATTCTTTGGCAAAGAGAAAGCTAAAGGCCATGGAAAACTACATTTCTGATAATTCCATAGCATTGAGTCATGGTAGTAAAAGTGGTGTCAAACTGCATTAATCTTTACAGTGTAGATGCAGTTTCAGGCTGTATAACAGATTTCAGAATAGTTTCCTACTTGCTCCAGCCGTTGTTGCCTCTTCAAGAGCTCTTGTTCAAATGGCGACTTTAACTTTTTGGCTTCTTCTTCTTCTTGCTTCTGTCGTATCAGTTGGTTTCGTCGCCGATGCTCGAGCACCCGTTGAAGTTCTGGTTTGCTCTCCACTCCCAATCCTCTACAAACAGAGATGAGAAATGGATAAACTGGGAATGAGTTTAAGGGTTGGAGGAGAAAGATTTATCCAATCACATATCCCTTGCCTCCAATGTTTGCTTATGTCAATCTATATAAATAAAAATGTAATTTTCGTTTGTGGGATCAACATAACTCAAAAATCACTGGACGAATTGACACCAAATGTGGTCACAGTACACCAATCAGGCCAATGAGTGACCATCACTCATAAAAACACTGAAAAACACAGTAGAAGATCAAAAAACAAAAAATACATTACAACGCATGCACAAAACCACATGTATATACAAACACACACATATATACACATATAAACAAATACACACACACACCCCACACACAAAACACATATACTCGGCCACAGTAACGCATGGCAGGGGACGGCTAGTCAGACAAAATTTATTATTTATTTATTTATTTATTCAAATTTATCAGTCGCCACTCCCGGTTGGCTCGGGGCAACTTACATACAATAAAACAGCAGTTACAAAATCATATTAAAAACCGTACCATAGAATTAAAACAGTAACAATAGTTACATAAAAACATCAGGAGAGGCCGAGCAATTTAAGACCCAAAGGCCTGCTGTAACAATAGGGTCTTACAGGCCTTCTGGAAAGCGAATAGATTCTGAAGAGTACGAACTTCGGCAGGAAGCGCGTTCCAGAAAGTTGGGGCTATGATCGAGAAAGCCCTTCTCCTTGTTGCAGTCAGATGGTAAACTTTAGGACTTGGGACCACCAGGAGATTTTGCATCTCTGAGCGCAAGGATCTAGTGGGACAGTATGGGATGAGGCGGTCACTTAAGTACACTGGCCCCAGACCATTCAAGGCCTTGAAGGTCAAAACCAGCACTTTGAAGGTAATCCGGCACTTCACAGGAAGCCAGTGCAGATTGCGCAGAATAGGTGTAATATGGCAGCTCGTCGGGACAAATTGAAATAATTAAGCATATTATACTACACTGTGTTTGGATATGATAACAAGTGACAAGGAGTTGGCTGTTTGCACTACAAGGGTATGTACTCTTGATATAATAATCCAGTGCTAGCACATTCTTCAGGGAGCTCTGATTAATTTTACTCACTATTTCTCTTCCATGCATAAAATTATAGTTGCTTTAAAGAGGTAAAAGGTTGTGTTTTTGCAAGCTTGGAGACTTGCATTTGCAGTATTGGGCTGATTCAGGGGTCCTTCATCTATTTCTAAAGCTTCAGTTTGTATTTTGTTATATTATTATTTATTTACTATTTATTTATTTACTGCATTTCTACCCCACCCTTCTCAACCCCCCCCCTCCCCGGGGGACGGATGGAGGGACGAACGACAACTCAGGGCGGCTTACAAGGCACAATTAGATGCCGGCAACAATACACAATATAAAACACTAATACAACAACATTAAAACATCAACCTTAAAACATTAGCTATCCAGTTCATTTAAAATTCTATCTATACAATGCACATTCAAATAATCAATCAATGGCGGAAGCCGTGTTTCATGTCCATCGTTAAAACAGTCCGTTCCAAACAAAGTGCTGCAGTTACTGTGCGAAGGCCTGGTCCCACAACCACGATTTTACTTTCTTCCTGAAAGCTAGGAGAGATGGACTTGATTGTATTTCGCTTGGAAGCATATTCCACAGGGGGGGGGGCACGGCCGAGAAGGCCCTGTCTCTCGTCCCCACCAGCCGTAGTTGAATTACTAACTTTTATGGTGTACGCACCCATACACAACCGTTCTTAACAGTGAAAGGCCAGTCTTAGTTTTGAAATAAACTAAGACAAAACGAATAAGTCCTAGCTACAGAAGTATGAGGGTTATATGGAAAGTAAGGTTGCAAGGCACATAGCTCTTGCGGGGAATTTTCATGGGAGAAGTTGGTATTACTGCTGTGTAGCGGGAATCCAGTGGAAGTGAACGAGCAGAGCCAGTTGTTAGTAGCTCATTGACTGGCTTTGTGGTGAAGGTTAGAGAATGAGCGTCCTCATTCTGTTTCTCTCCAAGTGCAAAGTTTGCATTGTGTTACGCTATCTAAATGCGAAGGGCACGAACATCACTGCGATTCATCGCAAAACCATTTCAGTTTATGGAGAGGACGTAATGTGAAGATAGCATGTGACAAAATGGGTATGGAATATATTGTGAAATCATGAAGAAACTTTGCAGAACTATCCAAAACATGGGATGCTGATGGCGGGAGTCTGTCTCCTTCATGACAATGCGCATCTGCGCACCGCTCACGCACATGCAGCACAAGAGTTGTTGACTTTGTTTGGTTGGGATGCTTTAAGCTACCCCCCTCACAGCCCTGATCGCACACTCAGTGACTATCATCTGTTCACTAAATTGAAGGGACACTTTGGTGGAAAACACTTTTTATGATGACAACAAGGTGAAAATCGAAGTGATGAACTGGCTGAAAAAGGTGGAGGAAAACATCTATGACACAGGCATCAAAAGCCCATCCCATAGATGACAAAATTTATTGAACTGAATGGTGATCATGTGGAAAAATAGTGTAATACCTATGCTACAATCCATGCAAGTTTTATTAAAATATATTCATTCTTTGTATTTTTTTTAAAAAAATATTGTAACCTTACTTTCCAGATAACCCCTGTATTTAAAAATGTCCGATTTGCGCTTTCCTACTCTCACTTGTACTTAATTGATTTCAGCTGCTGCAAACTGGATTCAAAGTGCAAAAGCGGTTCGCAATCAATTAAGAATCAATTGACAGTGGTTGAAGGGTGGTTCTACTACACTTCCTCACAGTGAAGCCTATTTAAAAATATTAGTAGATCCTTAGTATTTACTAAGTTTTGGTTCCAGAATCCCCCACGGGCACCAACATTTGTGCGTGCTCAAGTCCTATTATATACGAGTGAAGTAGTGAAATGGTGTCCCTTATATAAAATGGCCAAATCAATTTTTTTGAACTTTTTTGGGAATATTTTCAGGACATGTATAGTTGAATCCTTGCATGTGGACTCCATGGATTTGCAGGGGCCAACTGCATATGGATATGATCGTAAATGACAAGAAGTTGGCTGCAAAGAGTCCTCTTGCTTGGATTCTGCTTGACCGAGCACAGCAGAGCACAGAAGGAGGCAAGAAGCAAGAAGGTCACAAATCCCTGTGACGTTCCCACAAATGTGTGGCAACAAAAACAGCTGGATTCCCCAGAGACGAACAGTTGGGTGCCGTTAAACACCAGGAGCCATATCAGTTTGAGCACAGATATTTCACTATTGTTTCATCCATCTGTTGGAAACAGTATACATGGCTTGGAGATAACCCTATGATCAATTAGTCGTAGTTTTAAAAATAAGATGAAAAAGTATGATTAGTCATAATAAGTGATCAGAGTTCTGAAAAAGTTACACAACTGAACTTAGTTATTTAGACAAACCAATTTTAAAAACTGGAGTTCTTTTTCTCCAGCAGAGGGAGCAATTTAACCAATAATTGCATACTTGACTCCAGCATTACTACAGTATATTATTCTGTACTAATATATTGGGATATATTTTAATAAGACTCCCATGGAAACCTCAAAGCTTGGGTAATAATGATCCCTTTATGTGGACTGCACACCACAGAATCACACTGGAGGACCTAGAGAGGCCCACAAACCCTTTGGGATATATTTTTTGGAGTGTGGGTAAGTGAAACCATGGATATTGACTCCGTGGGTACAAGGGTTGTACTGTTCTTCGGGCTTTGGTTTCACCTGGTCACTGCAAGATCATTCCTGGGTATATTTACTCTGTGATTATCCATCCATTTCCACTTTCAAGTTCAGTACCACAGAAGTCAGACAATGCAGCCCATTGTACCAACTTTAGTAACAAATAATGACTCCTTTAGTAACAAATAATGTGCCCTTAGTAACAAACAATGACTCCTTTGCAAAATAGTTTCTCTCATGGCCAAGGCTGCTTGCTGGCCTTTTGAAGATGGAGGAGGTAACTAAGCAAGTGAGACACTCTGGAAGGCTACTGTGCTTGCTGTCCTTTCACTCCCTTCTGTTGTTGTCTACAGCTTGCTGATCTGGTGAATAGCAAGGGGCAACAGCCATTTACAATCTTGTTTCTTCAATCCACTGACAGTAAGGAGCAGGAGCCCCCGATGGCACAACGGGTTAAACCCTTGTGCCAGCAGGACTGCTGACCGAAAGGTCGGTGGTTCGAATCCGAGGAGCATGGAAAATGCAGAGCAACCTGTGGATTTGGTTATTGTGATTCAAGGCTGAGCTCCAGCTTCTCATGCGGGGACATGAGAAAAGCCTCCCACAGGATTGTTCATGGGCATCCGGGTGTCCCATGGACAATGTCCTTGCAGACAGACAATTCTCTCACACCAGAAGCGACTTGCAGTTTCTTAAATTGCTCCTGACTTGGCTCCTACCCAGTATCGGGGATTGCGCATGCGGTGTAGTCATCAACTGTACTGATGCTGCGCTTCTCCCTGATACCGGGGCTTGTCGCGTTGGGCTTCTCTCCTGTACTGGGGTTTGCACATGTGCGTAGCCAGCAGTTGCGCTTCTCTCCCCAGTAAGGAGGAGTCTCCTCCTTGTGTTGGAGGAGGAATACCAGCTTTCATGGTGTTAGGGCATGCGCAGACTGCGCAATGGAGTTTCCTGTACTTGCACTGAAGGAGCCAGCAAGTGGGTGCTGTCGGCATCGAGGGAGTTAATTGTTCCTCCTGTCGATGTCAACGGCAGTGTCAAGAGCCCCTGTGCGTACGCCATTTGCGCAACAATAGCAGAGGCTATTCCATTGCGTTGTGTTTTTATTTGTTTCAACATTTTTAATTTTTTTTGGTCCGTCATCTGCGCCCCTTCTCGGCTTGCACCCCTTGACCATGGCCTAGGTTGGCCTTATGGGTCATCATGGCCTGGTCACATGTGTCCTCCACAATTAAGAGAATGGGGTGAGGAGGAATGGTGAGTACCATCCCGTATCCCTGGGCTGGGGAATATGGGATGACTATAAACAGAAGTAGCTGGTTCCATCTTGGAACTAGCCCAAATATTTATATCAGGCATCCTCAAACTGCGGCCCTCCAGCTGTTTGGATGTTCAATTCCCAGAATTCCTGACAATTGAATGAGCTCTTTAGGGGTTTGCGAATTGGAGGCCCAAACAGCTGGAGGGCCGCAGTTTGAGGATGCCTGATTTATATGGATCCAAAGTCACGATTTGCTCCAGATTCTCATGGAAAATGCAGAGCAACCTGTGGATTTGGTTATTGTGATTCAAGGCTGATTGAGGTACAGTAGAGTCTCGCTTATCCAACCTTCGCTCATCCAACATTCTGTATTATCCAACTCAATCTGCTTCCTGCCCAGATCCACAGCTATTTCGATACACTGCGATGTTTTGGTGCTAAATTTGTAAATCCAGTAGCTACTACATAACGTTGCCATGTATTGAACTGCTTTTTCTGTTGATTTGTTGTAAAACAGGTTGTTTTAGTGCTTAATTTGTAAAATCATAATGTAATTTGATGTTTAATAGGTTTTTCTTAATCCCTCCTTATTATCCAACATTTTCGCTTATCCAATGTTCTGCCAGCCCACTTATGTTGGATAAGCGAGACTCTACTGTACATGAAAGACTGAAGTTTTGCTCAATCCCCAACATACTGCATCTTGAGAAAGCCTGCCTAAAATCATAAACACTGGACCCATCTGAAATTAGCTTTGCAGAACCCGATCTCTGACTAATATCAGACCAGAAGCAAGGACCATTATCAAACCAGAATCAAGGATCATTACATTACAGAATTGGATATTGGAAAAAGGGACTTTTCCTTATATCCCCAAAGATCATCAGTTTCTTTAACTGCCTTTAAATGGCCAATGAAACCTCCTGTTTCATTCATGGTTAGATTAACATGCTTCCTTCGGTTTAGAAGCTTTAAACTTTGAATTACATTTGATTTATTATTTGTTCTTGTTTTCACATAATCATAGACTGCATGGGCCAACCCACTGCCATGCAAGGAAAGCACAATCCAGTCCAACCCACTGCCATGCAGGAAAAGCACAATCAAAGCACCCCAGACAGATGGCCATCCAGCCTCTGTTTAAATGCCTCCAAGGAAGGAGCTTCCACCACACTTCTCTGAGGCTGAGAGTTCAACTTACAGTCAGGAAGGTCTTCCTAATGTTCAGGTGGAATCTCCTTTCCTGTAATTTGAGCCCATTGCTTTGAGTCCTCCAAGCAGGGGTGGATCTAACGTTACGCGAACTACACGACCGCGTAGGGTGCCACATGGTCAGGGGCGCATTCGGCCTCCAGGTTCCACGCATGCGCATTTGTTGTTGGTAAAAACCCTAAGAAACCTACTCTAAAGGCACAAAATTAAACCACCCCGCTCCCCTCCATTTTACTTGGCCTCTCGTGGAGGCGCCTCCCTTTCCCCATTCTCTTGCCTCCTGTGGCCTGCTGTTCAGAATGCTCTTTGATTGTAGGGGAACTATAAATCCCAGCAACTACAACTCCCAAATGCTCAGGCACGGAACTTCCGCGCATGCGCATTTGGTGTGGCGCAACTTTGAGTGACTCCAACAGGCTGCAAAAGCAAATCGCCGTACATGAGGCCGAAAAGGAGGAACGTTGGACAGCCGTAAGCGGAGCCTTCGCCTCTGGCTGCAAAACACTCCTCTTTTTTGGCCTTGTGTACGGCTATTCGCCTCTGCGGCCTGCTGGAGTCGTGCTACAACATATTAACTACATTTGTGTGGCGCGACTCCAGCAGGTGTCATTTTGACGTGTGGTCGCCTTACACAAGGCCAAAAGGAGGAGAAGGGGCCGCTGCTCAAAAATGCACATGCGCGGAACCAGTTGGTTCTGCACATGCACATTTGGTGTGGCGCGGGTGGGCAGGCCACCTTAGACGAGGCCGAAGATGAGCCGCCCCCAGTGCGAGCCGCCCCCCAAGGGACCGGAGACCGAGGAGGAGTGCCCGGCAGCAGGCCAGAACATGTGAATATCTTTTATTTTATTTTTATGTGTACCTTTTATTTTTCAGTGATTGGTGGTGGTGGTGGTGGGAGGCAAAATAATGTTCGCTTACCATTTAAAATTACCTTCGTCCAGGCCTGCCTCCAGGTTTTAAAATTCTGTAAGCTGCCTAAGTAGGAATTTTCCCATGGAAAGGCATGGAATAATTATACTAAACAAATAAATGTGTTGGCAAAAAGATGAAAATGATCACTTCAGGATTTAGTTCACAATGAGCTTTCCAGGGGCTCTTTCAAAAGCCCAAACTTGTCCTCTGCCTCACTATCAGTTTTGAATGACTCACGCCATACCCGAACTGCTCCCTGCCTGCCTTTTCAAACGTGAACAGACTTTCTAAACCAAATAAAACTGGATGTGTCTGGGAAGCAGGATATTTAAAGGGCTCCTCTCCTTCCTTCTTTTATCTAGCAAAAGCATCTTGTTTATTTTCTTTTATACCTCCTTGCAGGGCTTTGGGAAATCTCAGACCGAGGTCTACATTCCTTTGATTTGACAAGAAGCCAAGATTATGAAATGTGATCTGAATTCTCCTCCAGTACAAGACAAGGATGTCAAGGTATATGGCCATGCATTGTGATTTTACACAAAGGAAAAAGGATGAAGGCGTTTTGCAAAAAACCTAACATCTACATAGCTGTTTAACCTATTAATTTAAGATTCAGAGGGCCATCCAGTCCAATTCCCTGCCAGGCAGGAATACACAGCTAAAGCACCCCCAAAAGATGGCCATCCAACTTCTGCTTCAAAACCTTTAGAACAGGAGACTCCACCATGTTCTGAGGTAGCATAGTCCATGGCCAAACAGCTTCTACTGCCAGGAAGTTCTTCCTAATGTTTAGTGGAATTAGTACAAATTATTTTAGTATGTTTCAGTCTTATGATTGTCTTTTAGTACAGTGATTTTCAACCAGTGTGCCGCGGAACACTAGTGCGCCATGAGATATCATCAGGTGTGCTGTGTGAAATTATTTTCGAACTTCATTCATATATAAACTATAAGGTGCATCTGCCCCTTTAAGAAATGGAACCATAGCACTCTCACGTCACCTAAGAAGTGATGCGAGAGTGTTATGGTCACGCCCTCTTGGATTTGCTCAGACGTGGCTAAGTAAACAAAGTAAGAGTTAGTGCTGCAGCTGCGTGTTAAGTGACAGTGACAATTTGGGATCACAGCAAGACAAGCAAGTGACAATGATGGAGAAGTTTTTGAGAAGGGAAAATGCAAATGCTGAACAGGGCCCTGGCCAAAATTAAGACACAGATGAAGGCCCTAATATGAGTGATGGACAAAAGAAACAGGCCCAGGTTTCACACTAAGTGAGTGTATAAATACATTAAAAAACATATTAACTATATGTATTACTGTGTTATAGTGTCATTTTGTATCATTTTGGTTGGTGGTGTGCCCCAGAATTTTGTAAATGTAAAAAATGTGCTGCTGCTCAAAAAACGTTGAAAATCACTGTTTTAGTATATGTGGTTTTAATGGTCTTATGTTTTTATCTATTGGTAACTGTGTTGTATCCTGCCTTGAAGACGAGTGTGTACAACAACAACAACACTTTATTTATATTTCATCCTATCTCCCCAAGGGGACTCAGGGCGGATCACAGTACACATACATGGCAAATATTCAGTGCCGTTTTGGATAGACAGGATAGAGACAGACAGAACAGAAAGGAGGTATGTTGTGTTAACGTCCAGCTCTTTGGCACCTTGGAGGTTGTGCTCGAATCCAGCTATTGCCGGTGATTTACCAGCTGTGCTAAAGCCCGGCCCTTCTTAATAATAATAATAATAATAATAATTCCAGAGTGTTTCCAGAAATGTTTCTAATGCTTGGTCTATCTGGTGTGTTCATTAAACAGAAAATAATAACTCAGTTCTTGGCTATGTACATAAAAAGCAGATAGGTCTCAGGTACCCTTAACTACGAGGTATTGTATAGCATAGAGCAGGGGTGCTCAGAACGGTGATCGCGATCACCAGGGTGATCTTCGGGCCTCATCCTGATGATCTTCAGGCCCCTGACCAGTTTTTTTTGCTGTTGGTCCTCTTCACACGCCCCTGCACTCTGCAAATAAGTCCTCCGTCGTTGCTCCTCCCCGCTCGCGCACCGCCTCCAAAAGCTCCAGAGTCCAAGAGGCAGAATGGGCCCCCTCTTTTGGATTCCTCCTCCTCCCTCCGTCCTTCTCCAGCCACTCAGAGTTGTAGGAGACCAAAGGGGGCGAGCCTGGATGACGCGATGCATGGCTGGCCCCGCGCGCTTGCGCAGAAGCGCCTATTCTGCCCCTCGAACTTCTCCTGAGCTCTTGGAGGCGGCACGCATGCTGGCGGTGTGGAAATAGGAGCAACGACAGAGGAGAAGAAGGAGGACGCTTGGGGTCATTTCTTACCGCATCTCAAGGTCGGTCTTTTTACTTTGGGGGTGGGTGCTTGATTGTTCTGTGGCATGTCTCTTTGTTTATTTTTAATGTTTAAAAAATGGCCTTTTAGCTCCAAAGCCCTCTGCTTGCTTTGTCCCTTGAGAAATATATGTTGGGGAATATGGAAATGTGGGAGAAATGGGGTGGTTGGATGTATTTTTGCATGCCCCTTTGTTTACCTTGCTGAGTATTAAATGGCCTTGCAGTTCAAAAGCCTCTCTTCTTACTTTCTGGCTGATAATATGTGTGGTAATATGGCAGTGTGGGAGAAATGGGGTGGTTGTATGTATTTATGCATGCCCCTTTGTTTACCTTGCTGAGTATTAAATGGCCTTGCAGTTCAAAAGCCTCTCTTCTTACTTTCTGGCTAATAATAAGTGTGATAATATGGCAGTGTGGGAGAAATGGGGTGGTTGGATGTATTTTTATGCTCTTTTTATATTGTTGTTATTAAATTGAAATGTTGATGTTTTATAACTTCATTTTATGTAAACTGCCCCGAGCCTGCTGGAAGGAGCGGGACATAAAAATGAATAATAAATATAAATGAATAAATAAGAAAATAGTTATACGTTTTACATTTCTGGGCAGGTGATCTTTGGGACTTGGTTTTTTAATCAGTAGCTCCCATGCTGAAAAAGTGTGAGCACCCCTGGCATAGAGATACACAAATGTTCAGGTGTTGGCCATAGAAACCCACTAGTGACCTTTGGCAAGTCACATTCTCTTAGCCAGGATTGCTACAAATCAGAAACAACTTGAAAGCACAACATACAACAAACAATAACAACAACAGTGATAGTGCTTATCAACAAAATTATATGTGCGCATCTGCCTTTAAATAATTTGTTGACTGTGATCAAATACATTTCATAGGGTTTTCTAAGGCAACGAATAGAGTTGGAATAGCTGGAAAATATACAACTATCCTTTGTATATTTATTCAGAAGTCATTCCCATTCAAAATGTTTGATCTAATTCCTTAGGACTGTAGCACTCGGGAATGGGTTGTCACAATGGGCTAAGGGAAGCATTTCCAGCAAAAGTCACTCTTTAATTCTAGCATTGAACGAGGGTTGAATGAAAAGTTATGCCTCCACCTTCTTAATTCATCAACAGATGGCAGTACTGGTATGAGGCAGGTACTGGCTTGTTCAGTAGACTCTCATCTGCAGTTCCATTTTGGCGGGAAGCCTTAGCATTGAACGGTTGTGTTGTTAAAGTGCGAAGTATGGAACCCTGTGTAGATGGTCGGTCAATGCGACTTAAGCATTGTGCAGTCATTGAATTATTGACAGCAGAAAGTGTCACCCTAAAGGAGATTCATCAAAGAATGCAAGCTGTTTATGGTGATTGTGTTGATGTGAGTAGTGTGCATCATTGGGCGAGTAAGTTTAAAGGTGTTGCGGTGGGAACATCTGACTTGCGTGACATACAAAGAGTTGGACATCCTGTGACCAGACACTTCACATGCCACTACAGCAGAACTTCAGAGACTGGATCTCACCACCGTATGGCATCCTCCATACAGTCCAGATTTAGCACCGTTTGACTTATTTATTTATTATTCAGATTTCTATACCGCCATTCCCCAAAGGCCCGCGGCAGTTCACAACATAAAACAGAAACAACTAACATAGCCAGGCTAAAAACCAATTTAAAATCACATTATTTAGCAAAGTTCGAATGCTTGCTGAAACAGAGATGTTTTACATGCCCTACGGAAGGATAGTAAATCCCGTTGGGCTCAGATTTCTGAGGGCAAAACGTTCCATAAGGATGGCTCCACGATCATAAAAACCCTGCGCCTAATTGCTGTCAGATGGAAAGTCTTCAAACTGGGAATATCCAACAGATCTTGGTCTGCTGAATGAAGTGATCTCGGGTTGGTAGGGGGTGAGGTGGTCCCTCAAGTATGCTGGGCCCAGACCATATAAGGCCTTAAAGGTAAGAACCATCACTTTGAAGGTGATCTGGTGCTCAATCGGTAGCCAGTGCAACTGCTGCAGGATTGGAGTTATATGACATCTCGTCGTCCCCCCGGCGAAAAGTCAAGCGGCAGCATTTTGCACCAGAGCTTGAGCTTCCGGATCATTGACAGAGATCGGCCAATGTAGAGGGCGTTACAGTAGTCTAGTCTTGAGATGGCCGTAGCCTGGAACACCGTAGCTAGAGCATAGCCATGAGAAAAAAGTTATGAAAATTGAAAGAAATCGGAAGGGATTCGTATGTATGGGACTTTCAAGTTTATACGCATCGCTGCCGCAATCCCGGAAGTGGACTTTCTTTTTCGCACTTCCTGGGCCCAAATTTTCGTTAGATTTGTAAATATTTTGGAAGGCCCCCTATTATCCCCTCCAAAATAGCTTCCCAGACATTACTCACAGTCAGATGGGGCCTTTCCATGCTCGGAGCCTACTTTAACTGAAAGGCCTTTCCTCCAGGAAGTGAAAAAGGAGCCGGACCATAGAGAGATCCAGAGCGGGAGTCCTAGAGCGGCTGGAGGACTCAGGAAAAAAGCGGTTTAAACTGCAGGGAAAGAAGCCTAGATAGGAGGACAGGTGAGAAGGACATGAGGAAGGCTGAAACAATGGGAGAAGGGGTTGAAAACAGCCCGGAGAGGAGCAGGAAAAGTGCAGAATCAAGGAAAAGCCATAGAGTTCAAACCTCCTAGAGAGCTATGGGAAACTGAATGGGGGAAAGCTGCAGTAAGAAGAGCTCTGGAGAAGGTAGGCATAGGCAACTATTTTATAATTAATAATAAATATAATAATATTTACTCCTTCTAATTTTCTGGAAGAAGGGCCCTGGCCATTTAATTCTAATAATAATAATAATAAATATAATAATATTTACTCCTTCTAATTTCCTGGAAGAAGGGCCCTGGCCATTTAATTCTAATAATAATAATAATAAATATAATAATATTTACTCCTTCTAATTTCCTGGAATGAGGGCCCTGGCCATTTAATTCTAATAATAATAATAATAATATTTACTCCTAATTTCCTGGAATGAGGGCCCTGGCCATTTAATTCTAATTCTAATAATAATAATAATAAATATAATAATATTTACTCCTTCTAATTTCCTGGAAGAAGGGCCCTGGCCATTTAATTCTAATAATAATAATAACAAATATAATAATATTTACTCCTTCTAATTTCCTGGAAGAAGGGCCCTGGCCATTTAATTCTAATAATAATAATAATAAATATAATAATATTTACTCCTTCTAATTTTCTGGAATGAGGGCCCTGGCCATTTAATTCTAATAATAATAAAAAAATAAAAAAAATAATATTTACTC
The DNA here is from genome assembly GCA_030556195.1 of Anolis apletophallus. NCBI lineage: Eukaryota > Metazoa > Chordata > Lepidosauria > Squamata > Anolidae > Anolis > Anolis apletophallus. The sequence goes on from JARBWK010000001.1 coordinate 6,060,008, forward strand.
CTTCTAATTTCCTGGAATGAGGGCCCTGGTCATTTAATTCTAATTCTAATAATAATAAATAAAATAATATTTACTCCTTCTAATTTCCTGGAAGAAGGGCCCTGGCCATTTAATTCTAATTCTAATAATAATAAATATAATAATATTTACTCCTTCTAATTTCCTGGAATGAGGGCCCTGGCCATTTAATTCTAATAAATGCTCTGGAGAAGCAAGCCTTGACCAGAGGTGGGCAACTATTTTATTTAATAATAATAATAATAATAATATATTAATGCATTATATCTCCCTGCAAGGAAACCAAGGGAAATGTTGCCCCTTGATTTGCCTGTGCTTAAAACAGTGTCAGTCCTGTTTCCCTGCTTTGCCTACTTTAGAACTAATTAAGAATTTCGTTAGTAATCACGTTACATTTTAGAACTTTTTGGAAATTTTTTTGTAAGTCTTTCTATTACTAATAAAAAAAAACCCCCATTAGATTTTCGATTCCCTATTTTTGGGTTCTAAACCATGCCTACTAGATCACTCTTGGACAGATAGGGAGCCAGTAATCTAGCCCAGTGTTTTTCAACCTTTTTTGAGCCGCGGCACATTTTTTACATTTACAAAATCCTGGGGCACACCACCAACCAAATTGACACAAAATAACACCGTAACTGTCATTTTACTGTCACCCTCCCCCCTTGTAATGCCACTGCTTCCGCCAAACGCCCCTCCCGCCCTGCCCCCGGGAGGCCCACGCGCAGGAGGCCCATCACCGTCTTGCAGGGGAGGGCTGTGTTGAGTGGCCGAAGTGCACACAGGCTCAGCTGAGCAGGACAAATAGGAATTGAGTACACAGGGTCGGAACAAACTGCAGCAGAGGCTCGCAGCCGTCGCCACCCCCAGCTCTCTTTCCCGAAGGGGTTTAGCCCCTCCCCCCAGGAGTGCCTCCCCTCTCCGCATCCCTTTGGCTTCCCTGCTGTCGCCTTGGGGCCAGATCGGGAAGGAACCAAGCTGAGCTGTGGAGCTGCACATCCCAGCCTCTGCTCTGCAGCGAACCCGGGGCCCAGCCAGGAGAGTCCAGGAGATGAGGGGTTGCTCCCCTTCCCTGGTGCGAGAGGGTGAGAAAGCTTCGCCTCGAGCCTCTGGGAGCGGGGTTGGACGGGGGAAGCTCCCGCGGACTCCTCCTCCCTCTCCTCTTCCTTGCTGCCGGAGGGGAGGAGGGCAGAAGAGCACCCAGGAGCCAGGAAATAGGCGGAGCCGCAACCCGGTCAGGTAGCCCTTGACGCGCAGAGGGAGGGAAGGAAGGAAGGGAAGGAGAGAGAGAGGAGGGAGGGAGGAAAGTTCTGGATGCCGTGGGCTCTCCCTGACTTCAGCCAAGCTGGCTGGCATTGCTGCTTTGGCCAGGAAAGCCTCATTTCCGCTGCCTGAAGTTTCTTGCTAGGCTCTCTCTCTCTCCACTGTAATTTCCCACGGCACACCTGATGATCGCTCGCGACACACTAGTGTGCCATGGCACACCGGGTGGGAAACACTGGTCTAGCCTGATGCAGATGGACTTCCATCTGTTCCCCGGTAATGAAAGAAGATATGCAGGGACATCATTATGTTTCTGATGAAGTTATTGAGAGAACTCACTTCCAGAAGAGGTTGTGACAGCTGTCAGCCTGAACAACTTCAAGGCAGGATTAGACAGATTCATGGATACCAAGTGTATTGGTAGTTACTGAAAAGGACATTCAAGTGCCACCTCGGAGTTGGTTGAGGTAGGCAGGATTTCCCTGGGTACTGGTTGTGGAGGGTCGGGAGCAGGTTAGGGTTTTGCCCTCCCTTCTGCTCGAGATCCCCGCGTACAACTGGTGGGCCACTGTGTGATACAGAATGCTGGACTAGATGGGCTGAGGTCCGATTCAGCATGGCTCTTCTTATGTTCTTATGTAACTGTGAGACTCTTGTTGTGGAAACAGAGTGTCGACTTCCTCCGTGACGGCTTCAGAAAACGTGTTAATTGTTGGCAGAAATGTATCCAATTGTGGGAAAGTGAATAGAGGTAGTCAAAGAGCACATTCTAAGGATTATTTCTGCGCTTGATTTATTAAAATATTCCCATCCAAACCCAAGTAACGAAGGTGGAGGCATGACTTTTCATTCAATTCTCGTAGGTTGTGCTCCCTTGTGACTCAACCAGGTACACTGTGTGGCATCCTCAGGGTAAATCTCAACACCTGCATGGAATCTGTCTGTATGGATTTGCCCTGCTGATAAACCAAACGTCACTTCCCAGGGACTCCAGGCATGCTTCATTTCACAGGCTGTCCAAAACCATGCTGCCATTCATTTCAGATTATTGTATAGTGAATGCCCCTGTAGCTAATGACAAATGGCAGGCACAGACCAGATTTTCAGCCTCAAACATCTAACACCTGGGATAAAGTAGAGTACAATAAACAGTAATAGAGCTTTGCTGCCCAACCTTTTCACTTCTTACCTTTTGTGATTCATAAGGAGCTCTCTGTGAAGTTCTTGGTGGCTTTTGGAGGCTCTCACAGGATTGAGCAGCTTTTTAGGTTTGATCAGATCTGGGTTTCCTTCAAAGTAGTCTGGATGAGCCATGATATTCCCAATATCAGGCCGCTCTCTCTGTATTTCAGAGTACATAGATGCTGGAGTGGCAAGAAAGAGAAAGAGGAAATCAGAAAGTATCCTGTCTTAAGATCTCTATCTCTATTCTCTATACCTTTATAAAGCGGAATGTTTGTATGTATGTTTGTATGTGTCCGGAGGGCGGAAGGATATGTGGCAGCTTTCTGATTGGGTCCCACTGTGGGATTATTTGCATAAACAACTCCCATTGCCCAACCAACACGAACATTCCGAGACTCAAAAGTGCCAGAGGGGGGGTAAGGAAAAGGCCTGAGGCAGTCAGGCATGGTGGGAGTTTTAGTCCAAAACACTTTGCAGCCCCCAACAATGAGACAACAAAACCAAACTTGGCACACAGAACCCCCAAGACCCACTTTACGCCTTGGTGCAGTTTGAGGGAGGATGGACCATGGATAGGCCAGCATTCCAACATCCCAAATCTCAAAGGTGCCAGACAGAGTTCTTTACAAAAAGGCTTCCTTTAGCTGATTTTACAAACTAGGCCTCAGCCTGAATTGACAGTAAGGCTTCCTCAACTTGATTTTTCGAGACTAGGCCTCAGCTTGAATTCACAGTAAGGCTTCCTCAACTTGATTCTCCTGACTAGGCCTCAGCCTGAATTGACAGTAAGGCCTACTTAACTTTATTTTCCTGACTAGGCCCCCAACAATGACAGAACAAGACTACAGTTGGCACACAGACCCCCCCAAGACCCACTCTACATCCTGGTGCAGTTTGAAGGACTTGCAGTACCTTCACTCACTTACTCTGACCAGCACGAGTGACGGACCTGGACCAAACTTGGCACACATAACCCCCATGATGCCCTTTACGTCCTGGTGCAGTTTGGGAAAGGTGAACCACGGATTATGGGATTTTTAGTACTTCAAAGCGCTTTGCTTCCCAGAGACCACTGTGGCCCACAACAAAGACCGATAAATATCAAACTTGGCACACAGAGCCCCCATGACCCACTCTATGTCCTGGTGCAGTTTGGAGAAGAGCAGAGCATGGATGATGGGGCTTGAAGTATCTCCACTCACTTCCTGAGACCGCTGTGACCCTCATCCAATGACTGATCAAGACCAAACTTGGCACACAGAGCTCCCATGACCTACACTACATGCTGGTACAGCTTCGAGTAGGATGGACCATGGATGATGGTACTTGAAGTACCTCCACTCCCTGAGACCACAGCGACACTCATCCAATTACCAATAAAGACAAAACTTGGCAAAGAGTGCCCCCATGGCCAACTCAACCTTCTGGTGCAGTTTGGGGGAGGACGGATTATGGATGATGGGACTTGCAGTACCTTTACTCACTTCCTGAGACCACTGCGAGTCTCATCCAGTGACTGATCAAGACCAAACTTGGCACATAGAGTCCCCATGACCCACTTTACACCCTGGTGCAGTTTTCAGGAGGATGGACCACGGATGATGGGACTTGAAGTACCTCCACTCACTTCCCGAGACTGCTACGACCCTCATTCAATGACTGTTCAAGACCAAATTTGGCACACAGAACCCCCTACATCCTGGTGCAATTTGGAGGAGGATGGACCATGGTTTATGGTCCATGGTCCATAATCCTTCACTCACTTCCCGAAACCACTGCGAGCCAAATGAACAACTGATACGGACCAACCTTGGCACACAATGCCTTCCTCAAATAACCCGGGCACTGCTGGGTCCTCAGCTAATATTTAATAAAACAACATTTTCAGGAAAAATGAAGCATATCTGAATTCACATATTAGGATTACTATTTCATGTCACTCCATGTTTCAAAGATGTAAAGGGAGATGTGTGTCACCAGACAACATCAGAGTAGAGTCAAGATGACAAAAATATTAATGGAGAAGCAAAACAACCAAAGAAAGGTTGCAGTGGTTTGCTTTTGCCTGAGACTATTGGGAAGGGCAAGATCCTGCTCCACTCTCCTGAATGACTTCACTGCGTTCAAACTACTTTTGATCTCAGTTGGCAGCAATGGAAGTTTACCTGTCCGAACGTATTCTCCCCTATGAACCATCAAGAGTGCTAAGATCATCTGGAAAGGCCCTGCTCTCGGTCCCACCACCTTCGCAGGCGCGTCTGGTGGGGACGAGGGACAGGGCCTTTCCTGTGGTGGCCCCCCGGCTTTGGAATTCCCTCCCAAATGAAATTAGATTCGCCCCCTCCCTCCTGACTTTTAGGAAATGGGTGAAAACGTGGCTGTGCAATCAGAATGAAGGAGGAGATCGCGAAACGACTAAAGTCGCTAACCTCTTGATACAGACCGAATATATGGGTTAAGTTGGACTTGATTTTAAATGTATTTATTGTATTTTATTTTATTGTAAATTTTATTGTAAACTAGCTGTACCCGGCACGCGTTGCTGTGCCCTATTTTGGAGATGCGAGGAAGTCTGAGTATGTAAGGGTTGGAGTTGTTGTTAATTATGGTGTTGTTGGGGTCATGGCTGTGTTGTTGTGGGTTGTTTTGGTGGGTGGGATGTTGGAGTCCTGTGCAGTTGTTGTTGTGTGGTGTTGCTGGCATTCTGCATAGCTTGTGGATATGCAATGTTTTTTGTCTTTCTGTCTGCTGTGTTGATGTAGAGGTTGATGCGTGTGTGGGTGGGGTACTTTGGAAGTGAGTGGAGGTACTTGAAATCCCATTATCCATGGTGTGTCCTCCTCTAATCTGCAGTCGGATGGAGTGTGGGTCATGGGGGGCATTGTTTGCCAAGTTTGGTCTTTATCGGTCTTGGTTCTGGGCCACAGTGGTCTGTGGGGAATGATGGGTTTTGAAGTATTACAAATCCCATTATACATGGAGGTACTTCAAGTCCCATAATCCATGGTCCACCCTCCTCCAAACTGTAGTATAATGTAGCGAGGGTCATAGGGGCTCTGTGTGCCAAGGTAGGTTACTGTCAATTCAGGCCATACACAATGTCGCATGAGCTGAGGCCTAGTCAGGAACAGCAAGTTAATGAAGCCTTACAATTCAGACCATACACAATGTCCAATGAGCTGAGGGCTAGTCGGGAGAATCAAGTTAATGAAGCCTTACTGTCAATTTTGGGCGTGGTCTGAGATTTGTAGGGGTGTAAATTTTCTGTGGGAAGTGAATTGGGTGTTTGTGTTTGTGCCTCAGCCCTTTGCCTTATCCTCCTCTGACAGTTTATTATGGGTCGGAATGTTCATGTTGGCTGGCCAGTACAGGAGTTATGCAAATCCACCCTTATTGGCAGCCAATCATGTTGTCAGAATGTAGAGGCTGGGAGAGTCGTTGGCAGCCCTGGAGGATGCTGGGAAATGTAGTTTTTTTACTTGTTGTTTTGGGGGCCTTTTACGTGTTTTTGGGGAAAGTTTCATTGCTACAAACGTACCTTGTCTGAGGCCTATTTCTGTTGGCAAGTTTGGTGTCTCTGCATTGTAAGGTTTCTCTGTTTGGGACGGTCGTTCCATGATGACTCTTCCTTTATATATACAGTATAGATTTATGATGCTTTTAGATTTTAAATGTTAGCATTGAATACTTGCTGTTTGCCGGTCTGAGTCCCTCTTCGGAGGTGAGAAGGCCGGGGTATAACAGTTTTAAATAAATAAATAAATAAATAAATAAATATGCTGAAAGTAGTGGAGAAAGTGGGAGGGGTTGGAAGATCCTGGGACATTTAAAAATTAACTGAAGAAGTGGGACAAGGGAGGATTAATTAGGATTTTCTAAATTAAATACAACAGTTGAAGAATATGGCTTTTCTATTTTAGCAATTCATGTTACTGAAGGAAATAAGTTACTTCCTGTGGACATCTTGTCACTTTAGACAATTACCGGCTCTCCAGGTGTTTTGGACTTCAACTCCCAGAAATCCTAGCCAGTTTACCAGCTGTTAGGATTTCTGGGAGTTGAAGTCCAAAACACCTGGAGGGCTGGTAATTGCCCACCCCTGCTTTAGACTGTATCTCTGTGTCCTCTTTGAAGAGTAACAGTATTACATATTGTACAGTATTACATACATGTTTGTTGTCAAACAATATGTTAGCTCTAATGTATTTTATAGGCATGGGCAATCCATGGTTTTAAAGTACTCACAAAACTAAAGTTCTGTTGGTGAACACTAGGTGGCGCTAGTGCTTTGCTTCTACAGTGTTGCTAAAGTTGTGGTGGTGAAAATTTCAGAACACTAACAAAACTTTCAAAATTTCATTATTATTTCATTATTGGTGATTTTTAAGACAGAACCAAACAAGAAATGCTATTTATAACAAAAAATTGAAAGTATTTGAATGCATATTATAGTATTTTATGATCCTTGAACCTCCACTGGTCCTGAGAAGAATGAAAAATCTTGATGGAAGAGTTGCATCAAGGTTTTTTTGTGTGTGTCAGGAGCGACTTGAGAAACTGCAAGTCCCTTCTGGTGTGAGAGAATTGACTGTCTGCAAGGATGTTGCCCAGGGAACACCAGACGTTTTGATGTTTGATGTTGTGGGAGGCTTCTCTCAATTCTCCACATGGGGAGCTGGAGCTGACAGAGGGAACTCATCTGTGCTCTCTCCAGAATTGAACCTCCGACCTGTCGGTCTTCAGTCCTGCCGGCACAAGGGTTTAACCCATTGCGCCACTGGGGGCTCCTTCCATGCATATCACAAAAAGGAGGGAATGCTTCACTATAGAACAGATTTACATAAATCATGCATGTTCTAATTCAGTGCTGTCCAACTTCTGCCGACCCAAGGGCCGGACTTCTGATGAATGATCACCTGGGGGCCGAGTGGCCACACACCCCAGCCACGCCCCAGCCATGCCCCTGGCCACACCCCCGGCTCCGCGGCTCCGCCCCCTCTCCCAAAACGTCACAATAGCCTTGGAAGCGGGTGATTTCCCCCACTTCCGAGGCTGTTGTGACGCTTGGGAGAGAAGGAGCCACAGGAGCTCGCGGCTCCGCCACTCCAAAGCATCACAACAGCTGTTGTGACACTTTGGGGAGAGGGCGGTCGCGAGGAAGCTTCTGCGGCTCCGTCCCTCGCCCAGGCCTGGATGGCTCACGGGGAAGCGAGTGCCCGGTTCTCGCTTCCCCCGTGAGCCATCCAGGCTTGCGGGAGGGCTTCGCGCCGGCCTCGCGTCCCTCTGGTCAGAGGGACGCGAGAGCCGGGCTTAAAACCTCCCGCAGACCTCCCTGGAAGGCCTGCCCCTCGCTCCCTCCTGCCCTTCCCGGCACCGCCGGTGTCCCAATCGCCACGGCCCCGGGGAAGGAGAAGGAGGGTGAGAGGATTCCTCCTCCTTCCCCGGTGCCACGGCGATCGGGACACCAGCGGCGCCGGGAAGGAGGAGGAGGACGGAGGATTCCTCCTCCTCCTCCCTCCCCCGCCACTGCGAACCGGATCGCAGTGGCGGGGCGGAGAGAGGGACGGAGGGGGCAAGGCAAGGAGGAGGAGGGAGCTGGCTCCCTTCCTTTTCCCGGCCCCTTTTCCTCCCCTCCCTCCTGCCCGTCGCTGCGATCTTGCAGCGGCGGCGCGGAGAGAGGGACAGAGGGAGTGGTGCAGGGGGGAGGTGCTAGCTCTCTTCCTCCTGCCGCCCTCTTCTTCCCCTCTCTCACCGGCGCCGATGCGATCCAGTTTGCATCGGCGCTGGCGAGAGAGGGAAGAAGAGGGCGGTGCAGGGAGGATCTGGCTCACTGTCCTCCCTGCCTCGCCTCCCCGCCATTTTTAAAATAAAAATTAGATTTTTTTTAAAAAAATGGCGGCCGGGGAGGCGGGGGCTGTGTTCAACAGGCTGGGGGCTGTGTACGGCCAGTTGGACAGCCCTGTTCTAATTCATAGAAATAAAAGGATTTTTTGAAATATGTACAGTTCTTTAGATATAAATAGAATCTGCTCTCCATGTTGGTGGATTTGATTATTTACAGAGTTGATTTCAATATTTTATCTAGGAATCTCTAGGTCAGTGTTTCTCAACCTTTTTTGAGCCGCGGCACATTTTTTTTACATTTACAACAACAACCAAAATGACACAAAATGACACTCTAACACAGTAATATATATAGTTAATATGTTTTAAAATGTATTTATACACTCAGTGTCAGGGCCGTAGCCAGGATTTTGATTCGGAGGGGGGGGATGAGTTTGGTTCAGGGTGGGGGCTGAGACTGGGTGGAAGAGGGTCTACCCTAGCAAACCTTTTGTATTGTTATCCCAATAACCCCAGAAATGTGGGATATAATGAGCATGGTGATCAGATCATGATATGAATAAACATAACAGTTTAAATAATGTACCAGTAAGGCCTTTTTGTGGACCACTCTGAGAATTTCGGGGGGGCTGTAGCCCCCTTAGCCCCCTGGCTACATGCCTGCTCAGTGTGAAACCTGGGCCTGTTTCGATGAAGACAACATAGATATCCTGGCAGGAATGGCAGAAAGACACAAACTTCCCACACAGAACTCCCATAACCAAGAGAAAATGCTATAAGAGTTTGGTGGGCATTGACCTTGAGTTTTGGAGTTGTAGTTCACCTATATCCAGAGAGCACTGTGCACTCAAACAATGTTGGATCAGGACCAAACGTGGCGAGAATACTCAATATGCCCAAAGGTGAACACAGATGGAGTTTGGGGAAAATAGACCTTGACATTTGGGAGTTACAGTTCCTGGGGATTTATAGTCAACACAAAAACAAAGAGCATCCTGAACTCTTGCAACAATGGAATTGAGCCAAACTTGGCATATTGAACTCTCATTACCAACAGAAAGTACTGAAAGGGTTTACTTGGGAATTGACCTTGAGTTTGGAAGTTGTAGTTCACCTACACCCAGAGAGCACTGTGGACTGAAATAATGATGGATCTGGACCACACTCGAAATGAATACTCAATATGCCCAAATATGAATGCAGATGGAGTTCAGGGTAAATAGACCTTGCCATTTGGGAGTTGTAGTTGCTAGGAATTATAGTTCCCCTACAATCAAAGAGCATTCTGAACCCAACCAATGATAGAACTGGGCCAAACTTCCCACACAGAACCCCCAGGTGGCTCCCTTCCTGAATGGCTCTCCCCCTCTTCCACACCAGAAGGGAAGGCACTCACTTGGTCCGCGGTTGCCTTCCTTCCTTCCTTCTTTCCTGCGGTTCGAAAGAAGAAGCCGGTGGGCCTGCCTCGGACTGCGCTCCTCACTTCCGCTTCCGTTCCCCGCCCTTCCTCGATTGGAGGCTGGCTGACTGGCTGGGGAAACAGCTGAAAGGGGTGGCGCCCCGGTCCCTTCTTCTTCGCTGCCGCCCGGCCCTTCTTCCTCCCCCTCCCAAGCAACAGCAGCAGGAGTTCGGCAGGAGGGGGAAGAAAGGGGGGAAGAGAGGTTTTTCTGTGGCACACCAGGTGATTGCTCACGGCACACTAGTGTTAGGAAACACTGCTCTAGGTCATCTAGCATAATTCTTTGGGTATCTTCTGGAATAAATTGATCATAGAGTCATAGTGGAGGACTTAGAGACTTCTAAAGGAATGTTCTCTTAGGTAATTTTTTTTAAAAAATCACAATATTTCACTTCCTGTGTCCCTAACTCCAGTGATTGGACAGCTGACCACTAGGCATGAGAAAAAAGTTATGAAAATGAATCGCTTCGTAAGAAATTCGTAAGAAATGCTACTTTCGAGCATTTCCGCACCTGGAACGCCAACCAGGAAGTGGACTTAAATTTTCGAACTTCGGGGGCCAGGATTTTCTTAAATGTCGTTATTAGGTCGTAAGGGGGGGGCATAAGGGGGGGGGCAGCCTCCTTCTCTCTCACCACCCTCCCGCCTCCCGTGCCAATATTATGGCAAGGCAAGCCCTAAACTCGCTCCTTCTTTTCGGCTGGAAGGAAGCCTGAAAAAATGTAAACAGAGAGGATTACTCAGAAGTAAATCTGCAAAGGAGGGCACTTTGGATGAAGGGCCCTCCTTTGTGGATTTACTTCTGAGTAAACCTCTGTTTACATTTTTCCAGGCTTCCCCTGCCTCCTGCCCTGCCAGGATCTAAGGCATCACAGAGTATTGGGGTGAGAAACCAACCTAATGTATAATAGAATGAATGCTACTGTAAGTGCCTAATATTATAAGTAATCCAACTGGTCATACCTACATTCCATGCACATGCAATAATACAGCAGTAATAACCATGGGTATAAGAAGAGGTAAAATTCAAACCGAAGTATTCTGACTGGTCTCTCCTCATGCAGTGCAAACGGGCTCTTCTCTTATTAGCCCGGGAAATTAGCCCTGGGAAAAGCCAGCGTTTGCTGCTTGGGAGCACAAACATACATATTCTTGGGAGGGGGGATTTGCTGCAGAATTCCGGCCTCATAGAGAAGATTCTGCAGCAAATCCCCCAAAGAATATGTATGTGTGTGCACCCAGGAAGAAAATGCTGTGCCCGGGTTTTGCCTTTCCCGGGCTCAGAGAAGAGCCTTTTGCAGTTTGAGGGGGACCAGTCAGAATACTTCGGTTTGAATTTTACCTCTTCTTATACCCATTGTTATTACTGCTGTATTATTGCATGTGCATGGAATGTAGGTATATGACCCGCCTGGGCAAACTTGGGCCCTCGCTCCCCCGGGATCGGGGTGAGAGAGAGGCAGCGAGGAGCCGGGGGGGGCTCCTCCTCCTTTTCTTTTGCTGCTTCCAAGAATAGAATACCCCCTCCCTCCTTCCCTCCCTCCTTCCTATTTGGAGAGTCCCATCTAGAATTCAGTGTGATTTATTCAAGTTTTGGCCTACAAATCCCAGAAATCCCAGCCAATTTACCAGCTGTTAGGATTTCTGGGAGTTGTAGGCCAAAACCATCTGGAATGCGCATGCTCTGGCATACGAACTACTAACGAATTTCGTTAGTAATTAAGTTACATTTTAGAACATTTTGGAAATTTTTTGTAAGTCTTCCTATTACTAATAAAAAAAAAATCCCCCCCCCCATTAGATTTTCGATTTGCTTTTTTTGGGTTCTAAACCATGCCTACTGACCACCTATATCTTTGTATAGTGGGAATGGCTTTGGCTGTGCTATAACGGAATTATGAACAAAAAAAATGTTTAATTGGAAAGTTAAGGCAAACTGTGGCTATATATGTGTTATATAGTATTTGTAACATAATAATGGATCTGTTGGGAGGGCATGAGAATATGCAATGTTGGGTGTGCCAGTGATTAGCTGATTGTTTGCATAGATGTTACAAAAACTGGTGAGTAAGGCAGAGAGTCATGGGGAAAGAGCAGGATTAGTTAGACTCAGGGAATTTAGCTTTAGCTAGGATTAGGAGGGGATGAGGAAAGAGTTAGTACAATCCATTTGGATTTAGAAGTGCTATACCGGATGAGCATCCCTCACCCGGAACTCCGAAATACTAAAAAAACCAAAATTGTCCACATGGCTGGCTCAATACACAAACTTTGTTTCATGCGTACCATTATTAAAATTCTTGTCTCTAGCATCTCAGGTAAAGGGATGCAGGCAGGCTCCGAGTTACAAACATCCAATTTATATACAAGTTAAGAATGGAGGTGAGACAACAGGAAGTAAGAGAAATCTACCAAAAGGAAGGGAGAAGCTGTCTGTACTGAAGCCTTTTCACCAATCCTTGTTTCAACAACAAGCCACATTTGTCAAAATCCAATGATCACAGGGACAGAAATTGAGGTGAAAACTTCTGAACAGGGGCACAGACTAGGGTTCCCATATGTCCCTTATTCTAAGGGACGTCCCTTATTTTGGCCCTAAAATTTGTGTCCCTTTTTTTCAGGCCCTGTCCCTTATTTTTTACTAGCAGGACAGGACTGGGCGGGGTTGACCAGAGGAAGGTGCGAGCTGCGGTTTTCACAGCAATGCCTGCCCGGGGATTCCAACTCGCAGGGCAGCCTGCGTCCCCATTGGAAGGAAGAGGTGATACAGGACTTTTTCAAAGTACAGTAGACTAATTAACCGTTACCCAAGGGGAATGTTAGCTCATGTTGGATAAAGATAGTTTCTGGTTGCTTGAGAGTTACTCTTAAAATAGGCCTAGCTGTGTATCCCAATACTATACAATGCTGTGTATCCCATACTATACTATACCATTAACTATTGATATAATAATCATGAAGATGTACTGTCTTATAAAATTTATTTTATTTTAATGTTTAGACAGTGCGCTTTTAAAGTCATCAAAGTCAAGTACTAAATACAGATGGAGAAAATTAGGTAGTTCTAATAATGTTTTTTCTGCATGACAAAGCATGCAGAAACATACCATGTCCTGTTAAGAGGGTATAAGTCAGTGTTTTTTGGTGAGTTTCAATCATTATCTTATTCTGTTAATAAAACTATTTCTACCTAATGTTTGACAGACAGCAAAACCAATACCAAAGGGTGTTAACTCTTCCCCATCCTATCCAAAGCATGCCTCTGTGTGTGTGTGTGTTGTCGAGCAATTTAGAATGGCTGTGGATAGCAAGACCTAAGCCATTGTGGGTTGCCTAGTGAGAAAGAGAAGCCACTATTCCAGAATAAATCTCACCAAGTTGAAGAAAAACCCACCGAGGTTTTTATTTCATTTCAGCTGGAAAGGATGATGACTGCAGCAATCTGCCAACAAATCGACGTACCCATTGGGCAGAGAGATACAATATTTATAGCCTTCAGATCTAAAAGTTCCCATGCTCCCTCCAAACTGGCTTTGTTATGATTGTTTGTGATGTTAGCAAGCCAGCAGTAGAGCCAATGGTGGCCTGAGCCCTGCTTTGGCCACTCAGCCAATGAGGTGGGAGGGAGGCGGGCAACAAGGAAACAATGAAGACATGTCTAGTTGACAGGATTAAGGTGACCAGTGTTTGCCAAATGGCTGGGCAATAACCTTTAGGCTCTCAAGCCTAGCCAAGGTTATTGTTTGATCCTTTGGATTAACATCTTTGTCTAGCCCAGTGCTGTCCAACTTCTATAGGCCCAAGGGCCGGACGTCTGGTGGCTGACCACCTGGTGGGCCGGAGCAGGGGGCGGGGCCAATAGCAGGGGGCGGGGCCAATAGCAGGGGGCGGGGCCGATCCCCGGAGTGACGCTGTAGGAGGGAGGGCGGAGCAAAGAGGGGTTCCTTTGCTCTCCTCCCTCCCTACAGCGTCCAACTGGGCAAGAGGCACGGCGATTCCGCCATGCCTCTTGCCCGGCTTGACGCTGTGGAGAAGGAAGGAGGCACAGAGAGGCTCCCTTGCGCCTCTCTTCCTTCTGCAGCGTCAAACTGGGCAAGAGGCACGGCGATTCCGCCATGCCTCTTGCCCGGCTTGACGCTGTGGAGAAGGAATTTTTCCCTCCTCCTCCTCTTTCCCGGGCATCGCGGCTGTCCCGAGCGCCATGGCGCCCGGGAAAGGCACGGCGCCCGGGAAAGAGGAGGAGGAGAGCAGAAGGCGGTGCCAAGGGCAGCGTCACAGGCCTGGCGTGACACGCTGCCCTTGGCGCCGCCTACTCCTCCTTTTCGGGCGCGGGAGAGGGACGGAGGGGCGGTGCAGGGAGGAGGAGCTAGCTCTCTTCCTCCTCCCTGCCCCGCCTCCCTCCCCCAGCCACCATTTTTTAAAAATTTTTTTAGATTTTTTAAAAAATTTTTTAAAGATGGCGGCTGGGGGCATCCAACAGGCTGGGGGGCCGGATCCGGCCCCAGGGCCGCCAGTTGGACAGCCCTGGTCTAGCCCCTAGGGGCTAGGTCCTTTGTTTTTACAGTCCTGAGATATGGAGTCCATTGAAGAAGTTAATGTTGGTTTCGTCCGGTCAGGATATGACACAATGGAGAAGCTGTGGTGAAATTCCTGGTTCCTTGAAGAAAGGAAGATGCCCTTTTTGTTGAGTGATTTAAAATGTCCATAGGTTCTATCATCCCAGATGGCCTGGCTTTGCCCTCTGAGGTCTGGTTTGATAAGAGCCATTTACTTATTGTTCATGCAAATGGGCTTGATGAAGTCCTTTTGTTAGGGGATTATCAACTCAGGAAGCGTGGGGGCTTACAGAGTCAAGAGTTGCTGGTTTATGGGGGAAAAAAGGTTGCTTTCTTTCATATTTTCATATAAACATACATACACATAGGGGATGAGGAATGGGGCAAGGGAACATACAAGGAATTCATAGGAAGAGGGTGGAATCATGCGGGGTCTAAGGGGAAATCACGTCAGCCCCTCAAAGTCCATAAAAGTCCATAAAGTTTGGCAAGAGTTTATAAAAGTTCCTATAAAGTTCATGAAAGTTCATGGAAAGTCTATAAGAGTTCATGGGGTGTATAGAAAGCCCTAGGAGCACTGAGTAGCTAGAGTCCATTCATAAAAAAGGAGTTTCATTCATAAAAAAAGGAATCCAATGAATAAATAATAGCCAAATTAGTCAGATGCTAGTTTGGGTTACAGGGGTGCTGCCATGTGGGGCCATGGGGGAGAGATAGGGGATTATGGGATCATTCCAGCCTGGTGTCCTTGGCAAAACTATGAATCCCCTGATTTTGAGCCATCTTTTACAAAGTTGGGGGGGGGGGTCACATGTGAATGTGTGTGTGTGTGTGTATATATATATATATATATATATATATATATATATATATATATGGCTGGGGTTACACTTAAAATGTACTGCTCCAACTTACATACAGATTCAACTTAAGAACAAACCTACAGAACATATCTTGTTCGTTACTTGGGGACTGCCTGTATTGTGTTGCAACATAGTAGTGCTGGGGCAAGTGGGTATGACCCTCCCAGTGCCAACTCTAGGTTTGGCGTCACCCAGTATGGCAGAACATCTATCGATCTCTATATTGTCTGCTCTGAAAATCAGCAGCACTCTAAGATTTTAGGAAAGGAACAATCATACAATCTTCTGCTGAAGGTCCTTTTCAGAATGTTAGTGACTGAAACTCAAGACCATCTGCATATATTGTATATATTGCATATTGCATTTCATAGACTGTTGGAAACTTGTATCAGGGAGCACTGGCCCCAATAGGTTTGGTGTCACCTGGTGCGGGAACTCATGGTGTCACCTCATGGATCCCCTGCCAGGGCCTACCACAACTGTACTGGGGCCTACCATAGTATTGCAGCCTTTGTTGTGAGCTGCCCTGAGTCCCCTTTGGGGTGAGAAGGGTGGGATATAAATCCAGTAAATAAATAAATAAATAAAATTAAATACAAGAATTGACAAGACACTATTTTTTTAAAAAACAGCTGAAATGAAAACAACACCTAGAGACAAAACCACCTGATCTGGAGTGTTATTGTATTTAGAGAATAATGACAACTCTGACCAGCGAGCATGTGCATTAGAAGACTCTCAAAGGAAATTAGCATAGAGTTCCAACCTTGTAGTTATACAGCCCCCCAAAGTCCATAAAAGTTCATAAAGTTTGGCAAGAGTTTATAAAAGTTCCTATAAAGTTCATGAAAGTTCATGGAAAGTCTATAAGAGTTCATAAGAGTTCATGGGGGTGTATAGAGTTCCCTGATTTTGAACTATCTTTTACAGAGTCCAGGGGAGGGGGGGGGAGTCACCTTCAATCACATGTGTGTGTGTGTGTGTGTGTATCCATCCATCCATCCATCCATCCATCCATCCATCCATCCATCCATCCATCCATCCATCTATGGCTGGGGTTACACTTAAAATGTGTCCAAACTTGTCCATACAAGTTGGGGTTGTGAAAAATATTTTTGGTTATATCTAGCAGAGATATTTTTATAAAACAATATACAAATATTGTATAGTCATTTTTGGTGTTGGTGTTATTCCCCTCTGATGCTGTCACCCAGTACACTGCACTGCTCTAGTGAAGTCACTCTTCCACCCCTCCATATTTGGTTGGTTTTTGTTTGAATACTTTAAAGCAGGCATGGGCAAACATCAGTCCTCCAGATGTTTTCCACTTCAACTCCCACAATTCCTAACAGCCTACCAGCTATTGGGAATGGTGGGAGTTGAAGTCCAAAACACCCGGAGGGCCGAAGTTTGTCCATGCCTGCTTTCAAATGAGCAGAGGTAAGCAGATTGGGGCTCTTTAGATGTTGAATTACAAATCTCATCTTTCAGCACAATTGCCGAGGGCACTGCTTCTTATACTGTGGGTGCCGACCCCAAATGAGATCCCCTTAGCTCCGTTGGGATCCCAAAAGAAATTGGCAACAGTAAAAGTTTTCTGAACACCACCTAGTGGCTGTTTTAGACATTTACACAGATCTGTTTTGCAGTGTTTACTGTGGACTCCTGGAATGCCTCACATCCTGCTTTGTAACAGCTGCAGAGCTGTTTGGGCTGGAAGTCAGCCTGAAGAAAACGACAGTTCTCTACCAGCCCACACCACAGGAAGAACACCATCATCCCCACGTCATCATAGGCACATCTGTGCTTAAGTCCGTTCAGCAGTTCACCTACCTGGGAAGCATCATTTCTTCAGATGCCAAGATCAATAAAGAAATAGATAACAGATTACCAAAGGGATATAGTGCTTTTGGAAAGCTTCACAAAAGAGTCTGGAGTAACAAACACCTGAGACAAAGTACCAAAATCAGTGTGTACAGAGCTATCATACTGTCTATTCATCTCAATGGGTCTGAAACATGGGTCACCTATCGCCAACACCTACGACTCCTCAAACGCTTTCATCAGCGCTGTCTTCGCACAATCCAAAATATACACTGGACTGACTATGTGATGAATGTTGCTGTCCTTGAGCAAGCAGGGGTCACCAGCATTGAGGCCATGCTATTGAGAACACAGCTGCGCTGGGCAGGGCACGTCTCTAGGATGGAGGGCCACCGCCTCCCAAAGATACTACTCTATGGTGAACTCGCCACGGGTCAGTGCAAGAGAGGCGCCCCCAAAAAACAGATATAAGGACTCCCTGAAACAACATCTCAGGCTCGGCCAGATTGATCACCAACAATGGTCCACCCTGGCCTCACATCGGGAGGCATGGAGACTCACTATCCACAATGCTGCAGCCTCTTTCGAGAAGACACGCCGAATGGGTCTTGAAGAGAAATGACAACGCAGAAAGAACCGCAACCTGGAAACAACATCACCCAAGGAGACTTTCTGCTGTGCTTTCTGCAACCGGACTTGCCTATCTCGGATCAACGCGCTTGTGAAAAGTGTGGGATGAGCCCTTCCTAAGAATCTTCATTCGCGAAGTAATGCCAGAGAACTGTGGACTCCGTAGATAAGATGCTTCAGCTGTACTTCATAAAAAGGAACACCATCCTGTTTTGCAAGCCTTGCAAATGCTGGTTTGTTACCAGTAAATGTTTGATTTTTATACCTATTATATAGGACTTTCTTCCTCCAACAGGGTTGGGGGAGGAGAGCAGTTTGCCTCCCCCCCCCATGAAGGAGAGAATGGATGGTTCCTTGGAACCATCCAGAGCGGGGGGCGTGGCCAGTGCTGGGCTGGCCCGCCCTTTAGGTCCTCATTCGGACCTGTGCTTCGGCCCACCACCCCGCCCATTTAACAGTATAGTATTGGTTGTCGCGGAATCGGCGGAACCGGTTGAGGAATTTCCCCTTCTCATGTTCTGGGAAGGTTTTTGCCTAGCCCTATACTGTTTAGGGGCTAGATGGTATGGTGGGTTTTTTACATAATTAGGTTTAGTGGAAAATAGATAGGAAAATACAAAGTTTGTGTTCAAACAAGCCCCCCACCTTTTAGGGGGGTGGGTCATTTGCATAAACACTCACCGGAAAATTAGATTATCGGTGAGGTAAGATTTGATGGCCCAGGAATGGCAGAGTCTGATATCCACATGTTCGAAAAGACTTCTGTCCATTTTCCTTAACAGTTGTCCGGTTTTGGTTACCGGGGAAACTAGGTTTTTCGCCCCAGTTAGCCGAGGGGTATAGCCGGCTGGGATACCTCCTCGGCTTTGCTCACCAGGTTCTTGACACCTATTAGTTTAGGTTAAGGCAAAAATTAAATAGGTAACAATTAAAAATAAAAGTTGCCCAAAAATTTGAACCCAAGCTTACTTGTGTGGTCTCATTATTTCGGGTATGGGCAGGCAAATACCTATATATCCGAGGGTCACATAAAAATTTCTCGTGTCCAAAAGGGTCTTGAGTGGAAGGGTTTAGGGCACTGGAGGCTCAAGGGAGGCTCCCATTAAGTTGTGGGGTCCCCCAGGGAGGCCATCCTCTCGCCCTTGTTATTCAACATCTATATGCGCCCCCTGGCCCAGCTGGTTCACAACTTTGGTCTGGAGTGTTATCAGTATGCTGATGACACCCAGCTTCTGCTGAGAATGGACGGCAGGCCGGATACCGTACCCGATTGTTTCCATCAATGCCTTGAAGCCGTGACTGGATGGCTGCGTGCCAGCCGGCTGAAGGTGAATCCGTCGAAGACGGAGATCTTGTGGCCCAGTTGCCCTGGACTGGATGAGTGCCGGTTGCCTACCCTGGATGGCGAGCAACTTAGCCAGTCATCCCTTGTTAAGAGCTTAGGGGTCCAATTGGACCCTTTGCTATCCATGGAGGCCCAGGTCTCCATGGTTAGCAAGACGCCGTTCTTCCATCTACGACAGGCTAGGCGACTGGCCCCCTACCTGTCCAGGGACGACCTGGCCATGGTGATCCAAGCGATGGTCATCTCGAGGCTGGACTACTGTAACGCCCTCTACATTGGCCTTCCCTTGTCGACAATCCGGAAACTCAAGCTAGTGCAGAATGCCGCCGCTCGCTTGCTGGTGGGAGCACCAGTGAGGGAGCACATCACTCCCATCCTTCGGCAACTGCACTGGCTTCCCATCGAGTACCGAATTGCCTTCAAGGTGCTGGTTTTAACCTTTAAGGCCTTACACGGTCTAGGGCCTGTGTACCTAAGGGACCGCCTTACCCCGTATGTTCCCCCGAGATTGCTACGCTCGGAAGAGCAGAACCTATTGGTTATTCCATTGTCCCGCTCCTGCCATTTGTCCAGTACGAGACAGCGAGCCTTCTCTGCTGTGGCTCCTGTGTTCTGGAACTCGCTTCCTGGCCACATTCGAGCGATCCCAGAACTCGCCCCCTTTCAAAGGGCGTGTAAGACTGCTCTTTTTAGGCTGGCGTTTAGCTAAATCCGAATGTAATCGGCATGCTTACGCCTGAGCTAAGAACCGCAATCTTTGCTGTTATTATGGTCATGTATTGTGTTTTATTGTATGTTTTATTGTATGGTTTTATTGTATGTTTTTATTATATGCTGTAATCCGCCCCGAGCCTGCAAGGAGGAGCGGAATATAAAATTGAATAATAAATAAATAAATAAATAAGGGAGCAGCAGTCCAGCCCTGTCTGGAGGAGCACTCAAAGCTGAACTCCTTCCCCCTCCCAGCAATGATGCTCTGTGAGGCTGTGAAGCTGAATCCTGTGAAACTTTTCCAAAGTCAAAGCTGAGACGGAACAGGTCAGCGTTAAGTGAATTATAATCAGATAAAAATTCAAGGAGATGGGAAGGAGGGGCTGCAAAGAGGAGAATTCCTAGCAACGTGCAATTTCACATTGCATGTTGGAAAGACTAGTATCCCGCAGTTAGTGGGGAGGGGTTGGAACCGTAAGGAGAAAAATAGATCACAACGGATTAGATCAACATAATTGGGGTGAAAAGTGCAGTGCTCCGATTAAACACCACAGGAATACTGACTCTTTCCATCAAATTATTGCATATCAGAAATTTTGGCCGGCTACGCAAAGAAAGCAGGGTGTGTAAGCTGTGTTGTCTGGCTGTTGGCCATTGCCCTTTTTGTTCAGAGACGCCCCTTCCTGCAAGCCATCTTTGCCTCCTACAATACAAGGGAGGTCTATGGCTTTCCTACCTTGCAACCATGCAACTCCATAACCACCCCTTTTCTGTGAATTATGCAACTTTTCCAGACAGTGCCCAGTTGATTTCAAACACTACTTTGCTGTTCACCGAGGCCTTTGGATTTAATACATTCACTCCCAACTTTCTAATCTTTGAATCTGTTTTTAGCACATTGTGTTTAGCAGTTCGAACACATGCAAATGTGAGTAGATCAATAGGTACCGCTCCACTGGGAAGGTAACGGCACTTCATGCAGTCATGCCGGCCACATGATCTTGGAGGTGTCTATGACCAACGCTGGCTCTCTGGCTTAGAAATGGAAATGAGCATCAACCCTCAGAGTTGGACAAGACTGGACTTAATGTCCCCCAAACATAAAATTATTTTCGTTGCTTCTTCATAACTGTTATTTTGCTACTGTTATGATTCATCATGTAAATATCTGATATTTTCATTAACTGGACCAAATTTGGCACAGATACCCAATACACCCAAATTTGAATACTGGTGGGGTTGTGGGGGATTGATTTTGTCATTTCGGAGTTGTTACTGGGATTTATAGTTCACCTACCATCAAAGAGCATTCTGAACTTCACCAATGATGGAATTGAACCAAACTTTGCACACAGAA
The DNA here is from genome assembly GCA_030556195.1 of Anolis apletophallus. Taxonomy (NCBI): domain Eukaryota; kingdom Metazoa; phylum Chordata; class Lepidosauria; order Squamata; family Anolidae; genus Anolis; species Anolis apletophallus. The sequence goes on from JARBWK010000001.1 coordinate 6,081,063, forward strand.
CTCCCATGACCAACAGAAAATACTGGAAGGGTTTGGTGAGCATTGACCTTGAGATTTGGAGTTGTAGTTCACCTACATCCAGAGAGCACTGTGGACTCAAACAATGATGGATCTGGACCAAATTTGGCACAAATATTCAATATGCCAAATGTGAACACTGGTGGAGTTTGGGGAAAATAGACCTTGGCATTAAGGATTTCTAGTAGCTGGGATTTCTAGTTCACCTACAATCAAAGATAATTCTGAACTCTACTAATGATAGAATTGGGTCAAACTTCTCACACAGAACCCCCATGACCAACAGAAAACTGTATTTCCCGATGGTCTTTGGCAACCCCTCTGACACCCCCCCCTCACGACTCCCCCAGGGGTCCCGACCCTCAGGTAGAGAAATGCTAATCTACACAGTAGAATTCATGTGTTTTTACTACCATGGCACAATGCAATGGAATCCAGAGATTTGTAGTTTTACAAGGTCTTTAACCTTCTTTGCCAAAGAGTGTTGGAATGGAAAAAGGAAATAACAAAATTTATATGGAGTGGAAGTAAACCTAGAATAAAATGGCTTAATATGATAGATATTAAAGAAAGAGGTGGATTCGGAGTACCTGATTTAAGATTATACTACGAAGCATGTACTTTGGAATGGATTACGGATTGGACGACCCTAAAGGATGCTAGACTATTAGCTCTTGAAGGATATGACTTGAGAATGGGATGGCACGGATATATGTGGTATGGGAGAGATAAATTGGAAAAATTTATGATAATAAATGGCGAGAAATTAAGAAAGACTTAGAAAAGTGGAAACAGGGCCGGAGAGATAGCACAGCGGTAACAACAGCTGTGCTGGTAATCTGAAGATCTGAAGATTGCAGGATCGAATCCCGGGCTGAGTTAGACGCCAGCTGTGAGCCCTGTCTACTGTTTACCCAAGCAGTTCAACAGCCCAGCTGTGAATTAACAACAAATTGGGGACCATAAAAGTGGGGAAGGACTTTTGCACAGAACTTGTTTGAAATAGGCTGACGGAGAAGGGAGAGGCGGAAGTGGTGGAAACAAGAGGCTCCTGTCATGAGGATGGAACAACAGTACCCCCTTGTGATGTGATGGCGCAATGACGCGGGGACATACAGTAACAACAATGATGTAATGGAGCATTCACCCCCGATGATGCCCACTTGTATGACGCAACCAGGAAAGAAGAAGTCCTTCTAAAAACTGCACTGTATTTGTCTATGTGTAATTGTATGTCTTTCCGACAGGGACTGTCTGTCGTATGTGTATTGTAATCCGCACTGAGTCCCTTTCGGGGTGAGAAGAGCGGAATAGAAATAAACAGTATTATTATTATTATCTAAGAATATCATTACTAGGCAGAGTCTCACTCATAAAGATGAACATCCTACCCAAATTACTTTTTCTATTTCAGAATCTACCTGTAATAAGAGAGGAAAGTAAATTTCTGGAATTGGAAAAAAAATTAAAGAACACCTCATCAAGGATATGGATAAAATACAAAAATAGAATAAATGAAAAAACAGTGCAATGGCAAGAAGCTTATTATAGAAGACAATACGGCAAGGTAAACTGGCTGAAATAGGAATCTATGTTAAAGAAAACAGAATCTGGACTAATGCTAAAAACTATAGAAGAATTAAAAGCCCTTGACAACACAATTAATTGGTATCAATACAATCAAATTTTTGAAATATTTTAAAAAGATAGAATATTAGGTTTTGAACAAAAAACAAATTTTTGGGATAGTCTAATAAAAAAGGAAAAATAAGAAGATATCGATATAATAATAATAATAAACTTTATTTGTACCCTGCCATCATCTCCCCGATGGGGACTCGGGGCAGCACATGAGGCCAAGTCCAAACAACAAATTACAATATAATAAAATCAAAATATCAGCAATAAACACAATAAAAATACATACATATATAAAAAAAGTACAACTAGATATCTAAAATGACAAAGACAGGGCGGGCCGCAGGCACACATATCAAGTGTTAAAAACTCAGGGTGAGATAAGCGGAATAGCATTCTTTACGGCAGTCTTTCTCAACCAATGTGCCGTGGCACACTAGTGTGCCGTGACGGACCTCCTGCTGTGCCGTGAGAAAAGCTTTCTGCCCCCCTTCCTCCCCCCCTCCTGCCGAACTCCTGCTGCTTGGGGGAGGAGGAAGGGCCGGGCAGTGGTGAAGAAAAAGAAGAAGGGACCGGGGCGCCGCCTCCTTCGGCCGTTTCCGCAGCCAGCCTCCAATCCGCCATGACTCCCACCATGACTCTCGCCCCTCGCTCGCTGAAGCCGCGTGGAGGAGGAGCCCCGCCCACTGAAGCCCGTCCACTGCTCATGCTCCTCCTCTGTAGGAGAGCTGAAGCTGGGGGGAGGGAGTGGGGCATGGCGCGGCCTGGCTCTGCCCCCTCCCCGGGCTTCGGCACTCCCAGCAGCTGCTCCAACCTTGAGGGGACAATGCCAAGCCAGCATTGTGCTGGCTCTGGCACCGCTGGCTTGGCACTGCCCCCTCAAGGCTGGAGCAGCTGCTGGGAGAGGTGAAGCCGGGGGTGGGGCATGGCGCAGCCATCCCCAGCTTCGGCACTCCCAGCAGGCCACCAACCCCCAGCCGTTCTTTACTGTGTTAGAGTGCCATTTTGTGTCATTTTGGTTGGTGGTGTGCCCCCGGATTTTTTAATGTTAAAAGTGTGCCGCGGCTCAAAAAAGATTGGGAAACACTGCTTTACGGGGAAAAACATCCTTTATGGGGGAGGGGGGATGGACTCTAAGAACGGGGGCATTGAGGAGAGCAATGGTAGAATTAAACTAATGCCATAGCATTGCTTATGATTGAATGATGCGAACCCAGTGGTTGGAGTTTGGCCATAAAACGTGATTAGCTGTAATAGATTTTTAACATATTTTGAGATGTATGTGTGTATAAGGAATACAATTCTCACTGTACTCTTTAAATTAGAAATGAAAGGAAATGAAAGAGAAATGCCAGAGGACCTCTTATTTTGTTCTTAGTGACAAGTTAATGTTCCCACTTGGATATTTTAGTGTAAAACAAGAGGTACACGGAGACGCAGTTCCTGGGCACTTTGTCAGGAGGAGAAAGGAACTGCTTTGGTGTTTATTTCTTCAAAGGACTCTTATGTAACCCTTTCCTCTTGCATCAAAGAGGCCTGAAACCTGTTCTTGCAGAGTCGGGTTCAATTGAACTATCCAAAATGGAAGTTAGTGTGTATATGTGCCTTCAAGTCACCTGTTGAGTTATAGTGGCTCCAGGCATGTAGCCAGGGGGGAGCCCCGGGAATCAAAATCCTGGCTACGGCCCTGAGTGGCTCCATCCATTTTCTTCAGAAAGGAATATTCATAAGCGGTTTGCTAGTTCCTTCCTCTGAAATGTAGCCTATAGCAGAGCTTCTTAAACATTTTCCCTCATGATCTCTTTTGGCTTGAGACATTTTTCTCTTACTCTGGGTAAGTATATACATATATAAAATAAGTATAAAAAACCAAACATTTACTGATAGCAAATCAGCATTTGCAAGGCTTGTTGAACAGTAGAGTTGTGCACGGAACAATTTCCCTTTGTTTCATCCATCCTTTTGTTACTTTCGTTACCTTTGGGAGCACGTAACGAGAAGGCCCTCTCAGTATGAAAATCAGCTCAACACTAAAGCAAGCAGAAGCTGAGCCCGGCACCTCCTGCCTTGGAAAGAGAGTGCATGTATGTGTGGTGTCCAGGCCCAGTAAGCTCACATGCCTGCCTGCAGCCAAGCACCTCCTCTAGAGTAAGAATGAGAACTTGCAACCTTGCCTTGGAAAGGGTGTGTGTGTGTGTGTGTGTGTGTGTGTGTGGCATGCAGGCTCAGAAAGCATGCATGCTTGCCTGCAGTCAAGCACCTCTCTAGCTTCAATGCCTAAAATGATGGGAAGGGAAGCCTGGGAAGCTCCTCCCTCCTTAATGGACCGATAGAAAATTGATCTTTTGGCACCCCAGAGCGAAAATAGATATCTAGCCTCCCGATTTCGGGAGACTCCCCAAAAAATGGTTCGGGGCCCCCAGCAAAAGCTGGGACACAAAACAGGTCAAGGTTTACTCAAAAAGCACAACCCTACTAAACAGACTGTTTTTTTCGTTTGATGAAGTGCAGTTGAAGCATCTTTTGAAGAGTATACTGTAAAAACTGCACAACAGATTTGTGTCAATGTGTAAAACAGCTGCAAAGTTCAGAAATTTTTTTCTGTTGTCAAATTTTTTGGAACCTAACATTGGGCTCAGGATCTACAGCAGTGGGCTATAGATACTTGGTATATGTTGGCAGTCTCCCATCCAAGTACAAACCAGGTCTGACTTTGTTTAGCTTCCAAGATTAGCTAGGATTTAGTGCTGTTAGGGTTTTTAGCGGGCCCGGATTACCCATAAGGCCAGACTAGGCCATGGCCTCGGGCGGCAGGTTTTGGGGGGCAGCGGATTCAACCCCCCGAAAACATAATTTTTTTAAAAAAACCGCCCCCTCGCAGCGCTTTCCCCCGCCCTCTCCCGAGAGAGTCATCATACCTCGGGGGAGAGGGCGGGGGAGCTTTTGGCGAGGGGGCGGGGAGGAGGGAATGGCATCCTCCCCTCGCCTGGGCCGCCCCCTTGCAAAGCCCTTTCGGAGGGCTGTTAAGACTATACTGTTCAGACTAGCCTTTGACTAGGCACACTGGTTAGGGTGACTGTTCAATACAGTTGCCTAATATACCTGTGCCTCGGGTCTGAGGAAATGTTTGTGTTCCCTTCAATACCTCGTGATGTGATTTGTAATGTTTTAATGTTTTATCGTTTTATTGTATGGCTGCATAATCATCACATGCTGCCTGTTTTATATGTTGTGACCCGCCTCGAGCCTGCAGGGAGGAGCGGAATACAAAACCAAATAATAAATAAATAAATAAAGGAAGGAGGCGGCCAGGAGGAGGGCGGAACTTCCCTTCATCCTCCTCGTGCCTTCCTTTCGATCGCGGGAGGAGGAGGAGGACGGGCCGCGGCACTGCTCGTGGGGCTTCTGTCCGCCTCCTCCTCCTCCTCCTGCGACCGAAAGGAAGGTGCGAGGAGGATGAAGGGAAGTCCTGTCCTCCTCCTCGCGCCCTCCTTTCGGTCGCGGGAGGTGGAGGAGGCGGCAGACAGAAGCCCCACGAGCAGTGCCACGGCTTCCGTCCACCTCCTCCTCCTCCTCCCGCGACCGAAAGGAAGGCGTGAGGTGGACGGAAGCCGTGGGGCTGGTGCCGTGCGGCTTCCGTCCCACCTCCTCGGCCCTCCTTCCGGTCATGGGAGGAGGAGGCGACGGAAGCCGCATGGCCGGTGCTGCTGCCGCACATGTGCAGTAGTGCCCTGAGGGCGTGGCTTTCTGCGCCCTGGGGGGGGGGGCGGCGCGGGGCGTCTAGGCCTCGGGCGGCTGAAGAGCCTAATCCGGGCCTGGTTTTTAGGTCCTTCTTGGAAGCGATATACTACAAATAGCATGTAGCAAATTCATCTTTTCATTTAACAAAAGTATGACAGCGTTATGGTATACTATGTAACACGATTAGTGTTACTGGGTTATAAATGTCAATTTGGAATTGGTTCTATCATAAAAACATGGGAAAAGTTTATTAAACTGCAAAAACTTTGTTTTTGCGGGACGTCCTGCAGCACATATTGCTATAGTTTTTCAATGAAGATCTCATAGTGTCTCAATCAAATCAACATAGTTTATGGCAGCCACAAAAACAAAGTTTCTGGAGAATAACACAACTACTTTCAAAGTAAGTACTGCACAATCAAACAGGAAATAACACTTTCAAACCAGGAACAGAATTTTAATTAGTGTTTTAGTTGTAACTTAATAAGGGAGAATTTTGCAGTGTAAATCAGGGGTGTAACTACGGGGGTGGGAGTGGGTGGGTGGGGGTCAACATGAAGTCATTGACCATCCTCCCTGAGTTCTCCCCCATGACATTTTCCTCCAGTCTCCAAATTTCTAGCAGTATAAATAAAATCATTTATTTATTTATTTATTATTCCATTTTATATTCCGCTCCTCCCTGCAGGCTCGGGGCGGATTACAGCAAACAATAAAAACATACAGCATACCATAAAAGATACAATAAAAGCATATACTAAAACATACATAAAATTCAGTACGGTACAATAGTGAATACGAAGGTTACGTTGTTAAATCCAGTGTAAGCATGCCCTTTACATTCAGACCTAGCTAAACGCCAACCTGAAGAGGGCAGTCTTGCACGCCCTTCGAAAGGGGGCGAGCTCAGAAATCGCCTGAACATGGTCCGGGAGCGAATTCCAGAGCACAGGAGCCACAACAGAAAAGGCTCGTTGTCTCGTAGTGGACAAATGGCAGGCGCGGATCGGTGGGATAACCAACAGGTTCTGCTCTTCAGAACGTAGTGATCTCGGGGGAACGTATGGGGTAAGGCGGTCCCTTAGGTACACAGGCCCTAGACTGTGAATGGCCTTAAAGGTTAAAACCAATACCTTGAAGGCAATTCGGTACTCGATGGGAAGCCAGTGCAGTTGCCGGAGGATGGGGGTAATGTGCTCCCTCACTGGTGCTCCCACCAGCAGGCGAGCTGCGGCATTCCCTCACCAGCTTGAGTTTCCGGATTGTCGACAAGGGAAGGCCAACGTAGAGGGCGTTACAGTAGTCCAGCCTCGAGATGACCGTCGCTTGGATCACCGTGGCCAGGTCGTCCCTGGACAGGTAGGGTGCCAGTCGTCTAGCCTGTCGTAGGTGGAAGAACGACGTTTTGCTAACCATGGAGACCTGAGTCTCCATGGATAGCAAGGGGTCCAAGTGGACACCCAAGCTCTTAACAAGGGATGACGGGCTAAGTTTACCTCTAGAACGCTTCTATTTACTGTGTTCTCACTCCTTTGGTAGCTTTGCCTGTCCCTTTTCTTCTGTTGCCTAAACTCCATTTCCAAATGTTTAAGCAAAGTTATAGGTTTCTGCCGTGCTAGACATTTGGGGACTGGACGAAAATTCCATTGGGAGGGTAGACAGCGCCATAGTTCATTTTGCCCCCGAGCTACACCCCTATGTAACTATAGTGAACATTTCCAGTTGCACCACTATAAATGGTGAAGTAATATCATATGACTCAAGTGCTGCTTTGTACTCAACTGTGGGTATTGAATGAAGAATGAATCGGATACAGAAAATATCTGTTTTCTACCACAGGCCCGTGGACTGCAGCATTCAAACTTTGAAAAGCATCAACAAGTATTTATTTAACTTCTGAGAAATGGAGAAATGAAGCTTTCATTTTAATAATTATAACTGTAACAAAGAGGAAAGACTGGGAGAATAACTAGAACTAAGAACCTTTAAAACAACTTTATATTCTTTGCCAGACTCTTAAAAATCAGTAGCTAATTGTGAACAGGGAAGAAATCCACAAATGGCATATGGAGTTGCATCTGTTCCTAATCGTTTTAGCTCATATAAAAGTTGTTCATTGGGATATGTCTATCATCTATCTATCTATTTCTATATTTTAGGAACAGAGAGCTGGGGTCTGAATTAGAGTAGACCCACTGAGTCTATAGGATTTATATAAGAACTAACTTAATATTGAGTAGTTGTTTTGATGACTCTACTTCCAATTGAGACAAAAGATTGGTTTTAGAACAGAAGCCTTTCTGACTGTGGGGCTCCATCTATACTGAAAGAACTACAATGTCATCTAGTCCACTGCTTCTTGAACTGTGGGTCACAACCAGGCCCGGATTAACACTTTTTTGCGCCCTAGGCCACAGTTTGAAATTACACCCCCTTTAAGCCAACCTCCCGCCACCTCCAAGGTCCTCATTCCCACTGGCTGGAAAGCTCTGCTGTGCTCTGAAGGTCTCCTCAGGAGTTGGGAGGCTTGGGGAGAGTGCAGCGGGTACAAACTCGCTCCAAAGGTGCGCACAAGAGTGAGAGAGAGCGCGCACGAGAGACAGAGAGACCACGTGAGAGAAAGCGTGCAAGAGAGAGCATGCAAGAGAGAGAGAGTGTGTGTGTGCAAGAGCGAGAGCGCGCGTGAGAGAGAGCGAGAGAGAGAGCGTGTGTGCGCGAGAGAGCGATAGACGGAGGGGATGGAGCAGAGACTTTGCCGGGAGAAGGAGCGAGGAGGGGCATGAGAAAGGGGGAAAGAGGGGCGCAGACCAGTTTTGGGTTTTTTTGGCCGTGATCTGCGCCCCCCAGGCTTGCACCCATAGGCCATGGCCTCGTTGGCCTTATGGGTAATCCGGGCATGGTCACAACCCCAAATGGATCATGAAAAATTTAGCAACAGTAAAAGGGTCATGAATGCCACCCATTTACATCAATCTGTTAGCAACAATGTGCAGTATTTACATTGGACTCTGCAGAAAATGCTTCACTGTACTTTGTACAAAGGAAAGTCATCCTGTTTACCAAGCCTTGCAAATGCTGATTTGATTTTCATATCTCTTTATATACCTGGGATCACATAAAAAATTGGGCAGAAAGAGATTATGAGTGAGGAAAAGGTCCCGATCCAGTCCAGCCTTTGTCACACAGGAATACACAAGCAAAGCATTCCTGAGGCCTAGCATTTTGATCTCTGGTTAAAGATTTCCAAAGAAGGACACCCTACAACATCGTCTAGTTCATATCTTCCAATTGTCTCACTTTGGTCAGGACAGTCCTGATTTATTCTCTGCCATAACTCCTTCCCAGTGTTTCTATCTCCCTCTGACTTCCCTCCTTCCACTTAGACATACTTCAACTGATGCAAACTGAATTCAAAATATAAGAATAGTTTGTGCTCAATTAACTTAGCAGCAGGGAGGGAGAGAAGGGAGCGGAAACCTGCCTTGCCAAGTCAGGCAAATGCAAACTACTGCAGCCAGACTCTGTGTTCCTCTTATTAATAATGTTTTAACTGTGTGCTGTCTTGCCTTACCTCTCCGTTGGCACCCCCTTGTCATGGGGGTGAGGTTTGCGTACCCTAATGAAGTTGTGAGCTATGCTGGCGGTGGCATAATAGCCACGGGTAGGGCCTCCCATGCCAGACAGGTCACAACCAAAGGGTCTGACAAAGAGCGTCAACAGGCAGGATGGGCTCTTTAGCCTTTTGGCAAGCATCCTAAGAGAAGGAAAACTCTAATTTCAAACCTTGGCAGATGGTGCTCGTCTAACCCTCGTCTAACCCTGTAAGGTCAACCATCTAAGAGAAGGAAACTCAAACCAAACCTATGACCTGAGGATCTTGCTGCCACCATCCAAGCTTGCTAGGCCCCCACGGATGAACCTTTGGTTTAGCAGGGGTGGGCAATTACCGGCCCTCCAGGTGTTTTGGACTTCAACTCCCAGAAATCCTAGTCAGTTTACCAGCTGTTAGGATTTCTGGGAGTTGAAGTCCAAAACACCTGGAGGGCCAGTAATTGCCAGTAATTGCCCACCCCTGCTTTAAAGGGTGAGGCTAGTTCGGTGCACACTGCGCTCCACCAGAAAAATCTATTGCACAGGCTTGAAGGACACATCCAACCTCTGAAAAAGCATCAACGCACTTGTAGAAAGCATGGGATGAGTCCTTCCTGAATCTTCGTTTGCGAAGAAAAGCCAAGAAGAAGAAGAAAGTCTTGCCTTGAGCCATGAGGAGAGCAGTTAAGAAAATATAATAATAATAATGATAATCATCACCATCATTTTATGTTTCTAATAATAATAATAATAATAAGTCACAGAAAATGAACATATCAAACTACTCTGGGACTTCTGACTGATAGTTTTGGAACACAATACTCCTGACCTCATGATTGTGGAAAAAAAACAAAGTATGGATCATTGATCTTGCAATCCCAGGCAACAGCAGGATTGAGGACAAACAACTGGAAAAGCTGACATGATAAGAGGATTTAAATATCGAACTGTAAAGACTCTGGCACAAGATAATAAATGTGGTCCCAGTGGTGATTGGCACACTGGGTGCGATGCCTAAAGACCTTGGCCAGCACTTGAATACAATTGGTGCTGACAAAATTGCCATCTTTTAGCTGCAAAAGGCCATCCTACTTGGATCTGCATGCATTACTCACCGATACATCACATAGTCCTAGACACCTGGGAAGTGTCCGACATGTGATTGAATACAAAAGCCAGCAGAGTGATCTTGTTTGCTGTGTACTAATGTGTATAAAATCATCATCATCATCATGACTACACTCTGATGTATCTGGCTTTTCATCTGTGACATTTTTCAAGGTATGCCCTTTTACTGTCAAACAGCTTTTGCTTTCAAAGGGTTTTCTTAATGTTTAGGCAGGATCTCTTTCCTTGGAATTTGACTCAGTTGGTACACAATTTAGTCTTTGGAGAAGGAGAATAGCTTGCTCCATCTGCTACATGACATTTCTTCAGATATTAAAAAATATCCCTACTGTTACATCACCTCCCACAACAATATCCACTTGTTGTATCCTCAAGAATTACAGTATTTAGTCTAGTTATGAGAAAGATAATCTAGACTCATAGAATCATAGAGTTGGAAGAGACCCTAAGGGCCATCTGGTCCAACCCCTTGCCATACCGGGACAAAGAATCAAAGCACCTGCAATAGATGGCCATCCAGCCCCTGCTTGAAAACATTACTATAGGTTCAAACAAAACCAGTAGCACAAGAACACCACATGGCGAACTAAGGCAAGAAGAGCCAGGTTTTGTCACTTGTGACTGAATTCTATAGTTTAAGTACTAACTAAAGAAATAGTTTATCTGTCTTAAATCTCCCACCTTGCAGCTTCAAAGGATGAGCCCAGTCCCGAATATCGTGAAAGAGAAAGAAAAACATTCCCATATCCCTTCTTGCAAACCATGAGTAATGTCGCACACCTCTATCGTTTCTTTCCTTACTCACCCTGTTTCTTAGCTAAAGAGTGCTTTTCTCCATAAAGGGATCGTTCTAGTCCATTTTGGCTGCTTCTTTCTACACCGAATAACACCAGCTTGTATCTTGTGCAGCAACGCAGGTGAATAATTATAGCGTGCGGTTCACAATACACTTTAAAACACCACTGAATGCTTGGATTAGCAGCAAACAGAATGGTGACGTTGAGGCACCTTAGACTGATTGCCAAAAAGATTGTATGGGTGACTGCAAGCTTATGGCAACTGAAGCATGCACTTACTAGACAAGTTGAGTGAGTTCCAGACAAATATTTACTTTGGTATCAATAAAGGGGAGGAGTATCTCACAGACGTTGTTGGATTACACCTGCAGAATCACAGGTTTAATAAATAATCCATGGTTTCCCCTAAAACAAAAAAAAATGGTTGTCTGCTTACCAAATGACAAGGAGGATTGTTTTAGTAGTTGTCCATGTTTTGAATCTGGTATTTGAATTCAATGGAACCATTGGTGTAGTGCAGTGTTTTTCAACCTTTTTTGAGCTGCGGCACATTTTTTATATTTACAAAATCCTGGGGCACACCACCAACCAAAATGACACAAAATGACACTCTAACACAGTAATGCATATAGTTAATATGTTTTAAAATGTATTTATACACTCATTTAGTTTACCTTTGTGGTTTTTCTCAAAGAATTTGCCTGTTTCTCATTGTTTGTACGTAAGCGTACAAAATAGTCAGTTGGCTTGTTTTGAATGGAAGGGTGTTTAGTTTAGTTTGGAGATGGCGTTTAAGCTTGCTTGGCACCATGGCACTATTGGACAACTTCTTACCGCACACCAAGCACAGCGGAGTCGGTGCCAACGCGTCCCCGGTGAAAGTGAATCCAAATGAAAGATAGCTTTCGCTGAATTGCCTCGAGCTCACCGTCTTTTCTTTTTTCTTTTGTCCACCACTCATATTAGGGCCTTCATCTGTGTCATAATTTTGTCCAGGGCCCTGTTCGGCATTAGCATTTTCCCTTCTCAAAAACTTCTCCATCGCTGTCACTCGCTTGTCTTGCTGTGATCCCAAATTGCCACTGTCACTTGACGCGCAGCTGCAGCACTAACTCTAACTTTGTTTACTTAGCCGTGTCTGAGCGAATCCAAGATGGCGCGACCATAGCACTCTCGCGTCACTTCTTAGGTGATGCAAGAGTTCTATGGTTCAATTTCTTAAAGGGACAGATGCACCTTATAGTTTATATATGAATGAAGTTCGAAAATAATTTCCCACGGCACACCTGATGATCTCTCATGGCACACTGGTTGAAAATCCCTGGTGTAGTGCTTTGAGTATAGGACTAAAAGTCTGGAGACTGGGATTTATATCTTGAGTTTCTTGTTGCTGCTCTTTAGTTGTCACAGAGAGAGGATGCAGGTTTGTTTTCTGCTGTATAGATATGTGCGAGAGATGAAGCCATAGGGAGGACGGAGCAAGCTTGTTTTCTGCTGCCCTGGAGTCTAGTACGTGGAGCAATGCTTCTTCAAACTATAGCAAAGGAGATTCCACCTGAACATTAGGAAGAACTTCCTGACTGTGAGAGCTGTTCAGCAGTGGAACTCTCTGCCCCAGAGTGTGGTGCAGGCTCCTTCTATGGAGGCTTTTAAACAGAGGCTGGATGGCCATCTGTTGGGGGTGCTTTGAATGCAATTTTCCTGCTTCTTGGCAGGAGGTTAGACTGGATGGCCCATGAGGTCTCTTCCAACTCTATGATTCTAGGACAGGATTGGGTTTGGAGGTTTCAAGCTACAGGAGGGTAGATTTTGGCTGAACATGAAATGGAACTTCAGGTTGGTAAGAGTGGTTTGGCCATGGAGCCAATTACCTAGAGAGTTGGTAGGGCTTCTTTTTTGAGCATCTTCAAAAAGAGACTGCATAATCTGCTAGGGAGGCTCTAGTTCAGTCTTGTCCAACCTGCTGCCCATGGGCCACATGTGGCTCAGCATGGCTATAAATCTGCCCCAACAGAAAACTATAAACTTACTAAAATATTATGGGATTTCTTGGGAGATTTTATTATAACTCCTTTGCATGCTTCTCAAGTGTGATCTTTGTAGATAACAATGGAACAGAATGGAATAATCAGAGTATGTTGTGTTGTCCACAAATATTGGAGGATTATCTCCACTATTTTTTTCAGCAAAAAATGTGCTGCTTTTGTGGACTATTCTGTCTTATCTCCGCAAGATAATCTACTTAGGCAGAAAAATTGAAATGCAAAGATACAGCATGGGGAACGCCTGGCTTGAGAACAGTATATGTGAAAAATATCTTGTGAACAATAAGTTAAACATGAAACAGGAATTTCATGTGGTGGCAAAAAAAGCCAATGGGATTTAGTAGTATAGTGTTTAGATCTAGGGAAGTTGTGCTACCCCTCTATTCTGCCTTCGTGTCCAATTCTGGGCACCACAATTGAAGGGAGATGTTGACAAGCTGGAATGTGTCCAGAGGAGGGTGACTAGAACGATCAAGGGTCTGGAGAACAAAAGAAGGCTGAGAGGAGACACGAGGAGAGCCATGTATAAATATGTGAGGAGAAGTCTTAGCGAGGACAGAGCCAGCTTGTTTTCTGCTTCCCTCATGACGCTGAACAATATCTTCAAACTACAGGAAAGGAGATTCCACCTGAACATGAGGAAGAACGTCCTGACTGTGAGAGCCGTTTAGCAGTGGAACTCTCTACCCCTGAGTGTGGTGGAGACTCCTTCTTTGGAGGCTTTTAAGCATAGACCACATTCTTGTCCTTTCAATGTAGATGAGGGAAGGCCAAAGATTGGACACCCCTGCTGTAACTGGCATTGAGTAAAGGGTTGGACATCATGAGCCATGGGAAGCCTCTGCCTACGTGTGATGCTATGGTTCTACTAAACCAGTGGTTCCCAAACTTTTTGGCCTACCACTCCCTTTCCAGAAGAAAATTTACTCACCGTGCCTATAAATTAATTTTTTTAAAAAAAATAATAGCAATTAAACAGAAATATATATGTATTAATGCAGTGGTTCTCAACCTTTCTAATGCCGTGACCCCTAAATAAGGTTCCTCATGTTGTGGTGACCCCCTCAAGCATATTTTCGTTGCTACTTCATAAATAATTTTGTTACTCTTACGAATTCTAATGCAAATATCTAATATGCAGGATGTATTTTCATTGTTACAAATTGAACATAAATAAAGCATAGTGATTAATCACAAAAACAATATGTTTGGGGGAGTATGGACAACGGGATTTGCTGTACCTTCAATCGATTCAGCTCTAACTTCCACAGACCACTGAGACCCCCACAAATTACAGAACTGGACCAAACTTGGCTGCTCACCGTGCCACCGCCGGAGAGGGCTCTGAGGGGATGAAGAAAAGAGGCCTGCTTTCCCCGCGGAAGCCCCAGGCTCTTCTGTTCCCTCCACCACCTCCGCTGCCACCTCCACTGGGGAAGGCCATGCTTTCTTCCGTGGTAGCGGGGAGGCTCTGCCAGAGCACGTGGAGGCTTTTGCACTGCAGCCTTAGCACTGCATTGCGTGTGGGGGTCAAAGCGAAGGGGGAGGGGCCAAAGAAGAGGGTCGCATGACCCATCTGAAATGGCCAATCATTCACCGCCCCTTTAAAGGGGTTCACCACCCCCCAAATTCCCCTGAGCCTCCCACCGCCCCCTTGGATTGCCTCACCGACCCCCAGGGGGTGGTACCGCCCACTTTGAGAATCAGTGTACTAAACTCACCGTTGCTGCCATTGCCACTGTTTATTCATATCATGGTGTGGTAACATCATGCTCATTTATCCCTGAAACAGATTAATGGGGTTATTGGGATAACAATCCACAGAAAGAAGTTTTTTAGGGTAGAAGTGTCTTCCAATTAGCATATTTCTTCCCCCCAGTTATTGACCAAACTCAGCCCCTCTGCAAATACTTTTGAAAAAAGGGGAAAGGTTTTTCTCTTCCCATGTTTTCAAATGATACTAGTTGGCACCCATTGCCTGAGAAGTCCTTGGCTTCCCTGAACTACAAGCTGCCGAATTCTGCTGGTGGCAGCCACACAGTAGGAAAGCAGGAGGCCCCTTCTTTAAAATGTTAATAAGGTCCTAGGTCTTGGTTTTCGGCCTGGAAGCTTCAGGGGCGGAGATGCTCCTGAACTGGCAACCTTATGCGTAACAGATATAGAATTGGTGCAATATATGGCCTGTAAAGCGTACACTAGAAAGCAGCCTGGCCGCACCATTTGCCATTTCTGAGCACATTTCAGGGGCAGCCCTAGTTAGGATATTTTACAGTAGTCTAACTGAGAAGCAGCTCCAGCATGTAGATGTAGTTTAACATCTACATGCAACCACTTGCTCGGCTGGTGCGTAGCTTTGGGCTGGAATGTCACCAGTACGCTGGTGACACCTAGCTCATTCTGAGGATGGATGGCTGGCTGGACCCCATGCCCAATAATTTCCATCTGTGGCTTGACTGGATGGCTGCGTTCCAGCTGGCTGAGGGTGAATCCAGCGAAGACGGAGATCCTTTGGCTGGGTCACCCAAGTGTGGGGGAGGTGAGCTCCGGCTGCCTACTCTGGACGGCGAAGCATTATGCCCGTCGTCATCTGTAAAGAGCCTGGGGGTTGTGTTATACCCGCTACTGACAATGGAGACTCAGGTCTCTGCTGTGAGCAGATCCGCCTTCTTCCATCTGCGGCAGGTTAGGTGGCTGGCGCCATACCTATCTGGGAAGGACCTGGCTACGGTGATCCAGGCGATGGTCATCTCGAGGCTGGACTACTATAACACCTTCTACATTGGCCTTCCTTTGTCCCTGATCCGGAAGCTCAAGCTGGTGCAAAATGCTGCCGCCAGATTTCTCGCTGGGGCTCCGGCGAGATACCACATTACACCAATTCTGCAGCAATTGCACTGGCATCCGATCGAGCACCGGGTCATGTTCAAAGTGCTAGTATTAACCTTTAAGGCCTTATATGGTCTAGGGCATGTGTACCTGAAGGACCACCTTTCCCTCTACACACCCCCGAGCCTTTGGAGAGTGGCGGGTATAAATTGAAATAAATAAATAAATAAATGCCTTACCACGAGATAATAAATTTGTCAAACTTTTCACCATTGAACGTTCAGTGATCTTTCCTGCTTTTCATCACTTGAGCAAGGACCCAATTAGATCCCTCCAGATCAAGACAAGTATCAGAATCGATCTAAGCTAATTGACAGCTAAGACAATTCTAGTTCCAACTAAGCTGAGGCCACAACCAACAATGTCAGCCACAATGGCAATCATTTACTATATATTTGGGGCCTCTGGTCATGTTTAAAACTCCTAGGCAACTGCAGGGAGGGGGAAAAGCCTGTTAAAAGGTCAACCATCTCTGCTGAAACAGAGGGTCTTGTGAGGTGTGTTAAACAATTGACCCAGCCACGATTACACTAATGCACTGGGAATTTCTATTTCTTTCTAAGCAACAAAAGACAATAAGGTACTCTTCCACTTGCTCTGGGCACATGGGGCCAGCTCTGGAAAGTTATTTTGTGTACCTACCAATTGCCTTAATTTGGCAAGGACGGTTCCAATTGATCCTCTATGGTCCCACTTTTTCAAGTGCTATTAAAATGTCAATTTCTATCCCCTCTTTTCACTTTCCCCCTTTGTTTTCAGCTTACTGCAGTTGACCTGTGCACTTTGAAATCGGTTTGAACCAAACACAGTAAGTTGAAGACAAAGGCAGAAAGTGGGAAGTCAGAAAAACCCGTAAGTACTCTCCACTCCCCCAAGAAGACGACTACAGTAATAGGACAATGCTGTTGTGCTTCAGGAATTGGACTATGACTCTGGAGACCAGGGCTTGAATCGCTGCTCAGACATGAAACCCACTGGATGATTTTGGGTGAACCACACTCTCTTAGCTTTAGGGGAAGGCAAAGGCAGCTCTCCTCTGATCAAACCTTGCCATGAAGATCCTGTGATAAATTCACCTTAGGATTGCCATTGGTTGTAAAGGACTTAAAGGTGCACAACAACAACAAACAGTGTGCCTAGGGTGAGCACAATCCAACTCTGTACCACTTGGATTTCACATGATATGTACCGTATTTTCCGGCGTATAAGATGACTGGGTGTATAAGACGACCCTCAACTTTTCCAGTTAAAATATAGAGTTTGGGATATACTCACCCTATAAGACTGCCCCTCTTCCAATGCACACCAAATAACATTTTAAAAGGCATCAGATTTGATTTCAGTATGGTAGTTTTCCTATTACTGTACCTCCTTCTCTGCCTCTCAGATCTCGCACATGCACACCTGCACCACTTCACTGCCATCTTCAGGAGCGAGATCTGAGAAGCAGAGGAGGAGGTATGGTAAGAGGATACAAGGGCAGGCCAGACAGGTCAAAGAGGTGTGTTTTTCTGGGCCCAGAGCAACTCTATCTCTTTTTTCCATACCCTGGGCGCCCTGGATGCCTGCAGCTTGCTCCGCCCTTCACTTACACCTTCCCGGTGAGGCGCCCCTTCACCTCACCATCGGGGCCGCATTAAGTCCACGAATCCTGACGAATGGATTTTCTTCTACCGTACTTGTACAGCGTTGCCCTTAATGCTTTCATACAGTCGATGCATACGGCAAGGACACGGCCACTGCCATTTTTGAGCTCCCCCCACCATATGCGGCAACCACAGATTCTCCTATCTGGATTGGAATATTTCAGCACCTGCTCTATAAGAAGACTCCCAGAATATAAGATGACCCCTGACTTTTGAGAATATTTTCTTGGGTTAAAAAGTAGCTTTATACGCCGGAAATTAGGGTATTTATTTCTTTACCGTGCACCATCTTCGATTTACAAGAAGTGTGATGTAAAGTGCCACTTTATGTGGCACTTTACAAGGGGCGCCCTCATGTGACATGCGAATGGACCTCATGTATGCCTCATGACTTTCTCTCCTCTTCTTGTCTCCTGTGTCACCCTGTAAGCCCCTGCAACTACTCTGGAGAGTTCCCCGTTTCACATGAGCAGAATCACAGAATCATAGACTTAAGGGCCATTGAGTCCAATTCCATTCTGGCAACAAGCAGAACACTTTGGATAGATGGCCATCCAGCCTCTACTTAAACCCCCCCAGAGGAGGAGACTCCACCACAATAATCGCATCATAGAGTTGGAAGAGACCTCATGGGCCATCCAGTCCAACCCCCTGCCAAGAAGCAGGAAAATTGCATTCAAAGCACCCCTGACAGATGACCATCCAGCCTGTGCTTAAAATTATTATTATTTGTTTGACTTCTCCCTGGTGGCTCGGGGCGGCTTACAATCCAGGAGAAGCAAACAACAATACACATTAAGCGCTAAAATACAGTGGTAGCATTAAAATATTACATTAAAACAACAGTACTAACTAAAGCTAACATACATGGCTAGACTGACTCAGCAATTGAAAGCTTGCCGAAACAGCCAGGTTTTACATGCTTTCCAGCAGGTCAGAAGGTCGCAGAGTGACCTGACCTCCGGCAGCAAGGAATTCCAGAGCGTAGGGGCAATGATGGAGAATGCCCTTCTTCTCGTCGACGTAAGACGATAGGCTTTAGCGCTCGGGATGAGGAGAAGGTCTTGGTCCTCAGATCTCAGTGATCTCGTGGGACAGTATTGGGTAAGGCGGTCCCTCAAGTACACTGGCCCCAGACCATACAAGGCCTTAAAGGTCACAACCAGCCCTTTGAAGGTGATCCGGAATTCAATAGGCAGCCAGTGCAGTTCCTGCATTACAGGTGTAATGTGGTGGCCCACAGGGGTGCCTGTGAGCACACGGGCTGCAGCGTTCTGCACTAGCTTGAGTTTCCGGGTCACCAACAGAGGCAGGCCAATGTAGAGAGCATTACAGTAGTCCAATCTTGAGATGACCGTTGCTTGGATCACCGTGGCCAGGTCGCATCGGGACAGGTAGGGGGCCAGCCTCCAAGCCTGGCAAAGATGCAAACACGCAGCTTGGCTAACCATGGAGACCTGGGTCTCCATGGAGAGCCGAGTGTGCAAATGGACTCCAAGGCTTTTTACAGAAGGCGATGGGCATAAAGCCACGCCGTCCAGTGTCGGAAGCTGGAGGCCCCCACCGCCCGGGCGACCTAGCCAAAGGATCTCCGTCTTCTCTGGATTCACCTTCAACCTACTGGCTCGCAGCCATCCAGTAACGGCCTGAAGGCAGAGATGGAAATTATCGGGTACTGAGTCGGGCTGGCCTTCCATCCTCAGAATGAGCTGAGTGTCATCAGCGTACTGATGATACTCGAGCCCAAAGCTGCGCACCAGCTGGGTAAGTGGTTGCATGTAGATGTTAAACAACAGAGGGGAAAGGATGGCCCCCTGGGGAACCCTACAAATTAGTGGGGAAGCCCCGGAGACCACCTCGCCCCTCCTCACTCACTGTGTCCGGTTCCGGAGGAAGGAGGACAGCCGGTTTAAAGCCGTCCCCCTTACCCCGGACCCGGCAAGGCGGTGGATCAAAAGATTGTAATCGACAGTATCAAATGCTGCCGTGAGGTCCAATAACACGAGCAGCGCCGATCCTCCTTGATCCAGGTGGCATCGCAGCTGATCTGTGATGGAGACCAGAACCGTCTCGGTCCCATGCCCTGAACGGAAGCCAAACCAAAAGCCTCTAAAGAAGGAGCCTGCACCACACTCCAGGGCAGAGAGTCTGTTTGCTTCAAAAGGGCTAATAATAAAGGGGGGAAGCAAAGAAAAAGATTGGATAGCAGGAGGGGAAAAAAGAGAATTGTATATCCCGATATTGCTGTCAAATTAAGACCAAGAGGAAGGGACTGCGCCTAAATCAGACTTGCAGCAAAGAGTGGGAAGGGGAAACAATGAAAGAAAGCAATTAGCTCTGAAGTGGAGGGAAGAGAGGAGGAGACAGGCTCAGCAGAAGCAAGGGTTGTGGAAGTGCCAGGGGGGGGGGGGGGGCTTCAGGTGAGGCAAGAACCAGAGAGTCCCTTGGCAGGGAGGCAGGGCAGGGAGTAGGAAAAAGCAGGAGCAATAACAACACAGGGAAGGGGCATCCCCTGCTGCAGAGGAGGGAACGGGGCAGAGAATGGATCTCCTCCGGGAACTGGCTCTCTCTGACTGGGCAGGAGGGAGGAGAGATGGGCCACAAGGTGAGCAGGCAGGCAGGAGAAGGGCCTTGAGGGCGGCAGGGATCTCTCTCCTCAGGGAACTCGGAGGCAAAGGCCTGCTGTGGAGGTACAGGGGGAGCAGGCAGAGAGTTCCACTGCTGAACATTGTAGTTTAACAAGAACAAACTGAAGTTCTTGTGCTATTTTCTAAAGAAAAGGAGATTACTGCAAAGTAAAAGTGTTATGTGCAACCCTGAGAAATAACAACCTCAGGACCTTTTCCTCCTTAAGAAACACATTGGATGCGTCCAAGAAGCTGATGTTCCACTGGGCCCATTAAAGAAACCAAGCGTTAGACTGCCAAAGTGCAAATATTAAATACAAAAGGGTTTCCATGCCAACTCAGATTCTGGCTCCTCACTTTCAGGGTTTCAAGTGCCCAAGTCTGATCTATTTCAACTCTGAGAAAAGACATTTGTTGGGGGAATATTTCCCCAACAGCCCACAAAAGCATACATCTTACCATTCTAAATCTATTGTATAGCAATAGACAATATATATTTGTGTTTTTTTCTGTGTAGTTTGCTTTTAGGAGGAGTATGTGAATAAAATGCATTGGATGGAACAAAGTAGAGAGAATGAAATACAGCTAGCCCTCCACAACTGCAGGTTTCATTTTTGTAGATTTGGATAATTAGTAGATTTGATCAATATCTAGGTCAGGGGTGCTCACACTTTTTCAGCATGCGAGCTTGTCTTAAAGCAACCAAGTCCAAAAGATCTACCTGCTCCCGCCCGCTCCTGCGCACTCCCGTCGCCACGTGTGCTCCTGCTGCTGTTTTCTGCCCGTGCAGCGCTTCTTCCGCCTGCGGGGCATTGCAGGAAGGAGAAAGCACGAGGCGGGGCATCCAGAGGAGCGCTCCGCCCTGCCTGTCTTGCCGGCAGCAGAGGCTGCACAGCTGCTTCTGGACAAAAGAAAGGCAGGACGCTCTCTCCAGAGGCCCCGCCTCGTGCTTCCTCCTTTCTGCAATGCCCCGCAGGCGAAAGAAGCACCGCGAGAGCAAAAGCCAGCAGCAGGAGCGTGTGTGCGTGCAGGGTGCGCGCACACATGGCAGGAGCGCCCCATCCGGCTGGTGAGGCCCGAATATTGACTGGAAGAGGGCCGAAGATCGACTAGTAGCTCGCAAGCTACCTAATGAGCACCCCTGATCTAGGTCTTTCAGCATAACTCCATGTCTACTTTGGCTAGAAGCTGACCATTAGTTGTATTAGAGCAGTGGTTCTCAACCTTCCTAATGCTGTGACCCCTTAATACAGTTCCACATGTTGTGGTGACCCCCATCCACAAAATTATTTTCATTGCTACTTCATAACTGTAATTTGTCTATTGTTATGAATCATAACATAAATATTTAATATGGACCACATTTGGCACAAATACCCGATACGTCCAAATTTGAACACTAGGGCGGGGGGTTGATTTTGTCATTTGGGAGTTGTAGTTGCTGGGATTTATAGTTCACATACAATCAAAGAGCATTCTGAACTCCACCAATGGTGGAATTGAACCAAACCTGGCACACAGAACTCTCATGACTGACAGAAAATACTGGAAGGGTTTGGTGGCCATTGACCTTGAGTTTTGGAGTTGTACTTCACCCACATCCTTATGTATTTTTGTAATGGAAGCATTAATAAAAACAAAAGGAAAGACTGACTTTTTCCTAATAAATAGTGTTACAAATTATCTAAGCTGCTTCTGCTGCTGCTCCTCCTCCTGATGCTGCTGGGCCACTCTCAGAACTTTCCCTCCTGCCTTGAAGGGACTTGCTAGTGCAAGCCTTCCTGCAGCCCTGCGTGCTCTCCCTTGCTGGCGCATGCACACCACATTGCCATGTGCTGAGCACACCTGCTCTCCCCTCCCCGTTTGGAGTCTCAGAAACAGCCCTTCCCTTTGCAGAGAGGCCAGCTGAGAGGCCGGCCAATCACAGCTTAGGAGGGCTTTTGGTGGGAGGATTTGCTGTCTGTTTCCAAAAAGGAAGAGAAGGACAGATGGAGAGATCTTTAGCCTTCTCTGCCAAAGGGGCTCCTAAGACCATCAAAAATATGTGTTTTCTGATTGTCTTTGGTGACCCCTCTGAAACCCCCCTCACAACCCCTCAGGAGTCCCGACCCCCAGGTTGAGAAATGCTGTGTTAGAGGATCTAGAGATCGCTAGAAAGGAAACTTCTCTAAACATTAGTAGGTTCTCCAGTTTAATCCTCAAGGTCATGTTGGAGGAACTAGAGTTTCCAAGAGAGATGGTGTAACAGAAAAGCTAATTGTAGTGGAGTTTTATTATAGCTTGTTCTTAATATGTTTATTAGTGTTGATAGTATGGCAAGGGCAGTCAAGGGTTGGTTAAGTCTGATTGGTTGTTGGGTTACCATGGATACGTAGCCTTTGCAGTGGAAATATATCCATTTGAGAGTGGCTAGCAAGAAAAGGGGTGGAGCTAGGGAAAAATAGTGGGGAACATTTTGAAAAGTGGTGAGTCTCTAACCAGGAGATAGAGGGAAGAGGATAAGTATTTAAGTTTGTAGCTTCCTTTGTTATACTGAAGTAAAGAAAAAGCTAATTTATGTCTAAATTATCAGTTAAGTAGAACCGAGAGACAGAGATTCCTTTGGGAATAAGTTTTTAGTCAAAAATATTGACGGAAGTTTTTGATCAACTTTAGATTTAGTTTGGTTATTTGGGGTGTTGATTAAGAAAATTGCATTGGATAGACCAGTGTTTCCCAACCTTTTTTGACCCGCGGCACACTTTTAACATTAAAAAAATCCGGGGGCACACCATCAACCAAAATGACACAAAATTACACTCTAACACAGTAAAGAACGGCTGGGGGATGGTGGCCTGCTGGGAGCAGCTGCTAGGAGTGCCTAAGCTGGGGGGAGAGGAGCCAGGTCGTACCATGCCCCTCCCCCGGCTTCAGCTCTCCCACAGCTTCTCCAGCCTTGAGGGGGCAATGCCAAGCCAGCAGTGGCAGAGCCAGCACAATGCTGCCTTGGCACTGTCCCCTCAAGGCTGGAGCAGCTGCTGGGAGTGCCGAAGCTGAGGTAGGGGGTGGAGCCATGCTGCGCCATGCCCGCCCCCCCCCCCTGGCTTCAGCTAACCCACAGCTTCTCCAGCCTTGAGGGGGCAATGCCAAGCCAGCGGTGGCAGAGCCAGCACAATGCTGCCTTGGCATTGTCCCCTCAAGGCTGGAGCAGCTGCTGGGAATGCCGAAGCCAGGGGAGGGGGCAGAGCCAGGCCGTGCCATGCCCCGTGCCCTCCCCCCCCGGCTTCAATTATCCCACAGATTCTCCAGGCTTGAGGGGGCAATGCCAAGCCAGCGGTGGCAGAGCCAGCACAATGTTGGCTTAGCACTGCCCCCTCAAGTCTGGAGCAGCTGCTGGGAGTGCCAAAGCCGAGGGAGGGGAGGAGCCAGGCTGCACCATGCCCCGCCCCCTTCCCTGGCTTCAGCTCTTCCACATTGGAGGAGCATGAGCAGTGGATGGGCTTCAGTGGGCGGGGCTCCTCCTCCGCGCGGCTTCAGCGAACGAGGGGCGAGAGTCATGGCAGGAGTCATGGCAAATTGGAGGCTGGCTGGGGAAACGTCCGAAGGAGGCGGCGCCCCGGCCCCTTCTTTTTCTTCATTGCCGCCCGGCCCTTCCTCCTCCTCTCCCAAGCAGCAGGAGTTCGGCAGGAGGGGGGGGGGAAGGAAGGGGGGCAGAGAGCTTTTCTCGCGGCACAGCAGGAGGTCTGTCACGGCACACTAGTGTACCGCGTCACAGCGGTTGGGAAACACTGGGATAGACCACATCAGCTCTAGTTTCCAATACAGAACATATGCCATCCGGTAGTCGTCATCTGCTCACTCACAGAAAACCATGTTTAATAATCTAGAGCTGATGTGGCAGTAGTACTCTTTCTTGGATAGTCAGCCTCTTCCCTCCCGACATCCCTGTTGCCTTGGCACTATAAGAGGGTTTTGCAAGACCATTTGCTCTAGTTGCCGCATGGTTTTGAGGCAGCGGTGTAGTAATTGTGAGGCCGTGGACACTATTTTCGTTCTTGGGGACCACTGGTGGTCCATGGACCACAGGTTGGGAACCACTGCCTTAAGGTGACTAAATCATGGGATTTTTCTTGGCATGATTTTTTCAGAGGGAGATTTGGCTTTACTTTCCTCTGAGGCTGAGAGAGTGTGACTTACCCAAGGCCACCCAGTGGGTTTCCATGGCTGAATAGGTCTCCAGAATCTTAGTCTGGGTCTTATTGGCAGACACAAATAATATATACCTGTAGGTTTATTGTGATGATAAATTTATTTATTTATTTCGATGTTATATACCGTTCCATCCCAACAGATGGAACGTATAGATTACTGCAACGCTCTCTATGTGGGTTTGCCTTTGAAGACTGTTCGGAAGCTGCAACTAGTCCAACGGACAGCAGCCAGGTTGATAACAGGAGCGCCATTCAGAGAGCGTACAACTCCCCTGTTGTGCCAGCTCCACTGGCTGCCAGTTTGCTACCGGGCACAATTCAAAGTGCTGGCTTTAGCCTTTAAAGCCCTAAACAGTTCGGGTCCAACTTACCTGTCTGAACACATCTCTCCCTATGAACCATCGAGATGTTTAAGATCATCTGGAGAGGCTCTGCTCTCGGTCCCACCCTCTTCGCAGGCGCGACTGGTGGGGACGAGAGACAGGGCCTTTTCAGTGGTGGCTCATTGGCTTTGGAAGGCCCTCCCTAAAGACATCAGATCAGCCCCCTCCTTCCTGACATTTCGCAAGAAAGTCAAGACTTGGCTATTTGAGCAGGCATTTGCTGATGAAATATAAGGCTTAATTAGATATATGGAATGACGACGATGCGATGGAAACTGATTTCAACATGACACTGAGACTGCAATTGTATGTTTTTAATTGTTAATTTGTTATTATATGGTTTTCTTGGGGGTTTTTTTGCCTTGTTGCTTGTGTTGTATTGAGGGCAGAGACTGCCTGTGTAAACCGTCCCGAGTCGCCTTCGGGCTGAGAGAGGCGGTATAGAAACGTGACAAATAAATAAACAGGCTCGGGGCGGTTTACATAAGGCAACATTAACAAAAAATACACTAAAAACAATAAAAGCAATTCTAAAACTAACAATTCAAACAGTCACCCCAAGTACACTTAGGTGCATTGGGTCAGTTTAGATTGAAAGCCTGCCGAAATAAAGTTGTTTTGCCGGCTCTTCGGAATGCAGGCAACTCTCTAAGGGCCCGGACCTCATCTGGCAGGGCATTCCAAAGAGTCAGGGCTGCCACCGAAAAGGCTCTATGTCTTTTAGAGGACAGGTGATAAGTACGGACAGAAGGGACTTCCAGTAAGTTGTGATCTTTAGACCGTAGTGATCTCTGGGGAACATACAGGGAGAGACAGTCCCTCAAGTACACAGGCCTTATAGGTGAACACCAACACTTTGAATGTAATCTGGTATTCTACTGGAAGCCAGTGCAGCTGCTGCAGGTTGGGAGTTATGTGGCATCTAACCGGGGGCCCGGTGAGCAGATGAGCTGCAGCACTCTGCACCAGTTTGAGTTTCCGGATCACAGACAAAGGAAGGCCAATGTAGAGGGCGTTACAGTAGTCTAGTCTCCTGATGACTATAGAGACCTGGGCCTCCATTGTCAGCAGCGGGTCCAACTGGACCCCAGACTCTTTATCAAGGATGACGGGCATAGTGCTTCACCATCCAGGGTAGGCAGCCGGCAAACCCCCCACCACCGGGCGGCCCAACCAAAGAATCTCCGTCTTTGATGGATTCACCTTCAACTGGCTGGCATGTAGCCATCCTGTCACGGCTTCCAGGCACAGATGGAAAATATCAGGTACGGAGTCCGGTCTGCCCCCCATCCTCAGCACAAGCTGGGTGTCATCAGCGTACTGATGACACTCCAGACCAAAGCTACGCACCAGTCGGGCCAGTGGTTGCATGTAGATGTTAAATAATAGAGGGGAAAGAATGGCCCCCTGAGGCACCCCACATGTAAGGGGGAGTCTCCCGGAGACCACTCAAGGAAGGGGGAGAGAACCATGCAGTTCAATTTGTGTTCAGCAGAGGAGGTCTGGTTCGGAAAGCAAGAATAAATATAATCAGGTCCATGATTTATTTTGTTGCCAGGTCTGATATTTCACTGCAGGAAAGATAAACCAAGAAACATCCTGCCCTTGACAGCAGAACAGAGGGACACAGAAGATGCAAAGAAACTTGGTAACAAATCAATAAGGAACCCTTTGTAATAACCTGAAGTCAAGGATTCTTCTATGTACTTTTTCTGGGCATCAAATGAGCTTTATTCCCTCCCACGAAGACCAAGCAATAAAGGAGTTGTCCAAGGTGCTGAATCTATTTAAAAGGGGCATGTGGTTCAGCACCTAGGAGAGCTCCTTTGAAGTTTAGACTAAAGCTTGGAGCAGGGAATACAGTGTCGTACTGTGGTTTGGAGAAAAAGGAAAAGAGCAAGATGTCTGCGTTTTCACTGCAAGATAAAACTATCCTCCAAACTGGGGCTAAATATTCAGCACTATAACAATTCAGCTGAATTCGAAAAAGAGCTTCATTCAATGAGGCTTTATTTTTCATTATACTTACTGTATATACCCGAATATAAGCTTAGGCACTGAATTTTACATCAAAGAACTGGGAAATATCTATTGACTCAATTATAAGCTGGGGTGGGAAATGCAGCAGCTACTGGTAAATTTCAAACCAGTAAGTTGAATGTTTTTGAATATTGACATAAAATTGTAATTTAAGATAAGACTGTCCGACTCTGATTAAACCATTATTCTAACCCTCTTCAGTGTAAATGTGCTTGCATATCCTTCTAATAATAACAAAGAGAGTAAAATAATAAATGTAATAAAAATAATAGTAAGAGAGTAAAATAATATATGTAATAATAATAGAGTAAAATAATGCAAATGTAATAATAATAATAAATAGAGTAAAATAATAAATGTAATAAAATAATAGTAATAGAATAAAATAATAATATACGTAATAATAAGAGTAAAACAAATGCAATAATAGAGTAAAATAATGCAAATTTAATAATAATAATAGAGTAAAATAATAAATGTAATAAAATAATAGTAATAGAGTAAAATAATATATGTAATAGTAATAGAGTAAAATAATAAATGCAATAATAATAGAGTAAAATAATGCAAATGTAATAAAATAATAATAATAAATAGAGTAAAATAATAAATGTAATAAAATAATAGTAATAGAGTAAAATAATATATGTAATAGTAATAGAGTAAAATAATAAATGCAATAATAATAGAGTAAAATAATGCAAATGTAATAATAATATTTTTATTTCATATCAAAAGCATTGCATAAATTAATATAAAACAGATAAAAATAGAAGGAGCACAAAAGGCTAAATATCTTTTGACCAAAAATGGGCGACAGCAATGGCACTGTCTGTAGCCTCCAACAATTCTTCCTCTATACATGAGATAATAATAATAATAGAGGATTTTGGAAAGAGCTGTGAATACTGTAAATAGCTGCAACAAAAGATAAAGCTTCCCCATGGAAAGAAGCACCTGTGTTTGCCCTTTGTTTTTTTGATTATTTTGTGCCCACAAACTTTGTCACCTTCAGTGCTTTCCCCTCTCTGTAGAATGACCCTCAACTTATCCATGGCACTGAATCATCAAAAAGCAAAGGGATCACTATCCTAGCCACCCATAGGGACAATTTAAGATTTTGGAATTCGTGATAAGGAATTTTGGAGTATTTTGGAGTATTTTAGATTTTGGAATTCCTGAGAAGTCATACTCAACCTGCATTTACTAAGAGCCCTTCCACACAGCTCTATATCCTGGAATAGCAAGGCAGAAAATCCCACAATATCTGCTTTGAACTGGGTCATCGGAGTCCGCACTGCCATATTTCAGTTCAAAGCAGATAATGTGGGATTTTATTTAGCTGTGTGGAAAGGGCCAAAAAACAAAACTCAATCATGAGGGCTGGAAACTCTTTCTTCTGGTTCAAAAGGCCAACACTCTGATGGTTAGCTGCTATGGCAGGTACCTGATTCCACACTCAAGTGATGTGAACAACTCACAAGACTTCAATTCAGCCTCCCTCAGGCAGAGGCGGATCTTAGTGGAGGCAAAGTAAGCGGCCCTTCAGGGCACCACGTGGCCACGGCCGCCAGGTTCAGCGCATCATGCTGCGGGCGGCTGGAGCGCGAGCAGGAGGCTCTGCCCTGGCTGCAAAAAACTTTCCTGGCTTGTCCTTTTCATCCTCTTGGAAGTGTTCTGTTTTAATAGCGCATGCGTGAAACTTTCGCATGCGTCATCGGGCCAGAGCGCTTCTGGTGGAGGGAGTTGCTAAACACACTCCCAAGAGGCTGAAAAGGACAAGCCAGGGAACATTTTCCAGCCGGAGGCGGGAGGCTCCGCTCCGGCTGCAAAATGTTCCCCCGTCCTTTTCATCCTCTTGGGAGTACGTTTCGCTACTCCCTCCACCAGAAGCTCTGGGTCCCAATAGCGCATGCATGAAACTAGCTGTTTGCGCGCATGCGTGCTCCGGTGCGTGCACGCCATCACCACCACACTAAAGACCCAGGGGGCGCCAAAAAAAGGTTCGCTTACTACAATTTTTTACCTTGGTCCAGTCCTGCCCTCAGGAAACCTGTTGTCATTCATTTCAGCGGTAGGGTAATGTCCCATAAAAATCTGCATTGCCTGCTTCCCAATAGAGTGAAGAAGGAACCTCTAGCAAGCCTTTGAGCTCTGGGATTGGGTTTGCATCCACAGCCTGGTGATTCACAACACTTTCCCAATAATGGCCTGAATAATTAATGATCTCAGCAGACCTCTCCAAACTTCTTGCATAATATTGGCGTTTCATCTGCCTGTGACTCTGCACTATTATGCCTTTTATCCCGGGACTTTTGCTTCAGCAGTTTGTGGGAGTTTGGCTTGTGTGGCACTTCTCGCGCTGCCAGGGCCGCTCCTGGCAGCCAAGAGGAAAATGCCCGGCATAACTTTAGACCTTTTGCACCCTTTTCACTCCCTCAAAGTCCAGACAATGCATCTTTCAGGAACAAAAGCTCCAAAAGCAGGATCCGAGCTCCCTTTGTGCAGTTTCCATCTAAAACATTAAATAATTAACCGAGCCTAATTTTCCTGTATTCATAATGCAACAAGGCACTTGGAATCTGAAGCTGGCTTCATCCTGAGCTATTCTCAGAGCCTGGGAAAGTTACTTCTTTGGATGCCACTTCCAGATTCCCCTGGTTAGCATAGCCAAATGGCTAGTTGCACCGGAGAGTAATGTTTCCAGGCTGCAAGCATTGCTCTTGTCCCTTAGGACAGTGTTTCCCAACCAGTGTGCTGTGGCACACTAGTGTGCCGTGAGCGATCATCAGGTGTGCCGTGGGAAATTGGAAACTCCAATACCCTTTCTTCCCCCTCCTGCCAAACACTTTTTCTTCTCCACTCGGGCTCCCTTCTTCCCAGCCTCGCTCTGCTCGCTTTGCCTCGCTTTGCTCTGGGGCGAGTCTGCGCAGTAGTGCCCGCACAAGTCATGTCTTCCTCCCTCCCCCCTCCCCTCCTGAACCCGCTCACGCTGCCCCCTCGGATCAAAATGGCGACAGAAGTGGCAGTGTAGAAGAAAAGGTAAGTGTTCAGCAGGAGGGAGAAGAAAGGGCACGAAGGGGAAGGGGGAGGAAGAGGTCTCTGCCGAAAGCTGGCATGGGCAAACTTGGACCTTCCAGGTGTTTTGGACTCCAACTCACACCATTCCTAGCAGCCTCAGGCTCTTTTCCTCCCCCCCAGTCATTTAAACAGGAAAGGGCCTCAGGCTGTTAGGAATGCTGGGAGTTGAAGTCCAAAGCACCCAGAGGGCCAAAGTTTTCCCATGCCTGTTTCAGGGACCTTAAAGTGGTGAGCCTCCTTCCAACATTGTGATTCTTGATAGAAAACAAACAACAACATAACATAACATTGTTTGAGTCCACAGTGCTCTCTGGGTGTAGGTGAACTACAACTTCCAAACTCAAGGTCAGTTCCCAAGCAAAACCTTTCAGTACTTTCTGTTGGTAATGAGAGTTCAATATGCCAAGTTTGGTTCAATTCCATCGTTGCAAGAGTTCAGGATGCTCTTTGATTGTGTGTTAACTATAAATCCCAGAAACTGTAAATCCCAAATGTCAAGGTCTATTTTCCCCAAACTCCATCTGTGTTCACATTTGGGCATATTGAGTATTCATGCCAAGTTTGGTCCTGATCCAACATTGTTTGAGTCCACAGTGCTCTCTGGATATAGGTGAACTACAACTCCAAAACTCAAGGTCAATGCCCACCAAACTCTTATAGTATTTTCTCTTGGTTATGGGAGTTCTGTGTGGGAAGTTTGTGTCTTTCTGCCATTCTTGCCAGGATATCTATGTTGTGTTCATTAAAACAGGCTCAGGTTTCACACTGAGTGTATAAATACATTTAAAAACATATTAACTATATGTATTACTATGTTAGAGTGTCATTTTGTGTCATTTTGGTTGGTGGTGTGCCCCAGGGTTTTGTAAATGTAAAAAATGTGCCACGGCTCAAAAAAGGTTGAAAAACACTGCCTTAGGAGAACTCTGAATAAAGGTGGTTTAGGATTTGATTTCTTTGTATGGAAGGTGCTTCTTGCTACGCAGTCGGAAATAAGCCTGAGTACACATAAGGAAAGTCATCCTTACTTAAAGTAAGGTTAACCCAACTTTCTGTTTGAGTGTCCGAGGGCCATTGCACACAGCCCTATATCCCTGGCTATCAAGGCAGAAAATCCCACAATATCGGCTTTGTCCTGGTTATCTGTGTCCACACTCAGATAATATGGGATGTTCCGCCTTGATATTATGGGATATAGGGCTGCGTGCAAGGGTCCTGAGAAGCTCCTTTGTCTCTGAGTGGAATGGAACCTATTTATTTTTGTTTTTAAATAGCAGATTGCAGCCAAAGAAACATGACAAGTGGCATATTTGTCCTTCCCTCCCTTAACAAACCCAATGAATCACTTTAAATAGCTCTCTGAAATGTCAAGCACTTGCTGCTCAGCAAGAACATTCCGGTGGCCGGCAACATTAAAAGAAAATTGCGAAAGTGGTACATCAATACTGATCTCCCTCCTTGAGAAGTCGTATCTTCCTCTGTGATTACCATCATTACATGAAACATTATTATGCATTGTACATCATTAACCGTTTTGTATATTTTGTACATTGTGAACAAGCCCATACAATTTGGAAGCAGTAACAGGCACTGAAAATAATTACTGAGAACTATACATGGTCATTGTTGTATTATTGATTTTGGAACTGGAATTACCTACTGGCTTTTCTGAACCCAGCTGCTTTGGGTCTCTTCTAAGAGAGGAGTTCAGGATATGAATATAATAATAACGATAATATTGATATTAATATAACCCACCACTTCCCCAGTCATCTGATAATGCAAACCAAGTTCAGTGAAGGTTTATTTCTTGGCAGTCTTTCCTACAAAAAATATATTTCCAAGTATAACATTATTCGCCTTATATGTTCTTTTGAAGGCTCGGAAATACTGGATTGTTGTGTGTTTTCCAGGCTGTATGGCCATGTTTGAGAAGCATTCTCTCCTGATGTTTCGCCTGCATCTATGGTAGGCATCCTCACAACTTCTGAGGATAGATGCAGGAAAACGTCAGGAGAGAATGCTTCTCAAACATGGCCATACAGCCCGGAAAACACACAACAACTCTCCTTATAGCTTTCAGGTTTGGCTGTTCTCCTGTCCTGGATAGAGTATTGGTGCAAGGAAGAATGCTTTGCATTGTGG
Source organism: Anolis apletophallus (assembly GCA_030556195.1). NCBI lineage: Eukaryota > Metazoa > Chordata > Lepidosauria > Squamata > Anolidae > Anolis > Anolis apletophallus. The sequence goes on from JARBWK010000001.1 coordinate 6,113,019, forward strand.
TACTCTTCCAGACGTAAATAAGAGCCAAAATAATAAAAAAGAATGGAAGTGTCATCGCAAGAAGATACGTAACATTTTCCTGCACGGCAGAGGGTTGGACTGGATGGCCCTTGTGGTCTCTTCCAGTTCTATGATTCTACGACAGCAAGACTCACTGGATGAAGAAAAACTGCAAAAAACGAAAGATGCACACATACACAAGCACTACATGCAGGATGCTACGAGATATGAGGTTTACAACCCCTGTTGCCAAAGCAAGAGGGATATGGGTACATGTTCCACCTGCTAATCCTGTCCCAGTAGGTTTCTTTAGATGCTGGCTGGAAGGAAAAAGGTGGCAAACCAATGCAGGGTTTGCCGCAAGCTTTGTGCTTACCTGATTTGATAAGCATGGCTCTGTACAGTCCGGTTGCTCCAGGTGGGATCCTTACCTGGTCTTCCATCCTCTCTGCCTTCAAGCCCTGAGTTTCCTACCGCCTTGCGGCTCACTTAAGCCTCCGCTCCCTCCCTGTCCTTCTGCATGTTTCTAAGTCTGCACGACTTTTTGGCAGTGTACGGCAAAGCCCTTTCACTTTGTGCAAAGATATTTTCAAAGGCAGTGAGAATAAGCGGTCACGTGACGCTGCGAGCGGCTGTATAGCTGCGGCCCTCGCCTGCTGACAAGCACATTCTGCTCAGGCAAAAAAAAAACCACACAAAAAAACCCAACATTTCTCTGAGATCTGTGACATTGTGTTACTTGCTGTGCAAATGTATCAGCCCACACCTTTAAGGAGGGAGGTCTCTGAGACTCCCTTCTGATGTGGCCTATACAGTGTGAACTTTGTAAGACCAATAAAGATGTGCATTCTTGCTTTCTTGGCTAAATAATCATGTTTTGTGTCCGTTTCAGGAGGATTTGTCCTGCTGCCTTCCCAGCACTATCCTGCTTTGAAAATTAGTAACCGGGTAGCATTCTGCAAAAAATAATGAGTGATGGAAGACGGCTTCCGAGGAGACGCTGGAGTAACAATTCAGACAGGAACATTTGCAGAATGACTCCTACGCTCGGAGCAGCAGCAGGCACACAATCATAACAAGCATCAGAGTTAGCACTCAGGTTGCCAGAGCCAGAGATGGCTTTTCTTATTGAGGAGGTATTAATATCAGATGGAGGTAAATTGATAAATACTTTAGCTAGAACAGTGGTTCTCAACCTTCGTAATGTGGGGACCCCTTAATATAGTTCCTCATGTTGTGGTGACCCCCAACCATAAAATTATTTTCGTTGCTACTTCATAACTAATTTTGCCACTGTTATGAATAGTAATGTAAATATCTGATATGCCAGATGTATTTTCACTCACTGGAACAAATTTGGCACAAATACCCAATGTGGCCACATTTGAATACTGGTGGGGGGGGGGCATTGATTTTGTCCTTTGGGAGTTGTAGTTGCTGGGATTTATAGTTCACCTACAATCAAAGAGCATTCTGAACTTCACTAATGATGGAATTGAACCAAATTGGCACACAGAACTCCCATGACCAACAGAAAATGCTGGAAGGGTTTGGTGGGCATTGACCTTGAGTTTTGGAGCTGTACTTCTTCTACATCCTGAGGGCACTGTGAGCTCAAACAATGATGGATTTAGACCACTGATTCTCAAAGTGGGCGATACTACCCCCTGGTGGGCGGTGAGGCAATCCAAGGGAGCGGTGGGAGGCTCAGAGGAATTTGGGGGGCGGTGAACCCCTTTAAGGGGGCGATGAATGATTGGCTATTTAGGAGGGGTCGCACGGCCCTCTTCTTTGGCCCTGCCCCCTTCGCTTAGGCCTGCATATTAGATATTTGGATTGGAATTCGTAAGAGTAGCAACATTATTTATGATGTAGCAATGAAAATATGGTTGGGGGTCACCACCACATGAGGAACCTTATTTAGGGGCATGGCATTAGAAAGGTCGAGAACCATTGCATTAATACATATTTCTTTCTGTTTAATTGCTATTATTTTTTTAAAAAAATAATTTCTAGGGGGGCGGTGAGTAAATTTTTTTCTGGAAAGGGGACGGTAGGCCAAAAAAAGTTTGGGAACCATTGATTTAGACCAAACTTGGCAAGAATATTCAATATGCCCAAATATGAACACTGGTGGAGTTTGGGAAAAGAGACTTGACATTTGGGAGTTGTAGTTGCTGGGATTTGTAGTTCACTTACAATCAAAGCATTCTGATCCCCACCAATGATAAAATTGGGCCAAATTTCTCACATAGAACCCCCATGACAAACAAAAAATACTGTGTTTTCTGATGGTCTTTGGTGACCCCTCTGACACCCCCTCGTGACCCCCCCCAGGGGTCCCGACCCCCAGGTTGAGAAACACTGAGCCAGAAGAGGGAAACCTTGGGCCCTTCAACTGGCTAACAGTTCCCTTTGCATCTTGCCATTGGCCACCTGATAAGTACTGCAATTCCTGAGGGCTCACCTCACCCCCTATCAACCCCAGAGATCACTCCGTTCAGAAGATCAAAACCTGCTGGAAGTTCCCAACTTTAAGACCTTTCACCTGACATCGGCAGAGCCTTCACGGTCATGGCACCATATATTTGGAATGCTTTGCCAGCAAAAACTTGAACCCTTTGAAGTTTACCTTCTTTTCGGAGGGCATGTAAAACTTACTTATTCCGGCAAGCGTTCGAATCTTGCTGATATGTGATTTATTTGTTGCTAAATTGGTTTTATTGTATACTGCTTCTGTTTATATTGTAAACCGCTCCAAGCCTACTTGGAGTGGCAGTATAAATAAATAAATAAAATAAAAAATTCACAACATCTGGAAGTGTAGATGCTCCCCATTTTGCCTTAAACCAGGCCTGCAAAACCTGTGGTTTTCCAGGCATTAGGGATTCCAACTCCCAGAAGCCCCAGTCAGCTTGTTCAATGGTCAGGAATTCTGGGAGCTGAAGTCCAAAACACCTAGGGCCGGAGAGATAGCACAGCGGTAACAACAACTGTGTTTGCAATCAGAAGGTTGCATGTTCGATTCCCGGGCTGGTCTGGACACCCAGCTGTGAGCCCTGTCTACTGTCCACCTAACAGATCGAAAACAAGTCAGCTGTGCGTAGATGAAGTAGGGACCGCTCAGCGGGGAAGGATTTTTATAAGGACTTTACAACACCTGAATAAAAAAATAAGGAAGATCGGCTGCCGGAGGTGGAATGCGGCACCAGAGGCTCTCGTCTGAGGATGAAGCAACAGCACCCCCTTGTGACGTAATGGAGCAACCACAGCCACGACATAGCCAGAAGAGAAAAAATCCTTCTAATTGCACATTTTTGTCTGCACATGTTTGTCTGTACAATGTATCGTAATTGTATGTCAGTAGGCAGGGACTGTCTGCCATATGTGTAATGTAATCCGCTCTGAGTCCCCTTCGGGGTGAGAAGAGTGGAATATAAATAAAGTGTATTATTATTATTATTATTATTATTATTGAGGGCCACGGATTGTGTAGGCCTGCCTTGAACTAAACCAGAATGTACTGAGACAAATCCATTTCTGTTGCGAGTCCAGCCATCAGTGGAATTGTACTTGGGGTGTTACGCTGATGTTTCCCAAATTTTGGTCCTCCAATTATCTTGGGGCCTTTCCACACAACCCTATATCCCAGAGTATCAAGGCAGAAAATCCCACATTATCTGAGTGTGGAGTGAGATAACCCAGTTCAAAGCAGATATTGTGGGATTTTCTGCCTTGATATTCTGGGATATCGGGCTGTGGGGAAGGGCCCTTGGACTTCACTTCCAGAAGCTCCAGCTACTTTAGCCAACAGTGAGGTATTCCGAGAAATGAAGTCCAGTACCTCTGAGAGACTAAAGTTTAGGAAATACTCATGAGACTCAAGGCTGCCTGCCTATTGGGTGGTTGGAACAACAGTCAAACTTTCCACAAGTTTCCCAGGGGTCCTGCCATGTGGGTCTAAGTACAGTATAGGAAAAGGACTTAGTGGTTAATTGGGAATTACACTGTCTCTGATCAAAAATTAATGGTATTTAGGTGGGCATGACTGTTTAGCAATATTTATTTATTTATTCGATTTGTACACCCCCACTCCCAGAGGCTCAGGGCGGTTTACAGAATTCAGCACAATAAAATAATACACATTAAAATATCATTAAGACTTGGAGGTTTGTCTAAACAAGAAGGTCTTACAAGCTTTGCGAAAAGTTACCAAAATTCGCAGAGCCCGTGTCTCAGGGGACAGATCATTCCACAGAACTGGGGCGATGATAGAGAAGGCCCTTCGTCGGGTTGCCGTCAGGTGGTAAGACTTCACGCCAGGAATATCTAAGAGATTCTGATCTTCTGATCACAGTGATCTCAAGGGACTATATGGGGACAGGCGATCCCTCAAGTACACTGCGCCAGACCATATAAGGCCGTAAAAGTTAAGACTAATACTTTGAAAGTGATCAGGTACTCAATTGGTAGCCAGTGCAGACCCTGCAGGACCGGGGTGATATGACATCTCACGGGCTCTCAGTAGCCGGGCTGCAGCATTCTGCACTAGCTTGAGTTTCCGGATCACCGTCAAAAGCAGGCCAATGTAGAGAGCGTTACAGTAGTCAAGTCTTGAGATGACCGTAGCCTGGATCACCGTGGCCAGGTCATTCCGAGACAAATAGGGGGCCAGCCGCCTAGCCTGTCGCAGATGGAAAAACGCTGTTCTGCTGACAGCGGAGATTTGGGCCTCCATTGACAGCAGAGGGTCCAAAAGGACTCCCAGGCTTTTTACTGATGATGACGGGCATAATGCCACACCATCCAGGGTCGGCAGCTGGACATCCCTATCACCTGGGCGGCCTAACCAGAGGATTTCCGTCTTCGCTGGATTCACCTTCAACCTACTGGCTCGCAGCCATCCAGTAACGGCTTCAAGGCACAGATGGAAATTATTGGGTACGGAGTCCGGCCAGCCCTCCATTCTCAGAATGAGCTGAGTGTCATCAGCTGATGACACTCAAGCCCAAAGCTACGCACCAGCTGAGCAAGTGGCCGCATATAGATGTTAAATAACAGCGGGGAGAGTATGGCCCCCTGAGGGACCCCACAAACCAGGGGGAACCCCCAGAGGTCAACTCACCCCACCTCACTCGCTGTTTCCGATTGTGGAGGAAGGAGGACAGCCAGTTCAAAGCCGTCCCCCTCACTCCAACCACGGCAAGGCGGTGAGTCAAAAGATCGTAATTGACAGTATCAAACTATATGATGACTGAACGGAAGAGCAAAGATTCTGCTGCTATCCCACATAATGAGGATAATGTGGTTTTAGGGCACTTGTGCATAAAGGCTAAAATATCTATAGTCCACCAGTTCCCAATGTGTAGTAGCATGTAGCAGCTGTACATCAAGAACATGAGGTGAAGATCCCATCAGACCCAATCCTAAAATCATGCTGGCTAGTCCTGATGGGAATTGGAGTCCAACAACATCTTTTTCATACTACATTCTTGATTAATAGCTGTGAAGTACTTCAAATCATAACACATCATATAGCTGTTGTGCCTTTCCTAGACATAACACTAATAATATAGGAAAAGAAGTGAAAACTCATGGAAATGTTAGAAATATACTTTAAGTTGGCTCTCTTGGATATCTCAGTGGCTTTTGATACCATCGATCATGGTATCCTTTTGGGTTGACTTCTGGGAATGCGTCTCGGGGGCACTGCCTTGCAGTGGCTCCGTTCCTTCCTGGACAGTCGTACCCAGTCGGTGAAGCTGGGGGACACCTGCTTGGACCCCTTGTCTTTGACCTGTGGGCTCCCAAAAGGTTCTATTCTTTCCTCTATGCTCTTTAATATCTACATGAAACCTCTGGGAGAGGTCATCTGGAGTTTAGGAGTTCAGTGCCATCTTTACGCAGATGATGCTCAACTCTATTAATCTTTTCCACCAGACTCCACAGAAGCGCCCCAGATCCTTGACCAGTGTCTGGCGGCTGTGATGGGCTGGATGAGGGCTAACAAACTGAAGCTTAATCCTGACAAAACAGAGACCCTCCTGGCCAGTCGTGGGGCTGATTGGGGTATAGAGTGGCAACCTGTGCTCGACAGGGTTACACTCCCCCTGAGGGCACAGGTCCGCAGTTTGGGGGTCCTTCTGGACTCCGGTTTGACACTTGATCCCCAGGTGTCATGGGTGTCTGGGAGGGCCTTTGCACAATTCAAGCTTGTGCGCCAAGTGCACCTCATGGAGTTTGACATGGCCGTTGTGGTCCATGCCCTAGTTATCTCCAGGTTGGATTACTGTAAAGCACTCTACATGGGGCTGCCTTTGAAGTTGGCCCAAAAACTTCAGTTGGTGCAAAAATCTTTGGCCAGATTGGGAGCTAGCTACAGGGAGCAGTCAACCCCGGGTCTAAGCAGCTCCACTGGCTTCCAATAAGTTTCCAGTCCCAATTCAAGGTGCAGGTTATCGCCTACAAAGCACTACATGGTTTGGGACTGCCTATCTTTGCGATCGCATCATCTCCTACGAACCAGTACATACCCTAAGATCATCTGGAGAGGCTCTCCTGTCACTTCCGCTGCTGTCTCAAGCACACCCTCTGGCTCTGGACCAACCTCCCTAAGGAGATCAGACAAGCACCTACCTTATTCACCTTCTGTAAGGATTTTAAAACTTGGATGTTCCGTTGAGCCTTTGGTTAGGCAGTTCACCAGAGAATTGGCCCGACCTTAATTATGTTCCTGCACTTTAGTTCTAACCCCCCCCCCCCCCATTAATTCTTGATACTTTATGGCCGGAGGTATTCCCTCTAGTTTGATATAACTGATCTTTGCACTCCCCCCCGGGGGGGGGGGGGGGTTACTTAGGAATTCACTGCACTTACTCGAGCCTGGACCCAGCTCTGATTCTGTTTCAGCCATGATACTGTTTTTATGATGTTTATGTTTTATGACGTTACTGTAACTGCAATATATTTTTATTTGATTGATTTTAATTCTGTTATTTTATCTGTGTTTTGGGCTTGTCCCCATGTAAGCCCCCCAAGTCCTCTTGGGGAGATGGTGGTGGGGTATAAAAATAAAAATATTATTATTATTATTATTATTAAATTTATGTCAACCTGATCACAGGATTTTCTTGGAAAGGTTTGTTCAGAGCAGATTTAGCTTGATAGACTGTGACTTCTGCAAGGTCACCTAGTGGGCAGGGATTCAAACTCAATTCTCCTAGAATCTTAGTCCAACACTCATGCCATTACACCATTTTGGTTTGGGGTTTTTTTACCTATAGTAACTCTCAACAGTGGGCCAGTTTATCATGGAGGGACAGAACAAACCCTTCTATTCCGGAGGGACAGTTCTCGTAGAATCAAAGAACCTTAGTGTCGGAAGGTATTGCAATGGCCATCTAGTCCAACCTCCTGCCATGCAAGAATACACATCTAAAGCATTCCTGAAGGATGCCCATCAAAACTTTACTCATATTTAAACACTTCCAAACATGAAGAGGCACTCCCCCAGCACAATCTATTCCACAGTCAAGCAGTTCTTATAGTCAAGAAATTCTTCCTAACGTTTTGCTGCAATCACTTTTCTTGTAATTTGAATCATAGAATCAAAGAGTTGGAAGAGACCTCAAGGGCCACCCAGTCCAACCCCCTGGCAGGAAGCAGGAAAATCGCATTCAAAGCACCCCTGGCAGATGGCCATCCAATATGTTTAAAAGCCTCCAAACAAGGAGCCTCCACCACACTCCGGGGCAGAGAGTTCCACTGCTGAACAGCTCTCACAGTTAGGAAATCCTTCATCATGCTCAAGTGAAATCTCCTTTCCCGTAATTTGAATCCATTGTTCCGTGGCCTAGTCTCCTGAGCAACGTAAAACAAGCTTGCTCCCTCCTCCCTATGAATCCGTTCTTTGTGTTCTAGCACCTGGAGCAGCAGAAAACAAGCTCATTCCATGACATTTGGACTTTATCTGCACTTCACCTGCATTGCAGAGATGAAGATATTGAGAATCATTGACATTTAGAAGCCTTTATTATGTTTACAATTCTGTTGGTCACTTTGTCTGCCTTTTTAATGGCTAATCTGTATTTACAAAATGCTCCACTGCGGTTTTCAGTGACTGCAATGCCAGAAGCTTGGGGCTGAAGGAAAATTTCACAAGAGAGGACCCAGAATTCTTATAGAGACAAATGCATTTATTTCAATCTCAATTTATGTAGATACTTCCCAACTTCGGTTATGAAATTTCTGACCAGTATGACTGAAAGTACAACCCCTGTGCTTGCAAGATAGGTTTCACATACCTACATTTTTTAAAAGGTGACTTTTCTAGGAATTTTCCTAAAGCCCTCCAGGTGATTCTATGGTATATTTCCACTAGAAGTTATTGTAGTAATTTTGGAGGATTTAGAAAATTTATAGAGAAGATACATCTCTAGTTATTTCATTGGATCCGGTGGGCACTGTCCCTGAACTGTGGTGAAAGTGTATGATGGTCAAATTTACCTGTGTGATGCAGTCGCAAATAACCCCTCTAGGAATTTTCTAGATCCGCCAGGACAACTCTATATAAATAATATTGAGGGAGTAAGACTAATCCCATACACCCCACTTTCCTCCCCTTGTATGTTTGTACTCTCAGGTATTCATCATCTGAATATGGTAGATAGTAACTCTCTGACACAAGTTGTGTCTGATATCTCTTATCTTAGTCACAAGTGTTAAAACGGCCTAAAGCCAATTTGCCAAATAATATTCCCTGGTGTAGAGATGGAATTCTTTATTAGTTTGAACAGATACAGAAAAAGAAAGCTCTCTAAAGTTTTTCTCAAGAAAGTCTTTTTCTGGGAGACTGTGGCCCTCTGACACTACCTAGAATCACAATATTGCGAACACTCACCTGATCCATTGAGAGCAAGTTCCCCATTTTCCTTGTGACAGGCAGACTGAAGAGAGTATTCTTTCTGAGGACAAGAGAAAGAGAAAGAAATGCAAGTTACAGGTATATTGTAGTATACAAAGTCAACGTGTTCCTGGACATATTTTTTTTAAAAAAACCCAGAAATGTTGGTACCAGAGACAGAAACAACATGGAAAGATGACAAGTAGGCCCTTACAAGAAAGAAGAGCACTTCAGCATATTCAACAAACCTTTTCTTCAAAATTAACAAGATGTGAAATGAAACAATGAGACCAGGAAAGCCCCGTATAAGTAAACAAAAACATGTTGAACCTTATAAAGCAGTGGTTTTCAACATGTGGATACCCAGATGTTTGGCCTTCAACTCTCAGAAATCTACACAACTGGTAACTGGCTGGGATTTCTGGGATTTCTGGGGACCCACAGGTTGAGAACCACTCTTCTAGAGACCACTTGAAGGCTTCTTTCAATATCTATTTTGGGATTATATTTTGTTTTGTCAGATTTCTTATAATTTGCATTTTGGTGGTCCAAAGTTGATATTTATTCTTTTTTAGTAGTTGTGGCTGCCTGATCTGCCTTCCCCCTTTTTTCTGGTTTGTTCTTCACACATGTTCAGTAAGCGATGCTGAAGGCAGCTGCTGTTTACCTTGACGGTTGTACTTGTAAATAACCACACAAAGCTACAGTAGAATTAACTAGAGTAGAATCCCATTCTTTTCCAGCCAAATTCTCATTGTCTTATGCAGATACACTGCTGCAACTGGAAACCAGAACTCTGTCTTTCATTAGCCCTCATTTTTGATGCCAATACTGTGAAAAAGAAAAATAATAAGTCCAGCTACATAAACGAAAAAAGGAAGAACAGAGGGTTTGATGGATATATAAAACGATTTTGTAAACAGGAGTTTCTTTGTCAGAGACTTAACCAGGGTCTGTCGATAGAGTTGTCCCTCCACAATTAGTTTCAATTTTCGCAGATTATTTATTTATTTATTTATTTATTTCTTCGATTTTGTATACCGCTCCTCCCTGCAGGCTCGGGGCGGTTCACATACATAGATGAAAACAACAGTATACATGGCAATTTTAAAATTACATAAAATTCAAATAAAACAGTGGTCAGACAGGCATATTAAATATCTGGGATTCAATTGAAGGCAAGTCTGAAAAGAGTGGTCTTGCATGCCCTCCGGAAAGGAATGAGCTCTGTGATCGCGCGAACATCATCTGGAAGTGTATTCCACCATACCGGGGCCGCTACTGAAAAAGCTCGTTGCCTTGTTGTTGAAAGGTGGCAGGCGCAGACTGATGGTACCGTTAACAGGTTTTGCTCCTCTGAGCGTAGTGATCATGGGGGAACATATGGGGTAAGGCGGTCCCTCAGGTACACTGGCCCTAGACCGTGTAAGGCCTTAAAGGTCAGAACCAGCACCTTTAAGACAATTCGGTACTCAATTAGTAGCCAGTGCAATTGTCACAGGATGGGAGTAATATGCTCACTCACCGGTGCTCCCACCAGTAAGCGAGCGGCGGCATTTTGCACTAGCTTGAGTTTTCGGATTGTCGACAAGGGAAGGCCAACGTAGAGGGCGTTACAGTAGTCTAACCTCGAGATGACCGTCGCTTGAATCGCTGCAGCCAGGTCATCCCTGGACAAGTAGGGTGCCAGTCGCCTAGCCTGTCGTAGATGGAAGAATGATGTTTTGCTAACCATGGAGACTTGGGTCTCCATGGACAGCAGTGGGTCCAGGTGGACCTACAAAAACAAAGGGGAGCTTACAAAGACAAGGTAGCAACAAGGAGAACCACAGTGAATATACAGGTTCGCAATAGTAATGAGGACAATGAGAGAATGACTGTGGTATCAAAAATAGCATATATAATGAGAGTGGCTAAGCAGCAAAATGATGCAATATAAGTCTACACATTCGGACATATAAATAGCATAATAGCAAGGAACATCAGAATCAATGACTAACTCGCAATACTATAAGTCTACACATTGAAACATATGAATTGCATGATAGGAAGGAACATCAACAATTAATAAGTAACTAGCAATGTCTATGACATGTGTAAACATGCTAAACATACAAGCGAGTGGAACATATCATATATGCTAGTAAATAAGACATATATGTTTCAATGTGTAGACTTATAGTATTGCGAGTTAGTCATTGATTCTGATGTTCCTTGCTATTATGCTATTTATATGTCCGAATGTGTAGACTTATATTGCATCATTTTGCTGCTTAGCCACTCTCATTATATATGCTATTTTTGATACCACAGTCATTCTCTCATTGTCCTCATTACTATTGCGAACCTGTATATTCACTGTGGTTCTCCTTGTTGCTACCTGGTCCAGGTGGACCCCCAGACTTTTAACCGAAGGTGATGGGCTTAACTGCTCGCCATCCAGGGTAGGCAACCGGCACTCATCCAGCCCAGGGCGACTGGGCCACAGAATCTCCGTCTTCGATGGATTCACCTTCAGCCGGCTGGAACGCAGCCATCCAGTCACGTTTAATCATGGATTTCTCTTCAAGTGTCATGCTAGAAAACCTTGAAATTCCGAGAAAGATGTCCTCTTAGGTAAAAAAAAAGAGCAATATATTCATTTGCATTTCTTTGCTCCTAATAGCACCATTAACAAATTACTAAAAAAAATTTGTTAGTTTTTACAAAGAATACGAAATGCAAGGGCCCTCTACATCCAAAATGAGTTTTGAACCATTTTTGGGGGGATCAACCAGGCCTGGTCTACAATTGCAGGCATGGGATCAGACCCAAACTGGAGGCAAAGAATAGCACTCACATTGACAATTATATTATGAAGAGTCAACATTAAGAAAACGGTTAGTGATAACTCAAATGTACTGACACATGACAAGCATCTCTTATCTTTCTGTAACACAAGTTCTGTTATCACATCATGTGTGTTAACTGCTTTTCTTAGTGTCATGAATTTTGCATTATTGTCCATTGCTTTGTTATTAATTCGAAAAATGATTTTCTCCAGGTCTAGCAATGAGTCACAAAAAGGAGCCAAAAAGATGGCAGATGGTAATTTACAGGTAATCTGAAATGGGTGACTACTTTTTTTAGACCGAGCTGAATGTGGTTTTAATGGCAATGTGGTTGTATGTATCTCTGTTTTTATATATTTTAATATGCTGTTTTAAGATGTTTTAAATTTGTATGGCATTGAATTTTGCTGTAAGCCGGTCTGAGTCCCTCCTTGGAGGTGAGAAGGTCGGGGTACAAAAATTTTAAATAAATAAATAAATAATAATAATAGGTACTGCTATGAATTTGGAGACATTTCATGGAATCATAGAGTTGGAAGAGACCCCAAGGGCCATCCTATCCAATCCTCTTCTGCCATACAGGAACACATAATCAAAGCACCCCCAACAGATGGTCATCCAGCTTCTCTTTTTTAAAAAAAAACCCACTCCAGAATAAGAGATTCCCCCATCCTTTGAGGTGACCTATGCAACTTGTGAACAGTTGTTATTCTTAGACTGGATCTACACTGCCTTATATTCCAGGATCAGATCCCAGTTTATCTGCTTATCCCAGATTATCTGGCAGTGTAGACTCATACAATCTGAGTTACAAACACCCAACTTACAAATGATTTCTAGTTAAGTACAGGGGTGAGACAACAGGAAGTGAGCGAAATCTACCTCTAGGAAAAGAAATTCACTTCTGGAAGAGTTCTCATGGGGAAAAGGGGTCTCTACTGAAGCTTTATCACCAATCCCTGTTTCCACAACAAGCCAAATATTTCAAAATACAATTATTACAGGGATGGAAAGTGAAGTGAAATCTTCTGAGCAGGGGCACAGGCAGCAAAACAAACACCACAGAGTGTTAACCCTTCCCTATGCTAGCCAAAGCTTATATCTATATCTACATATCTATATATCTATCTATAGTAAAGGTAGGTAAAGGTTTTCCCTGACATTAAGTCTAGTCATGTCCGACTCTGGGGGTTGGTGCTGATTTCCATTTCTAAGCCAAAGAGCCCACGTTGTCCGTAGACACCTCCAAGGTCACGTGGCCAGCATGACTGCATGGAGCACTGTTACCTTCCCGCCAGAGCGGTACCTATTAAGCTACTCATATTTGCATGTTTTTGAACTGCTAGGTTGGCAGAAGCTGGGGCTAACTGTGGGAGCTCACCCCGGTTCCCGGAATCAAACCTACAACCTATCAATCACTGCACCACCAGGGGCTCCATATCTCTATCTATCTATCTATCTATCTATCTATCTTTATCTATCTATCTATCTATCTATCCCTACGTCCGTCCGTCTGTCTGTCTGTCTGTCTGTCTCTATATCTAGATAGATAGATAGATACTAGATAGAGATATTTGGTTGGAGGTACAATTAAGAAATGTTCCTTTTCCAACATACATACATATTCAACTTAGAAAAAAACCGTACAGAAACTATGTTGTTCATAACTTGGGGACCACCTATAGAGAGTAAATGATGCAAGGAATGCAGCCGTGGCCTCTTTAACCCTGAGCAGGAGTCAACAAAGATTGGTTCCACCTTAAAATGAAACCAGTTTTTCCAGAAGTTACTTGAGCTAAGACCCTCATTTGGCATCTAAATTAGGACGCATTTCCAACCTGTGCTCTTTAAGACTTCTGGACAAAAAGGCTTTGTGTTTCTCCACAGCTCCCTGAAGGTTACTGCGTGTCAGCCTGCCAGTTGCTAGGTAATGTTTATCTGGAGCCGTTCCTTGGGACAATGCGCTTCATGCTTAGAGGACCTTCCCTCTGGCGATGGCACTTACGGAACTGGGATTCCTGCATTTGATACTCTGAAACCATTTAATATGAATACAAGATAGTAGCAGCTACTCTGGGTAACATTGAGCTCATTGCAGATAGGGCATGTCTCATAAAAGTTTCATTTCAAATCAGAGGAATCTGCGACTTATCGTTACTCCTGGCACATTCTTCTTATCATGTATGTAATACTATGGGAATTAATAGGGAGGCCTGATAATTGGGTATGGAGAGTTCTGGACAGTCCCAGTTCCTCTCTCCTTTAAAGGACAGTATCTCCTTCTTCCATCCCTATGGGTTTATTATGAGATTATTTATTTATTAATTAACGTTATTTATACCTTGCTCCCATCTCCCCAAGGGGACTCGGGGCGGCTAACATGAGGCCAAGCCCAACAACACACAACAACAACACAAAGCAATTATAAAAACAATACAATCAATGAAACTCAAACACAAACAATAACAGACAATTTAAAACCATTTCGGGCGGGCCAAATGTAAATGTTAAAAATTTAAAAATAAATAAACGCTGGGTGCAGAAAGAGGTAGTTTGCAGATAGCAGGAAGGCTTCAAGGACAATATGGGCAGACCACCCAACAGGTAATTAAAGTGCTACTGAGGACCTTTGCGGGATTAAACACAGCAGGGCGTTCTTTACTTTATTCAGGGATGGCACATTTGAACAGCCACATTTTCAGGCTCCTTCTAAAAACTGCCAATGTGGGGGCTTGTCTGATATCCTTGGGGAGTGCGTTCCAGAGACGTGCCACTATAGAAAAGGCCCTCTCCCTCGTCCCCACCAAACGTGCCTGCGAGGCCGGTGGGAGCGAGAGTAGGGTCTCTCCAGATGATCGAAGAGATCACCTGGGTTCGTAAACAGAGATGCGGTCACGTAGGTAGGCGGGTCCCAAACCATTCAGGGCTTTGTAGGTACGAACCTGCACCTTGAATTGGGACCGGAAGATGAACGGCAGCCAATAGAGCTCCTTAAACAGGTGGGGGGGGGGGGGTGACCGCTCCCTGTAAGTCGCTCCAGTTAACAATCTGGTTACTGTCTGTTGCACCAATTGAAACTTCTGGGCTGTATTCAAGGGCAGCCCCACGTAGAGTGCATTACAGTAATCCAATCTGGAGGTGACTAAGGCATGGACCACCGTGGCCAGATCTGGCTTCATGAGGTACGGTCACGAGTTTTAATTGTGCAAAGGCCCTCCCAGCCACCGCAGACGCCTGTGCTTTAAACATTAGCGATGAGTCTAGGAGGACACCCAAGCTGCGGACTTGTGACTTCACGGGGAGTGCAACCCCATCAAGCACAGGTTGCCACCCTATACCCTGATCTGGCTTACGATCGACCAAGAGGACCTCTGTCTTGTCAGGATTGATCTTCAGCTTCATCCCTCTTTCTCCAGTATGCCCTGCTGGAACTGGACCAACAGAAGAGGAGTCACCCAAATTAGAAGTACCAGGAACTTAATAATGCAGTCGGCACTACACATTCACAAAGGTTAGGGGCATAAGTCCCCTGTGAGAATCAAAATAACGCAAATACAGGCAGTCTCCGAGATACCAATATCCGACTTGCAAACGAATGGAGTGAGACATCAGGAAGTGAGAGAAATCTATCTCTCGGAAGGGAAATTCACTCCTGGAGTGTTACCGTAGGGGGGGGGGGGGAGATGTGTCTCCACTGAATCTGTCTCACCAATTCTTGTTTCCACAAGAATCCATTTCCCCCCAAAATCCAATTATCACAGAGACAGAAAGAAGAAGACCAACTTTATTTTTATACCCCGCTTCCATCTCCCCGAAGGGACTCGGGGCGGCTTACATGGGGCCCAGTCCAAAACAACATACAATTAAAACAAGGAAAATAAAATATTAAAACAACATAAAAACACATCATAAACAATAATAAAACAAGCACCATAAGCAAGGTGAGGAGAAATTGTTTTAAATTGTATTTTATAACTGTTAAGGCATCGAATTGCTGCCGACTATGAACCGCCTTGAGTTGCCTTCATGCTGAGAAAGGCGATATACAAACATGGTAAATAAATAAATATATAAACATGAGAAGTCAGCCATAGCAGAGCACCTGACGAACCAACCTGGACACAGCATATTATTTGAGAACACAGAAATGCTGGACCACTCTCACAACCACCATGTCAGGCAACACAGAGAAGCCACTGAAATCCACAAGCATGTGGGCAATAACAACAGAAAGGAAAAAACCATGAAAATGAACAAAATCTGGCAATCAGTATTTAAAAACTCCAAAATCAGGACAGTAAACAAAGAAAACAGGGGAATTCCAGACTGGAAACATTCAGCGTCTGCTAACACCTCCTAACAAAGGATTCCCCAGACAAGAAGCAGCCAGGCTTTGAAGCTGCAAGGCCATTCAATGCTAATCAAGGTGGCCAACTGCAACATTCATGCATGCCTCAAATAGAAAAGAGTTCTTTCTCCTACCTTGGACATTTCACAGATATATGGACCTCACTTGCCTAGTTTCTAACAGACCTCACAACCTCTGAGGATGCCTGCCGTAGATGTGGGCGAAACGTAGGAGATAATGCTTCTGGAACATGGCCATACAGCCCAGAAAACTCACAGTAACCCAGTAAGAACAAACTGTGTTTCTAATTAGGATGAAATTCCACTTTTTTTTTTAAAAAAAAAGGATAGATTAAATGCTGCTTTTAAATTTATTGTTGTGAACAACAATAAGAAATATATATTTAAAAGATTCTATATACTGCTCACCAAATTTTAATTGAAATTGTAAGCTGTTATTACATAGATGATGAAAGCAATGAATCGACAAACTGTATATAAAAGAG
The DNA here is from genome assembly GCA_030556195.1 of Anolis apletophallus. NCBI lineage: Eukaryota > Metazoa > Chordata > Lepidosauria > Squamata > Anolidae > Anolis > Anolis apletophallus. The sequence goes on from JARBWK010000001.1 coordinate 6,129,605, forward strand.
GTGAAAAGATGACAGGTAATTTTTGACAAGAGACAAACGGTATTAGATAGTGAAATGCATGCCGTGCTCAAAGCATTTGCAAGAAATAAACGGATAGGAACAGATGGTATATCAATAGAACTATTTTAAGCCATAGAGATGGAATCCATTCCAATCTGAACAAAATCTGTCAAGAAATATGAAAAACAAAACAAAGTTCCACGGACTGGAAATGTTTGTTATACTACATTCCAGTCTCCAAAAAGTTGGAGATTGGAATGTAGAGTTGGAAGAGGACTCGTGGGCCATCCAGTCCAACTCCCTGCCAAGAAGCAGGAAAATCACATACAAAGCACCCCCGACAGATGGCCATCCAGCCTCTATTTAGAAGCCTCCAAAGAAGGGGCCTCCACCACACCAAGGGCACAGAGTTTCACTGCTAAACAGCTCTTACCAATAGGAAGTTCTTCCTAATGTTCAGGTGGAATCTCCTTTCCTATAGTTTGGATCTGTTGTTCCGCGTCCTAATCTCCATGACATCAGAAAACAAGCTTGCTCCCTCCTCCCTATGACTTCCCTTAAGAACATAAGAACATAAGAAGAGCCATGCTGAATCGGACCTCAGCCCATCTAGTCCAGCATTCTGTATCACACAGTGGTCCACCAGTTGTACACGGGGATCTCGAGCAGAAGGAGGGCAAAACCCTGACCTGCTCCCGACCCCCACAACCAGTACCCAGGGAAATCCTGCCTACCTCAACCAGCTCCGAGGTGGCACTTGAATGTCCTTTTCAGTAACTACCGATACACTTGGTATCCATGAATCTGTCTAATCCTGCCTTGAAGTTGTTCAGGCTGACAGCTGTCACAACCTCCTCTGGAAGTGAGTTCCATAACCCAATGACCCTCTGGGTGAAGAAATATTTCCCTTTATTAGTCCTAATTTTCCTACCTTGGAGCTTCAGGGAGTGCCCTCTAGTCCTAGTGTTTTGTGACAAAGAAAATAGTTTTTCTTTATTCACCTTTTCTATCCCATGCATGATTTTATACACTTCGATCAAGTCACCTCTTAAACGCCGTCTTTCAAGGCTGAAAAGACCAAGGCGTTGCAACCTGGTTTCATAAGGGAGCCGCTCCATCCCTTGGATCATTCTTGTTGCCCTTTTCTGTACCTTTTCCAGTTCCGTTATATCCTTCTTAAGGTGCGGAGACCAGAATTGTACGCAGTACTCCAAATGTGGCCTTACCATCGATTTGTAGAGAGGTAATACAACATTTGACGACCTATTTTCTATTCCCTTCCTGATCATGCATAGAATTTGCTTTTTTCACTGCTGCAGCGCACTGGGTTGACATCTTCATTGAGCTGTCCACCAAAACCCCAAGATCCCTTTCCTGGTTTGTCTCGGAAAGCTTTGACCCCATCAATTGGTAGGTGTAGTTGGGGTTCTTTGCCCGATGTGCATGACTTTACACTTGTTTAGGTTAAAATGCATTTGCCACTTTGTTGCCCATTCACTCAATTTCGAGAGATCTTTCTGGAGCTCTTTACAGTCAGTTTCATTTTTAACTACCCTGAACAATTTAGTGTCGTCTGCAAACTTTGCTACCTCAGAATTCACTCCTACGTCCAGATCATTAATGAATAAATTAAAAAGTAACGGACCCAAAACTGAACCTTGGGGTACGCCACTTCTCACCTCTTTCCACCCAGAGAAATGTCCGTTTATTACCACCCTTTGTTTCCTACAGTTTAGCCAGGTTCCAATCCAGGACAAGACCTGTCCCCTGATTCCATGGCTGAAGAGCTTATTTATTTATACATATGTGAAGGGAAGTCTGACTTGGCCACAGTAGTCCACACTCTGGTTACATCCCGTATAGATTACTGCAACACTCTCAATGTAGGGCTGCCTCTGAAGACCGCTCGGAAGCTTCAAATGGTCCAACGGACAGCAGCCAGGGTGAAAAAAGGAGCGGCACTCAGGGAGCGTACAACTCCTCTGTTGTGCCAGCTCCACTGGCTGCCAGTTTGCTACCGGGCACAATTCAAAGTGCTGGTTTTGGCCTTTAAAGCCCTAAATGGTTCTGGTCCAACTTACCTGTCCAAACGCACCTCTCCCTATAAACCATCAAGATGTTTAAGATCATCTGGAGAGGCCCTGCTTTCAGTCCCGCCTGCTTTGCTGGCGCGTTTGGCGGGGATGAGAGACAGGGTCTTCTCAGTGGTGGCTCCTTGGCTTTGGAATGCCCTTCCTAGTGACATCAGATCGGCCCCCTCCCTCCTGACATTTCGTAAAAAAGTCAAGACTGGGCTGTTTGAGCAGGCATTCACAGACAAACTTTAATTAATCGAGACCAACGGATTACGACAATGCAACGGAAATTGATTTTAAGAATGACGTGCTGAGATTTGTATTTTGTAGTTTTTAACTGTTAATTTATATGGTTTTTATATGACTGTTTTTTATCATATATGATGTGTTTGTATGTGAGCACTTGCTGCTGCTTGTTCACTGCCTCGAGTCGCCTTAGGGCTGAGAGGCGGTATAAAAACGTAGCAAATAAATAAATAAATTATAAATTATACATGGCCAATATTGCAGAAACCATCAGACCACTGCATTAATCTCTGACACAGCCAAAGTGGTGCTCAATAATTTGCAAATTTAATTTTTAGCACATTTGGAGTGAGAAATGCCAGATGTCCAAGCCGGGTTCAGAAAAGAAAGAGGCATTAGATATCATATTGCAAATAAAAGTTGGTTCATGGAATACACCAAAGGATTTCAGGGGGGAAATTGCCCTATACATTATAGCAAAACCTTTGATGGTTTAGATTGAAAAACTACAGCTCTCACTAAAAGAAATTAGGATGCCACAAATTCTGACTACAAAGAAGAAACAGAGGGCACAAAGGTAAGAGGAATTGCCAATATCCCCAAAACTAGAACTGGGGCTACTGCCACACATCTGGATAAAATTCCAGATTAATCACCCAGTTCAAAGCAGATATTGTGGGATTTTCTGCCTTGATATTCTGTGTTATATGGCTGTGTGGAAGGGCCCTGGGATTCTAGTTGGAGAAGAACCTTGAAGTCTGAAATCTTGTACAGCTCGAGTTAGCAAATGTAGATCAACACTAAGTAAGCTGAGCCACCTACTTTTGCTTCTCCCTCAACTTCCAAACAGGAAAATATGGTGTGTGTGTGTGTGTGACTGACAAGACATGAGCAATGGTGTTTATTATTAGATGTATGGCACTTAATAGCATCAACAGGGAAACTTCAGGCCAGGGACAATCGTGAACTGGTAGCCATATAAATCTGTGAGAATTCACATTTCTTCAGCAGGAATGTGGTGCAGCTGGCTGGGAGTCAGCTGCATAAGATCTCTAATGACCAGACGGTAATGAGTTCGAGGCCTGCCCACGTCGGGGTGAGCTCTCGACCAATTGTGTAGCTCATTGTTTGTCTATATATGTTGTATGTCTATGGCATTGAATGTTTGCCTGTATTTGTGCATTGTGATCTGCCCTGATGTAAATAAATAATAATAAATATCAGACCAGTCTCGAAGAAACCAGGATGTTATTGGCAAATGTCAATTTTTCTACCAGTGGCTTCATTTCCAACAGTAACAGTAGCAAAATTTGTATCTCACAGAAAACCCTGACTTAATGGCTTTCTCGAAAGGGAGTGCATTATGCCTTTGCCCAAACAACGTGCTGGCCCTCCCACGCAAACTATTAATCATATCATAATAGTCTTACTCCTGGCTAGCTATGGAGTCACCTCTCAAGAAAATGAATGCTGTCAGTAATTGGTGCTTGTGTTCTTGCTTTGATTTAGGCTGCTTAGGTAAAGCCAGCTGTCAGCATGCACATAATCTAAGCATCGGTAATGCAGAATTAATTGCTCTGTGGCAAGTTTGCCTCTGAGTAAATTCAGGCCCATTTGAAAACCCTTCTGTTACACTGTGACACGCTGCCATTTAAAGTCTGATCTCATGATCCAGGGAAGTAACGGCAGATAAACCTGGGTAATTCAGAAGTCTCAAATGGTTTAAATACCTGTCCTGAAAGAAACAAGGTCTTCAGAAATTACTGAAGTCCTCTGTAGTCACCAATGCAAGTTTAGGAAATTGAACTATGAGGCCCAGAACTGGACACAGTTATTCCAGGTAAAGAGGTACAACTAAAGCGGAATGTATTGCTTATAATATAATATAATACAATATAATATATTGTATATACATATAATATTGATAATATTATAATGTAATACAATATAGTACTACTACTACTACTACTATGATATTATAATAATATATTTCATTACATGTAATATTACTAATAATATTACACTATAATGTTATAGTACAATGTAATATATAATAGTAATATTGTGCTATGGCAATAATATAATATATTGTATTTACATTTTACTTGTAAGCTGCTCTGAGTCCCCTTCGGGGTGAGAAGGGCGGCATATAAATGTCGTAAATAAATAAATAATGTTAAATTGATTTCAAGTGATGATCACACAGGTGTATTTCAGTAAACAGAACATTTTTTTAAAAGCTCCTTCTTGGAAACCCTTTTATACCCTTCAGTCTGCCCTTTCTTTCTTCTTCTCTGTGTAACTAGAAGTTTCCTTACCATTGGCTTTGAGATTGTACAGACCAGGCATGTAGCCAGGGGGGGGGGGGGGGGGCTTCAGCCCCCCCCGAAATTCTCAGGGTGGTCCGCGCCCAGGCCTTACTGGTACATTATTTAAACTGTTATGTTTATTCATATCATGATCTGATCACCATGCTCATTATATCCCACATTCATGGGGTTATTGGGATAACAATACAAAAGGTTTGCTAGGGTAGACCCTCTTCCACCCAGTCTCAGCCCCCCGAACCAAACTCAGCCCCCCCCCCGAATCAAAATCCTGGCTACGGCCCTGGTACAGACCATCTCAATCTGAAGACCGCAGATTGCTTTTTCCCCTTTTGGTCAACTCAGTGCCATCTTTTTCTTTTATCCAGTCTGTTTCCAGTCATTCATGGTACACTTTAGAAATTGTGAGCAGTGGATCTCTTATACAATACAGTAATCTTATTGTATGGTATTTGCACAGTACTTCTATTTGTTTACAGTGTGTGTGTGTGTATACCAGGGTCGTACACAGGATTTTGATTGGGGGGGGGGGCTTAGTTTGGTTCGGGGGGTGCTGAGACTGGGTGGAAGAGGGTCTACCCTAGCAAACCTTTTGTATTGTTATCCCAATAACCCCATTAATGTGGGATATGATGAGCATGGTGATCAGATCATGATATGAATAAACATAACAGTTTAAATAATGTACCAGTAAGGCCTTTTCGCGGACCACCCTGAGAATTTCGGGGGGAGGGGGCTGAGCCCCCCTTAGCCCCCCCCTGGCTACATGCCTGGTGTATACATTACCACACTACCATACTTATACCCTGCCCTTCACAACCCCAATGAGGACTCAGAGCGGCCTTACAAAGGCAACAATTCATATATGCCATATATACATGTACATATAGATAAATAAATGCATCAAAATCAGAACAATAAAAATAAAATCAAATAAAAATCAATTAAAATCACAAAATCCAAATCATATTCCAGGGCCGGTCTAAGTCGTTATTTTGCCATTTTGTAGTCTCTTATTGCATCGCTCCATTTTACTGACCAAAAATTTGATCCTAAAACCATGTGATACATATACAGTAGAGTTTTGCATATCCAACATAAACAGGCCGGCAGAATGTTGGATAAGCAAAAATGTTGGATAATAAGGAGGGATTAAGGAAAAGCCTACTAAATGTCAAATTACATTATGATTTTACAAATTAAGCACCAAAACATCATGTTTTACAACAAATCAACAGAAAAAGCAGTTCAATACATGGTAACATGATGTAATAATTATGGTATTTACTAGGGGTGGATATCTCCAATTTAAATACTTTGAAACCCGTAAATATTTCGATATTGACCTTATTTTGACCCTCGGCGTCCAACCCGGAAGTGAAGTTTTAAAACCGAACCCAGGATCGCCATTTTTTTTGTAAAGGTCACATTATTAGGTCGTTTCCCCCCTCCTCAGTTCTCAACTCACAAGAGGAGACTGGAGGGCAGCAGCACCCTCCTTTCTCATCTCACCAGCTGACAGCTGAGGCGGGCGCTTTGGAAGCAGCCCGGCCGAGCTTTCCTCCTGTTCCCCAGGCTCTGCCTCTCAAGCGGAGGGAGAGCCTGGAGAACAGGAGGAAATGCATTTTCCAAGTGTAAAGTCATCTCGGCAAAGTTCTTAGCAGGGAAGGAGGGATCGAGGGATGCCCTCAGCAGTGAAAAAGCCTCCTTCCTGCCAAGAACTAAACTGCGCCAACTGGATGCCGCGTCAAGTGTTGCCGCGCCAAGTGGATGCCCCCCCCCAGCTCAGAAGCATCACGCATTATATTTAATGTGCAATGCCTCTCAGCTGGGAGGGGCAGGGAGGAAAGAAGAAAGAAGGGAGTGCTTGCAACATTGTCTTGGCCTCTAAAGGGCAATATAGGATTGAAATACTCTTGCTAGCTTCTGCCCTAAGAGGCATAGTATACAACGTCATGGTTGCTACACAGGAGCAGAACAGTGAATACACTGCCCTCCAAACATTCACTTTAATGTGAAATAATGAGCAAACCTTCCTTGTATCGCCACTGTTTACTCAAAAGTATGCCTAATTGTGGATAGAGGGTAGGTGGTAAGTTTTGACCGAGGGAACCATTAATAGGTTTTGATCTCCAGACCGCAGTGATCTCTGGGGAATGTATGGGGAGAGATGGTCACTCAAGTACACAGCCCCCAGACCATGTTTGGCCTTAAAGGTTAATACCAACACTTTGAACGCAATCCGGTACTCCACTGGGAGTCAGTGTAGCTGCTGCAGGATAGGTGTTATGTGGCATCTCGCCGGAGCCTCGGCGAGTAGACGTGCTGCAGCATTCTGCACAAGCTTGAGTTTCCAGATCGTGGACAGAGGAAGGCCAATGTAGAGGGCGTTACAGTAGTCCAGTCTCGAGATGACCGTCGCCTGGATCACCATTTTATTTGTTGTTCCATCATCGATTTAAAAGTGAACTGTGTCCAGTCCGGGTTCTTCTCTTTTCTTAATGTTCTCCACATTGATTTTAAACCCAAACAAAGGAGCTTCTCTGCACATCCCACTGTCAGTGTGCCATCGCTTCTTCTATTTGTCCTTGCTTTTCCTAGCTCAAAGGCAGAGAGATTCAGACAAGGTGCCTGCTGATTTCTCAAGTGATGCATCAAGATTATATTACCTTTATTCCCTAACCTCTGCACAGAAGGTTTCAGTAGGTATTGGATTGCACATCGCTTTTGGGAGGGTTGAGTTGTTATTGTGGTGACATTGCGTTGCTGGTCTTCAAACCTAAAGACAAATACGCAGACACACCCACACAGGCATACACAATTTCCAAACTGCAAAGGAGGACAGAGGATTAGATAAAAAGGGGGGCAGGAATGGTAATATTTTTGTAAAATTAGTTTCTGGCAAGGCTTAGCAAAATGAGCCAGACTTGCGATTTACAATGCAACCACAATGCCTCATTAATCATCTATTATCACAGTGGTTTGTTACCATGGCACTGTAACATGTGCCACAACCAACAACTAGTCAAGAGTATAACTCGCTTGCCAGTTTCCCCCCATATTGTTCAGATTGGGATATCAGCTTGATGTACTTGGACATAAGTTCCAATTAATTCCTTAGGACACTTCTAGTCCCAATGATTAATGTCTACATTGTCTCCTACACATAGCACATCTTCTTCTATATAGGTGGGATGACTTAATAATATGTAAACCAAAGGGATAGCACATCTATGGATATGTTTTGTTGTTGTTTTGTGTCTTCTAGTAGTCTCTGACCTATGGCAATACTAAGGAAAACCTATTGATTTCCTGGCAGGATTTGTTCAGAAGAGGTTTGTCATTGCCTTCCTTTGTCAACCACTGGGTTTCATGGCCAAGCAGGGACTCAAACACTGGTCTTCAGAGTTGTATTCCAACTCTCAAGTCACCACACCATGCTGACTCACTTATCTTGTATCTAAATGTTCTATCTATACAGTATTATCAGGATGGAGGTATGCTGAATTGTCAGAACCCAATGGATAGTGACCTCATTGCATTTTATATTTCAGGAGCACAGAGGCCATTTGAACAAACATCTGTAGAGGGAGCCAAGCAGTCAATAAGCTTTTGTCCTAGCTGAAGGACTCTAAACTAAGGACCTCATCACATGGAGGTTGTGAAGCCAGGGGACAGCAGGGGAATCCATGAGGCAGCGGGGTGAATCCAAGGGGCAGCACTGGAAACTGTCAAGCAGTGCCCCGCATTGCCTCCCTTACCATCCCACATGGAAACCCATCTGTCCCCCAGCTTGTTCCCATGTCCCTGGCTTACTCTATGAGAACACAGGTAGTCACCCGTGTTCTTAGAGCTGCTCTTCACAAGCTGCCAAGACGCAGGATGCATGGAGCTGGGACAGAGTAATGCAGGAAGTAGCTCTGCATCATGTGATGGGTCCCTGACTGGATCTCATCAACGTCTTAGGACAGGGATTAAAGCCCATATGATGAGGTCCAATGAGAATTGAAGCAGTTGGTGGTGATAAGTTTCTGGTCCTCACTTCCCCTTTCTTTCTCTTCCCTTCACCATTCCTGTTCTATGATGGGTGATTGGGCATAAGATAGATCTATGTCACCTCCTCACCCCTCCTGTCCCCTTTCTTTCCTCTCCTACTTATTTATTTATTTATGACATTTATATGCTACCCTTCTCACCCCAAAGGGGACTCAGAGAGGCTTACAAGTTATATGTACATACAATATATTATATTATTAGCATAGCACAATATTAGTATTATATATTACTATATTGTACTATACCACCATACTGTAATATTATTAGTAATATTTCATGTAATATGAAATATAAAATTATTATATTGTATTATTATTAGTATTATATTGTATTACAATATAATATCAATATTATATGTGTATGCAATATATTATATTATTAGCAAAGCATAATATTAGTAAAACCCTGTTATTTAAACAGCCGTTCGGCCTGTAATTCGTAGATACTACATTGTTGGTATTGCAGGCCTGTGTAACCTACTTTCTGTGTATTGGGCTGATGTATTGCCATGATTTTACTGTGTTTTCTACAATGTGGGTTTAACATGCTATGTTTTTATATGCTGTGCTTTTATATATGCTGTTTTAATTGTGTTTTTAATCTTGTGAGCCGCCCCGAGCCGGATGAGAGTGGCGGCAGATAAATTCAAACAAACAAACAAACAAATAAACAAACAAACAAATAAATACATATTACTATATTGTACTATAACCACTATACTGTAATATTATTAGTTATATTACATGTAATATAAAATATATAATTACTATGTTGTATTCTGGAAAGCCTGTAAAACTGTGCTCTTTAGACAGGCTTTTGACCTCTAATTCTTGGTCGGTTGACTAATACTGTTTTGTGGGATTTTTGGGAAATGGGGTTTTTATATTGTCATTCACTGTTTTATGGTTGTGATCTTATGTGTTGCAAACTGCCCTGAGCCATCCGGAATGGACGGTATACAAATTTAAATAATAACATAATAAATAAATATTGTTATTAGTATTATATTGTATTACATTATAATATTATTATGATGTAACATAATATAATATCTATTATATAAAGGAGGTCCCGTCATCGAACGACTGCCACAGACAGAGAAACCATCCAACGCAGAGACACCAAATTTGGCAACAGAAATAGGCCTCAGGCAAGGTAGGTTTTAAGCAAAGAAACTCCCCCCCCAAAACCTAGAAGGCCCCCAAAACAACGATACAAAAAAACCTACATTTCCCAGCATCCTCGGCGGCCAAGCTGAAACCCATTGGCCAACATCAGTTACCATAGTAACGGTGGCCAAAGCCAGCCAAGGCTAGATTAGAATGCTGAGTGAATTCAGTTTAGTCAGTTGGAGTTTGAGGGTTAAACTGCCAAAGCCAAGATCTAGGAGGGAGACAAATAGGGCACCAGGGACACAGGCACCACTGACAAACACATACCTCCAGAATAACACAAAAGTAATACCTACACACAACACAATACGCACATAACACAACCTTGCGTCTACTGCTCAACCCATTTGTATGCCATTCCTTCCTTCCACACAGGCATAAGCTGACCCAAAAGACAAGCCATGCCTCCTAAAAAGAACAGCATCGGACGACACACTCGCAACGCTACATACATCACACAAAAAAGGGCAGAACAAACGCCAGAACAGAAAGACACTGCACTACACTAGCTTTTGCCATCACCATAAACAAGGCTCAAGGACAAACACTACAAATCTGTGGCATAGATCTTGACACAGAATGCTTCTCCCACGGACAACTCTACGTAGCGTGCTGCAGAGTTGGGAAACCACTGAACCTCTACATCAACACAACAGACGGAAAGACAAAAAACATTGTATATCCACAAGCTCTGCAGAACGCCAGGAACACCACACACCCACAACTTCACAGAACTTCAACATCCCACCCACCAGAACAACCCACAACGACACAGCCATGACCCCACCAAGACCATAAGTAACCTCAATTCCAACCCTTACATACTCAGACTTTCTCGCATCTCCTAAATAGGGCACAGCAACGCGTGCCTGGTACAGCTAGTTAAATTATAATTGCACTAAAGGGACTTCTCTTACTGCTATTCTTACTTCTCTACCTTCCTTCCTCCTCACCATCTCTGATCCATCCCACGTATCCCCTGCCTGCCCAATGGATCATCAGAACATACTATGACTGGTTCAACACTGTCAAATTAATGCAGTTTGACACCAGTTTAACTGGCATGGCTCAATGCTATGGTATCCTGGGATTTGTAGCTTCATGCAGCACCAGCACACATTAGCAGAAAAAGCTGAGGATTGCCCATGATTCCATAGCGTGGAGCCATACTAGTTAAACTGGTATAAAACTGCATTAATTTGACAGTGTAGATGCACCTAAGTGAAACAGACTAAGGACCTCATCAGTTTGCGTGAGTCCCCCTGAGCCCATTAAATGATACAGGGCTACTTCTGGCAGGGCTTCGATGGGTTCTGTGCTGGCAGTGTAGGGAAACAGAGGCTCTAGAATAAGTTGGGGAGGAAGAAGTTGGGGAGGAAGCAGGAGGAAGCTGTGGACAGGGAGGAAATGTCGTGGGAAGGGTTCCCACAACCACCGATGGTAAAAGCACGAAGTGTTACACTGCCTCACGGTTTCCTCCACTGTATCTTGGCTTATGGATTTCAATATGATGAGGTCCTAGAGGTCTGCTGAGTTCACATTCCTGATTCCTGCAGTGGTCAATCCTTGGGATACCAACAAAGAAGACACATTCCTGGTTTCAGAGTTATCCCTGGAGAATAATGGTTTGGGGGAGAAGAAATTGAATTCCTATTCATTCTTGACTACCCACTGGGTGGCCTTGGGTGAGTCACTCTCTCTCAGCCTGAGAGAGACTCAAAAGGCAGATCTGTCTTGCCATGAAAATGCCGTGATAGGGTCACCGTATGTCAGAAACAACTTGAAGGCAGGCACACAACAATTAGGGTGGAATTATTGGTGAAAGAGGAATTTAGTATTCCCTTTTACGCGTGACTATGGCTATTCTGCTTGAAATTTCTCTCACATGTGATGAAAATTCCTATCTGATGAAAACACAAAGCTGTTCTTATAGCAGATCTGCTGGCACAATACGTGAGTGGGCATAACACAGATCTATGTTAGTTAACTAACTATTATTTCATTATTCCTGACTTTCAAGGATGTATATAGGTTTGCAGATCCAGGTTTATCTGATCTCTATTTCAGGTGATGATTCCATCACATTCCAAAGAATAGTAGAACATGGGAACTTTAGGAAGATACCACAATCCCATGATATTTCAGGTATACAAACAAGACAAGGCAGCACACCTGCCTGCTGTCCACAATTCAGTGATTTGATACAGATTTTGGAAACTTAACCTTGTCTCGACCAGGGTTGGCAATAGCACTGCATACATGCAATTTTTATCCCCCACCACCCACTTGCAGTGAGCCCCATAACCCCACCTTTGCCCCAAAACTGCAGCAAAAAGTCACGTATGCCAAATTTGATTTCCCAGTAGCTTGTGACCGCTTATGTAAAATTCAAGTATCTTGTGCTGTTTCCAATCCTCAGCATTGCCTGCTGACAGCATTTTTCTGTCATCCTCCAAATTGCACTGTAAATGAATTGGGAAGCAGATGTATGGAATCTATGGAATTCTTACACTGCCATCTGGTGGCTCACACAGCCTGAAGGCTCTAATGAAGTAGGTAAAGATCAAGAATTACATTTCATATTTCACACCTGTTGATACAGACGTTTAAGGATATGTAATTCAGCACTACAGTTAAGACGGTCAATCATATTTCCATTAATATCTATGGTTGTGAAGTAGACAGCGAAGAAAGCTTATAGGAAGAGAATCAATGCATTTGAAATGTGCTGGAGAAGAGCTCTGTGGATAGTGTGGACCTCTGAAAATGAGTGTAGAGCTTGCAAATAAATGGATTCTAGAACAATTGAAGCCTGACTGAACTGAGAGGCTGTTGTACTTTAGCAGTATCAGGAGGAACTCACTAGAAAAGGCAATAATCCCGGTAAAGTGGAAGGCAGGAGGAGAAGAGGAAGAATGGATTCTAGATGGATAGATTCGATCAAGTGAAGCCACATCCCTGGATTGGTAATACCTGGGCAAAGCTGCTGATGACAGTTAACCTGGAGGTCTGTCATTCATATGGTCACCATAAATCAGTGATTCCCAACCTCTTTTTGACCAGGGACCACTTTGACCAAAGACCACTCTCTAACATTAGTACCAAAAGGGTTATGAATCCATTTTTGGTCAAGTTTAGATTCACTTTGGTTATTTGGGGTGCTGATTCAGAAAATAATAAATAATAATAAACTTTATTTATAACCCGCCACCATCTCCCCAACAGGGACTCGAGGCGGCTTACATGAGGCCAGGCCCAAACAACAAATTACAATTAAAATACAAATCAAAGCATCAACAATATCAACAAAACACAATGAAAATACATACATATCAATTTTAAAAGGAAAAAAGTGCAAATATATATCTAAAATCACAATGACAAGGCGGGCCGCATGCAGAATATAAAATGTTAAAAATTCAGGATGAGACAACAGCAGTAGATTTTTTGCAAGGGGAGCACATGTAAAAAGACTTTCCTATAAGGGGGGAGAGTGGATTCCAAACGGGGGACATTGAGGAGAGCAATGCTTATAGAGTTAAGTGGCTACTCTGCGAAGACACAGCGGAAAAGCCAGGTTTTAAGGTGGTTTTTAAAAAGGTTTCCAGAGTCGGGGCTTTCCTAATCTCTCCAGGCAAGGAGTTCCAGAGTTTGGGAGGGGGCACAGAGGAGAAGGACCTATCCCTGGTGCCCACCAGATGAGTCTGTGAGACTGGCAGGGGTGAAAGGAGGACCTCCCCCGAGGAACGAAGAGTTCGGGCCAGTTCATGGAGGGAGATCTGATCACGAAGGTAGGCGGGTCCCGAACCGTTTAGGGCTTTATAGGCTATACCTGCACCTTGAATTCGGCCCGGAAAATAAAAAATTGTATTGGGTAGACACATCAGCTCTAGTTTCTGATACAGAACATATGCCATCCAGCAGTCATCATCTGCTCGGCCACAGAAAACCATACTTAATAAGCTTTGGCACTCTAAGAAGGTTTCATGAGACCAATTTCTGTTGTTTCAACAGTGTAGTAACGGTGAGGCCGTGGACCATATTTGAGTTTTTGTGGACCACTGGTGGCCACAGACCACAGGTTGGCATGTTGTTGTTTATTTGTTCAGTCACTTCCAACTCTTTGTGACCTCATGGACTAGCCCACGCCAGAGCTCCCTGTTGGCTGTCACCACTCCCACCTCCTTCAGAGTCAAGACAATCACTTCAAGGATACTATCCATCCATCTTGCCCTTGGTCGGCCCCTCTTCCTATATCAAAGTCAGCTTGATGGCAGTTACCAAAGATGGAAAACTTACCATTTCTTGCTTTATATTGGTGGTTCTGGATCCAGAAAACTACAAGAATATTTCAGAATCATGTCTTCATTTCTCATTTATTGCAGTTGGATACTACTTTAACCGCCATGGCTGCATTCTCTCCAGTCTTAGAGTTTCCAATTTGGTGACGGAACGATAATTCTTTGCTATTGCATTTTAGTGCTGTAGTTGAGAGAGTTCATGGTATGATTTGAATGTTGTCATTAGGGTACGCAAGCCTCTCCCCCACAACAAGGGGGCGCCAACGGAGAGGAGAGAAGTTTAAATACCTTAACAAACTATGAATCCTTGCACAATTTTTTTTTAAAAGACAAACAAACCACGAATCCTAGGAGCCACAATCCTTAAAGCAGCATCTACCAGATTTAACTCATGCTGATACAGTTCGGCTCTTACAATGTTGTTTTCATATCTCCTTTTCTCAACAGCAGCCCTCTGTGTCATTTCCCCAAAATCTCTCCTGGAGAATGAAGAGGGAGAATACTAAAGCTGGAGCAGAATGGTGGCGGTGGGTTACTAGAAATCATGCAGTAATGAGTATGATAAGGACCTTGATTCTGTGAGTTGTAGTCCTAAAGGGTAAACATTTCCAAGTGTTGGTTTTCCCTTCATTCTCTCCGGCATTCCGTATCCAGTGCCCCAAACGCTTTGATGAGCGTTCCACTCTGAATGTTTCCTGTCTTCCGTAATTAGGATTCTAGAGAAAAGAACCAAATGGGGCTCTCCCTCTGGCTGGCAGCAACTATGGGAATGGGCCCCTTCGTGGCCTAATAAGTCTGGGCAGCTGCCCAACTTGCCCAGCTGCTGGTGCCGGCCCCTACCTGTTGCTATGCCACAGAAATAATAATATTTTCATCTTGTCAACTGCTCAGCGGGAACCAAAATGATCCACAGAAGCTGGAAATCAATGGTGAGCCCCACCTGCATCCCATTCCACTTTCTCTTCAATTGCCAGGCCTCTTTGCCGTCCAGAATATATCAAGTGAAAGAAGGGCAACTGAATGGCCGTTTCTTGGAGCGATGGCATCTCTTCCCTTTCTCTTTATAGCTGTGTTGCCCCAGGTCCTAAAATGCTGGCAGGAACACATGACCAAGCTGTTTAAATGGCTGGCATGACATGCTAATCCCCTGGAAACATTAAGGGTTCCCCTTTGCCTGCCGCTTTGAATCAAAAGAGGCCTTTCCCTTTAGAGCTATGAAGCTGTCCTCTGTTAAGCAGGCTGCAAACACTGCACCCTTGTCCTCCCTTTCTCCCTTTCTCCCTTTCTCTCTCTCTCTCTCTCTCTCCAAAATAAGGAACATGCATATTTGTAGCTGGAACCACAGATTTGCGTTCTTGGATAAGGGTTTTTATATCCCTTTCAATGTTTCACAGATGAAAACTAGGACATATGTGACCAAGCAACATGAGAGTGTGTTCAAGATGGCAAAATGTATTGACAGAAAAGGACTGACAAACTGGGAGAGGCTGTAACAGTTTGCTTTTGCGTGAACCAAGTGGATTTGATGGCAATGAACAGCAACACAAAATTGGGAAGGACAATATTCCCTCTCCTCCTTTCTTCTCTCATCTTCTGAGTCAATGGAGTGTAAGCTAATTTTGCATGCTGAGTCCAGTTTACGGCAACTGGAGTAAGCTGAGAACAAAAGGGGCATTCGGAGAGGGAAACTGGGACATTTGTAAAGCAGTTGAAAAAGTGGGAAGACAAAAGATTGATTGACACTGTCTCTGCCAAGTTGGAGCAGATGGAGAGTCTGGTTTTCTTTTTTCCCTTCTCTCTTGGCTAACACATCATCAGTCTGGCCACCTCTAGCAGAATAAGGATGAATCCCATCAGACTGCATGTCTTACCTTTTCACCAAGCATGGGCAAACTTTGGCCCTCCGGGTGTTTTGGAGTCTAACTCCCACAATTCCAAACCCTGTACTGAATAGTGATGCATCACAATGAATGCGTATCGGTGGTTAATATACTGAAGGAAACTCAAATCAAACCTACGACCTGAGGACCTCGCTGGCACCGTCCAAGCTTGCTAGGCCCTGGCAGACGAACCTTTGGTTTAAAAGGTGAGGCCAGTTCTGTGCACATTGCGCTGCACCAGAAAAATCCATTGCACAGGCTTGAAGGACACATCCAACAACGCTCTTGTAGAAAGCGTGGGATGAGTCCTTCCTAAGAATCTTCGTTCGCGAAGTAATGCCATATATATATATATATATATATATATATATATATATACACACACACACACACACGCACACACACACACACACCAGTATTATTATTATATAGAATATCACATTCTCTGTCTTAGTACAAATGGTTTTTATTATGTTTTAAATTGCTGTTGGAATTATGTTTTTGCTTGTTTTTGCTTGTTCACCCTGAGCCTATTGGGAAAGGTGGTATACAAGTTGAAATAATATATAAATAAATATAGGCCAGTATTATTATTTACACCATTATTCTTCTTCTTATTATTATTATTATGCTTCTTGGTGGTTGGTTGGACTGGGTGGCCCATGAGGTCTCTTCCAACTCTATGATTCTATGATGATGATGATTTCACAGACTATGGAGTAACAAAAAACATTGTACACCCATAAGCATTATGAAATTACATGTATTAGAAACCAGCTCTTTCTCTTTTCTTTCTTTTCCATTTAACCAGACTGGGCCACAGCAGCACGTGGCTGGGTACAGCTAGATCATAAAAGCGTAACGACATAATTTGGCTCTGGGTGGTCCTTCTCTATGGGCCCTGAGTTTGATTGATTAGAGGTAGTCAAATCTCTCCTTCAGTAACCATAGAATCATATAATTGGAGAAGACCACCAGGGCCAATCCTCTGTCATGCAGGAACATACAATCAATGCACTCCTGACAGATGGCCATCCAGCCTTTGTTTAAAAAGCTCCTTAGAAGGAGACTCTGCTTCACACTCTGAGGCAGCATACTCCACTCCTGAACAGTGCTTACTTACTATCAAAACATTCTTCCTAAAGTTTAGTTGTAATCTCTTTTCCTATTTATTTATTTATTTGTTCAGTCTTATATTCCGCCCTTCCCGGCCGGCTCAGGGAACCAACACACGAAATAAAAGTTGCAAACAGTGCAACGGCAGTATAGTGGACAATTACATTTCCAGGGGCTTCAATCGAAGGCACGCCTGAACAGCAAAGTTTTACAAGCCCTCCGAAAAGGGATAAGCTCCACCATTGCCCGGACATCCTCTGGCAATGCATTCCAAAGCATTGGGGCGGCAACTGAAAAGGCTAGTTGCCTAGTGCTGGAGAGATGGCAGGAGCAGACAGATGGTATCGCCAAAAGATTTCGCTCTTCCGAGTGCAGTGATCTCAGGGGAACGTATGGGGTGAGGCGGTCCCTCAGGTAGACCGGCCCCAGACCATGTAAGGCCTTAGAGGTCAAGACCAGCACCTTGAAGACAATTCGGTACTCGATTGGGAGCCAGTGCAATTGTCGCAAGATGGGCGTAATGTGCTCTCTTGCCGATGCTCCCGTCAGCAAGCGAGCTGCGGCATTTTGCACCAGCTTGAGTTTCCGGATTGTCGACAGGGGAAGGCCTATGTAGAGGCCGTTACAGTAGTCTAACCTCGAGATGACCGTCGCTTGGATTACCGTGGCAAGGTTGTCCCTGGATAGGTAGGGGGCCAGTCGCCTAGCCTGTCGCAGATGGAAGAATGACGTTTTGCTGACTGTGGAGACCTGGGCCTTCATGGCCAGCAATGGGTCCAACGGAACCCCCAGGCTTTTAATCAAAGATGATGGGTTCAACTGCTCGCCATCCAGGGTAGGCAACCGGCACTCATCCAGTCCAGGGCGACCAGGCCACAGGATCTCCATCTTCGATGGGTTCACCTTCAGCCGGTTGGAGCGCAGCCAACCAGTCACATCTTCAAGGCATTGCTGGAAACAATCGGGTACGGAGTCCGGTCTGCCGTCCATTCTCAGCACGAGCTGGGTGTCATCCACATACTGATAACACTCCAGACCAAAGTCGCGCACCAGCTGGGCCAGCGGCCGCATGTAGATGTTGAATAATAAAGGGGAGAGGATGGCTCCATGGGGGACCCTACAAGTTAATGGGAGTCTCCCAGAGACCTCCCCCCCCCCTCCACACGTTGTCCCCGGTCTTGGAGGAAGGAGGTTACCCATTGAAGGGCAATCCCCCTAACTCCAGTCGCGGCTAAATGGTGGGTCAATAGTACATGGTCATTTCACCCTTGAAAGACGGCGTTTAAGAGGTGACTTGATCGAAGTGTATAAAATCATGCATGGGATAGAAAAGGTGAATAAAGAAAAAATATTTTCTCTGTCACCCAACACTAGGACTAGGGGGCACTCCCTAAAGCTCCAAGGTAGGAAAGTTAGGACTAATAAAGGGAAATATTTCTTCACCCAGAGGGTCATTGGGTTATGGAACTCACTTCCAGAGGAGGTTGTGACAGCTGTCAGCCTGGACAGCTTCAAGGCAGGATTAGACAGATTCATGGATACCAAGGGAATCAGTAGTTACTGAAATGGACATCCAAGTGCCACCTCTGTGTTGATGGAGGCAGGCAGGATTTTCCCCGGGCACTGGTTGTGGGGGGCCGGGAGCAGGTCAGGGTTTTGCCCTCCTTTCTGCTAGAGATCCCCGTGTACAACTAGTGGGCCACTGTGTGACACAGAATGCTGGACTAGATGGGCTGAGGCCCGATTCAGCATGGCTCTTCTTATGTTCTTATGTTCTTATGTTCTTAAACGCTGCCGTCAGATCTAACATCACGAGCAGGGCTGACCCACCATGGTCCAGCTGGTGGCGAAGTTGGTCTGTAATGGCGACAAGCACGGTCTCCGTCCCAGGCCCAATACGGAAGCTGGACTGGAAGGGATCCAGTCCAGCGGTGTCGTCCTAGTGTGTCTGGGGTAACAGAAAACAAGCCATATGACATACTGTCACATATTTAAACATGGCTATCATATCCCCTCTTAACCTATTCTTTTCCAGGCTAAATATACCCAGCTCTCTAAGCTGTTCCTCATAGTCATGGCTACCAGGACCACCCAGATAATGATGCTCAAGGGATTTGTGAGAACGTGAAGCAAAATTTGAAAAAAATGGTTTAATTCAATATTTTTCCAATGGTAAGCAGCACTGTAACTATTTTGAGTGAAAGGTCTCATATTGGTTTTGGTGTTGATGGGAAGAGGAACAATTTACAAAGGTACCAGATGCTTATTAGGAACAAAGCAGGGCATTTTTAAAGCCATGAAATAATTATTAATGGGCAACTTACATCAATAGCCTTTCCTCCACTTTAATTTTGCACTCAGGAATAGAATATAAACAAGGAAACAAGGGCAGAAAATGGACCTTTTCTTGCTGTTCTGTGAAAAAGAGTCTCAGAATAAATTTCTCCTTCTATGGACCTTCTTTATTCTCAACCCCCTTCCCCATCATCCTCAGCCCCACTGGTTTGGCAGCCCCATAAAGGAAGGCTATTGTTTCTGAATTGTGTGATCTTTTTTATTATTATTCCTTGCCCAGCTAAAGGAGGGAAGATAGTCTCTGGAGCTCTTTTGGGAGTTGCCAGCATGTTGCAAGCAAGCTGGCAATGCAGTTGAAATTTCCATTCAAATGCCAAACATCCTATTGAAACTCAGGCATTCAGAGGCATTGGATGCAGTGATGTGTAAGCCAAGGCTAGAATGGAAGAACAGTGTGGGAAAGGGGCAGACACTACACTGGAGAAATACATAGGACATAAGATAGGGTCTATGTAGGGACTAGTCAGCTCTATATGTGATGTGTTTTTATATGTCCTCTAATACAAACTGACATTTTACTTGGGTGGAACTTCTCTAGACTGCTTTTTCCATGGAATGCTGTGGATTGTAGTTCATCAGTCAGTCTGAGTCAGAGATAGGGCATTATTATTATTATTAATTATTATTATTATTATTATGCACCTGAGGCAAAGCACCAAAATCAGAGTGTACAGAGCTATCATACTGTCTATTCTCCTCTATGGGCCTGAAATATGGGTCACCTATCGCCAACACCTATGACTCCTCGAACGCTTTCATCAGCGCTGTCTTCACACAATCCTAAATATACACTGGACCGACTATGTGACTAATGTTGCTGTCCTTGAGCAAGCAGGGATCACCAGCATTGAGGCCATGCTATTGAGAACACAGCTGCGCTGGGCAGGGCGCGTCTCTAGGATGGAGGACCACCGCCTCCCTAAGATACTACTCTACGGTGAACTCGCCACGGGTCAGCGCAAGAGAAGTGCTCCCAAAAAAGAGATACAAGGACTCCCTGAAACAGCATCTCAGGCTCGGCCAGATTGATCATCAACAATGGTCCACCCTGGCCTCACATCGGGAGGAATGGAGACGCACTATCCACAATGCTGTGGCCCCTTTCGAGAAGACACGCCAAATGGGTCTCGAAGAGAAACGACAACGCAGAAAGAATCGCAACTTGGAAACAACATCACCCAAGGAGACTTTCTGGTGTGCTTTCTGCAACCGAACTTGCCTATCTCAGATTGGCCTTTATAGTCATCAATGCACTTGTAAAAAGCGTGGGATGAGTCCTTCCTAAGAATCTTCGTTCGCAAAGTAATGCCGAGATTATTATTATTATACCTCTCCATTGGCGCCCCCTTGACGTGGGAGAGAGGCTTGCGTATCCTAATGAAGTTGTGAGCTATGCTGGCGGTGGCATAAAAGCCACCGGTAGGGCCTCCCATGCCAATCAGGTCACAACCAAAGGGTCTGACAAAGAGCGTCAACAGGTAGGATGGGCTCTCTAGCCTTTTGGCAACCACCCTAAGAGAAGGAAAACTCTAAATTCAAACCCGGGCAGATGGTGCTTGTCTAACCCTGTAAGGTCACCATCTAGAGAAGGAAACTCAAATCAAACCTACAACCTGAGGACCTCGCTGCCCCCATCCAAGCTTGCTAGGCCCTGGCAGATGAACCTTTGGTTTAAAGGGTGAGGCCAGTTCTGTGCACGTTGCGATCCACCAGAAAAATCCATTGCACAAGCTCGAAGGACACATCCAACCTCCGAAAATGAAATCATCAACGTACTTGTAGAAAGCGCGGGATGAGCCCTTCTTTGTTCTGTAGATCTGGTTAGATCAGTGGTTCCCATCTTTTTTCTATTTTTTTTTTACCAGGGACTACTTTGATCAGGGACCACTCTCCAACATTAGTACCAAAAGGGTTATGAATCCGTTTTTGGTCAACTTTAGATTCTGTTTGGTTATTTGGTGTGCTGATTCAGAAAATTGCATCGGATAGACCACATCAGCTCTAGTTTCTGATACAGAATACATGCCATCCAGTAGTCGTCATCTGCTTGCCCACAGAAAACTATATGTAATAAACTACAGCTAATGCAGTCTATTCAAGGGGGTGGAGCTGGTGAGTGTCAGCGAAGGAGTGGCAGGCGACACGAAAGGAGTGTAAATAGAATAAAGAGGAAGGAGGCTCACTGACCAAATTTTCATCCTTGTGGCCCACTGATGGTACATGGGCCACAGGTTAAGAACCACTGTGTTCCAACATGTGTTCAGAAAATGCAAGGGCTACTGCTGTTTCAGTCATAAATGGGAAGGAGAGATATGGTGGTGGAGCTACAGTAAACCAATGTGAAGAATGGAGGAGAGATACCCCTTAGCCATTCCTCCTGGTTTGCCATCCAACTGCAAGATTCCTGGCTACTGTAGTAAAACCAATTCAAGAATAGAATGATAGAATTGGAAGTGACCATAAGAGCCATCTAGTCCAACCAACTGCCAGGTAGGAACACACAGTCCAAGCATTCATGACAGATGGCCATTCAACCTCTGCTTTAAAACCCCCAGAGAAGGAGACTCCACCACACTCTCAGGAAGCATATTCTGCGTCTGAACAGCTCTTATCATCAAGAAGTTCTTCCTATTGTTTAGGTGGAATCTTTTCCCCCAACCATTAGGAACCACATTGCTGCTTAATGCCAGGTCAGTGACTGGGAAGAGCCATATGATCCAGGACATGATCCTGGACAAACAAGCTGACCTTGCATGTAACTGAAACCAGATTAACTAAAGAGGTGCGTGTGTCAGCTTGACCCAGTTATGCTCACCAGGTTTCTGGGTGAAGCAGAAATCCAACCAATGAACAAGAGGCAGTGCTTAACTGATCTTGAATCCTTTTGGAGATTTAGATATGCGTGAACACCATATTACAATGTTATGCAGTGAATCTGGTACGAATCCTCCAATCTGCATTTACTAGGAAATAGCCACTGCAATTGATGGGGTTTGTTCCCCCATGGATCAGGAATCAGCTAACCAATAGGCCCATCTCTTCCCATGAGTAGCCTTTGGCATGATGGACAGCAAGAGGACCCCTGCCTCAGTTTCACCTCCCAGCAGAGATCACTCATATGTGTGATAGGACTGGTAGATAGCTGCATCCATTTCAAAAGAGGAATGAACTCTTATCAATTGGACTGGCATTTTCAGATAGCTGCATCCATTTCAAAAGAGCCTGAATATGGGGTCATCTAATTTCCATCCTGTTGTCACTGGATGGCTGATAGGTTGAAGGTGAATCCAGCCAAGAGGTCTGGCCACCATCAGCAAAAACCACTTTTTTCCATGCCTGTCGGTAAAAAGCTAGTCCATCTGGCCCCCTGGAGACCTCACATCTCCATGGTTAGCTGAGTTGCGTTTGTCCATCTTTGCCAGACTCAGCTGGTGCTCCACCTGGCCTCAGTGCCACGGTCATCTCGAGAGACTACTGTAATGCTCTTTACATTGGCCTGCCTTGTCGGTGATCCAGAAACTTAAGCTTGTCCAGAATGCTGCTGCCCGACTTCTCACAGGGGCCCCAGTGAGGTGTCACATAACACCTATCCTTCAGGAACTCCATTGGCTGCCTGTTGAGCACCGGATCACCTTCAAGGTGATGGTTTTAACTTTCAAGGCCTTGTATGGTCTGGGGCCAGTGTATTTGAGGACCACCTCACCCCATATTGTCCCCAGAGATCGCTGAGATCTGAAGAACAGAATCTCCTCCTGGTCCCGAGTGTTAAAGTCAATTCGTCTTACATCGACCCTGGGCAGGGCATTTTCCATTATTGCCCCGTCAATCTGGAATTCCCTTACCAAATGAGATCAGGGGCCATGCAGGACCTATTCTCTTTCCACAAGGCCTGTAAGACCCATCTTTTCCAGGCCTTTGAAATTTGATTGCTAAGCTGGAAAACAATTTTAGTGTAGTTAAATATGCTGTTTTACTGTTTTTGTGTTTTAATGTATTGTGAGCTGTACCGAGCCTTTGATTGGTGGAGCTAAGTCCAAATAATAAATAAATCAATAAATAAAGAAATGGACTCTTATCAATTAAATAAATAATGGGGATTTAAATAAACAAATGATAAATTTCCCTTGTGTTCAATAAACAAATTATAATGCAATTATGATCAAAAATGAAATTGCCACCACACCATCACCTGCAAGTTGATGCATTTCATGTGTACCTAAAGGTCCCATAAGTCCCTGACAGGCAACAACATGAACAAAGAAATAAGTCACGAGACAATGGGATTAGGTCAGATCAGGAGGACGGCAATGCCAAGCTAAGAAGCTTTTCTCTAAAATAACTCTCTCAAGAGGAAAAAAACAATCAAAGGAGGGGCTGCACAAAAGGTAAGGTACCCGAAAAAGAATTATTTTAACTGGGAAACCACAACTGTAAAAAAAAACCCTTCCAGATGTAGTTGAGTTGCTCCAGTAGTAGCAGCAACAACAGTGGTCTGTGGCACAGTAAAAAAAAAAAGCTAACTGGTTAATTATGATGTAAGCTTTAATGGAATAAGCTTATTATTCTGCAATAAAGCTGTGTTTGAGGTCCCACATGGCTCTTTGTGGAACTGGAGGTGCTATTTTTAGCATGGGACTGAAGAGCAGGAGCTTAGTTGAAGAGCATAGCCATTGTGCAAAGAAGGGAGCGTCTGCTGCAATTCCTGGTGACTCCAGCTAAAAAGGATCAGATAGTAGGGCAGTCAATCCACTCCAAATGTTAATCTGAATTTAGATGGAGCTGTCCTAGGTACTGAACTACTCTAGGAATAAGGCTCAACACAGGATTGCTTTTTTAAAGCATGGAGTAAAAATGGGAGTTGATTCGTGGTCACATTACATGGGTGCCACTAGCCACCACTGCCAACTTGAGTATCTCTGGAGCCACTGCAAATAGAAAGAGACAACAGAATCACAGAATCATACAAGGATGGGCCAATAAGTCCGTGACTTTTTGAATTTCCCACCTCTTAACTGAAAGGGCAACACTGCTCCTGTCAACAGGCACCTGTCAGTTGACTCCTGTCAAAATGTGAACAAGCTGCATCATTTAGTTTGTGTTTGACAGCCATTGATAGCAGACTACCGCGTGATTTGAGGACAAAATTGAAAAAAGTGAATTTCATGTGCTCATTAAGCATTATTTTTTGCAGAAAAAAACCATCACTCAAACCAAGGCTAAGCGTGATAAATACTATGGGGACTCTGCACCATCCATTTCAATGGTAAAAAAATGGTTTACTGAATTTCATTGTGGTCGTACAAGCACAGAAGATGCTGAACGTTCTGGACACCCAGTTGAGGTCTCTACACCCGAAACAATTGAAAAAATTCACGATATTGTGTTGGTAGATCGGAGATTGAAAGTGCAAGAGATTGTGGAAGGCATAGGCATCTCACATTGCTCAGTGGTTTCAATTTTAAATGATCACTTGGGTATGAGAAAGCTTTCCGCAAGACAGATGCCGTGTTTGCTCACAATTGACCACAAACGCAAGGGTGCACACATGTGCAGTTTCCATGGAAAAAATCCATGAACTGGGATACAAATTGCTCCCTCATCCACCCTATTCTCCGGATTTAGCCCCGAGTGACTATTTCTTGTTTCCAAACCTGAAGAAATGGCTCGGCGGGAAGAGATTTGACTCCAACAATGAAATCATCTCACAAACAAATACCTATCTTGATGACCTCAACAAATCTTTTTTTTTGGAAGGGATAAAAAAATTGGAGAAACTTTGGACAAAGTGTATAGAGCTCAAAGGAGACGACGTTGGAAAATAAAATGATTTTTTATCCAAAAACCTGTGTTTCATTCAAAAAGTCATGGACTTATTGACCCGCCCTCATAGAATCCCAGTTAGAAGAGACCACATAGTCCATCGAGCTCAAGCCCCTGCTATGCGGAAAACCACAACTAAAGTATTCCCAACGTGTGGCTTGCTCTGCTACTCTCCAGAGCAGCAGAAAACAACAGTGCTCCCTTGTCACACCTCAGCATGGCCCCCAACCTGCTTCTTTGGTCAAGCCAGACTGAAGCCATGTTATTTCAGCTAGGCCTGTTAAGTTAGAAAGCAAGCCTCTGCCAGGCAGCTCTTGCAGAGCCTCCCAGGTCATCCCTCGTTCAAGGACAAACTCTCGGCTCCATCTCGGGCCGATAAGCAGGGATGAATTCACTCCCCATTGCCCAGGTGCGGCTGCTAATTGGAGCCGCATACCAATCCCATGTGAAAGGCCGGAGTAGGTCCAGCTGTAGAACTGTTGTGAGAACCGAGTTGCGACGCCTCTGTACGTCGCAACTTCAAAGCTTGTGGGACCTATTTAAGCTAGGTCCCAGAGATGGAAGCTATCCTTCGTCAACGTTTAGAACTCCAAGCCAAGTCTCCACGGAACCGTGCCTGGCCATTGGGCCTGCTTAGAACTTTGTTTGCCAAGCTTTGTGCCAAGCATTTACCTTTCTGGATTTAGCCTGTTGGGGCAAGAAGATTCTCTTGCTTTTGTTCCTGGTTGCCAAAGGACTATAATCTTGCTATCCTGCTGTTATTGGACAATTGCTGCTATCTATTGCTGTGAGAGCATCAATAGACTATATCCTAGCCTCTTTATTCTATCCATTTATTCTAAACTAGCTGTACCCGGCACGCGTTGCTGTGCCCTATTTAGGAGATGCGAGAAAGTCTGAGTATGTAAGGGTTGGAATTATTGTTAGTTATGGTGTTGTTGGGGCCATGGCTATGTCGTTGTGGGTTGTTCTGGTGGGTGGGATGTTGAAGTCCTGGGGAATTGTTGGTGTGTGGTGTTGCTGGCGTTCTGCATAGCTTGTGGATATACAATGTTTTTTGTCTTTCCGTCTGCTGTGTTGATGTAGAGGTTGATGCTTGTGTGGGTGGGGTACTTTGGAAGTGAGTGGAGGTACTTGAAATCCCATTATCCATGGTGTGTCCTCCTCTGAACTGCAGTTGGATGGAGTGTGGGTCATGGGGGGCATTGTGTGCCAAGTTTGGACTTTATCGGTCTTGGTTCTTGGCCACAGTGGTCTGTGGGGAATGATGGGTTTTGAAGTAGTACAAATCCCATTATCCATGGAGGTACTTCAAGTCCCATAATCCATGGTCCACCGTCCTCCAAACTGTAGTAGAATGTAGCGTGGGTCATAGGGGTTCTGTGTGCCAAGGTAGGTTACTGTAAATTCAGGCCATACACAATGTCCCATGAGCTGAGGCCTAGTCAGGAACAGCAAGTTAATGAAGCCTTACTGTCAATTCAGAGCGTAAACAGCATTCCATTAAGTGAGGCCTAGTCAGGGAAATTAAGTTAATGAAGCTTTACTCTCAATTTTGGGTGTGGTCTGTGATTTGTAGGGGCATAAATTTTCTTGGGAAGTGATTTGGGTGTTTGTGTTTGTGCCTCAGACCTTTATTATGGGTCGGAATGTTCATGTTGGCTGGCCAGTACAGGAGTTATGCAAATCCGCCCTTATTGGCAGCCAATCATGTTGTCAGAATGTAGAGGCTGGGAGAGTCGGTGGCAGCCCCGGAGGATGCTGGGAAATGTAGTTTTTTTACTGGTTGTTTTGGGGGCCTTTTAGGTTTTTGTGGGGAAAGTTTCTTTGCTACAAACATACCTTGCTTGAGGCCTATTTCTGTTGGCAAGTTTGGTGTTTCTGCGTTGTAAGGTTTCTCTGTTTGGGACGGTCGTTCTATGACAGGAACGCCTTTATATAATAGATAAAGCATTTAAACGTGGCCAGTGTCAAGTGGATTACTGAGGGGTCTTCCAGGTCTTTGGGTCGCAACATCCCTCTCCCTTACGACGGCCTTTCAGATATTTAAACATGGCAATCATGTTTCCTCTCAACCTTCTCTTCTTCAGATTAAACATTCCCAGCTCTTTAAGCCGCTCCTCATAGAGATTCATGTTTTCCAAACCTTTGATCGTTTTAGGACCTTATCACACTTCAGCATCTATCCACTTTAAATCTGGTTGCTGCCTCCTACACAATTCTTGGGTTTGTACTTTTTGAGGAGAATCTTTAAACTGCTCAGCCAAAAAGGTCCAAGGCCTCACTAAACTACAAATCCCAGAAACCTGCAGGAGGCAGCAACTGAATTTAAAGGGGATAGATGCTCCAGTGTGATGAAGTCCTTAGTCACTCTCCTCCTGACATGTTCTTGAGTTGTGCTGCCCAGAATTAGACACTGTACTAGGCTATATGGAGAAATAGCCTACAGCAATATAATATCCAGCACGCAGAAGACAGTATAACCCCAAACTTAAGTTTTTGGACTTTCCATGGAAACACAAAACTGCATATAATAACAAATCTTATTGAAATGAACTACTTATGATAGCGTAGAACCTAAACAATGCCCAGAGAGATAATCTCTTTAACGTTTCTAGATCCTCCAGCAGGACTTTATTATCATCTGGTGGTGATAGAGCAGTGATCATGAAACTAGAGAAATCGAAGTTAAAAATGTACCCCCCTCTGTATTTAGAAATGAGCTTCCACTAAGGGTCTGTCTTGTCTGGAACATTTGTGGTTAGCACCCAACAAACATGTGCAGTCAACAACTTCACAAGACAGTTCAGGCAGAAGGCTAAAAAGCTGACAAAGTGTCTATTGCCATACATGGGGGAAAGAGCTATGTGGGTCTTGTACTTTCCATTGTCAAGAAATCATGTGACTTACAAGAAGACAGCTCATTAATGTGCCAAATAAGCAATTAGAGAAGTTAGTCAATGTGGTAAATAAGGAATTAAGCCTAGGTGGTAGTTCGTAATTGGATAATTTTTGCTGCAGCGCCAAAGGGTCTTGCCTATATAATGTGTGTCTAAGAGACATTGGGCACGGCAGCCTCTTGAAAGTACTAACCTGCGTGTTTGGTGTGGCTGGCCCGCCTCATAGGGTTGCCATTTTTTGATATAAGAAATAAGGGACATTTACAGGATTTTTCACAAAAATAAGGGACACTTCATTAAAAACTTGAAACTCAAACATTAGGTAGAAATAGTTTTATTAACAGAATAAGATAATGATTGAAACTCACAAAAGAAACTGACTTACACCCTCTTAACAGTACATGGTATGTTTCTGCATGCTTTGTCATGCAGAAAAAACATTATCAGAACTACCTAATTTTCTCCATCTGTATTTAGTACTTGACTCTGCTGACTTTAAAAGTGCACCATCTAAACATTAAAATAAAATAAATTTTATAAGACAGTACATCTTCATGATTATTATGTCAATAGTTAATGGTATAGTATAGCATGGGATACACAGCATTGTATAGTATTGGGATGCACAGCTAGGCCTATTTTAAGAGTAACTCTCAAGCAACCAGAAACTATCTTCATGATCCAACATGATCCAACATTCCCCTTGGGTAACGGTTAATTAGTCTACTGTACTTTGAAAAAGTCCTGTATCGCCTCTTCCTTCCAACGGGGACGCAGGCTGCCCTGCGAGTTGGAATCCCCGGGCAGGCGTTGCCGTGGAAACCGCAGCGCGCAGCTTCCTCTGGTCAACCCCGCCCAGTCCTGTCCTGCTAGTCAAAAATAAGGGACAGGGCCTGAAAATAAGGGACACAAATTTTAGGGCCAAAATAAGGGATGTCCCTTAGAATAAGGGACATATGGCAACCCTACCGTCTCATCATAATTATGATGAAATAAACTTTGTTTTTGTTTTTACTCCTGAGACTGGCTGTTCGTCTGTTTGCCTCCTACGACCGGACCTTAGGTTGGGATCAAGTTTGGGGGACCCTAACAGTGGGAGCAAACTATAGAATCACACCGAATGACCTAGAAAAAAGACGCCCGGAGCATCTGAGATGGAGGGCGATTAACAAATATTAAATTGAATGGATGGATGAATGAATGGACATATTTTTGGGATGTGGTTATGTGACATCATGGGTACCAGTCCCATGGATTTGGGGATTGCATTGTATACAGAAGCCACTAGACTTTTTGTTTCCATGCAGGAATGTATCATTAGTTTAACCAGAGCTGGAGAACTGGTGTTTCAGAATGTGTCCATCCAAACAAGTAACTGGCCATTATTTATTTCAGTGAGAGCCATATAATATATTTTAAGACTGAATTCAACTAAATGTGAGTATAATAAGCCCCTGAATTTATTCATAATAATGATGATAATATTCACTCAACCTCTGCTGCTACTAATACTACTACTACTACTAATAATAACAACAGGTTCCTAGAGTAGAAGAAGACCTCCAAGGGCCATCCAGTCCAAGCTCCTTCTACCATAAGGGAAAAACACATCCTCACAGATGGTCATTCAGCCTCTGATAATAATAATAATAATAACAATGGATTTCTAGAATAGGAGGAGACCTCCAAGGGCCATCCAGTCCAACCTCCTTCTGCACCTGGGCGGCGTCAGGAGCCTGCGGTGCGGGCCTGAGCCTTTCTCCCGCCCTGCCTGCGATCTACCAGGACGCCCTAGGACGCCCTATGCGATCTACCAGTAGATCGCGATACCTAATGAGCACCCCTGGCCTAGACAGTTTAAAAGGGCTACGCCAAAGCTAGTACAAAGAAAAACACGGGGGCTAGGGGAATGGGTAAAGTGCAATGCCACAGTGGGGCCTGGGGCTACTCATTTTCAGAACCTATTAGAGAACTATAAAAAGTGTGGGCCAGGGCAAGTACCCTGGGATGACAGAGGTCCAGGGTAGAGAGTGGAGTGCAAGGCCAAGTGCTAACTAACTGCCGGCGGCTGGGGCTTATAACTAGTAGTTCTCAAAGGCCTGATGGAACCACCAAGTCTTCAAGTTCTTATGAAAAGAGGAGAGTGATGGGGCCTGTCTTATCTCCCTGGGGAAGGCATTCCAGAGGCTGAGGGGGGGGCACCACCAAGAAGGCCCTCTCTCTCTCTCGTTCCCACCAACGGTGATGTGTTGAGTTCTTCCCATTTAAAGACTGGTTTTGTGCTATGCAGGGCCGTAGCCAGGATTTTGATTCGGGGGGGGGGGCTGAGTTTGGTTCGGGGGGGGGGGGTCTGAGACTGGGTGGAAGAGGGTCTACCCTAGCAAACCTTTTGTATTGTTATCCCAATAACCCCATTAATGTGGGATATAATGAGTATGGTGATCAGATCATGATATAAATAAACATAACAGTTTAAATAATGTACCAGTAAGGCCTTTTCACGGACCACCCTGAAGCCCCCTTAGCCCCCCCCCCCCCGGCTACATGCCTGGTGCTATGGCAGATTAGACTTAAGGCATTGCTGGGTGTACTCCCTGTAGTTTGCATCTACCCTTCTTCACACTTTAGGCTGCAAACAGCAGTGCTACATGGTCTTTTCTTGCCTTTATCCCAGCGGTCATGTCCAAGTCTGGAACCTCAAAGGCATCAATACAAATACACCACCTGTGCTATAGCTTGGGGCTGGGAGGAAGACAGCAGTAAATACTACCAACCCATGGAGATTGTAGAATGAGAGAACCCCCGTCTTCTCCACTCCTGAAGAGCATTAGTTTTTTCTTTTTCTTTTTGCCAGTCTCACAATTTAAGAAGATTATGACACTGTACATATGTGTGTGTGCATGCAGATG
The DNA here is from genome assembly GCA_030556195.1 of Anolis apletophallus. Taxonomy (NCBI): domain Eukaryota; kingdom Metazoa; phylum Chordata; class Lepidosauria; order Squamata; family Anolidae; genus Anolis; species Anolis apletophallus. Next base: position 6,160,762 of record JARBWK010000001.1, read on the forward strand.
CACACTTGAACATGCAGCACTGCCACAAGCATGGGAACCCCTGTTTGCTCACATGGGATTCAGGCTTCCTAACTGCCCATTTGTTTTTTTCTTCTCAGGACCTGGGCCAGGGGGTGGCATTGTGGGATGCCTGCCAAGGTCCACATCTTAAGAACATAAGAACATAAGAAGAGCCATGCTGAATCGGGCCTCAGCCCATCTAGTCCAGCATTCTGTGTCACACAGTGGCCCACCAGTTGTACACAGGGATCTCTAGCAGAAAGGAGGGCAAAACCCTCACCTGCTCCCGACCCCCCACAACCAGTACCCGGGGAAAATCCTGCCTGCCTCCATCAACACTGAGGTGGCACTTGGATGTCCATTTCAGTAGCTACTGATTCCCTTGGTATCCATGAATCTGTCTAATCCTGCCTTGAAGCTGTCCAGGCTGACAGCTGTCACAACCTCCTCTGGAAGTGAGTTCCATAACCCAATGACCCTCTGGGTGAAGAAATATTTCCCTTTATTAGTCCTAACTTTCCTACCTTGGAGCTTCAGGGAGTGCCCCCTAGTCCTAGTGTTGGGTGACAGAGAAAATATTTTTTCTTTATTCACCTTTTCTATCCCATGCATGATTTTATACACTTCGATCAAGTCACATCTTAGCAGGGGACCCATTGTTATGCTCTGGACTTTCCTCGTTCTGATCCTCTTTATATTGATATTGCTGTCTGCTGGCCTGCTATATCCAAACAATGGAAGCAATGGCAGGAATGAGGAAGTGTAAGAGCACTCCCCTTGGACTTTCCTCTTGGTGCGTATTGATTGACATCCTGTAAGTGGCATATATCAGTGCAACATTCGTGCAAACAAGTCCCTCTTTGGATGGGGAAAACTGCCCTTGTCCTTACTCCAAAATCTCCCACTGTCCACAGGGGCTGCAGCTGCTCCATCTTGTTAGAGGGAAGAGGAGGCAAGGATGGAGGAGATTCAGACCACAAAGACCCAGATCTTCTGAACTCCAAGAGGAAGGAAATCATAGATGCACTTCAATTGTGTGGGCATCCTCATTTTCTTCCCTCCACCAAGCTGAGAGCAGCTGCTTCTTTGTAGTTTGAATAATAGCAGTGTCATTAAAGAGGAGGAAGGGCCCCGACAAAGGATTCCCTCAGGCAGGAAGCAGCCAGGCTTTGCAATTGCAAGCCTATTCAATGCTAATCAAGCTGGCCAACTGCAACATTCACACTTGCCTCAGGCAGACAAGAGTTCTTTCTCCCACCCTGGACCTTCCACAGATATAGAAACCCCACTTGCCACATTCCCAACAGACCTCACAACCTCAGAGGATGCCTGCCATAGATGTGGGCGCAACATCAGAAGGGAATGCTTCTGGAACATGGCCATACAGCAGGGGTCGGGAACCTTTTTGACTCAGAGAGCCATGAAAGCAAAATATTTGGAAATTTATTTCAGTGAGAGCCATATAATATATATAATATATTTTTTATTTTAAGACTGAATTCAACTAAATCTGCCCGACGATGAGGGCAATGAGCTGGGCGTCCCCCGGGGGCAGCGAGGCCGGGTCCGTGGTGCCAGGGCCAGGCCCGCCTCCACTGCCTCCCCCGAGGCCTGTGGCGGAGGATGAAGAGGAAGACGAGGATGAGGTGCCGCCGCTGGGCTCCGCCATCCCTGGCGAAGAAGGCGCAGGGCCCCAAGAGCAGCGGGGGATGAGGAAGAGGCGGCAATGGTGGTGTGGAAGTGGCAGTTGCAGTGCATTTGCATCACTCCTCCCCGCTGCATGCTGGGAAACCGAGGCCCGGGCTGCTCTAGAGAGTCAGATGCAATCATGAAAAGAACCACATCTGGCTCCCAAGCCATAGGTTCCTGACCCCTGCCATACAGCCTGGAAAACTCACAGCAACCCAGTGCTTCTGTCCATGAAAGCCTTCGACAACACAAATACACAGAAAATATTTTGCCCCGGGTCCCTCCTGTCCCGTCCCCCCCCAAAACAGAGCTAGCACAAACTTGTCTTTTCCCCCCAGAACAATCACTATAAGGATTCACACAACAATAAATAATATTAGCTTTTCCCCGCTTTCTCATCTTTTTCATTTCAAGAGCATTTAAAACGTCCACGAGTAAATAAATATAATCCATTGAACAATAAACAAGGACAGAGAAATAATATCCAAACACGATGACTGTGCATCTCAGGGTTGTTTTTTTTAGGAAGGTAGTTTGAGACCCTGACCCAAATTCAAAATTTTAATTGACCTAACTCAGATGAAAATCTTGGAAATCTAGTTCATAAAATCACCTAGGAGTATATTACGTGTGCCACATTTGAATGAAGTATTTGTTAAGCACTCGTTCACAGGAGCAGCCTTTACAAAACTGACCCCAAGGAGGGGCTGAAGTCCAGCATTACTGCCAATGCAGTTGTTGTCAGTTTGAGGTCCGTCCTGTTCTCTTCAATTGACTTTTAGAAACTTTTTATTGTCTCCCATTCTCCACCAACATGACTAATCTGTTCCTAAGACTGGACAGAAGGATGCTCCTTTGGCCACCTAGGAGACCAGAATACTTGGAACCAAATCTACCAGACTACAAACATACAGCGTAACGTCAACATTACCTTCTTCCCGTGAGTTGCTCCCATGATTTTAAGAGTTCAGAGTTGTCCCCTTGCAGCAGTTTTACAGTCCTTGATTTTGTAGTCTATGTTTGTGTGGCAGAGGAAAAGAGGTTGCGCTATCTTAGTCTCTTAACAGGTCCTTATTATTCTGCCATGCTTTTCATGCCACCGTATGTGAACATCTTGCTTCCATTGCAGGAAAGGGCACCAACACGCAGCTTCATGCACTCCCATTGAGTTGCTGAGTAAGAGGGGCAGAAAAGCAACCACCAGGTCTTCAAAGTCGTGATGATAAGCAAAAAAGTTTTCTTTTGGAAGGCATGTAAAGAATTCATTTTTTTCACCGTTATACACCTAACAGCCAGCTTGTACACTGCCAAGGAATCGGCACAAAGGCAGCTTTCATGCTGCTGGTGCCCAGCTTCTAAGCAGAGTTTCTCATTGTGAAAGCCTGTTGGAGATTAGAGTAATCAGACTTGACACAGCAAGATGTCACACAGAACGCAGAGCCGATCGGAGGGAAGAATCCAACCTGCGCGGCACAGTTGTGCCCCAACAGCGGGAGCAGCAGGAGAGCTGGGCTCTCTCCTGGCATGGGGAGCTGTGCCATCTTTTCTCCCCCTGCAGCTCCACTTGTGCCTCACCTCAAGGCAGCTTTGGTAAAAGAACTGGAGAAAGAAACACGGCCGAGAACTTGGGTTACTCCTGCTGACCAAGCACGAGCCACAGCTTGGTTGATAAGATTAGACTGCCAAGAGATTTCTAAAACACCCCACACACACACACCCCTCAATTCTTTCTAGTGCCTACAGAGAAGGAGCTTAAGCCATGGAGTTGTATAATGTGAAGGAAGCAAGCCATAGCCATGGAACAAAAGAAGCCCAGTGGGTGGATGTTGGCCTCTCTACTCTCTATGGTTTTATATATTCTTCTTGTGCAGGGCAGCATTACGCACATAAAGTTAGGAAAAGTTATTCTCAGGAAAGCAAGTATAGGATTGCAGCCTATGAGATGCTTTGCACTGCCTGATAATAAAAAGGTAGAGGTTTCCCCTGACACTAAGTCTAGTTGTGTCTGACTCTGGGGGGTGATGCTCATCTCCATTTCTAAGCTGAAGAGCCGGCATTGTCAGTAGACAATGCCAAGGTCATGTGGCCAGCATGACTGCATGGAGCACTGTTACCTTTCCACAGAAGTGGTAGCTATTGATCTACTCACATTGGCATGCTTTAGACTGCTAGGTTGGCAGAAGCTGGGCCAAACAGCAGGCGCCCATCTTGCTCCATGGATTCGAACCTCCAACCTTTCAGTCAGCAAGTTCAGCAGCTCAGCAGTTTAGCCTGCTGCACCACTGAGGCCCTGATGCTTATGCATTTTGGATGAACCTCGAGCTGTTTCTGCTCATTGGATTCCAGTAGACGGATAGTCATTTTCATTCAGCAGCCAAAAAATATGGCTAGACCCACCTAATTGGTGGCAATGAGGAACTTAGGAGGCTCCCCTTTCCATTCCTAGGTGGGACCCTTTCCTTTTTCCCCTCCAAGGGAGCCTGTGTTTCGGCAATGGGGGCAAGGAAGTAGACACAGCTTGCAGAAGACACATCACAATGTTCTTCTACTCTAATTGGTGCAACAGGCAGGGCTCACAGGGAAACCCAGTGTGAGGAGGAGCATGAGGCAGCCTCTTTGTGAGTAGAAAGCATGGGATGAGTCCTTCTTTCATTCGTTTGCCTCTTTGTGCACTGCGTGCTCCCAAAAAGTGGAGGAGGAGCCACGATTGGTTGCCACATGGTCCCATTACAGATGGGAAACTGTGATAACTGGGCCCTTGCCGTTATGGCCATCTGACCAAGGCAAAGAAGCCGGATTGGCCGAAGAAAAATGGCCAAAATGGACCTGCGCACAAGCCTACCTGATAGTAGCTTACTGGGGTGGCATGTGCTCTCCAACTGTCCCGATTTGACAGTGACACTCTTAGTTACTACTCTGCTCTCCCACTTTTTTTCTTTCAATAATATTTGGTATTTCAACTAAAATATGTCAACAAATATGGAAAATAAAACCATGGTCTACATACAATATACAGTCAAGTCTCCCAAAAAGGGAACACCAGAGATTGCACAAACCACAGGACCGTTGCATGACTCCCCCATGGAAGCAAAGTGGTGCTCAAAATTAGAATAATAGCGTTGGAAGAGACTGCATGGACCATCTAGTCCAACCCATTGCCATGCAAGAAAAGCACAATCAAAGCAGCCCTGACAGATGGCCATTCAGCCTCTATTTAAAAGCCTCCAAAAGAGGAGCCTCCACCACACTCTGAGGCAGAGAGTTCCACTGTTGAGCAGCTCTCACGGTCAGGAAGGTCATCCTAATGCTCAGGCGGAATCGCCTTTCCTGTAATTTGAACCCATTTCTCCGAGGAGAAAACAAGCCTGCCCTTTCTTCATTATGACATCCTTTCAATTTTTTAGACATGGCTATCATGTCTCCTCTCCACCTTCTTCTGCAGCATAAACAGACACAGCTCTTTAAATTCTTTCAATACTTATGGATGTAGATCATCTGGCCCTGGTTACTTGAATTCATTTAGAATAGCCATGTATTCCTGGACTAGTTCTTTACCTTGTTTGGGTTGCATATCCTCTATTACCTTGTCCACTCCACATTGCTCAGGTTGAACACTGATCTACCTTCCAGTATCTGATCCCAGATGGTTGTTGTTTACTCGTTCAGTCACTTCCGACTCTTTGTGACCTCATGGACCATCCCACGCCAGAGCTCCCTGTTGGCTGCCACCTCCCCCAGGGTCTCCTTCAGGGTCAAGCCAGTCACTTTGAGGATACCATCCATCCATTTTTCCCTTGGTTGGCCCCTCTTCCTTTTTCCTTCAGCATAATTGCCTTCTCTAAGCTTTCCTTTTTTCTCATGATGTGGCCAAAATACTTCATGTTTGCCTCTACTATCCTTCCCTCCAATGAGCAGTCGGGCTTTATTTCCTGGAGTATGGACTGGTTGGATCTTCTCGCGGTCCAAGGCACTCTCAGAACTTTCCTCCAACACCACAGTTCAAAAGCAACCATCTTTCTTCGCTCAGCCTCCCCTAAGGTCCAGCTCTCACATCTGTAGGTTACTACAGGGAATACCATTGCTTTAACTATGCGGATCATATAGGAAGCAAGATGGCCGCGTCGAGCAGGCGTCCAAACACCGAGCTCCGCCGAGCCCTTGACAACCTTTCCTGCACCGCACCCCCACGACTGAGAGAGGCCGCCCCATGTACGAGGGGCGACCTACTAGGACTGCTGGACTCAGAGGGGGGTCTTCGGCCGCTTTTGAGGCCCCGGCGCCTCTCCCCCTCTTGAGGCCTTGCAGGCAGACGCGGAGGCTGCGTTGGGAGTTGCCCGGGCGCCGGCCTCGGTCCTCAGGGCCTTGGCGGGCCTGAAGGACGCCGGGGCCTCCGGGAGGCTACCTGGCTTGGCGGGGGCTGCAGCGGGGGCCACAGCAATAGTGGTCTCCCCCCAGAGGTGCCTGACCTGGTCTCCTATTCCATGGCCCGGCCTGGAGGAGGCCGAGCCTCCTACCTCCCCCAACTCCAACTCCACTCGAGGGGACGCCGGAGAACAACCCTGCGCTGCCCGGGACGCACTACCTGACCTCGCAGGCCTCCTCCTCCACCTTGGCCAGCTGGCTGAACGGCTGGCCGTCTGGCTGGGAGAGCTCGACAGACTGGGGCCGGCGCTGGCATCCTTCTGCGGCTCTAGCAGCCTGGGCAGGACAGAGAGAGGAGCAGCGGGACCCAGTGGAGACAGACAGGGAGAAGACGGACGAGAGAGGGTGAGAGGGGCGACCACAGCTGCTCCCCAGCGCGAGCTCCATTGTTCCCGTTGCTGCTGCTGCGGTGGGGGGGCCCACTGCCACCCCGACCCCGCCCCCGCCCCTGGGCCTGGGGACTCCCCAGCCCTGAGAGAACCAGGCCGGCGGCGCCAGCGACAGGACTCTGGCAGGCCCCCAAGCCACATGGATTTGGAAACTGAGGAGGAGACGGATGACGAGAGGAAGGAGAGCGGGTCCCAGGCCTGTGGCGGAGGGCCCCCCCACCCCGTGGAGAGACTTGGGGAGATGACTGGTGCAGTGGTGACACCTTGGTGGAGCCCCTGGAGGGCTCTTGGTCGCAAGGCTCCCGGGACCTGCTAGGCGAGGCGGTGGCCAGGGGCAGCAAGATGGCGTCGACTCCGAGTTGCTCGGCGTCCCTGGCCCCGCCCCCCACTCATCCCCCAGGGGCGGTAGCCGGGGCCGTGCATGGGCTGGGACCTCGGCCCTCGCCCCCCCCGCCCGACGGGCCGAAGCAGCAGTTGCCGTGGGTGCCCCCTCTGAGGCGCTGGATATCTCCGGGAACCCTGGCAAGGGCTCCGGAGGCTCGACCTCGGCGCCGAGCTTGCAAGTTGGCAGCCGTCCCCCCCTCATCAGCGACCGGATTCCAACCCCCTCCCCCCGCCTCCTTTTGGCGGTCGGGGGCTGACAGATCCATCAAGCCGGGACAGCACAGTTCCGGAACTGACGAGTTCCGGGGGGCGCCCAGTATCGAGGCCAGGTGGCCGCCGGAGAAGGCGGCGTTGGAGGCCGAAGAACACCAGGCCGCCCGCCCCCGGGACACTTGCCATTGTTCGCCAGAGAGTAGGGAGACCTGCCCTGCCCGAGCCCAAGTCCTGGAACCCGTGGCGGGTCAGAACTTTTGGGGTCCGGGCTTTGGACAACGGAAGCCCTCTCTCTCGGGCCCACAGTGGAAGAAAGTCAACAACCCCACAGATCGGACTCCCCCTACCAGACCTCTGGTCAATAGGGGGCGGGCCGGCTCGGACCTCCTTGGTGGGATCACCCTGAGACCACCTCTGCTCCCTCCCTTTGACGGGAGAGTAGGGCCCGCTTGACTCGCTGGGTCCTCCCCTGACGTCTTCTACTCCCACCCTGTTCCCCCAAGTTTCCCCCCTGCCTACTGTTGTACTGTCCCTTGTTTGTTATTTTATTGTTGATGTATTTCTGTGTAGCTGCTTGGCTTTTGTAAGCCGCTGCGAGCCTTGTGGAGTTGGCGGCATAAAGTCCAAACAAAATAAAATAAAATAAATAAATCTTCGTTGCCAGTGTGATGTTTCTATTCTTCACTCTGTTATTGAGATTTGACATTGCTTTCCTCCCAAGAAGGAAACATCTTCTGATTTCTTGGCTGTAGTCTGCATCTGCAGTAATCTTTGCACCTAGAAATACAAAGTCTGTCACTGCCTCCACGTTTCCTCCCTCTATTTGCCACTTATCAATCAGTCTTGTTGCCATAATCTTGGTTTTTGGTGTTTAGCTGCAACCCAGCTTTTGCACTTTCTTCTTTCACCTTGGTTAGAAGGCTCCTCAGCTCCTCCTCGCTTTCGGCCATCAGAGTGGTATCATCTGCATATTTAAGGTTGTTAATGTTTCTTCCAGCAATTTTAACCCCAGCCTTGCATTCATCAAGCCCCGCACATCGCATGATGTGTTGAATCCCAGCTTATCTGCTTTCAATTGGATTATATGAGTCTACAATGCCATTTAATCCAGTTCAAAGCAGTTAATCTGGGATCAGAAACTGGATTATATGGCAGTGTAGATGAAACATAAGAAAACCCTATGAAATTAATGGGCCCACCATATTTATTTATTTAAAACTTTTATACCCCGGCCTTCTCACCTCCGAAGAGGGACTCAGACCGGCCAACAGCAAGTATTCAATGCTAACATTTAAAATCTAAAAACATCATAAATTTACAATAAAATTATCAAATACAATACAATAAATACATTTTAAAAGCCTTTTGCCAAAATAAAATCAAGTCCAACTTCATCCATATATTTGGTCCGTATCAAGTGCTTGGTGGCTTTAGTCGCTTCGCAATCTCCTCCTTCATTCTGCGAAGGCCTCATTGCACAGCCACGTTTTCACCCGCTTCCTAAAAGTCAGGAGGGAGGGGGCGGACCTAATTTCATTTGGGAGGGAATTCCACAGCTGGGGGGCCACCACAGAAAAGGTCCTGTCCCTCGTCCCCACCAGACGTGCCTGCGAAGGTGGTGGGACCAAGAGCAGGGCCTCTCCAGAGGATCTTAGCACTCTTGACGGTTCATAGGGGAGAATAGGTTCAGACAGGTAAACAGGGCCGGAACCGTACAGGGTTTTGTAGGTCAACACCAGCACTTTGAATTGTGCTCGGAAGCTAATTGGCAGCCAGTGGAGCTGGCGCAACAGGGGAGTTATGCGCTCCCTGTACCCCACTCCTGTTAGTAGTCTGGCTGCTGTGCACTGGACTAATTGCAGCTTCCGGGCAGACTTCATAGGCAACCCCATGTAGAGAGCATTGCAGTAATCTATACGGGATGTAACCAGAGCGTGGACCACCCTGGTTAAGTCTGACTTCCCACAATACGGGTGCAGCTGGTGCACAAGCTCCCCTAGCCACTGCCGAGACCTGGGGTTCCAGGCTCAGCGATGAGTCCAGGATCACTCCCAGACTGCGAGCCTGCGCCTTCAGGGGGAGTGTAACCCCATATGTTTACAGAGCACTTGAAGGTAGATTGATGAACACACAAATGGATTAAATTGAACAGATGTCATTTTATTGAGTCCCGATCCTGCTTGGGTTTCTTCTCATCCTTGATTTGAATGAGGTTGCAAAAGTTTGTGTCTTCTTTATACTGAAATGTATATGCATGGTAAATGCATTTGCCATAACATCTACATTTATTTGAGTCATTTATTTCAAAACTATGCACTTTCCCTCATTGTTAACATGCTTTTCCTATACCTTCCCCCTATTATTTATATTTTAGCCACCTGCCTTTTGAAGCATGTCCATTCCTGTGTGTAGGCTGTATTTTTCCCAACAGTGATGGACAGCCTAACGTTCCCTCCCTTTTATTTCTTTCTAAGGAAAGATTTCCATCTGCTGGCTAAAAAAGAAAACTGTGGGTTGAATGATTGCCCCTGTGCTCTTGAGAAGTATATATACAGTACACAGCATAGTAGTGTTTTCCAGTGAACGTTCATCCCTTTCAAAGTAACTTTTATTTCCAGTTCCTAAATGTAGCCAGTGCCAACAAGACAAACTGTGTAGCCGGCAGGAGCTTTGTCTGGTATTGCTGCCACAATGAAAACCCACAAAAATGAACCTCTTTGATAGCTCAATCCTTTACGGAAAGTTACAATAAATAATATTTGTTGAAGGCTTTCATGGCTGAAATCACTGGGTTGATGTGAGTCTTCTGGGCTGTATGGCTATGCTCCCGAAGCATTCTCTCCTGGCGTTTCACCCACATCTGTGGCAGGCATCCTCAGAGGCTGTGAGGTCTGCTGAAAACTAGGCATGGAGGATATATATATATATATATATATATATATATATATATATATAGACACACACACACACACACACACCTGTGGAATGATGTCCAGGGTGGGAGAAAGAACTCTTGTCACCGGGAATGTGGCACAGCTAGCTGGGAGTCAGCTGCATAAGATCTCTCCTGACCAGAAGGTCATGAGTTCGAAGCCTGCCCAGGTTGGGGTGAGCGCTCGTTGTCATTTGTGTAGCTCGTTGTCGCCCACAAAAGCTAACCCCCTCCGAACTATTCTATCCAAGAAAACCCCATGATAAGTTCACCTTGGGGTTGCCGTAAGTCAGAAGTGTTTTGAAGGCAGCAGCAACAACCAATTTGTTTCTTCTTATGTTTATAAAGTTTAAAATAGAACATTCTAAAAATATCTAAGGAAAGATAAATTAATACAAAATAAGATAAGACCCAACTTCTCTTCAACCAGAAACATAACAAAAGCACAAGAGAAAGTGAAAGGGGGGGAATCCTCCAAATTGAAATCTAACACTTAAAATATGTGGGCAAAAAAAGAAGGCTGGAATTCATGGTTGTGCTTATTTCATGACTCTAGGTTACACATATCACCCCTGTGCATTGAATAACATAGGAAATATGTAGGAATTGTAAAAGTCCCCAGTCCTGGTTTACCAAGCAGCTGCTGCTGCAAGCATCGAGGGTCTCTTGTCCTGTAAGTTGAGATGCAGCACACTGTCGTTTCCCATCTCTGAAACCAGGCAAAGTGACAAAAAGTCCCATTAGTGATGGCCATAGGTCGATCTGAATTTGGCTCTTTGCTATTCCAGCTTCTTAGGGACACAGCCCTCAATTTCTAGAACTTCAGGCCAGCCATCATACTTGTTTGTCTCTTTGTCGTTTTTCAAGTACTGCGAAAGCAAAACAACAAATACAGTCAGTTGTGCAGAATAGTTCTTATTTCTATTGCATGTGCAAGGGTGACACACCTCGCGCCAATAACAATAACACAGACACAAGTGGTTGGATGAAAATGGCCACAACTCATTTATTGAAAACAGGAACAAAGGGTTGGCGGCCACGCATGGGTCCGGGATCAGGGTCGAACAGCCCCCATGAATGTCCAAAGGCGTTTGCAAGCCTGGGGTTTGAGCGGCCCAATGCCTGTCCATGGAAACTCGGCACCCCAGGGGGCCTGGCCATTATCCCCCCTTACAAGCAAAGGGGCAATAAGCCAGCCTGATCCAGGGGCCATGCCACATGCCAAACACAGAGTTGCGACAAAGAACATAAAAACGCAAACCATGAACAAAGCAACAATGACGTGCAGTGAAACAAAAGGATACCAACAAGCAATGCAAAAAGTAGGGAGGGTGGGAGGAAAACAGGACTGGCTCCGCATGTGGCCTGGTGCTCCCGGGCAGCCTTAAGTAAGCTGCCTGGGCGGAAGTGCAGGCCGGCCGGAAGCAGAGAGGGGGCGGGGCGGGGCCTGCCCCCTCATTGGCTGGCCGGCATTGGCGGCGGGAAGCCTTCCCGCCACCCCAGGGGCTTCTGGGGAGAAGAAACCCCCTCTACAATACCAAGATGGCGCGAGGGCAACTCTGCCCCGCAACCCGCTCGGCCAGTAAGTCGGCCAAGCCTATTACTTGCATGCCATTGCCTACAGCTGGGCATAATGCATGTACCTTATACTGAAGCACGTCATTTATTCATTTTATTATTTATTTATTTATTAACTTCACTTATACCCCGCTAACCATCTCCTAAAGGGACTCGGGGCAGCTTACATGAGGCCAAGCCCAATAACACATAATAACAACACAACAGCAGTTATAAAACAATACAATCAATAAAACAACATAAGCAATAACAGACAATTTAAAACCATTTCGGAAGGGCCAAATGTGAATATTACAATGTTTAAAATAAATAAACATTGGATTCAGACAGAGGTAGATTGTATAGCAGGAAGGTTTCAAGAACAATGTGGGCAGACACCCAAAAGGTAATTAAAGTGCTTCTGAGGACATGTGTGGAGAATGAACACAACAGGGCATCATTTACGTCTTCAGGCTCCTCCTAAAAACTGCCAAGGTGGGGGCTTGTCTGATCTCCTTGGGGAACGCGT